>VZSE01001564.1:985052-1628359 GCA_013398275.1 Promerops cafer | reverse complement strand
CACAAAATAGAGAAATTAGATCTATGCTAATTCAGACTAAAGCAACACAGCTGAAACACTGGAGAAAAGTATTTTGAGGAAGTTATATCCTATTGTTGTGCTGTCAATAAAGACAAATTTCAGGTGTCAGTGAAGAACTGCAACAGATCTGTGCTCTTGAGTCCAAGGCACCGCTGTCCTGAAAGCCAGCATTGGGACATTGGTCACAATCATCCTTCTGCATCCTCGTGTTCACTGGGACTCTTGCATGGGAAATCTAATTTTAAGTGCATCCTTGACATTTTCTCCCTCAACAATAATTTGACATTTTCCACACCTTACTACGTAGGAAACCTGGCATCACGTCAGTCTTCTGGCATGAACCTTCAGCCACTGCAGTTTTCCTCCTACTTAATTACAATTTCCTGATTGAAGGAAAGTTGTTAGCTGCTCTTGTACAGCGTGCACACTTATGGGTAAATGATGACATTTCCATATCATTCTTCTAAATTTATTAGCATATTAATACAATAATGAAAATAAATGGATATATTTTTATGTATATTCAGCTATGCATGCATCCACTTTCATCTAAATGTTTTGCAGCATACGCATCTTTGACAGTGAAAAACTGTTCAATTTTCTTTTCACTCTTGTTAAGGTAAACACTTCCTAAGCCATCTACATCAGCACTTTGCAAATATCTCTGGTGTTCAGTTCCCACAGCTTACCTGCAGCTTGGTTACCCCTTGCAGGCAAGGATTTACCCAAAAGAAAACTGCCCTAAAAAGAAGTGAAAGCAGTGTGACTAATTTATAAGAGATCCTTTTAACTGTTGTGCTTTGATACAGCATTATCAGAAAGACACAAAAACCCCTCTCTTGTGGTTGTGTGATATCTGGAATTTCAGTCTTTGCACCTGCAGCTTTCAGTATCGCTTGTGGCTGTTTGGAAAGCATTAAGTAGTAATGAATTTAAAGACATGTTTTCTGACTTGTTTTTACATGAAGCAGAATTTACATAAATGGTCTGATAGTAAGGCAGTGATGAGAAAAATATATAGAGTGAAAATTCCTACTGCTTCTCTGTAGAAAAAGCCAGGAAATCTTCAGGAGTTTCCCAGGGAGAAATGTCTGTGGCCAGAGACACACTGATGGGCCGTGGTGGCTGAGCCACACAAGGCAGGGATAGCAAATTCTGTGCTCACCCTGCTGCTCCCAAGGTTGCTGAATCCTGGATGAGATCCCAGAGGCTTTGGGACACCTTGGCTGAGCTTCCAAGCGTGGCTGGAGAAGCAGCAGTTGTGTCAGTCTCACTTTGTGCCCCTCTCCCTAGCTCCAGAACTCCTGCTGCTTCCTAACCACGGTGTGAACCCTCTGGCAGATCACAGGTAGCACATAACACTGCATGTCGCTTATTCTCCTGTTTTGCTTTCCCAGAAAATCCAAACCCTGGTGGATTTACCTCCTAGAGTAGATATTTCATTCTGCTGATTGAGGAATTTTAAAAGTTTACCCATGCTCCATATTCAGGCAGCTACACATCCTCACTAGCCAGAGGTGAAATAATGCATGCTGCTCAAGCATTTTGGGATGAGGAGCTGGCAAGGGAGTCCCAGACTTCAGGGACAGGCTGCTTGGCTGGCATGGCTGTGCTCTTACCCATCTGCTGAAGTGGCAGAGTGCCTGCTTAAAAATTACTCAGCACTGCAAAAGTGCATTGTGCACTGTAGGTGAAAATGGCAACTTAAACATTCCTATTTGTCTTGTGACAAACAGGTGTTTCTCAGGAATTTTCAGCTGAATTCCTTTACAAGTCTGTATGTGGGTGTAGAGATCTATATTTATGTTACACACATACATGCGTGTGCCTGTGTACACACAGATATGTGTCTCTTGTTTCTTCCAAGGAGAGAATATTTCCAACATTTATCTCCTTAAAATTTTAGATCCTTGTTTCTCTGCCCTTCACATGTAACTCAGGGCAGAGAGTGAGGACTGCTCCATCCCAGAGTTAGCCAGGCTCCCACCTTAACTGGGAAAGACACCCCTTCCCCTTCCCTCTTTCTCCCAAATGGCTACTGAAATCTGTACTGTACTGCTGCTACAGTGTGAGAAACAAATTCTTGGAAGCTGTTGGGCTCCAGAATCCAGCTTTCATATGGACATATTAACTCAGGAGTTTGGGGTTTTCGTGCTTGCTGTTCTGCTCTCCCTGGTGGCTGAACAGAAGCAGCTGAGACTGATTTCTTTTCCTTCCTACCATCACTCACTTTTCATCTAAAAATGTCAGCTGAGTTTCACGGTGAAATCTGGATTCATCTGGTCAAATTAACCTTCTCAATAGTCTTAAAGGGAGAGCTGACCTTTGCTTGGGTACAACTTACATCTAATGCTTTAAGGAAACCTTTAGGACTTACAGTTGGTTCTGTGAGTGAGCTGCTGCCTTGAAATTAGGAACACTTTCTGTTATATACAGAACTTTTGTCAAAATAAAATACAATCCCCCCCCCCATATTTTTCTTTGCATCCTGAAGCAGAACCTTTAAATGGAGCCTCAGTTTCCACTGTAACAAAAAATTTCAAACTGTGAACCTTTTTTTTTCATCTTATATGGTTGATATAATATGCAGTAGATTTTAATTTGAAGCATAAAATTTTCACCTCTGTCTATGAAGAATTAATCTTGAGTATGATCTTATTTCTTGACTCAGCATTTTGGGAGGAATGGGAAAGCTGAGAGGAATCTCTGTGTGTCCCAGAACAGGGATAGGAGAAAATCTATAACTGACATCCATGGTTTTTGCAAGCTCACTGTTGGATTGCATTTTGTATAGCAAAAGAAAATGGGGAAAAATACTGGTGGAAATGAAAGGAAAGCTAAATTTGATACAACTGTGACAGGCTTTTAGATTTGGGGTGTTTTTCTAGTCGTTACAATACTCAGGGCAGCATGCTATGTGTCCCAAGTCACTACCTGTTCAATGGCAATTTGTTGCTTTGCCCTTTTTGGTTTGGAATCTGACTAAATATTGACTTACCTTGATCAGTATCTTATATTATAGCGGGGTGTAAGGTAAACATACCCAGGGTCAGCTGCAAGAATTCATTCAGATTAAACCTTGCACATGACACATTTTTTTTTTAAAGCATGAATTGCAGGAGTTGCAGGTTCATCTGTCCCACTTTTCCTCCCAGACTACAAGGAGCTGCTTAAAAAGGTCCAGGAGCACAGAAGTGCATCTCTGAGCTCAAAAGTATTCTTGGCATTTTCCTTTTACTGCAAATCTTGAATAGATGGTTATTTCAGCAACTTAAAACCAGGGGGATGATGCTGAAGTTTAGCTATCCCTGCCAAAACTTCAGCTGGGAGTAAAGTCACAAAGCAGAACCAGAAGACTGTATTTCCATGCATTAATCAAAGAAACTTTACTCCAAGTGCAAAACAGCCTTGGGAAGTGGATAGTGGCAAGAAGGAGTTATCAGTAGCAGTTTTTAGTATCAGCTTGAAATTTAGGTTCCACAGAGATGGACAGAGAATCACAAAGAAATGAGCATCTGTTCAGCTTCCAGTGATGCTAAGCAATCTTATTCCTCTGGCACAGATTTATTTATATGAAGTGAAGCACAGAAACAAAATGTTGGCTTAGCCTCAATCTGTTTTATATTTTTAATTTTTTTTTTTCAATCCAGTGCCATGAAAACCATTTTGTTTTGCTGCACTTGTAAGTTACACTTCCATTTTCATTTTTGGTGTTGTGGAAACTTGTTCTCACCAGGTAAATACTGACAATTTAAAAAGGCTCACGTGAAAAGTGAACAGAAATTGTGTGGAAATTCAGGGGCTGTCCTTAATTTATAAATTTTTCCTGCCACAATCCTCTAGGAAAATAATATGGAGCTACACTTGCATTTTCAAGTGCTTCTGTATGTGAACTCAAAAGCCCAAGGTATATTTCAAATGCATAGTTTTTGGTCAACTTAGAAATTGAAAAGCAGCTGTGTTTCATATCAAATAAGACCCCCAAGGTAAAATACTTGGTTTAGAAGTAGGTTGTTTTGGATCTGCCTATAGCCCAAGGATTTCAACAGAAAGTTTCAAAGGTCTTAATGAAAATTTGATCATTGTCTCCTGAGAGAGCAGGGTTTTGTGTGAGAATTCAGCCTGTCTGCTTGGGTTGGAACAGCCCTTACAGCTGTGTTTCAGCACCTAGCCAGAACAAAAATGAACACATAACTTACTTTTTCTGCAGCCTCATTAAAACTGAACTAATTTTTGAGAACATTATGCCGTAGTTCCATACTTCATAATAAACTGTTTATTTTTTCCCATATAAATGAGTGTGAACCATTAAGCTTTCAACAACAGAACCTAAATAATGAGGAGGAACACATTTTTATAATGAGGATAATTGTAATTGCAGAACTTTCCAAGTGATGCAGTAAATTTTCTCTCAGCTGTAAGATTGGCCTTTCTGTAAAATAAATGCTTTAGTTTATCTTTAAGTTATTAAGCTCATTACAGAAGTAACTGTATAAAGTTTGCTGGCCTAAATTTTCTAGAAAAAACTGACTAAAGTTTATCCTGTGCTTAAAATCTTTGAGTCTTTGAAAGTATCATTTACCTCATCATTGAAATCCAATACATTTTTTGCCATTTTTGTCACACAGATTTTTCTCTGCTACCTGCCACACTATTGCTAATGAATATATATTAAATTTATTTATAATGATAAACAAGAATCAAAATTTTCTGCACAGGAAAAAAGCCACTGGTGTCCATGAAATGCTAACCCACTCTCACTAGCTGCTGTCCTCATCAGGGATCCCCTGCTGCGTTGACAGCCACATCAAATGTTCAAACTCAGGTTTCTCTGGGCTGTAGGATAAAAGTCACATAACTGCAACCGAGTCATTACTTGGAATAACATTTTCTTTCCTGCTTTTTTTACCTAGTAGCCACAGGGTTAGAGGTAGCCAATTAGACAGGGTCTGTTCTGGTTCTTCATGAGGAGGGGAAGACAATTAGTGAGAACACCTTCCTGCCCACTCCTGCTACACAGGATGTCCTCTCTTTAGGGTTTGGGTCACAAAGGCTTGAGAAAAGCTCCTTCAGCCTCCCGTTGTCCTTCAAGTTGCTCAGCAGAGCTCCACAGAATATGGGGGTGGCTGTCCTCAGGGGTGAAATGAATGCATCTTCTTGTATTTATTTCTAGGGATATATTTGATCTCCCTTTTGAGGTCAAGGAACATAAGTGATACTACAGCATTTGGTGCTTCCAATTAGTAGCCTTTCTGGTCCAAAATCCGATATCAACACCTAATGAACAGCCCTTCAGGGTTTAACTGAATTGCCAGAAAAAAAGGAACAAATCTTCTTCCCGCACTCTAAGAGGAATTTTTTTTCTGCCCCCTTCTTTTTTCCTCAGCTTTCAGGAACACAGATGCATGGGGCTTAGCTGCTCAGAGTAGCAGACAGATTGATTTGTTCATGTGTCAACTTAACAAAACAAACAGAATGGACATCTAGAGAAGAAATATCAGAGGGAGCTGAAGAGATGATGTAAAACACTAAGTGATGATACACAAAATGATGTGATTATTTATTTTAAGGGTTTCCACCCCCCACACCCATCTGCCCACTGCAGTTCAAACAGGTTTTTCCTTTGAATCAGTTCATCATATAAAATATGAATCAGGATCCAGCAAAATGTTTATTTAATTAACTGTCACCAGGCTGAGACAAAAAGGGAAAGTCTATCCTATCAAAATATGCTAAAAATAAGGATGGCAGCACAACAACGTGATTGTGTCAAGGATCTGAGCTTTTGTGCAGAGCTGTCCTGAATATTGGTTTGCTTTTCCTGTTTGACTGCTTTCCTGTAGTGTTGAACAGACAAACTGCAGCCCCAGGGCCTGGGGCGATGGATGTTCATTTCCACCAGACACCCAGCCCAGCACTGTGATTAGCACCTCCAGACTGAGGCTTTGGCAATTTGGGCTGCTAACACCCTTTGGGGCTGCCAGCTCTGATATGGGCATTAGTCTGTGCATCGTCCCCTTTAATGTCATTTTTAAATGTTTAATAATCTGATTGGGATAAATGGTCTGGATATTTATCTCCTTCCTCTCAGAGAGGGATCCCATTAGTGAATTCAATAATTTCAAGAGGGTCAGCCTCACTTGCCAGAGGCTCAGGTTGAATTTAGCACAGGATTCATTTCTTTCCATGCACTATGCTCCTACCAGAGGTATCGTAAGGGTCCATTTTTCCACCATAAAAGAGAGTGCAAGCTGCCAAACGTTGGTGTAAAAACCAGTCCTGCTGAAAGGATGCCCAGCAACCCTGAGGCCCTTCAGCCCAGCTAACCCTTTGTTTCCCCTGGCACTCTGGATGTTGGAACATTGATTTACTTGTTCCTGGCTAGGAGACAAATGCATCTTTTCCTTCAGAAGGACACCTATTTCTGCTTGTCTCATGGAAGAGAAATTCCATTTAAGTCAACAGAGAGATTTCAAATACAACAGAATGCAGCATTTAGATTTTTCTTGCAAGGTACCACTGCAAAACCTCAAAAAAATCTTTTGTTAGTTCTATAAATAGTGCTAAATTAATGTTGTACTATGTGACTCTTTCTTCTTGCCATTCACCTATTTGTCCCAAGAATAAAATTTGGCACGTGTTTAGATTACAATTAAGTCACTCTCAACTATTTATTGTTCATGCCAAAGTAGTAGCTCTAGGTTTGAAAAAATTATCTGAGGTAGGCAAGTTTTGAAAGTCCCTCCTGACGCTGCCAGCACACACTTCACTAAATCACATTGATTTAGCCTAAAGAAATTCCCATTTGCACATGGTTTGGGGCATGCTGGCCTTCTCCAAGCGCTGTTTTAATGAGTTACATGGATCTGATTATGGTGACTCAGAGATGGTTAAGAGGATGAGGAACTGCCAGGCCATATCCTGGACCAAAACTGAGATATCCTGAGGACTCTGTGTCCCAGGCTTGTTGTGATGTCTGTCTGCTGCCATTAGTTTTCTTGTACTGCTGAATTAGTCCTGTAGTACTGATCTGTCTTGCAGATTTTAGTCAGCTGATTTAAGTGTAATACCTCTGAGTTTTAACTAGGTGTTTTTTATTCTTTTGCAGACTGGTAAATTCATACAGTGAAATCCTTCTGGAGCACTGGCTCGTGTCCTAGATTTCCCCCTCTGCTGATGATAAGAAAGTATGAATGGTCCCCATAATTTTTCTTTTCATGGACAGGAATGGTATTAAAATGTAATGTAGAAAATGATAGACAAAGCAGGAGTAATGAATGACAGCTTTTGTCTGCTCTGAGATTTATTGTGTGGTTATAAACTCACCAGTGTATCACAGACAAATATTTTGCCCCATGTGCACACACACATTCAGTTTTGGTTTGGTTTTTTTTTTGCCTGGTGCCTGTCATGAGGAGTGGCTGTAAATCCCCAGAGAGAGAGACCCCGTGAGGAATGAAACCAGATGTTTAATGTAGTACCCTGGCCTTCTCTCCTAAATAGGAAAAGCCTTGCAGAAGACACTGAACACGTTACCTAGTAAAGACAAAACTCTCTCACAGGGGAACACCAGTGGAAGAAGATAGCTTTCTTTGTGCCAATGGCACTTGTGTTTCCATGAGGCAGATGCCTCATTCACATTCATATAAACACAAGGAAAAGCCCAGCCTTTCTAGTTTGCAAGGTTAAAAACATGAACTTGGACAAAAAGAGCAGGGCAGCTCTTTCCAGCTGCATCTCCAAACCACTTCCCTCTGGCAACCTGCTGGACTGGCACTGCTGATGCCTCTCTCCCCAACGCACATCGCTGCTGCTCTGAGCGCCAGAGGGAGGCAACACTACAGAAAATGGAGTTCTGCTTCCTCCTTCCCCGGGCAGAGTGGGCTCCACCCTTCCCTCCCCTCCCCTCCCACAAGGGTACCACTGCAAACAGCAGAGCTGCTCACTTGGCTCCCTGGCAGCCCAGCCTGAGCCTGCCAGTGGGACTAACATTTCAGAAATCACTGTTTGAGAGCACAGACAGGCAGGCTGGGAATCAGGATAGACAACACTAGACACAACTTGATTCCCCTAGGATATTCAGGGTACAAGTTGGATTCACAGAGGCTTTTTTTAGCTATGACCATCTTTCTATGCTGAAAGTTGCCTAGTTCTTTTTCCCTTCTCTTTTTTTTTTTCCTGCCCTGCAGATAGACACAGGTTCAAAGACATTTGCAAAATAGATCTGATCTAGTGTAATGCTTATTATTGTGGACAAGTACAGTCTTACATCTGGGAAGTGTTTAGCCCAAAGGACTTGCATTTTCCCTCTGCTTTTCCTGAAATTGAAACATTATACAGCAATGCAAGTGATCTTTCACCAGTGTGAAAATTCTGACTCCATTTCAACTTGAAGTCTGAGAGCTGCTGAAAGCACTCAGTAAACCTTGTTATTTGATTTATCTTGCCTATCTCAAGGCATCTTGTTGAGCTGTCTCAATACCTTGGATTCCTTCTCTGGGTGGTGGGTCCTCACTAGAAGAATCACCCTGGTTTCTACTCCTAGCTTTTTCTTCACTCTTGTCACAGAACTGAATGATTAAGTGACTCTCTAGACCTTTTTTCAGACCTTTTTTCGTGTTTATTTTTAAATGGTGGACAGAGTTTTGCGCCATTTCGGAGTGTTTTGTTGTTTTCCTAGTTTGTATGCTGCCAACATCTGTGCTTCTATCTGATTTGAGCTTTTTATGTGGCTGTTGTTTTCTGCTTTCCTATCAGAAAATGATGACTGAGCCTTTAAGGAGCCTGTGCTGAACAGTCACCCCAAACGCTCTCACTATGATGAGTTGTTTCCTGTTAGAAAGTGTTAGCAACTCCTGCAGTGGAGTTTCCACTCTTTTTTTTTTTAAGAAACATTTGATGTTTTACTCAGCTCCAAGTTATCATCATCTACAACACTACATGTCTCACATGTACCAAAAAAAGTGAGGCAGGTGTCCTATATAAAGAAAGTATTTCCGAGGTGAAGGGATGATTTCTTGACATGGGGGAAGCATCCCCCAGTTACAATTTTATTTAAAATAGAAGGAACATCCTTTATAACCTATGGCTAACTGAAGCAGCTGCAGAATATCTTAGTTAGTTAGACCAGCCTGTATTTTTTTCATGGGAAGGCAATATGGGGTGCAGTGGGAGCCCATGTGCCTTATCTCAGATATGGATGTTGTATCCACTACGCTCAATTGTCTTGGTCTAGGGAAGAACCATTACACAAAAAGGAGTTAACAGAAGATTGCCCTTAGTGCACCCCGTGCCCCAGAGCACAAGGGTGGGAAGAGGAGGTGACAGGTCCCCCAGCAGCCCCTGAAGCTGTGCTGGGGCACATCCCTTTGGAGAGGAAACAGTGGCAGGGAATGGGTGTAAATATCGTGTGTGTTAAATGGTGATGGTTTGAGTCAAAAGTACATTTCCTTCATCAACCCACATTTTTCCTTTCTTAAACAAGTACAAGTGGCGCTGCCATTCATCTTTTAAACGAAAACATAGCCAGGTAATTCCTTGGAAATGGAAACATTTGTGTTAGATATGTGTATTCATGAACACATAGAAGTTACTGTAAGCCTAGAGAAGCCATTGCAATATCATGTCAATTTTATGTAGGTTTTACAAGTCTGTTTAACTCTCCTGTTTCCCCCAAATGATTGTTACCTTAGCAACTGCCAAGTTGCATACACAGGCTTGCTCCAAGAAGCAGAGCTTAACAAAGTAAAGTGTCAGTGTTTAAGGAGTCACCAGGAGCACCGTGTTTATTCTGGGCTTTTAACTCTCATATATACTCACCTGCACAGATGGTGTATTCTTTGATTTCGTTTTCCAAAACTTGAAAAAAAACCCAAAACAAAAACAAAACAAAAACCAAACCAACAAAAAAACAACAAAAAAATTGAAAACACCACCACCTCCCAAACCTCTTAGCAGCTAGTCAGCCATAGCATCAATTTTGTCCTTTCCTCTTCTTTCAGCTCCCCAACTCTTTTCAAAAACTAATATTTCATTCATGAGAAGGGTGATCAAGCCTGCAAGGTCAGTGATGTGTGAATTGGGTAAAACAGGAGGCAAGACTTCGTGTGCCAGATGATTCATATTCATTTTTTGTGTCCATCTGATACACATTTTGATCCACATACACACTATGACATTTAGCATGGAGGAACATGTTGGGATAAATTCAAATTAATTTTGAACTTTTTACCAAGCACTTAAATCTAATTATTATTTTGTAGGATTTGAAAAAAATAAGTTAGAAAATCATCTTTTGCTGCCTTATCCTCTGTACTGATTAATTTAAATGTGCAGGAACTTCAACCTTTTATGCAGTAAATGTTACAGGTGCATTTTACATTTGTCATGTTGGGTTATCCTTCCCCTTCCCCCACAAGGTACCCATTAGGCAATCCTCCATCTAAAGAAATATCTGTCATTGAGGGCTGTCACAGGAGCACATCTCAGTTTGTTCCAAGCAGCTTGTCAGAGAGGCCAGGCTTTTATGCTCGTTTTCCAGCTGATTTCCTGAGATGTAATCAGAAAAGTGATTTATCCAAGGTTGTACACCAAGTCATTGGCTAAGCCAAGACTGCAAGATCCTGGGATGGTCCCTGTCACACGCTTTTGTTTTCTTTACTTCTGCCACAACACTCCATTGCTGTGCTGAAGTCCCTAGACAGTGATCTTAAAACTGAATATTATTAATATCAACGAAGTTTATTCTCTCCAGAGTCATCAGGGTTGTTTTTTTGCTCGTTTATTTGGTTGGTTGTTTTAAAGCAATTGTCTTCCTAGATTTGCTTTTAGCTCAACACTTGACTGGAAAAAATCAATTCCTTCAATTTAAATATCCTGCTGAATACACAATTTGGAAGATATTTCTTACTTCATTTTGTTCTGAATTCAATAGAGGCCACTTCTGTGGGACATTATACCTGTAATACAAAGCATGAGCCACTAAGAAGAAATAGACATCAGGAAATTACAGCAAGTGTAATGGGTTTAATTTGAAATCTATTTCAAATTGCATTTCCTATACAATGACTGAAGATCATCAATTCAAGTCAGTTTTCTGGAGGAGTCACATAGCCACACCTTTGGTACTCTCAGAGAATCTGTTCTTGGCACTAGTGAGGCTTTTATGTATGGAGTTGCACAGGTAAATTAAGACACAGACAAGGCCAAGCCTTTTAATTTTGTACAAGCCTTTTAATTTTGTATGTGCTTGAGTCGCACTCATCCAGTTCTATGTTAGCCAAGGGAGGGGAGAAAACATGAAGGCAAAGGAAGAAGAGGAAGAGAGAGATTAAAATTCAAAGCTTCACTCCCTTATTACTTTCTCTTACAGATTGCCCCGTCATAGGCAAAAAGTCAAAATCAGCACTTTAATGAAGTGCATTAGAAAGAATTTATTTCCCTTTCCTGCAGGTGAAACAGAATTGAATCCTTCGTTTATCACAGCACCTCAGCATTCCAACATGGTGTTCTACCAGAGTTTTATTTTATTGAAACGTAGTTTTAAAGTTAAGGCACTTCTTTTATATCCTGTTCTCTTTCAGTCTTCTAGCTCTGGTCTTCTGCAAACATTTATATCAAAACCTTTTGTGTGGTTGAACATTCCAATCATGTTTCTTGGCCCTGTGTGCTTTTTTTTCTGAGCAGGCTGTAAAGGAGTGTAGAACCTCAGAGCTCAACATTGGAATGGGCTAGGTGGGAATACAGTCATTCTCTTGAAAAATATTTTTTAACAAAAAAAAAAAAAAAAGTAAAGAAAAAATAGATTTAAGTCTGATACCACTGATGGTTTGCATTGCAGGGTACTGCAATTCTTTCAGCCTGTCACAAGTCTGTTTGGGGTGTCAGGGGGTGAAGTACCTGTGCAAAGATGGCACAGAACTAAAGCCAGAGGAGAATAAAACAGCAAAGAATTGTGTATTTCCATTAAATGTGAGGAAAGAAGTAAAAAAGGCCTAACTTGACAGCTTGCAACCAAAAATATTATCAGACAGTGAGCAGAGAGAAATAAACTGCAAGGAAAAATTTAACTGAAAAATGATGGGGTTTTTCCAGTTACCAAAAACATGGCAGCATAAACCATTCTTTGGAAATTTTCTTTTGTTTCTGATCTCTCTTCCCAATTCCTGAAAAGACCATTAGCATTACTAAATACAGGAATCAACATTGTATATTCTTTTTCTGTCTTCACCAATGGTCTCTAAAATGTGACTTATCAAGTATGAGGTCAAAGGTGAAAGCTGTATCTTAATATGAAAAAAAATAAAAAATCCCCAGGTAACTGAGTTAGTTTTTTTGAGTAGATAACAGCAGAGGCTTGGGTACTGTACTGATGTAATGATGAATCTCACTAATGAACTAATTAGCCTGCCTACGCACACTGTGTTGTTCCTCAGTGCTGTGTCTGATAAAGACATTTGAAAATAAAAGTATTGTCATGGGACAGGAGAGCACCAATCCTCTGTTGCTTGCCAAGCTCCAGTTCAGCAGTAGTTTGCCTCACTTAGATTTTCCTTTTATTCTGCCACACATAAACAATGTTGGTTTGTATTTTCTACCTCCAGTTTTTTACTGCTTCTTGAAAGTCAAGAAAATATAATGGTTATCAGGAAGGACAATAAGCTGGAAAGTATCAGATATCTCAGTGAGAAACTTCTGAAGAAATTACTGTATTTGGCATTCTCATTCTTCACAGGTATGATAGCATTTTCCAGACTTGGAGCTGTGTAAGGGTTAACTTTTGCCAAACTTCTAAAAATACTTAAATACAGGCTATGCTGAAGCTGAAGAACAATGTTTTTTATTGTTATTAGTGTAAATAATGGATGAACTAACCACTGTGACAGTAGCTCTGTGTTAGCAAAATTTGAATACATATGAGTGGAATATATATTTACTTAAAGTACATTTAAATAGTAGCTGATAGCTTATGAAATGAGAGGTGCTAGTCATAAATTAATAATTTCAGCACTGAAAAACTTCTCTTAGCATGCTTTGCTTCTGGAGGGGGTACACAGAAGCTGAATGGTCCGATTCATAAAGAAGGGCCTGCATTAGACTGAATGCAGAAAAGCTCAGTTGCCACCTCTTCATACGTGCTTCACTGCTAAATCTATTAAACATTCCTGCACAAGTGCAGCAGCTGCCATTGGGACGGCTCTCCGTGGAAAAGGACTTGAAGAAAGTCTCTGTGGATCTCAAGCATCCATTTCAATGGCTCTTCCTGAAGAAAGGAGGTAGATCTGAAGTGCCTTAGGTGATGTTCCTGTCTCATGTCTTTGGGCTCATTATAGTTTATGTGGAAGAAAAGAGATGAAAGTAGAACCAGATTTTAGCCCAAGCCCACAGCAAATTTCAATTCAGACCCAGTTGTCATAAATGAAGCCTTTTTTTGAGGTCGGGGTAAATCACACGTTCCTTTGGTTCCACTGACAAATCTTGGAGGATTTGAGGTGTAAAAGATCTATCTTCAACCCAGCTTCACTCCCCACCCCAACCTTCCTTATTTTTGTGCTCTGGGCCACCAGTGCCCAAGGGTGTAGATTAACAGCTATCTGCTATTTAACAGAGTCAGTGCTACTTCTGAACTGCAATCCTTTGTGCAGCTAAAATGCAGCAAAACAATCATCCCAAATAGTGAAGAGGCAGAGGGGAAACTCGACTTTGTATTTCTGAAGTGTCAGAAGAGCTGCAGGGTAACAAAGAAGCTCCTTGGGGAGCAAAGCATCTTTAAATTCATTGGTCCCTTTTCAGTGGAAGGCACACAGGCTGAGCAGCAGCCTCACAAGCTCAGACAGGAGAAATCTGCCAATCAATCATTCAATAATACTGAGTTCAGCACTAGCAGAACATTTTGTCAGATCAGTGCTAAAGCAAGTGGAGATTAAAAAAGTTTAAAGTAATATTGGCTTGAGGGCTTTTTCCAGAGCCCACTGTTTCAAGAGTAATACAGGTTTAAGCTGACTTCAGGATAGTGATGATGTCATATCTCATGTCAGACGTGACTTTTGAATCTGATCTTCTTTGTACTGTGCTTTTAAAAGTTTTTGTGGGTTTTTTTTTTTTTTTCCCACTTTCTGGTACCATACTGAAAGAGAAAAACCCAAGCACTATATAAGTAAGAAAGGGGAAAAGTAAGAAGTAGAAGTGTGATTCAAAGCAAAGAGGGCTATCATGTCAAAATGGGATTTATCACCTGGGTCTGCCGATGCAAATAACCTTTGGAGGTTTTATCTTCCTTCCTAAAGCCTTGACTAAAGAAATTAAGGGAAGACATCTCAAATAACCTTCCCAGCCTTTTCCTGAGGAAGGTGTAAATTTTGAGGTATAAAGTTACAGAACAGTGTGAAACCCAAGTCCCTGAAGCAGTGAGACTTCCCCACAAAATGGGGCCAAATGACCCAACAAGTTCTGCCTCTCCAGAGAGAGTTCCTGTGGTTCCCAAATCCCTCCCTCTGCTCTCCAACACGTTCCCTGGGCAGCTGAGAGATGGAAAAGCAGCTTCTGGCAGCAGAGTCAGAGCAGTGCAGCAGTGAAATGGAGGTGATGCTGGCAGTCCCGAGTGTTTCCCTCATTCCCAGACGTTGGAACAACAGGTTTCAAAAGGAAAGGGGGACAGAGAAAGGAACACAGTAATTATCCCCACCCATGACTACAGCAGGGATGGAAACGAGCAGAAACTAACACCTTATTATAGTCTAAGCTGCTACTGTGTGCCAGTACTGACAAGAACACACGTGAGGCTAAAACAAAGCCATGTAAAACGAGGGAAATCTGTATGATGAGCTCCATGGGGAGGTCAGAAAATCCAGAAGAAACTCCTACAGTGCAAATGGCTGGAAAAACCTGTGGCAATTGAGGGGGTGAGGATTATTGCTGTTGCTTTACTTAGAAATCCCCTTGTCTGCACCACATTTTAACAAAGAAAAGTGAACAAGATCACTTCTTAGCCAAGGGTTTCTTTTGTACATACACATCCATGCATAGCAATCTTCTAAACATATCAGTTTCTGCTCCCTTTTCTAAATCTTTCAGGTTACAGTGTGGTTATGATATGACAGGCAAGGTATGATTATTGTATTTTTCCTCTATTGCCTTCTCTCAAAAACCCTATGAAATGAAACATTAGATAGGTAAGCTATCTGCATGCTTGATAATTTCACTCTATAAAAGGAAAAAGGAAAATAAAGTAGAGGAAATCATGATTCATGGAATGTCTTTGTTCTGCTGATCTTCTAATTCCTTGAGTAGTTCTCCTCTCAGTTCAAGGGAAAAATCACTTCTCATTCAGTTTCTTCAAGTATGCAGCTATTTTACTGCAGGAGTGAGACATCACTTGGAAGCTGGCGATTTATCCAGCTCCCAAATCTAGTCCTGTGTACTGCTGTTAGTGTCTGAGCAACTCTCACCTCTTTTCACAATTATTTGAGATTTTTTTTCATTATCTGCTTCTGTTTAATCATCAGGGTTGTAGTGGAGAAGAGGAGCAGAAGATGTGCTGGAGGGAGGGGGTTGGATTGGGTTGCCAGAAGAATTGTGGAAATGTAGTAACCATGGACCCAACCTCAAGTTTTTTCTCTTTCAAAATGTTTTCCCTGATAAGTTTTCAGCCAGGTATACTGAATATACAAGAATTACTACTAAGCTAAGAAACGCTGCAGTAAATAACTTTTTTACAAACACTATATTGATATTTATATTCTACCTTATAATGAAAACTTCATTCAAAACTCATACTCTTTCTCTTTAATTTTTTTTTTTTTTTTGTTCTGGTAATTATTAATTTATGTAGCCATACTTATAATCAGTACTTGTATCTTTCTGAACTATGCCTCATTTCGGTTCAAGCATTTTTAAATTAAGACATCTGAAGCTAGAAATCACCTCCACCAAGCTTCTGTGGCAGGTGAGAGTGTGATGCCAGGCCTTTGACCACTTGAAAGTTTACATCCATTGTCAAGGGCAAGATCCCACCCAGGTCAATGTGTGTTAATCTAGCACTGAAGGGCTCACAATTTCTTCTCGTGAGAGCTTCCTCTAAATACCATCCAAACATGAACACATTGAGCAATAAAGTTACGAGAGCCCTTGGGGGAATTCTTTTGTCATATGAGCCTGAGAACTATCATTTCTGCTTCATTCTTAAGTAGAATGGGAAACCTTCTTTCCTAGGAGCTGCTGGGAGTGTGGAGTGATGCTGTGGGTTTTTGTGTGGGGCTGTTCTTACATCAATCACAGCTTCTCTGAGACAAGGCAAGGCCACTCCTGTGAAAAACTTCTGCCTGTTCCCTCCTTAGGTTTGCTCAGCCTTTTGTAGAGTTGAGTAACCAGCTCATTGCTCATAAAGCTGAACAAAACTACTTTAGCATTTGCAACACAATAAGGATTGATCAGTGGGTGATGGAAAGTCACCTCTATCTTTTCTTGCACTGTAAGATAGAATCTGCCTTACATTTATTTTCTGCCTTTTCACCTGTTTAAATCTGCACATCTCTAAACAGTGCTTATTCAGGTGTTTCATAAAACTATGTTTATTAAATTTGGGGAAACAATTCCCCAAGCATTTCCATAAATGGGTAGGATACTGATAGATATCTGGAGTACCTGACAATTTATGAATGTTTAAGGGAACTCAATTACATCGTACAGGGCAAAATGAACAGTACTCATAACCAAAATATTTATCATGAGAGCACTGAAATACTTTCCTGGTCTAGCAGATAATGGTGGGTGTTGTAATGACAAAGCATGAGTGGTTCTGAACATTTCAAAGTGGCAGACCAAGCAGCTGCAGTATTTCTTATTCTGGAGGATGATAAACAGAGCTGTGTTATGAACCCTTCTCCTTCTGAGGGAAAAGAATTTGTTTCTACTAAGGCTGCTGCCTCCATCACCTCAGCAGGAAAAAGAATAAAAAGAAATGTTCTCAGTTAATCCTGAAGTCTTTCAAGAATGAAACTCAGCAAGATGAATGAGCACAGAAAACCCACCATAATATGTGGGCTTACTTTTTCCATACTGCGAAATGGAAATTAATCCCTGGCCTGAGTATTGGGAGATGACCA
Organism: Promerops cafer; assembly: GCA_013398275.1. Taxonomy (NCBI): domain Eukaryota; kingdom Metazoa; phylum Chordata; class Aves; order Passeriformes; family Nectariniidae; genus Promerops; species Promerops cafer. Next base: position 1,611,236 of record VZSE01001564.1, on the reverse strand, counting down.
TGTAAAGGGTGAAAGAGAGGTTAGAAATGTGGGATTTTTGAAAATTTGATTTATATATGAATTATTCAGATAACCGCTTTCATAATAGGAGAGTTGTGGAAGAGTAACTGCAGGTCTTTGTCCAGAACATGTTTTTACTCAGATTCAGTTTTACTTCAGTTTCCTGAAGAACAAATTCTGAACAAATTCAGCAACAAATTCTGAAATGCATGGAGGCCCTCCCCATGATGCCTCATGTTTGCTTTTACTGCTAGGCCTTATAGTTCTCTTATAGGTATCACCTCTGGGAGCAGATCAGGTGGTTAAAAAAAAACTTACCATGAGGAAAAGATTACCATGAATAAGAGGAGCAAGGAGAGACCCAAAAGGCTGCTGTGATGTACAGCCCAGAACCCAGGGTGGAGGTCGCTTTGCCATTGAACTGTGAGGACAAAAGAAGAATGTTAAAAAGAGAAAGCTGAGACCTGGAAAATACCAGAGGACATTTAGGAAATTATACTAATATATATAAAAAAGGAAGTGCGAGGAAACAATTGTCTGTATTATTGAGGCTTAATTTTGTCTTGAGTGAGGTGTCAAAGAAGGGAAGGGAAGGGGATGGCAATGGGAGGTGAGAAGGCATCAGTCTTGGAATACCTGGCTGTTGTTCTGGAAGCAGAAAACAAACAGGGCAGTACCGTGAGCTGGGAGGATGGCTCTCCTCTATCCATTTGAGATAGTCTGGAAGTACTTTAGAAGCCTAACCTTCAGAAACTTGATGTGGGTCACAAATTGGTCTCCTTAGGACAAATCACTGGTACAGATCTGCAAGGATATGTTACGTGGGTTAGGAGGAAAATGACAAGATATAAATCTCTTGAAGACAACCATTAGAGATAATTGAGAAATGGATGATACAAGGAATGATGAACTCACAAGCTGATACTGAATTCACATTCATCTGTCTCATCAAGATCTATAATTATACAAAATTACAAATTAAGTGTACTTTCATTAGGCTCACACGTAAAAGGAAATGGCTTTTCTAATGATACGAGTAAATCTGCACTGGGGGCCCCTCTGTGCCAGAGCCAAATCTTTTCTGGCAGCTTAGAAGGGCCCCATTACCTTTTTAAGGTGAACTGGAAGAGCTGAACCCCACACTAAATTTGGAAGTACATTAAGCATAACTAATTGCACTGAAACCTCCCCTCAGCCTATCTCCTGTTTTGTCTCTGCTGCTTCTTGTGTCTCATTTGTGAAGTAAATTAAGGCCATTGTTCTGAGACCACTTGTTTCATCTCTTGAGTTCCATCTTGTGTAAAAACATGGAAGACTAAAATTTAAATAAATAAATGGGATTGTTTTTCTCTGTTTTTCATAATAATATTGTAATTCTCTGTGAAACACTTATTCTCCTATCCCCACGGTCTCATATTGCTTAGCCAAAAAGTATAAAGTACATTTGGAGAAGAGAAAGGAGAGAAACAAAAGTATTTCTCTGAGTTACCTGGATCCTTTTCTTCGTGTGAAATAGATGCAAGACCCTTATATGGTTGCAAACCCTGGGGTCAAATCCACCAATTAACATTTAACACAGAACTAATTGCAGTCAGTTTGAGTTCCTGTTTGGTAGCTGCAGCCCAGTGGAAGCAGACATTCTTAGTGGGCAATCCTTTGGAAATCCCTTACCTGGACCAGCCTGCTGTCTAAAAAGGCACCAGGGCTGAGCTGGGCTGGATTGGCAGGGATGTGTTACCTTCAGGTTGGAATGGGTGGAGTTAGGTCACCTTCAAATACTCCTAAAACAGTTTTCCTTGGATTTTGATGTAAATCAATGGCAACCTTAGGAGAACTTCCATGTTGCAGAAACAAGCATCTGCATCCCAAGAAGTGACAAAGTTGACAAAGGCAGCAACCACTTGAGGGCCTTGCCAGCTGCCTCGTCAGAAGCTCTGCTTTGTGTGTCCCCACAAACTGCAGTCACGGGGAGCTACCCCGCAGGACAAGCCCTTCATGGAGAGCTATCCAGGGGGACACCACACTTCACCTTTCACCTGAACCCAGAGCATGAGGAAAGCTGAGAAAAAATGCCTGAGTCAGTGCTGAGACTATTAAAGTATTACTGAGAGAGATGGGAAATTAAGGGATTGTAATTGTCTCTCTGTCTTCACCAGAGTCAAGATCTCAACTAAGATATCTAAGTCAATTTAAATATAACTGGAGTCTATAGTGAATTAAAATAATTATATTAAAACATAATTTATCCCAATGAGATTACTGTAGATTTAAAAGAAACATAAATTCTGATAAAATGTGAGTCTCATGTATAAGAGAAAGTTCAGTACTTCCTTAGATATTGCAACTGTAGGCTGCAATGATGAGTAAAAAGGAAAAAAAAAAAAAAAGAAAGGGGATATTTATAAAGCCTTATGATCAGTATTTTCTGATTTCTTGACATCTTTTCACAGCTCTAAAATATCCTACTTTCCCATGGAATTTACCCTGAAATAAAACAAATGTCATAGCTGCAGCATCCTTTTCAGCACAGAGTTATCATAGGCAGGCAAGGGTCTCTAAAAGGTTGCTGAAATCAAATATGTATCAGACATCTCTCTAATCCCATTAAAATAGAGCTTTAGAAAATATGACTTTAAAATAATCCCCTCAGATCAATTTGCCAGTAAGTCCCCTTTTGCCACACCCTCCACAGGTTGCTTTACGCAGCTCATTTTCCTCCTGTAATCCTACCAGCCTCCTGTGTACTGCAGATCAAACAAAATGGAGAATTAGGAAAGCAAGGAGATAAAACTAAATAGACAATTTGCAAATGTGTACTGAATCAGGGACGGTGTATTGCTTCAGCTGAGGAAATATTAATTTTCCTTGCTTCTTAAATGGACAGAAGCATAGCGAAGAAAAGCTAAATTCAAATAGGAAAGGATAAAAGGGAGAGTAAAGAATGTGTCCCCTTACTCCTCGTTCAGAACATAAGAAATACTGTCAATATTTAAACCCTCTTTTTCTTATTGCCAGGAACAGAGTGCTATCAGCAGCTGATCTGGAAAGAAAGCATTTCATTTTTCAGCAGAAACCCAAATTTTCCCCTTCCTAGGTGCCAGAGGAGGTCTGTGCAAATACACTTTTCTCTCAGCAGAGCGCAGATGAGCAGCAGGCAGCTCCTGGTCTCTGTCCCGTGTCTCACAAAGCCATCATTTATTAACAGCTCTGTTGACAGAGTCACCTGGAGCCCCTTATTTCCCTGCCTTAAATCCAGATTTGGCCAACAGTGCCTACAATTAGAGAACCAAATTAGGATTCTAGCCTTTTTCTAAGGATTCATGTTTAGAGCTCACATTTTTGCAGCTTCTCCACAGCAGCATTAGTTTTCTTTTTCCTCTGCAGAAAGACCTCATGTCTTTTTCCTGTCTGAGGAAAGATCAGGCCATTTTGTCAGGAGACAGCACCTTCCTCTTCTCAGGGCTGGAGCAGCAGGGGGTGGACAAGGGTGCAGTGGTCAACTTTTTTTGTGAGGGGCTGCAATTGTTCCTCTGCTGACAGAGATCAGAGATGCTGATGGCAGAAAGAAGAGAGAAAAGCCCATCTGTTGGAAAATAAGAAAGAGGTAAATTGTGGAAGGGCTTCTCCAGAACTTTTAAGAATTTAGGGGTGTATATTTTATCAGATGAAGTGTATTCAAAGCCAAAACATTCTAAAAAAAATCTTAAATTCACATCTAAGTTCATAACATAGAGGAGGCTAATGAGTAATAGCTTTTACATAGTTAGAAAACCTAACTATAGGCTTCAACAGGCACATATGTTTTAATTGCTCACACTTCTATGGGAAAGGAATGTTTAATAAAATTCATTTTTACCTGTCTGCCAGTGGGTTTGCCCTACCTGGATATCAAGGACAGATCAGTCTCAAAAGAATTTGACGACTTTTTTCTATGCCTTTTCTCTATAACTGAACCATCTACATTATAACCAGTGGTTTTAGTAATTTTTTTTTATTCAAGAAAAATGGCAGCATAATTTTATAACTACACATGTCCAGGGCTGTTTTCATACCTGTATGATGTTGGGATCACCATTTGCATGACTGACCCTTCGTTACCCAGTCTGCTTTTTGTTGTCTTGGTATCATCACATTTATAAACAGAAATGGTACCCCAGATAGGAAAATGTTATAGAAAAAGATGTGTTAAGAAATTCGTATTACCTTTCCATATTGTAGTGTCTCCAGTGAGAAAAATCTTTCTATGTGTACACCTGAGGGAAGTTTCAGGTCAGTTTTTGGGTGTTGGGTTTGCACACATTTAGATGCAACTGATTGCTGGAGAGTGAATGTGAAAATGTTTTTTTGAAATGAACATTTTTTTCTTTGAAACCAAGCTCAGACTTCCAAAAGGATTGAATTTTACTGCCAGTTAATTTTCAAATAGTCTATATTGAATAACACTAAAGGCAAAAAGAAGAACTAAGTCCTGGAGAGTCAATGAGAAACTGATTTTTCAGTTCTTCTGCTGATTCATCCAATAGCTATTGAGATTTATATGGTATTGGAGAGAGACGGGAAAGAACATTGATCCATTTGTACATGCATCAGACACCCCTGCCAACTGCAGTTAACTCCTTCACTCTATTTTTAAAGCCTTACCCTCATTCATGGCAGTTCTCACCTGGTTAAATGCACCCACCTCTATGGATTTCAGTCGAACTGAGCAGCAGGCAAAGTTCCAGTTGTATTCCTTCAGCCAACTAATACCACATTCCATTATCTCTTCTGGAACTGATGCTTTTCACTGAAGATACTCTGCTCCCTTAGTCCATTCTTGCTGCTGTCAGGAAGCAGTATCTCCTCTGTTATCCAAAATCTACATTGAACTCTGGGGTTTTATTTTCCAATGTATCACCAGCAATTGTGCACTGAACTTCACATTATACATCTGCAAAGCATGTTTGGGTTATCTCACATATTTAATTTCTTCTCCTTGTCTCCATCTCCTTGTCGTGCCTTTTTAAGTTGTGCATTAAAATAAATCAATATCCTGTTTCACAGGAACTATCACAAAATGCAAATAAACTGCAGGGAAAGGATTGAGGAGGAGAATTAAGATGAGAGAAACCCTCAGGTTATAATATCATCCTGTTTTTATCACTGTCCCTTTAAAAAAAAAAAGAAAAAGGAAAAATCATGAACTTTCCTGTGGTTGTGGGGAAACTTGCACTTGACTTGTCTGTGAGAATTTCCCTGAGATTGTTCCTATCAGGCACGTAAATTTCCACTGAGAAAGCTGTGTGGCTTCTGTCCTTTGCCACCAGCTTCTCAAACACTTCCTAATTTTCGTGTGATACCTCAGTTGTTTTTAAAACTATCCTTGATGCTGGAAAAACTGCCTACTTTGCCCTGCCCAAAATAGAAGGACAAGGAACAATTCACATATGCTCCTCCTTTGTCTTGACCACTGAAATGCAATGCTGACATGAAATGGGCACAGAATTGTCTTGGGCAGAGTTTTTATTTCTGGTTTCCTCTGATATTGGACTTCTGCTGTAAATTGAGAAGTCTTCTCCACGCAGCAGACTATATTGCAAAGGGATGCTGGGCAGCCTCGCAGGGTTTTAATTTCTGAGTAACTCAGAGGCAACGGGCCTCGCTGAGATGGGGCTCCTCACGTGTCCCCCCGGACGAGGGGCACGCCCAGCAGTGCCACCTGCTCACAGCCAGGTGCTAACACACTCCATAAATGCACATGCCTGGGTCACTGCCTCAAATCCTCCTGCTGAAATTACCGTGCTGAGCACAGGAAGGTGTCACACAGTTCTAACGTGCTCTCAGTGACACCGCAAAGTTTGGTGATCAACGCCTCCGCCTTCCCTAGGTTTTCCTCGAGGAAAAGGAGCTGAATGAAGACATAAGAAACATGACAGTATTATTTCAGGTGAAGCCAAGCATGTGCTTTCTGTGCTTATGGCAATTGCAACTGTCTCTGGCAATATGAAAGGCAGAAGTATTTAAATTAATATTTATGAAGAAGTCTGAATTAAGTTTTGGCTTTCTTTTTCGATGCTTTATTATTACATACAGCTAAAGCACAGTATATAAAGATACATTGAGAAGAATTATTAAACCATGGATTCTTGAGAATCATTTAAAAAATCTTTACAGAAAATGTCAAGATACAGAAGCTGAAGGATGGTGGCAGTTGGAAAACTAAAGAAGTTTTAGACTGTGGTTAAAAGGAAAGCCAAGAAATCAATCACAATTGATAAAAGTTGCTGCAAGAAAGCACTGCATATGACAAAAGAAAGGGCACACTCAGAATACATCAAAGAAAAAAAAAAGCACGATCAAGACATCCTAGAGAGGATGTGATGTCCTCCAATTCTAATTCTACTGCAGAGCAGAAATAAAGAAATGACAAATGGCGAGCGTTTAGTTCACCTCAAGCATGCACAAAAAAAATTCTAAATGAGAAAATTAAAAAATTAAATATGATCCATATCACAATTAGAGCTGAACAAATGACAAAATAAAGTTACACATCATAGTAGTAAAATGCCTTTTGCAAAGGCATGACCCTTAGGGAAAAAATTGAAATGCTCTAGATATTTCACTGTTTTCTGACCAGCCAATAATGATGAAGAAAATCACTCCCCTGAGAAAAAAATAAGGAAAAAATAAATGGGAAAGAGAAAAGAGAAGGGAGAAATTAAATTTCATCTTTCTCATGAAAGGCTTTTTTATGTTTAGATGTATGCCTCGGCCACAGTTAAAATCTCCCCTCTGTAGCTCTGACTCCTTTTCTGCCAGATGGAGCACCGTACTCCCTCAGCTGGATTTCCACAGAGAAGAAATGATATCCAGTGACTTTCCGTGAGTTAGATCTGCGTAGGCAGCCCACCTGTTGCTGCTGTTCAGGAGCAGCTCCTTTTTTCACAGCTGAATTTCCTCATCCCAGACAAATGCTCATAAATACATTGATGTATCCCTTGCTTTGATACATCTGTCTCCTCTCCCGTGGACTCGCTCCCTTCTGCAATAGTTTTGCTCCTTTTAATTCCTTCTGTTCAAATGCAAGCCATTGTCCACATGCCTTTTCAGGACTTGGTGCATTAAGTATTCAAGATTACACCAGCTGCTTAGAATGACATAATTGCTGCCATGTGCTGCCACGGTGAGAGTGGCAGAGCCATCTCCCAGTCATACATATTGATCTGCTTTATGAATGCTAAGAAGAATTTTGAGGAATTCAAGAGGGATCTCAGAGAGCTAAGGTGATTAGAGGAGATGATGATGCACACGTCAATTGGGAAGAATAAAAATGCAACAGAAACTGTAAAGAAATGAGTAATGGGAAGGAAGCCCTGTCACAGTGAGTGACTCAGCAAAGGTGTCAGCTCTGTGCACGGAGGGGAATGGAGCAGAACCATCATGATTATTGACAATATATGCTTGTCTGTTCCAGTGAAGGATGCTCCTGTGAACAAAACAAATTCGTCTCTAAGGTTCTCCCCACAGAAAACCATATGGCAGCAGAGCTAGAAAGCCTTGAGGAATGATTAGGGGATTAGTACAGGAACTTGTAGAGACAAATTCATTTGACATTGTCTCTAAAGTGTCTCGGAACAAGTTCTGTTTGCTTTAGTGAGAACTATGAAATGTTTTAGAAAACAGTTGTGTATGTTGGTAAACATGGATTTATTACTATTGAAAACATGATGCATATTTGGACAGTTGGATGAGTGTTCTCATTTAAGCTTCTGCATTTTAATCTTACTGTCTTTATCAAGAACACTTATGGGGGAAAAACATCAATAGAGGCTGTCTCACAACCTACAAAACAGAGGGTATTCAGGCATTTGATCCTTAAATTAAGAATACATATATTTATTTCAATTTCAGGCAAACAATACTGAGCTACAAAATTTCAGCCAGAAGTTTCTGCATGTAAGGTGACTGTGACAGCTGTAAAGTTTTGAGAGTTACGTTTACAAGAGGTACTGACTAATAATAAGAAACTGTGATTTAATATAGATGCTGGAGCACACAGCTGTATGTATGGGGTTTTTATCCTAGTGCAGTACTGATATGGACATTCAAACAAAGCAACAAATTAAAGTCAACCCATCTTAATGCATTATATTCCTTGCCTGAAGACATTAATAAGGCAAGCAGTGATGTTTTTTAAAAAACACTTGATATGTATCTGAATAAGAAAAAAAGAGCAGCCTGGCTCTGTTGTGCTCAGATGATATTCTTTAAGTTTCTTAACTTTTAACAAACTTACACAGCAACTTAATAATATCTCAAGGCAGTAATGAATGCCTTGATTCAAGTCAAGTTGAAATCAATGATAAAGTCAATGAAATCAGTGTAACTCCAGTGGAAATTCAGTCAGGTCCAGGATTCTGGCAGGTAATTGCTCCTGTACAAACTGCTGGATTATGTCATCCTTATACTGATTTACTTCATCAGAATCAAGCCCCACATACTGAAATGCACCTAGAGGGCTGTAGTTTTGATTCAATCTAAACTACTTGGACTGGAAGGGGGTAAAGACTTTTCAAAGCTCATGCTTCCCTTGACCTCCCGTGTTTTACCACACTAAGGCACCAGAATAATCACCTCTCTCAGTCACACTGACTCACTCACAAACAATCTGTCCATCTTTCAATGGGGTATGCTCATGTAAAAACCGGCTAGCATGGGACAAAAGACATTTTCAGAAGATTATTTATGCTTCATGAATTTCAATCAAAGGTTTTGTGCTTCAGCCCATGTGAAAGATAACTCCATCAGGTAAGCAAGACTTCTTTCAGGTTGAAAGTGTTGCAGATTTAGTTTTGGCATTTCGTTCTGTTTATTTAAAGTAGCACATGCCTAAGAAATTAAACAGCACAGCGTATAGTGCATAGTTGAGAGCACTTCTTTGTGCAGCAGTGAGATACAAGACAAGATCTCCCTGTTTTAATTGAAGCTCCAGCAGTATCTCTGAGAGGAAAACAAAGAAAACAGAAGAGGGAAGAAAGATTAGAATCATAACACCATACTTGTACAATTTCTTGTTCCTTCAAAATTAGCAGGAGCCAGAGTGAAAGATAAATGAACATGTTACAATTATGTCTTTGAACTGTTGCAACCCACTAGGATAATGAATGAAAGTAGCTTAGGTGGGTAGATATTCCCACACTGGCTTTGTAGATTGAAAGTGATTTTTTTGCTGTTGTTTATGACATTGCCAGGGACATAATGAATTAGTCAGAGTTTCAGTGGAGATTCTGGAGACGGAACCTAGAAGTTCACAGGAGTGTGGTTACATCTGCGCCAGCAGGAGTTCAGCTTCAGAGGAGTGGGTTGGTTGATCAACACAACTCATGCAGAGTAGCTGTCTAGTGATATTTTACATTTCTTGGGGTGGTTGCACCAGATGAGAGATAATCTGGTCCTGGAGCATAAATGCCTCTAGGGTTTGTGGTTTGAAGCTTTGTGCAAGAAAGGAGCATCAGGGATGTGCTGGGAGAGCCTTGGTGAGGCGACAGGGCCTCCTGGGCTGTGTGACTCTTGGCTTGGAGCCCCACGTGGGCTCCTTCCAGAAGGAATCTACCCTGGGAATCTACCCAAGGCACTCCAAGAGCTGAACCAAAGGCCTGTCAGGGGTTTCACTTCACAGCTGCCCCCCTGGTTTTCAGCAAACCACTTGTTTGAACGCAGCCAAGCATCCCCCATTCTGTCTTTGGGCACTGAAGGGATTTGTAATTTTCCATAAATAATGGCATAATAGGGCATTTTGATGCAAATTAGTTTTGAGCATCTCTGCAGAACAATGATAAAAGGAAAAGAAATAAAGCAACTGAGTGGGAAATAACAGGGAATCTGTCTAGAAATGTCACTAAGAGGTTTCACATTATTAAATAGAACTGGAGTTACCAGTGAGATAACACAGAAAGAGCCAGCCCTAAAATTCCCTGCATGTCACACCTCAAAGCAATGCAAACAGTAATGCTCACAGTAGCTCCGTGTTCCAGTTCTTGATTTTTATTTCATTTATCCCAATGGAGCAGCATGGGGATGAGTTGTAGGAATCCTTATTTCCAGCAGCATTAGTAAGACCTAGACCTTGTTTGCAAATGAGGGAAATCTGACATTGGGAGCTCTGCAAAGAGCAGCCAGTTGGCTTGTGCTTTCTGTCAGTTTTTATATATGCACCTAATGAATGGTGGAAAATGATTACAGTGGGGGCATGGAAGTAAGCATGGGTGCTATAGCAATAAATATGAGCTGATATAAATCAGTGGCATTTTATCGACTTCAGTTCTGCTGGTCTGATTTAAATCAAGAATGAATTTGGCCCTAGGGCCTTGCAGAGAAATCTCTGGGACTGAATCCTGCTGTCTTGGCTCAGATAATTTTTTCCTAAATTTCAGTGAGAGCCATGGTTGAACAAGGATCTTGGGATTCTGCTGTCACATGACACAAAAAACAGCTCTCATCAGCCACTCATTTAGATTTGAAATGTATCTAAATGTTTTATGGAAATTATAAGCTTTAAAATCATTCCCATTGTGTTTTTAATGCTGAGGCATTTCCACTCTTCATACATTCAGAAATATAAGTCAGATTCTCCAGTTAAAAAAAATCAGAAGCATTTATAAAAAGAAACTCCAAACAAAATAAATTACTTTTTTTTGGTGTGTCATCTAAAATGTAGAAGTTGCATATTGAGTAGAAACAAGTAAAATATCAGTGGATTCATAGGCACACTGCACTGCAGGTAGGGAAACCAAGTAATGTGAGGTTTCTTCATTTTCCTTTCTTGTTGCTTTTCTTTTGGTGTTTTCAATGCACACCCATCAACTTTACAGGAGTGTGAGACTCTGAACAGAACCACATGTTAAGATAATTACTAATTATGGAGAAAGGAAAAAGTCATGAAAACAACACAAATTTTTTAGGAGACCTGGTCGTCTCCAGGTTTTCTACTTCCCAAGGAAAGGTAATTTCATTGCTTGTGAAATCACGAACTAAGGCCTGAGGGTAATTCCATACTGATGGGAGTGCTAAAGCAGATCTACATTTTTATGATCTTCTGCCTCATTTTCAGGAGGCAACCCCTGTCTCTGCATAAGAGAAGGGTCAAAACTTGCTCTGAGAGGGCAACATCCATAACCCAGCATCCAACATGAGAGCACACCCTCACCAGGATGGCAACAGCTGCCAGGGCTCAGGGGACAGCCAGCACAGGAGCTGCCCTCACACCCGGGCCTTGTGAGCCTTAATTAGGCTCAGCTGCAGAGCACCAATCAACCCTAACGAGGTAACAAGGTGTGAGGGCAGGAGGGACCTAAATGCCTGAGCCACCAGGTACTCTGCTCTGCTGTGTTGGGACTCCTCTCTTTGTTGCAAGGAAGCATCTTTCTCCCTAGAGTAAGCCAGAAAAAGTATTGTCTCATTTGGTTTATGAAATACATGGCTGTAAATAGGCATTTGAGGGTGGTGGGGTTGGGTTGTCTTTGTCAGAGTTTGCTCAGAATAGAAATACGTTTCAGGTTAAATAGGAATGGAATTTCTCTTTGTTGTATTTTTGGGGGGCATGGAGAGAAAGGAGGAAGACAACCACTGTAAGTAACTAGCCAGTTTAATATAATCCCCAAATAAGCATTTTATTTTCTGTGGGGAGCGGGAGATTGTGTTAAAAAATAAACTTGTATGAATTCCATAACAAGAAATGTTACTCCCCTAAGAGAAAAGGAGAGATTTTATTTTTAAGCTGCTGCCTTGATTGCTTTTGTTTCCTTGTTTTGATCTGTAGAAATTGCTTGACCAGTTATTGTAGAGTCACATATTGATTCAGGCAAGTGCATGTGAGAGGTCTTTTTAATGCTAAGAAAGTAGTCTCCTATAATATTTTCCTCTTTCTTCTTCAAAGCACGTATAAAAAAAATCTCAATTTGATCTTTGACTGGATAAGGGGCTCTGAAGAGGTCTGAGTGTCCAGTTTCCATTGAAGCCATGCTCAATATTCTGAGAGCATGTAGCATTTCCCAGTGTGATGTTACCAGCTCCTGCTGAAGCCCTTGTATGTGTGTTAGCTGCTCCCAGAGCTGGGTGGCTCTGAAACCTCTGTCCCACTCAAGACTCTGCTGCTTCTGTGTGTGTGAGCAAATTGTCTGGTTTTATATTGCAATATCTCTAGGCAGTGGGGTTTTTTTCCTAGTACCTAGATTTGTAGTTGGGGTTAGGGTTGAGTAGCTCAAGGAACATGGTGAGAATATTTAAGCTGTATTTCTAAAAGATGTTGTAAAGGGGTCTCAGTAAGAAATCTGGCCTTTTGTGAGTGGTTTTGTGCTGTCCTCACCCAAGCTTTTCCTGGGAAAATTTGTGTACCTTTTGAGATGTGGTTATTCAGACATTGCTAGAAAGAGAAAACTCCTGTTTAATTTGCTTTAAATGTGATAAAAAACCATGAAGACTATGGTGCTCTTCCCCCTAGGGCTGAGCACCAGCTCAGCCATCCCCGTGTCCCTGAGACTCCTTGTTTTCAGAGCAGCTCCTCTCCCTCAGCACAGATTACTCATTTCCCTCACCTGTTGCTGTAGCTCATATTCCCTGGCCTGGCTCAGCACTAAGGCTGCAGCCAGCAAAGCCAGGCTTACTCTGCTGCTTACATTTTCTGGGAAAGCACAGTATTGAGCCTTGCTCTCCAAAACCTGTGCTTTGTGTCATGTCCACTGCCTGCACCTGCCAGCTCTGGAAAGCACAAACTTTCACCCAGGGAGTGGTCCAGGGGGTTTGTTGCTGTGTTTAGAAAGACGAGTTGTATTATTTTTCTTTACGAGGTTTAAAAATAAGAAACAATTAATGGAGGAAGGGAAGTAACTATCGAAGTCAGAAATAAATGTAGGGTGATTGGTTTGTTTTCATCAATTCCATTGGAACTTTTGTGTAATATCCTTGGAGTTCCAGCGTGCCCTTTATCTGCCAGATAAAGCTATCCTTGGCTATTACCATTTCCTTAGCCCTCGAGTAAAAATATGTTGAAGAGATGAGCAAAAGTCAATGACATTTATCAGAGTGGAATGATTAATCCTGAATTACATGGCTTAGGCATGGGTATATGTGATTAATGTTTCAGCTGAGTGAGAGAAGAAAAGCTAAGCTAGTCTAACCTGCCTGGGAGAAGCAGTAGGTGGTACAGTGAGAGGATATTTTGGCCAAGTGGGGTAAAGCAGCTTTGGGAACAAACATGAGAGCAGAAGAGCATTCTGCAAAACCAGCTGGTAAAACAAAGAGCTTACACATGGAAAGAAATAACATGTGATGGTGGTCTTCCCTGTTTATTTCAACTTTGAAACAAATATCTTTAGTGCCTGCACTGTCTGGGTGAAGGTGGGTGCTGTGTGTATGATGTCAGCCCAGTTTTTGAAGCTGAGGGTAGGTGCAGGTTTCCATGCATATGGATGATACATGTGCTAAGCCTGGGAGGCCCTGAGATGTCAATTTCTGTGACGTTTCACTTCAGTAACAGAAATCTTTGGATTACACATTGCTCCTGATTTATAGCCACATACCTCCATTGTGAGGATACATGATATTCATCCATAACAAAGATTCAGACCACTTATCCAAAACCCCAACTGTGAGCTGGAAAGAAGCTTCTAGTGTCAGTGTGGGTAGTTGGGAAAATGCTGGGGATTTGGGGATTTTAAGCTTTAGTACACAACTGCACTTTAGTGTTCTTTGAACCACTCTTTCTGTATTCTCCAAGAGAAAACATACCATGATTTGTGGACACCGTATCACTGTCTCGAAGAACGTTTAAATGTTTTTAGTGACAGGAATAGTGAGGGACTGCTCTTGCTGAAAATTCTGTCCATGGTTTGAGGGCAGAGCCCTCCTGACACCCTGCAGCTCCCTGGGATGAAAGGTGGGGTAATGCCTTAGGGCACAGCAGGCTCACGGGGAGCGTGTGACAGTCCCACGTAAGGCAGAAGGATGCTCTGGATGGCAGTGGGATGGCAAATATCTAGCTGCAGGCAGGCACAGAGGCTACTGAGAAAATGTGGAGGTCAGCACGAGACACCAGATCAAGGTCCCTTAGCTGGGTGGATTAAATATCTTAAAGAACAGAGTCTAAGATTAAAGTGACAGCAGGGAAGAAGACATCCTTCCCTTGGTATGCAGAACTGAAGTCACAGCCATGTTCAGAGCGTGCTCCAAACACAGGATCGTGTCAGTTCTGGTGACAGCAGCCACCTGGCTGCAGCAAGGGGACACAGGGACACCAGCTTGCCAGTGCTTTTGATTTGTGTTGTCTTGATTCTTTTTGATAGGTCAGGTCTGCTTTTTGTAAGGGCCATAATCTGCTGTTAAGGTGGAAACATTTATTTATTAACTTTTTCCTGCAGTGGGACTGTTGCCAGATGTGAGGCACTTTACATTTAGGGCTGTAAGGTTCTAATGTCACTGCCACGGGGTTGTTAACCTAGGTGCACATGAGATAACCCCTTCTGAGCTTAGGCAAAGTTCATTCAGCAGCTGAATTGTATTTTATTGGCATCAGTGTTCTGAAGAGCTCACTGATGGGTTTTGGATGATTTTGTATTTATCAATCTCAGCCATGACTTATTGTACAAACTGTACTGTTAATGTCTGTTTTCTGGGATGTGTGAGTTCTGAAAAATCAAGAGTTAAAAAAGCTGCATTTGTCATTTAGCGTTTTTGACAGTTCATAAAGCTCTGAAATACCTAAAAATTGTCCTCAGCTTCACTGCCTAACAGCCCTAGAAGACCTGAGACAATAGCTTTTAATGAAAACACTGAGAAATTTAGTAATCCCTCTGTTTTATGCTAAAACCACAAGTACATATAATATTTAAAATATTCTTACTGTAGGTTTAGCTACCAATATGAGGAAGCAGATGAAGAAATGTCCCTGAAAGAGCAGTCTGAGAATTTCTCCTTTCAGCAAGCGACAGTTTGAGTGTTCACCAGGCTGCCTCCAGCTGAAGTGTGCCAGTGCTGTAGTACAGAGGATGCAATACAGGGAAAAAAAAGAGAAAAAAAGACCACCAACAAGAAATCCTGTGACTTACAACATTTACATATGCAGGATTTTCACTTTCTTTTCAGCATAGTTGGCTTGTTTGTTT
Source organism: Promerops cafer (assembly GCA_013398275.1). NCBI lineage: Eukaryota > Metazoa > Chordata > Aves > Passeriformes > Nectariniidae > Promerops > Promerops cafer. The sequence goes on along the minus strand of VZSE01001564.1, from coordinate 1,596,099 downwards.
GCAAATTGATGGGAGATTGCAAATTGTGTTGGTTTTGTCTTGTTGGACTAATGCTCCTCGTATTTTTTTTTTTAATTTCAGCTGAAGTGAAAAACTCAAAGCAAGTTAAGACTTCAAGAAATTACCACTTCAAAATTGTATTTAGTGATTAGTATTAAGAAAGATAATTGTGGAAATAACAAGGAGATACTGATGCTAATGTTTGAGCCTTTGTTCAACATGCCTCAAGAGACTGAATTTTCTGCTTAAATTGATATCAGGGGAGATACAGTAATTAAATAATAGTATTTAGAAATTAGGCTGAAGATATTTCATGGATTTAGTTGGTTTAAAGGTAATGCCATTTGAATATGGTTATTAATTAAATCTAATTTCTACTAATGAGTAAGCTAGAACATCTGAATACATCCTTTTGCATCACAGCTCTGTTTTTAAGCCCTCTCCCTTATCCTTCATAAGATTTAAACAGTGGGAGTTTAATCTCCAGTGTTTCTGCTTTTGCACCAGCTGAAAGGCACAGATCAGTGTTACAGAGCCTCATGGAAAATCCCATCAGTCCTCCCTATAGACTTTGTATTCTCTGCAGAGCCTCATGGTGTGAGGAGAGGCAAGAAATAACCATGTCTAGCAGCTGGTGGGAGCTTCCCCTGAGCTGGGCAGGGACAGGTTCTGGAAAGGTGATTGTTTTCACAGCAGGGTGCTGGGCTGCTCCCAGATTTACCAGGCTAAGTGATGTCTGGGGTGGGTGTTAGCACCTCTGTTATCCCCAGTGTCCAGCTGGCCCTGCAGGAGCCAGATGGGTGCCTGGGATGTCCCTCACCTGCTCCACAGTGTGCACCTGCAAGGCCTTGCAGCTTCCTACAGCACAGCCCAGGGGCCTTCAGCCCATCCCTGCTCCTCACAGCCGCCCCCATCTGCCTCTGTGCAGCAGATAAACTCCCTGGCTTGTTCTTCTCAGAGATTTTCTCCCAGGTGTGAGCAATCCCCAATGCAAGATGTGACCTTAATGTTACATCTTCCATGTTTTTACTTCTTTGGATGTGTTGTTAAAATACTAGCCTATTTTGGGGACTTGTGAGAGATGTCTAAAGGTAATTTTGGTAATTTAATTGATATTTTCACTGCTTCATGAGTTGCTTATGGTGAGAATGGAAGCAGATAAGACTGTTAGCAGAGACTGATTTCAGCTATTCCAGGGCTAAGTCAGCTCTTTCATGTAGCCAGTGGGAGGTTACATTTAAAACTCATGAAGATAACCCTGAAAAGACTAGATTAGTTCTGATGTGTTATTCCAGCCTTTACCCATTATACAAGCAGCAGATGGTTCATCATGTTATATTTTATTGACCTACAGGAAGTGAGAGAAGAGGTGTTTTTGTCACTCCTACTTGCTACAAAGCCTACTGAAGTTGCTTTTAGCTGTTAACCAGTGACTTCAAATTGGGTATCTGTCTTGTTTAATGAGGAGAGGAAAAGAGTAAAAAAAAAAAAAATCAATGGAAGTAGGGTTTGTAAATATATTATCTGAATCCCCTGGGCTTATTAGGTAGGATAGTCTTGTAGACAGCAAGATCCATATGGAAATCCTTGAGGTAATTTCATGCAGTGTTGTTCCATACTTGTAATTCTTTGGCTGTGCAGATGATTTCCTATCTGACCAGACTAAGCAAGTCGGGTGAGTCACCCATTAAGAGGATTAAATGCTTCTGGCTAGAAGAAAGCAGAGACCAAGCTTTCATGTGTGGCGTGGAATCGAGCTGGTGTGATAAAAGGAATGCAAAAAACAATCTAATTTTCATTTCTGACATGCTTAGATAACAGAGGAATTTGTAGCTGCTCTATTTTAAATGGGAAACATAAATGGCTTACAAAGGACCATTCAGGGGTAAATCAAGTTCAGAATATAAACTAGATGCCTAAAAGCAACCTTTGCAACATTTCTGAGAGTTGTTCTCCTGAAACAAATGACAGTCTGGAGCTGTCAGTCTCTTGAATGTTTTATAGCCTTAAAAAGTTATGTCAAAAATCTGTGCTTTGACAAAATTCTGACCTTAGGGCATAGGAACTCCACTTTTTTAACTTGTACAGAGAAGTAGTTCTGTCCAAGACAAATTTGGGCAATCTGAGACTGGGAAATGTGGCTGCAGTTCCTGGAGGTGTAGACAAAACCTATCAGATGTGCAAGTGGCAGAGTTCAGTCAAGTCTACAGGTCAGCCATAAAGCTGGAAGGCATTTATGGCCATATTCACTCCAATCAGCAGGGCACAGGTGGCATTTACATGTCAAGGATTGAAGCCACAGGGATGAACAGGTGGAAAAGTGGACTCTAACAACTGGTAACAATCCTGATTCGTGTCCAGCTTTGATCTGTTTGGATGCCTGGAACCTTCAGTGGGAGGTTGCATATATTTGATGTAAGTAATTTCCGAATGATGAAGACTCATAAGGGTGGCTCTACTGTGCAAATTGCTTGACAGGTTATATCCCCAGGGAAAATTTTGTAAAGTAAAGAGCTCTGAGGTGTTTAACTTCCTTGGGGTGGGTTTTGGGCTTATCTTGCAGCCAATGGCTGTCCAAATTTACTGTTCCTCAATATGTACCTTGAATGGGTCACCTTTGTGTGCTTCCTGCTTCAAATCCCAGTTTACAGGAGGACTGCTGGTGCCTTCTTCCTGTAGTGAACAAGCCAGGTGTTCTCATTTCACACACAGAAAAAAATGAGAGCACACTTCAACAACCCAGAAAAGACAGTTCATTTGAAAATCCTCTTGAATTATGGTTGGTACTTAGGGCAAGATGCCTTAAAAGCAGGGAAATGTAGTTCGAGGCCAAGGCAAACGTGGGCCTGGTGGAGACCTCATGCCTCAGTCTGTCATCTCTGCTGTGAAGAGGCACAGTGGCTTCCTGAGGAAATAAACTTCCTCAGAGAGGCTCGACTGGCTCTCAGTGTGTTTTTCAGCTGGGAGATTTCTTGTCAGCTCTGTAACAGCTTTCATTGACTGAGCAGAGAAGTCCAACCCAGTCAAAGACAATGAAGCAAAAAATTATTAACTTAAAGTAATGCCCATGTCTTGTGAAAGCCTGCTGTAGTAAAGAGTAGAGGAAATCTTCTTAAACATTTTTCCTCCTTAAGTGCATTTTGAGTTGCTGAAGAAATGTAAACAAACAGCAATAAATCAGGGACTGAATGAAACGTGCATTTGAGCCAATTTTCCTGTGCATCCCAGCAGTTTTAATAAAACAGTTTGGCATCTATCTCTTTCATCCAACAAAGCTTTGCCTTCTTTTTTTTTTTTTTTTTTTGCAAATTGAATTAAATCACTCAACTTCAAGATTTTTCTCTAGCAAATCCAGTTGGTCTATGAAAAAAGCAGCTTATTATACATCCATGAAGCTTGATGGCAGGCCTGGATAGGGAGCAGAATGAAGCCCTCCTCTGCTGTTGTGGCCCCTTTGTGCTACCCTTTGCCCACAGAAACTCTGGATGCCCCATCCCTGGAAGTGTTCAGGGCCAGGTTGGAGGGGGCTTTGAGCAACCTGATCAAGTGAGTGGCAAATGACTGAACAAAATGACAAAAATTTGGTGGTTGGAGACTAAATTGCAGTTTCTTGGCAAAGGTACTTACTCATGTTAGGAAATCTAGCCTGCCTGGGTTGTATTTCTTCTCATACACTGCAGCCACATCCCAGAGTCCTTGAAGTGGATGCCCTTGCACCTAACCCTCTGTCCCATTTGCCTTGCCTGTAGGAATGGGGGTGATGCCCAGTCCATTGGGGTCTGGGCTCTGATGTGTTGTGTGCTGTGAGTTATTCACAGCCCCACTGGACTCAATACAGGAATGGAGAAGATTCAAGTTCAGAAAGTGTCCGTAAAAGTGTTAGCTCTGTAGCATGCTTGGACTTGAAATGCAATAGTGGGGAGAAAAATAACTCTAATTTACTCACTGAAGGTCAGAAAGGGGGAGCAAATAGTGAAAAATAGCAGAGTGATGGATATAGGAGGTGCTTTATCTGATATTCTTAGAGAAAAGCCCTGCAGAGCTGTGGGTATGTTGAGTTCAAGCCAGAAATTTTTTGATTTTTTTTTTTTTAACTGTGAGGTTAACTGCAAATCTGTGTGAAGTCACCCTGCACTCACGAGCAGTGGCTTGAGGCCTGAGAGCTCAGGGCCTGGCTGGCTGGTGCCAGGCTCCCTTCAAACTGTCCTGCATTTTCCCTTCTCAGCAAGCAGGTCCTGGCCACCTTATTCACTGAATGACAGCTTGGGACAAACCATGGTAATTTTCTATATGAGCTTTGCTTTGAGCAACCTGTGCATGCCACGAAAAATACCTGCATTGCCCAAGTATTTTTCCTAAATTGTAAGCAGGCAGTCACATTGAGAGCACATTTACTATTTGAGAGCTGGATATGCACGAGTGGTCTGGCAAATGTTCAGAATAATGAACAAAGAGTTGAAAGACCCAGTGAACATTGGCCATACAACAGCACAGGTGTGGTATGTGAGCTATGTTATTTTTTAGAGGTTTTTCAACCAGATCTAATATACTTTCTTTCCTTGTCTTGAGGAGAGACCAGAGAATGTGTTCTATGGTGTATTTGTTTGATTTCTTCTCTCACCAAATGGGGTTTACACTTGAAAATTATCTGCTGCAGATAAACTTTGTGAAAACGGCCCATTCCCTGATGTCAACCTGCCATTATTTCTCTCTCTCCCTATGGTATCCCATCTTTTTTTCCCCAAACTTCAAAGAGTAGAATAGTATTTCCAAATTCCCAAGCTACAACACATTACCCTAGGAGCATCTCACAGCCAGAGCTCTGCAAGGTGAGGCATGGAGGGGAATTCCCACTGCTGTTGGAGCACAACAGATAGAAAAGCTACTGTGCTGTTATTTTATTTTAAACAACTGTGTCTTCTCTTTACTGAAGTTAATAGACCTGTGCAGGATCAACCTCAGTGAAAAGATGGTTTCTTCACTGTACTATCGCTACAAAATGTTATTCTTTTCTCTTTTTGTATTAATGGCTTTAAATCCTTTCCTCCCAGAGCAGTGAGAGCTGGGGAAGCAGAGAACAGTGCACCTTGAAGGTTGTCAGAATTAGGATTTGCTCACCTCTTGGTGCTGAACGCTGTGTCTCCAGCCAGCTGCTGGCAGAGCCCTCAGAGCCCACGCAGGGCACAGACCAAGCTCAGATGATTCAGGATCATTTGCTCTTTCTGGTAGCTCTGCACTCACCAGCAGGGGCTAAACCTCAAAATGAGCTGCTGTCATAAAGGTGGCTGTGTGGGGAGTTTCTTGCTCAGTGCTTGTTCCCTCTGGGCATCCTCGGGGAGCCTCCTCCTCCTCCTCTGCAGCTGTTTAAGCCAGGATCTGTGGCTCATTTAGCATTGCCTGTGCTGTGGCTGCTGCCGCGTGCTCCTGACCCCTCACCTCGTACCTGCCCGGGGGCTGCCAGGCCCCCCTGCCCAGCTGTGCTGGCACAGCCCCTGCTGCAAGCCGAAGGGCCCGTGGGCCGGGTATCTGCTTGTCTGCCGGGTGGCGCATGGAGCAGAGCGCGTGGGAGTGCTGGAGTGGATTCGCAGGGCTGTGCCCATCGCCTGCCCCGGCTTGGCAGGAGAAGCAAAGCAGCCGCCTCGGCTTGCAGCTGGAAACAGCAGCAGGGACCCAGCCCAAGCTCCTGGCAGAAGTGGTGACACTTCTCTGCCCCGCTCACCCTCCCCCCAGGTGCTTGAGGCTGTTCCCATTTTGAGGTATTTGAATTAGATGATTCTTGTGTTTATTCTTTCAGGTGCTTTCTCCCCCCCCCCCCCCCCCTTTTTTTTTTTTTTTGGTGTGGCTTTCTCAACATGGTATTTGAAATTATATCTTGAGGTGCTTCAATATTCAATGCTTTCCTTGCAGCAAACCTTGGCAAGGCATAGGCACAAATATACACATTTTCTATTTTGATGTTGGGTGCAGTAAGTGATATCTATGCTTTCTCATTGCTTATTTTTATCCACTTACCCATTTTCATCCTCTGTTGCTACATTGCAGCTTTCCTAACCCTTCTCCCTTTCTGTAGCAAAAAAGGACATTCAGATGAAGAGATCTTTTTCAGCTTTTGGAAAGTTTACATTTTTTGGCTGTCCTTTTCAAAAGTGAGATTACTAAAGGTAAAAAAAAAAAGAAAAAAGCATGAATGATTCTATTACATGCAGTGAAAACTTGAAAGTGTAGGTTTTAAAGCTCTCTGCTGTGGGATTTTCTGGTGGGGGGAGTGGGAGGGGAGTGTATGAAAAAAGCTATTGAAGAAATGAGCATTTGCTGTTAAAGATATAACTGAGAATTCAGTGTTCCCCAGCACCAGCATTTGGATGATTAGCAAGGAAGCAGTTTGAGTATCTTTGTGAATACCATAAAGGTGATCAGGCAGAATTTGGCTTATAGCTGCTTCTGCAGGTTATTAAAGTCTATTCCTATTCCACAGATGGCATGAGTGTAGTTTGGGGTCAAAGGTTATCTAGAACCAGGAACAATCAGCAGACTGGGATTCTTGCTCTCCAGAGCTGGCTTTTCACCTTGGGCAGGCATTCATTTCTCAAGTTGCTGGGTAGGAGACATTTTATTGTTTGCTGAGTCATTCAGTAAATGAAGGTCTGAGCCAAAAGTGTCCACCCCAATTACCCATGGAGGAAAAGAGGATTTCAGCTCTCCCAAGAGCCCTGTGACTCTCTGTGGCAAGGAAGGCTTGTGTTCCTGGTGAAACTGGTGGCGTTTGGCTTTGGAGGAACTGGAGAGGTTGCTAAGGAATGGTTTGGCCAAAGGCAGGGCAGTTTTGTGGGATGAAGTGAAGCTCAGAACACCGTAGGATTTTACATCCCAGCACCCAGGTTTGTACCTGTGTCTCCATCTGCTCCCCCCTACAGACTGAGCCAGCTGGGTGAAAGAATGCAGCATTTTCATTTCTTGCTGTAGGGCTTGAGAAATTCATGACCAGTTATGGATGATTATTTATATTTGGATGTAAACATTATATCAAATGTGCTTTTATTGCCACTTGTTCCAATAAAAAAGGTAAAAATACATAATCTAAATGTAAATTTGTCAATGAATAAAAGCAGGCCACAAAAAATAGCTAGAAAGTTATCAGTCTTGCTGAACATGAAATAGTATGGAAAAATATTGTAAATGCATATAGAAGGAGAAATGGAAGAAAATACATTTATTTGGGAAAAAATTGCAAAGAAGGAGACAATTGTACTCATTCTATGTCAGAACATATTATAATAAGCTCTCTTGATTCTTCAGGGAAGCCTTTCAAGGTAATTTTCTGTAGCTTTTAAAACAGTAAACAATAAAAAACTAAGAATGAAACACGGGTTACTCCTCTCAGGAGCGTCTGTAACTTTAGCCTTTCTCAAAACCTTTGTCAATAGAACTTCTTGGCCATTATGTTAGGAACAAGAAATGTGTATTTACCATTAAGATCATCTTCAGAAGAGCAAAGCAAGGCACTGAGAAGATACTTGAAATGACAGGTAGCTTTTCAGCAGCATAGAGTGTTCTAGCATGCTGCTTCTAAAAGTCTTCTTGGCTGGTGTGCAGACCAGAGCTTATCCATGTGTAACTTCATTCAGAACCTTAAAAACAAGCCCACAAAATCCTTGTGTTAAAGCTGTGTCCTTTGCTGTGCTTATGCAGGCTGGATGGTGCTGCAGGGTACTGCGCTGCCTGCTCGCCTCCATGTGCTGGAGACCCTGGGTAATTCCAGAGCAATGGGTCTCCACGGGCCCAGAGGGAACTCCTGAGCAGGCACAACTAATGAAACTGCTTTCTTCTTGGCTCGTGTCACTTGGGTCAATTCATTTTTAAACTCAGTTCTAGATGGAGTGTTTAGCTGACTCTGCACGCCCCAAAATGATTTCTCTGCTTTTTCCCCTTGAAGCCTTTCCCCTTTTCCCCACACTGAGTATTTGCAGGATTCCTCTGCAGAAAACAGCTGCAGCAGCCATCATCTGGGTTTTGTAAAGTGCCAGCCTTTGTTCTTTAACTCCCTGTTTCTGTAAAACTCCCAGTGAGTTCCTGACCTTTGAGAGGCAGGAAACACGGGCATGGTTCATGTAGCATTATTGTGTGGTTCCTGTACCAACAAAATCCCCTTGCCTTTTTCCTGCTCCTGCATGGATAGCAATCCTCAGCTGTAATTTGAGGATTTGCAGTCTGGCTGTATCTGAGTGTCCTGTGTGCCAGGTGAGCTGCATCTCAGCAAAAACCTCAGGGAACCTGTGCAGAGCCCCTGTACCTTGTCAGCCCCAGGCCAGCACTTTGCAAAAACACATGCCCTTGTCTCTTAAGGACCTTAAAGTGACTATTTTTCAACTTTGAAATACTGCTTGAAATCATTAATAACTGGGAGTTATAGGGTGCTTCAAGAGCTGCTTTCTAGGAGCCTTCGTGACACCTGGAAATACACCTCTATATTTAACCCCTGTGTAAGGGGACAAACCAGGCTTCATTGAGGGGTTTTTACATGCAGTAGGTATTAATTTTGGAGGGTGGAAGTTCTCAAAGTCTAATCTGAGGATAAAGAAGTATTTATTCTATCTGCTTGCATTTTGGAGTGGGTTTTGGTCCTTATCGTAGCACATGGTGGTAGTTGTCCTGCTCCAATGTAAGTTAGGAGACTGTGCTCAGATTTAAAAGTTCAGAGCTGTTTGAAGATTCAGGTTATAATAAAGATTTAAATCATTTTTATTCTAGATTGAAACAGTAGATTAGAACAATATTTTAATAGTAATTTATAGTAGAAGTATTGGCTTTTATTACTTATAAAAATATTCAGAGGATGCACCAAAGGCTTTAAAACAGAACAAATATCAAAGCAAAAAGGGAGTTCTAGCTGATAGAGTTAGTGTTACATTTGAGTAAAAATCCTTCGGTTTACACAGTGGTTCATATTCTTGGTTTTGTGTTGCACCTCTTGTATTTGGATAGTGGCCTTTCCTTCCTCCATCAAACTTTTTTTTTTTTTAAATTCTCCCTCGTCCTACTGCAGAGCAATGTGACTGAAGGTCCTGCCATGTCAGAGGCAAAGGTTTTAAGGATTTGTCACTGTTGACATGGCTGTTGCACTCCCAGGCCCCTCAGCCTGACTGCTGAGAGACCAAACACTTGTGTGAATTGTGAGGGTGGCACTGAGACCATGAGGCAGGGTCAGACCAGGAGTGCTGGACGTTATTGTCCCTTTCGTGTTGGCTGCTGTCCCTTCTTTTCCTGGGAAGACACTTAGTGTCTTTCCTTCAAGGAGAGCATTTAATTTTGATTTGTGTGGAGCAGCATGGAAATGGGATTGAAGGGATCAGCTGCTGAATTGTGTGTCCTTTACCTTTTATTAGAGGTGTTAGTCCACATCTTGATGAAGGATGTATTATGTGGTCACAGAAACAGAACAGATTTAACTCTTTTTAAATGCCTTTTATCAATTTCCTCTCTCCATAAAGTGTGAGTTATTGACAAACCCCAGGCCTTCTGTCACACCTACTCCCCTGGTTTAACAGCCCTCTCCTACATGCCCTTGTTGCTATGGTGCTCCATTTCACAGCTACACTGCCTTATACATTGTATTAAGTGACATATGCTCGAGGCAGCCCAAAAAAGTCAGCACACTGGCAATTGATAACTCTGAATTCTTTACTTTAGCAAAAAAATTAGAGGGTGTAACGCAACCAAAGGGTGACAGTGCTGGCAGAAGTGCTCAGGAGGTAATTATTCCTATTCTACCTTCCTCTTGAAAATGCATTATGGGATGAGGGATTTGCCTAGAAGTGAGTGAAACCACAGTTTTCTCAGATATAGACTATCATATTTTATTGATGTTTGTAGTTGAAAGCAAATAAACAAACCTATTTCCTATGCTGGTTTCCTTCTGTTCTCTAAGTAAATATTGGCAGGGAGAGTGATGATGTCTTTAATGTGTGTGAGATCTCAGATGTTTTTTGTGCAACAATTTGAAATGAAAAAATCTGGAATTTTTCAAATAGGAAAAAAAACCCAAGAAACTTTCCATTACCTATTTTCTTACAATAACAACTTGTATTCTGCACCTAATTTTGCATAAAACTGCCAGGACTATTTTTAAAAGAACAAATAAAAAAAGAAAGTAAAACTTCTGCCTTGGGAATTGGATCTTTAGTGTTGTTCTGGGTAAGTTTTTGAGATGGTGCTCTCCTTTCTTCAGAAGCATAGGCTGCTGTCCATTAGGACAGCTGTCTATCTAAAAAACCTCTTCAATTGCAGTTATAGGAACATGCACATTTATTGTAGTGCTAATGAAAAATTTAGTAAAGCCACATTTATTCACTGAATACTGAGGTTGTTAATAACAAGGCATGCATTATTAATGCAGAATAAAGTGAAAAAAAATATTTTAAAAAAGCAGTATTTGACAGGAGCTCCTAGAAGGTGTCAAAGAGAAATGGGTCCAGGTGTAAATCAGTTTTTGCTATGCTAAAACCCAGCTGTGAGAGATCTTTCTAGATGAGTATTGATGCTAACACCATGCTGAAGCAAAATATATTGCCCAATTTATTTTCTTCTTTTTACCTTCAAAATGTGGACTATAAAATTGGGAAATGAGAACGATCTTAAAGATCTTGTTCTCACAAATTAATGGAAATTAATGGAAGTGCAGGCCAGCAGTTCTCCTGGTGCTGGGCTGGGCATGCTCTGTGATGGCTGAGTGGGGGCACTGGGCCTCGAGCTGCCCAAGACACGCTTCAGAGAAAGTGTTGAGTGTCCAGTCTTGGTGGACATTGAATCTTCTGGCAGTGGACACTGCCCTGGAGGGCATAACCCATCAGGATACCCTCAGAAGGAGGGGTTTGTGTCTGGTTTTGTCACACTTGCTAAGTCCTCCCATCGCTGGTGGTCGAGGCTGAGCTGCCCGGCCCGAATAAAGTGGCCTGGTGCTGGTGCTGTGCTGGTTCCCAGCTGTGCCAGCCCCACTGCAGGCAGGTGCTGCTGCCTGTCCCCTCTGCCTGGCGGGGAGGGCAGGCAGGTGGTGGCACCACGACGCCCCAGGGTGACAATGCCACTGCTGCCGCTGTCCCGGCCGCGAGCCCCCTGCTGCCAGCACAGAAGGGAGCAGACATCCCTGTCTCCCCTGCTCTTCCCCTGGAGTCAGCCCGTGATGCTTGTCTGGTGAGCACGAGTAACCTTAAAAATAACTCCTGGGAAGAAGCCTAACTCTGGTTTGTTCTGTCTTTAACCTCAGGCAGACTATGTCAGCAAGAGACTCTGAAATTATTTTTTTTTTTCCCTCATACCAGCTTTTTCTAACAGACAGCACTGTACTGAGACCCAGAGACAGAGACTGTATTCCCAGCTCTGATGTTTTTGGTACTTCTCTTTATCCCTTTCCAAACCTTCCACCGTGTACCTGGCTTGTCATACACCACCCCTTGGGCATCAATTCTCTGCTCTTTGCTGCACAATTTCACACCACCTCCCAAGTCTCCACTGGGGTCTTCTGGTTGCATGCAAAAGATAAATAATAAAACTAAAGGGAAATTGCTAATAGGACCACTCTCAATTTTTTTTTTTTAAATATCCTACCGAAAAGCCTTAATAAAAGGCAAGAGGGGTAGACAGTGAAAAGCACAGGCTTTATTTTAGCAAGAGTCAAAGTGATGTGTGTGCATGCACAGCAGTTGCCAGGCAGAACTTAACTCCATGGAAATTTCTGATCATTTAAAGGGTGTTTTCAACCCAAAACGGACAAAGGCTGCTGAAATGTTTCTAGTTTTTGGTATGTCAGATCATTTTTCAGAGTACATAAGATAATTCCTTGCAGGGAAACAAAACAGAAATCTTTTTGGAATAGGGTCAAGGCTCTATGATATAAACATCAAATAACATCGATTATTAAGCAGGGTGTATAAATAACAATTGCCACTAAGTTCTTTCACTCATTAAATCGTTGAATAATTTAGGATAGAAGGGGCCACTGGGAGGGTTGAACAGTCAGCTTGCTGAGGGGCTCACGCAGCCCTGCCCTGACCACCTTTGTGATGGAGGCTCCACAGACATTTTGGACAACTTCTGTAGTGCTTAACCTTTTCATGCTGTTCTGTTTGGCTTTTTTTCCCCTCTCACCTTGTACCCAGCTGTGATTTATGAACATTTCTTCAGTCTTTCGCTGACCACTGCTGAGAAAGGTCAGGTCCCTCTTCTCAGGATCGCTCTCCAGGTGGTTGAAGAGGGTTGCAGGCTCCCCTTTCTCCTTGCCTGGGGGCTGAGCAAGCCCAGCCCCCTGGGCCCCTCCTCAGCTGTGTGCTCCATCTTCCTCCATGGGGGTGTCAATAGCCCTCTCCTAAGGAGGGACAGGATTTTGGGCACTGCACATGTGATTGAACCTGCCTGATGCCCAGAAATAGGAAATAATTAATTTCCAACCTGCTGGCTGCTCCCGTGCTAAAGCTGCCCGGGATGAGGGTGCAGGACTTGCATTTGCCTTTGCTGAGCTCCTTGAGGCTCCCCTGGGCTTTTTCCCAGTTATGTGGTCCCTGGTGGAGGTGCCCCTGTATTGATTCCTAAGGATGCCACTGGTTTGAACCACTTCAAACAACTTCAGCCCCATTCAGACTTTTACTCATGCCCAAAGACAATCATTATAGTGATTATAAGACTAATTCTTTCTAATTTAATTAAAAGCGAAGGCAAACAGAATGGAAGTGGGAACACTGGCATGTTTTCCAGAACTGAAATGGTGTTTCAGTGTGCTTTAACTCTGGTGTAAGTTATTTTGATATAGTCATCTTTCCTTTCTCTGCTTTTCATTTAAAATTCAGAGATTGCTAGAATTAACTTCTGAATTATTGAATTTTTAAACAAAATTAAGTAGGCGCTGTCTTGGCTGTTCTGAAAGTAAAATTAAGACATAGGAATGATCCTTTGAATTTATAAAGGAGAATTTCAAGATTATATATATATATATTAATACATTTTTGTTAAAGGAAAAAGACAGATATGGTTGCCAGCCTGGATCTGAAATTACGAGCACCGAGGAATAATAATACACTGTTGCTCAGTGTATTATTTCCTGCTTTTCATTGGCTTGCTTGAGTGTTATGGCTGCTGTAGGGTATCAGTTCTGCTGAGAATGTGTTTGACAGCAGCCAGACAGGTTCCCTCTGCAGAACCGGCACGAGGCCGGCATCAGAGCTGCTACTGCTTGGAATTCGACAAGGCATCTCTCCAAAGCTGGTCCAAAGGTTGTGATGTCCAAGATTTATCTTGGTAATTTTAGTGTCGGCCCATTGGAAGTGTTTTTTAGCCTTCAGGCATGCTGCTGGTCAAAGCTTTCCAATGGGACGTGAGCCACAGACTTTCTCAGTCGTCATAGCTGAGTTATTTTGCTACTCAGCTATGCAGAAGCAGCAGGCCTTTAGGCTAATTAATAAATCATCAACGCATTTGTGGTGTGAAAAATGAAATATTTATGCTTGCCAGAGTAATGTTTCTGTCTTGCAGCCCCATGCTCTGTTGATGCCTGATGGAGGATGAAGTAAATACCAGCTGGTGTAGAATGAGCAGAATATAATTACTTTCTACAAAGTTAACTGAATATTAAAAATAGAATTCAGAGGAGCTGGCAAAAAGGGGAAAAAAATATAGATACGTGCCTGCAAGGCAGGGCACAGCCAATACATGAAGGGAACACTTGCCTAACTGGTACCGTGGGGCTGGGAAGCCTGCAGGATCCATATTGTGTACAAATGTGTCACACAGAGCCTTTTCAGAGAGCAGTTAGTGGCCAGCTGGAGTAGCTAAAAGGCCTGAAGGGAAGCCAAGGATGCTCTACTTTGCTGGTCGGTCATCGTTAGGGGACCAGTGAAGGACTTAAAGCATCAGCTGTTGTTGCTTTTCAAAAATGTGTCCACTAATACAGGAAAGAAAATATTACATCTAGGTTTTAAGGCAACCAGGAGCCAGTTTTGTTCTTTGTGTTCTGACACAATAGTAGATTTACTGGGGCTGTGCTGGGTGTCATTTTTGCAATCACTGCCCTAGCCCTTCTGCACAGAGTAGAGAGAATGTGCCCAGGCCAATCAAACCCCTTGAAGAAAAACATTATCATGTAACAGAAAGAGGATTTAACCCCTTATTTGAAGTGGAGCCTCTTTAAAATAATCAGCTAAAAGTGATTTACACAAGTGGCTGATTTTGCGTGCTGGCAGTTGCAATCAGGGGTGTTGAAAGGATGAGCCATCAAAAAGGCTTTTCAGACAGGTGGAGGGGGAGGCATTGTGCAGGTCAGGCATCAGTCTTCACCCACCTCCCAGTTCTAATTTCAGGGTTGCTTTTTTTCTTTCCTGGGCGATTTAGTCTGACTTTTCCCCCTTTGTTTTGTATATACAGTCTGAGGTTGAGATAAAATCCCAGTGTTCAAAACCCAGGAAGAACATTCCATTCCTGTGATTGTCTCATTTGCTTTCACAGCCTTGTCAGAGTACTTTGTTCAGGGGGTGCAAGTCCTGTTGTGCAAAGGAGCTTCTGAGCCTGTCCAGGCCAAACTTGATGCCAAACCCTTCAGACCAGTAACCCCACCTGTTGTGTGTGTCCGAGTCTGAAGCTGAATCAGTATGGAAGGATGGACTTCTAATGGGGATTATTGGTCTAGTTAGTGAATCATTTCTTTTAAAATAGCAAAGAAACATACTTTTCCCTTTTGGCTGTGACATTTCTGAAAGCAGGCAATGGCCTGAGTTGGGCACATAAGACAGTGGACAGCTCCCCAAGCTGCTCCTCTTAAGGGGAGTGATTGGCATCAAGAGGAAGGAAAAAGGTTTGGAATTTGTGGGGTTTGGTCTGGTGCTTGGTTTGTTTTTTTTTTCCTCCTGTTAAAGATTTGTGGTAGAATATTCTCACAGCACCACTGCAGCTGTTTAACAGTACAGTGGCCCCTGATGTCTGCTCAGGGCTGAGTTACAATCGACTCCCATGGGATAAAGCTGTCCCAAGGCACTGCTCCCTGCCCTCAAACACCTTGCTGGAGGAAGCTGGAGGTTTTGTCCCTTTTCTGCCCATCACTGTGAGTGTGTGAGCACCAGGGCAGTCATGCAGAGAGGGAAAGTGACACACAAGAAGCTGGAGGCCCTATTCCCATGTGGCAGCAGCAAACAGGATGCAGCCAGGTCCCCTCCATCACCGTCACCTGGTAATTAGGATTTGAAGGAGCCAGTAGTATAGGAACAGAGAGGGATGAATGTACCCTTTTGCACTTGTCTGACAGAATAAAATCAACTGCATTCAAGGAATTTGAGAAATAGGTATAAATATTTCAGGAAGAAGTAGATTTTAAGATCTTCAAATGCTGCTTTAAAAGGATGCTGGACCATTTGAGAATACTGACTTTAAACAGAAGAATTACAGAAGCAGCAAATGATCTCTCTTCTCTATTTGCAACAGGGATTAGAACTAAATGTCATATTTTAGGTCCATGCTTCATGTTTGCTTCTACAAGAACAGACAATTTAAATGTCAGTTATTATAGCTTGTCAATAAATTTCAGAATCTAAGCAAATCTGGAAAACATGACTGACAGCTACAAATTAATTTATCTTTGTTAAATAACCAGCCAGCACTTCACTGCTATTGCTGACATGCATCAGAGTATAACACTACTAATTCAGAGTGTGAGCTGTTGTATTGTCATGAAGTACAAATTATGCAGATTCTACTCATCTCCTAGGAAGAGAGAAATCTCTGAAGCTGTGATGCCCTTTAGGAGAAGTAATAAGCTATCCCAAAAGTTCTATGGTTTTATACTCACAGAGCAGTGGTATGGTTTAAAACAAAGCAGGCTCTCATCAATGCATAAAATTATAACTACTATTGTGGATAATAAAAATTAGTATTTGCTGCTTAGAAATAAAATAAATAGTGTGGAAATAAAGGCCTTCACAAAGTTAGAAGTGGGTTAAAAGCCAGCATGAGCTACTGCTAGGTAATCAGAACTTCTGAATATGAAGCCATTAATTTAAGCACTTAAATAGACACAGCAGACTAAATACTGGGGTGTGTGTGTGAAACAACAGGCTCTCTCCACACTGGGGTGTTGTACCTGAAAATAATAGTAAGGTTAATGCCAATTGTTGGGGTTAGAATTGCCAGATGCTTTTGTTGCAGATTATACAATAAACAGTTTCCTTGACAGCAGTCTTATAACAAAGAAGAGAAAGTGTGTAGGAAGGTGTTTTGTTCAGAGCAGGTGGCCAAACAGGGATGTTCTAGAAATTCCCAAGTTGCTTCAGAGACTCTTAGGATGGTTGGGGTTGGAAGGGACCTTAAAGACCATCTAGATCAACCCCCCTGCCATGGGCAGGGACACCTTTCTCTAGACTGGGATGCTCAGAGCTCCATCTGGCCTCAAACACTTCCAGGGAGGGGGCATCCATGACTTCTCTGTGGCTGGAGCATGTTCTGGTGAAGACTGAGGCAGAAGAGTCACCGAGTACCTCAGCTCTCTCTGTATGCCACTGTATGTGTGCTGCTCAAATTCTCTTCAATACTTGACTTTTTTGGTTTTCTTGAACTTGTTCCTATGTTTAGTTGGGTGGGCTTTCTTCATAATTTTTCACTGTTTAGCAAAATAGGATGAAGAAGGAAAAGAAATTATCGTTGTGTTTATCATGAGGTTATTTCTCCACCTGCAGAGGGATTCAACCTGATGTGTCTTCCCCTACAGAAAGTATTGAGTCATTAATCTACAGAAATTACAAAAATGCTCAGTTATCTCAGCCAGCTGTTAATCCTGAGGTTTAATGATGATGGTGCAAACTTCAGCACTATTAATTATTTCATAGAGATGTCTAGAAATGTTTCTGTGATTTGAAGCCTTTTAAGAGCCCAGTCAACAAAGTTAATTTTGGGGCTATAAAGGATCAAATAATAATAATCCAGTTAATGATTTTTGTACTTCAGTAGAAAACCTGAGAGGAAAGCAGAGAGAGATGTGATTTGTAGAGCTCAGAGGGGAAATAAAGGTATTCTAGGAGACTGGATAATTTTAATGGTCGATTTTATTTAAAACAGCTCCACCACAGTATGACCGCTGCATTCTATAATTTATTTGGACTTTGAGAGGTGTTGTGAGAGCAGGTTTGAAAGCCCTTGAGCAATATTCTGAGGGGAGCACAGGGCAAAGTGAGTCCAGTTTCTGTCTCTGCTCAAGCAGCCGCCATGTCACTCAGCAGTCATCATGTAATTCCAGTAACCCTTTCTCGTTATTTGCCTTTTATCTGGCTCAGCATCCTCCACTCTGTCACCATGGGACCGTGGTACCCTTTGGATCTACCTGGCACTGAGCATTTGGAAACCCCAGCTGTTTCCTGAGGGCCCAAAACAAGAGGTGGTCTTTGTTCTGATGAAGACTGCCATGTGCCACTCCTAGGTGGCAGCCTAGGCTGTGATATCCTTGCAAGCCAGGGAGTGTTTTGAATATTTCAGTGCTTGCTTAGGCCCTTTTCCCTGGCTGTGGTCTTATAAACTAAAGTTTTCTGTTAGTGTCAGTCTTTTCAAGCTACAAGCATCCCTGGGATGTCTTTACTTTGGACCACTGGAGCCTTATCTCCTCATGCATTAAATGAACGTGTTATGCCAAATAAGAATATTCAACACTGTTAACCTGTTGGGCTGGGAGGTTCAGAGCTTTGTCTCCTCTGTCCAAGGGCCCAGAGTCACTGTTCATTTGATAATCACTGTAGTTAGCTGATCAAATTTGCATGCCATGAACATGTCAGGTTTGGGTGGCATTTTTTTGGTGTGGGTTTTTTCCCTCTCCTGTCAGTCGAGGGGGGAAATAAAAAGGTGATATAAATAGAACATGTAATGAAATCAGTCTGAGTAGGAAACTCATCAATCTAGAACTCATAGGTGCTGCAAACCCAACAGGTATTAGATAAAAGGTCATCCTATTTCATGGACATTGCTTTAGATAAAATACCTGTTAGAGTTAATAATTCTCACAATAAATCTCACTAACATAAAGAGCTCAGTTATACAACTGTAGTTATTTTTACATCAATGAATGTAATATGAATTAATTAATATGAACTGTTCACTGTACCAGATTTTGGTCTATCAACTGCGCGTGGAGGTCCCCAAAATGGCCACTAGGGAAAGGAGTCTGTATTATTGCAGTATTTAATTTGTATCTGGTACCTTAAAATCTAAGTGTTCCTCTAATTTACAGTGAACCATATCAGATGGATCAGTAATTAGGTTCAGCATCAAACACAACATTGGCAAGGAGCCATATAAAGCACAATCAGTTTGGAGTCACAGCCTGGTTTGGACTTCAGCTTACCTCAAAAAGAGGTTTTGGACATGAAAAAGGACCTCTGTAGGTTTTTCTGTGCTTTCAGATGATAAGGCCTAATGAGAGGTACCACCTCTCACTATGAACCTGGCTCATACATATATCATGCTCATACAAGTTAAATTCATTAGTTAAGCATAAAATTAGGCTTGAGCACATCTCTGGTCAACCCTTCATAGGGGTCATGTTTATTCTGCCTGCACTACTAGAGTTTTAAGATGAAATGTGACCTTCTCTCTCTCTGTCTGAAGCCATAGAGCCAGACTATGAGGAAGAGGAAAGAGGGAAGCAAAGAGATGAGGCGGTCAATGTTTAGCTTGAATTTAAGTGGCTCTGGTACTGTGTTGTTAGCATAATGTGCAAATACAGGACGTTATTCTGATTTATGGAAAGCTTGCTTTATTTCTGCACTGTCTTGTGAAAAAGCTGAAAGTTTTCTGCTTTCATGGAGAAAGACTGAGAACCATGCTGAGGGATCAGGGGCTGAGTGTTGGTGTTTTGTCTAAGCAGGCGTCCAGAATGAGCTTGCTGTGGAACTAACCACAAATACAAAGCATGTCTCCTGCAAAAATTATCCATCTCTTCTTTTCCTGAAAACAAAAACCACGGAATTACTGGGGAGATTTCAGGTAATCTCCAGGTTATTGCCTTGCTAGGTGTGACCTCATTCTGGTATTGTACTTGTGTTTTCTGTTTGGAGACAACCTTCCTTCCCCCCTCTGTCACCAGTCTCATTCATGGTATCAGACAGATCCT
Organism: Promerops cafer; assembly: GCA_013398275.1. Lineage (NCBI taxonomy): Eukaryota > Metazoa > Chordata > Aves > Passeriformes > Nectariniidae > Promerops > Promerops cafer. The sequence goes on along the minus strand of VZSE01001564.1, from coordinate 1,576,976 downwards.
GCTCTGGGTGTCACAGCAGGCATTTGTTCCAGGGCTGGCAAACACTTTTGCTGCTGTGTTCATGAGAGAGAGGCAGATTTGGAATTACTTTTTGAGGCTCCAGGACTTGGATTAATTGGTCAAGAGGTCTGATTCAAACTGCTGTAATTGTGCAAGCCAGCAAGTGTCCACTGCATGTGTTTATTCTTTCCTACTTGCAGCCAGAGGGCTGAGATCAAGTTTCTTAATTAGTTTCTGAAAATAGGAAGAAACTGTTGTTCCATTACTTCCTACAGAAATGAGGCACACTGCACATGAAACAGGACAAAAGTTGCTGATAGATGAAGGACAAAATATCTGCTCACTTAGGTATTGGTTGATAGTTGTGCTGCCAGTGATGGCTTATGGATGTGAGGAGGTAAATCAAGTTCTATTTTTGAGACCCTATAATTTCTATGTTTGTTTTTTTCTTTTCCCCCAAGACAATTCTTGCTTTGAGTAAAAAATAACAAGGAAAAAGGATTACAGTACATTACAGTAGGGTACTTAAGTGCAAAGTACCTAAGAAGACTTTGTAATGAAGAGCAAATGAAAGATAACTTATAAAATGTTCTTCACTGGCATGTGGATTTTGTGGTGTTTAGTTAAAAGCAGAACTGTGTGAATGGTTATGCTTTATTAAGTGAAATTAGTAGAAAAGGAACTATGTGAAATACAAGCAGAAAAGTTGTAAGAAGCTAATAGTTACTTGCAAATTTAACATGGAACATTTCAAATTTTCTGAAGTAGAGATAATCAGACCTTGCTAATCTGTTTTACAAATTCTCATCACGTAAGGATGATTATATTAAAATTACTTCTTGGTATAAAGCAGGATTCACTACCCATACTAATATGATAGATCTCTCAAACTGTTTGCTTCGATGAGTGTTCCTTTAGTATGGTTCAAGGCATTCCAAAAGCTTGCAGTGAACTGACAAAGGTGCCTTTGAATACTTTAATCATGCATAGCCATCTTTACCCTCTTTAGACTGAGACTTATCTAGATTACATGATTGGTTACCCTCTCAGAATAAGTTGACCCTTAAATTAAAATGTTGCCTCTTTGAAGATTACCAATCAAATTAAAACAACCAGTCACACTTTAACCTCTAAAATAAATTGAGTTTTTTTAAATGTTCTCTTTTAATGATCAGCTCCTATAAAATAATTTGTAATTGTCAGCGCTCCACACTACAGAAATTCAAGCTCATTTGAAGAGTAAGACTGCAATGGGCCCTTTATCAAGCACTTTCTCATCTTTAGAGCAATGGTTTTGGTAAGATCGGAGAACAAATTAGAATAACACCACTCTCTAAACTGGGTTCATGGTTGAGATGAACTAAATAGAATGCCTTAAAACCAGGTCTCTTCTGACCACCATGTGAAGAATTCCACCTGCAGAGTTAAGAGCTGTTCTTCCAGCACATTTGGAGGACTTTCCAGCATACACCTAGTCCAAAGCCTTTTGAAAAGTTTCTGCTTTTCCACCATGCCTCTGAAGGTGGCTTTGTAATCCCAGTGCTGGCAAGCCTCTCTCCTCCTTTTAAGTGTTTTTCAGGTGGTATCACCCACAATGGAGGAGGCTCCCTGAGCCCTGGTGTGTTCCACAACTCCAGAGACCAATGTTTCTTCCTCCTGCTGTTGGCAAATTTGTTCAAGAGACAGCAGATAAAACAAGGAGAACATACTCTCTCTTTTTTTTTTTTTTTTTTTTTAATTTATCTTTCTATAAAATCCCTTCAAGTATTCTGTCAAATACTCTTAAAGTACAGCTAGAGATAGCTGGCAACAGCTATTTTGTATTTTTTAGTATTTCGCATGCACTTCTCAAAAATACTGTAAGAGAAGTTCACGTCTATATTGACAAAACTAGTAATTAAGAGCTGATGTAAAACTCTTGCACAAAACTTTCACATCACTCCTTCAGTGTTATGATAATAATGATTATTACTCATATTGATTTAAGCCTCAACATTGACAATCTGAGTTTGCATCCAAAGAATGTGATGCTTGATTTAAACCAGTGTTTTTCAAGTATGCCTATAGAAGTTGTTAACTTGGGGGATATGCTGGGTGCTCCTACAAAACATCCAATTCACCTTTTTTTTTTTACACAAAGTGATCAGTATCTTTAAAATAATGCAGTATTTCAAAACAGCTTTAAGCTGAAAATGTTTTTTCACAATAAAATGTCTCTGTGTGTCATGATGCCATATGTGAGATGGGGGGGGTCTGCTGGATCTTCATTCTGGTCTCTTTTCTCTTTTTTTCAGGAAGAAAACTGTCACTGTCTGTCACTTTTCAAGATATTTTATTGCACACATCATGCATATGAGCTTATGCCCACTCTAGTCAGTATCATCTATATTATTCCATCAATGGCCAAATAACCGACATAATATTATATAATATTTAAATAACTATTTCAGTATTTCCATCATACAGAGTCATAGATGTGATTGTGTTCCTGAGTATCGTAATTATTTTAACTCAGAGTTAAATTATGGCTTGAGCTTGAGCATAACAAGCAGAGACCTCATGAACAAGCCTTTATGCAAAAGCTGAAAGCAGAAGCACACCCTGGGCTCTATGTAACAATTCAAATGAACTCAGCTGAAGCTCTGTTTTAGGTGTTTAGCAAAGCCTAACCAGGGTATGTTCATCTGGGTGTATTTCTTCCTAGTGAAAGCAGAAAACAGTACATGAGAGAACAGAGCATCAGTATATACAGAAATAAAAACATCAATCATTATAAATAATAGAAGGCACTGTAGCAATGAAATAGCCTTTAATGCCAGTTCTCTATCCACATCTATAAACTCTGAGAAGGCTTTTTAAGTGGGCTTCCTTCTTTGCTACCTCCCACACCAAATGTGGGGTTATGCACAGGTTTTTATTAATGGACCCAAACAGCCAGTAATACAATGTCCTGAGTACAGAAGTGTAGTCAGAAAAGCTTTTCCTTCCCACTTGACAGAGAGATTCAGAGGCTCTGCTGTCTGGCCGAGTGTATTGATCTCTGCTTCTTACATGTTAAGTAGGAAATTCTCTCCAGAGTTTATTTGTGCTGGCTCTTTGTTGCTCTGAGATTTCAGTAAATAGCAGCATTTCACCAAGAAGTTTCTTCTTTGAAAAAGTATTCCTTTTGAAGAAACCAAATAAACAGCAAAAAGGTGTCTGCTGCTTTGCAGTGGCATGTTTTCATGGATCTTCCCCCCTTTTTTTTTTAATATTACTTTAGACTTGGAGCTCTGGAGGCAATTCAGAGTAAGACTGAGTATAACTTTCATGTAAACAAACACGTATTTTCATCTCTTTCCTAGTGCACCTTGCCACAATATTCTTCCCCTTTTTCTCCGTGGTCATCAAAAAAAGTGAGAACTGAGTCCTCTTCTAAAGGTTCCTTGCACTCTGTGATTTTGTGGACTCTGCGAGTTCTATTGGTGTAAGTTGAAATTGCTTTCAAAAGCTCTCAATTGGCTTGTCCTGACTTAGCATATGCCTTGTAGTATTTTTGCAGGTTTTGTCTGGCCAATCCTCCCATAACTGCCTGGTTGCTCTAGAACACTTTAGATCAAGTGTTGCAAAAATGACATCGTGCTATTCTGTGCCTCTTTGTTTGAGCTAAAAACCTCCTGTCTGGAGTCTCCAGGGGATCACTACCCAGCCACTTCAAAGAGAAGATTTTTATAGTGATTTAATCTCTGGATTCTACTCATGGTCTATAGATAGATGTGTGTCTTCTCTGGCTCATGGTAAATAATTTACAGTACTTTGAGGAGAAAAATATATTTATCTGCATGCATACACAAAAAACCCCCAACAGTATTACAGGTGCTTTGATTTTTCTACCATTTTTACTTGACTGTTTGGTATAGAAGCAGAATAAAGATTAAAATGCCGTTAGATGACATTGTTGACCACAAAGCAGCTGCTTTCAGAACACCATTCTTCTGGGCAATATTCTTACACAATTATTTGCAAAATGGTCTGATTTTGTTATGACCTTTTCTGTTATTGTTTGAGGCTTACCTTTTTTTTTTCCTTTGTGCCATACTGTGTTGGAGGAACTTCTCCAGAGACCTATAAGCCTTGCCTGCATTATGCTTTTTTTGTAACCTATGGCCATGGCAGTTTGGAACCTCTGGACAGGGGGTTTCAAATGTGAATTGAAAGCATTTGACCTGGTCAGAAGAAAGCTTTGGCTGACTGTACAATAAATTCCTCATACAGTTTCCTGTGCATAAGGATGATTGTTGCTATTGGTTCCAATGCACGTGGAAACATCACCTTCAAACCCAGCAATTTTAGGGACACACTTCAAGTGTTCTTTCCTGCTGGTATGCAGTCCAGCCATATGTTTGGGGAAAATGGGAATGCTACCTGGGAAGATTAATCCTTGGCACACAACCCTGAAAGCAGCCAAATCTGGGAGAGATTATGCCTGAAATTTGTCTTGATTCAAGTTTCTCTGAAGAGCAGAACTAGCCTCGATAATGCATGGAGAACATAGGGGAGCTCTACAACTCAGTGGGTGATGCCCCTATCAGGAACAGTTTATCAGTTTCTGTGTTTATTCAGTTTTAAGTCAATGGCCTTTAAAAAAAAAATAAAAAGAAATTTTAAAACACCCCCTCCCAAGCCATCTCAGAGCACAATAAGTGAGGAAATAAATTTCAAGTGTGCTTCTTGCACGATTAAAAAAAAATAGGTCTTTTAGGAAAGCAGTCTCAGAAATGTGTTTCAAGGAGTTGGACATCTTTTCCTATTCTTCAGTAAAGTCACAGGCACTGCAGGGAATCTTAGAAATTTTGTTTGGGGGGGTTTTTTCACTTCAAGCTGGAGAAGCCAACATTAGGATGTGGTTAATTTCATAGGTACTTTGGAAAAAAAATGTTCTAATTGTGTGTAAAGACCTTGTTGAGTGTAAGGTTAAGAGCATTTGTCATTATCCTTTAGGGAGAAGTTGTTAGAGCTGAGGTTCTAATCTCTTGCCTGGTTTCTCTCCATATCAGGCTGAATTTTATTCACAACAGAAGTTGTGAAAAGTGACAAAGCATAATTTCTCCATCTACTGCAGAAAATTACTCATAATTTTTTGATAGCCATTTAGTCTTGATAAGGTCACATCTTCCAGCTAAACTAGACGTAGACATATTTATTTATAATTAAGGCTGATAGCAAACAATATTTTAATTTTAACAAGTATTTATAGTCCAGGGTGTGCACTGCAGTTGCCACCAGGGCTGTGGCTGATTCCTGGACAGTGTGAGCTCACCTGCATTAAGGAATGGGCTGCAAGATGAGTGCCCTTTGTCGAGGGATCTCAGAAGAATGGGTCCATGTACTCAGCTCAGAGAGAAAACAGTTTATTAGCAGTTCCCTGGATGTGCACTGAAGAGTTTGGTGGGCTGTGTTTAATTGGTGCCATATAAAATGGAACTGAAAACACAAACACCCACTGAGAAACACGAGCTCCAGTCAGTAATAGGTGATCTTTTATATTTGCCATCTTTGGAGGGGGAAAAAAGTACAGTATGTTACAGAATTATTTTATTGAAAGGCATATTTCACATTTTGAAAGCTTCCAAGTAGTTTACCAGTTCGCAATTCATCAAGAAATGCATTTGATGTTCCTCCAAAAGGCACTTTCATCACTTGTTCTTTCTCTGAGAACCAATGGAATGTAAAGTATAGTATCCAATTATTAATGAGTTGATAGGACAGAGGGTTATTTCCTAGGGGGAAGAGAACAGAATTAGTTCTTGAGGCAGCTTTGCCAAGTGTCTGGGGACAGGACTGCTGCTTGGGGGGGGCAGTGTTCATGGGCTGTCCATAGCAGCAGGGAAATAAACAGTCTCCTTCCCCTTTCCATGGAGTCACAGTCTGCACTTTGCCAGGAGCAGCACTTGGGATTGCACTGGCTGGGACAGAGAGCCCCAGGCTGGTACAGGACCCACCAGGCAGGGAAACTGCCAGGCGTGGTGGACATCTGAGGAACGTGCAGTCCCAGAGAGGCCTCCTGGGAATCCCGACAGCTTTACATCAAGGTGAGAAATAGAAGAACCAGCATGGATGCTAGAGGTCTATTTCCCTAATCAAACAGATGTAAATGAAGTAAACGAGATTGGGGCTGCCAACAACACTGTTCTGACTATTGAAAGTTAATATGTTTAGCATATAAGATCAAGTTTATGCAAGAATGTTAGATTAATGTGGGATTTTCATCAAAAGTGCAGTACCTCTCTGTGCATTACATAACTTAGCTTTGGAGGTCAGGGCTTTGCCTCACTGTTGCACTTTTGTTGCGGCGTTTGATTCGAACACAAATATTTCAAATGAGGGCACAAAAGCTTTCCTTCAAGCCTGCAGGTAGCTAAAGTGGTAACTCTGTGTCCATGCCCAAGCTTCACACCAGAGGTTCAAAATTCTGCACATCCAATGTAACCTGGGGTGTTTTGCTTCACAAAAACTAAGGGATCATGATCCTAAATATTATTTGCCTACTTGGTAGTAGTTATTTAAGAAATAATAATTAGGCACATTGAAATAGTTAACATATATAAGTTGTTAATGTTGATGTAATACATTTAAAGTGACATCAACAATGTTCATATCAAACCCATGTGTTGACTGCTAATTATTTGAGTCTGAGTGTATTTTTTTTGTGTATAGGTGTGGAGAGAAGTGACCTTAGCTAACAACTGCAGGTGCTCCTGTAGTGATGTGCACAGTGATGTCAGACAGAATGAAACTCTTCTGGTATTGTGGGCTTGTCTCAGTGTTCCTTTGAATTTAATTATTTAAATGACCTACTACGGTTCCAAAATTAAATATTTAAGCTTTCTAAATGGCTGCCATCCTGGTTTAGTTGTCAAGGTAAAAGGTGATTGGTACTGACAGAAGAACTGGGTTGGATGCTGGTATTGGGGGGGCTCTCACCTCCTCACTGTTTCCTTAGTGCTGCCACCACTATGAGTCCAGCACAGCACCCCAGTACTGCACAGGCAAGGAATTTCCATGGACATTTCTTTGCAGTGTCCTGCCTGGGCAGAGGAGTTTCTGGAGCCAGCTACCACCTGTGGAAGTACCATAAAAATGAATATGCTTTCTACATTACCTGGGATTTCTCAGACTGTGTATTTCGCTTTTCTACTGTTTAATGAGATAATGAAGGAAAGTCACTAGGGAAAGAGAGTCCACCAAAGTAATGCATCCTTTCTTTGATTTGCATGGAGCTAGGTGGGAGTTTTATGCATCTATCTGTTCTTCTAATTATAGGGGGGGTTGTGTAGGTAATTTCAAAGTCCTAAGGCACTAAGGGTACCCTGCACACAAGAACTTAAATTTTAAATGAAGAACTAATAAAATTAAGTACCAGTTTATTGCCATCATGGTGCTGAACAGAAAGGACTGGGAATGTCAGATTCATCTCTGTTGTAAGCCTTTAGCTTTTTGAAAGACAGATGCTTGAGTTGTAGATACAGGTTTTCTGGTTTTGCTTTTTTGGGGTGTCTCTTGCATGCACCTTAAAACTTTCGAGAGCATGTAGGGGAAAAAAGCAATGATTTTTAACATAATTTCTTAGAAATGAAGACTGGGGGACAGTCACATTTTCTTGAATATGACATGAGAAATTCTAATAATATAAATTATTCATAAATCCTAAATAATTAGTCACTGTAGTTTGCAAGCAGATAGAGAAGCAATACAAACTGCATAACTAAGGTCAGAATTCTGTTTTAGGTGTTAAGTAGCATGAGCACATTTATAAAATGTTTTTTTAGGAAGTCTACCTTGTTCTTTTAACAGCACAGACATCACACATTTCTTCTCAAATCTTGTATCATCAAGCACAGATTCCATGCTAGCAGACTTTAATAGTAGGAACAACCTGAATGTTTTTAATTTGCTGGCCAGGCTGCATTAGCCCATGTCCCTCATCAGATCTCCAGTAGACACCGGTGTGTGAGCTTAGGAACAAGGCAGGGGCAGACTGATGTCCCCAGGGTACTCTACCATCCATAAGGGATTTATGGCAGCTAATTTCTGAGCCTCACGGGCCATCTTTTGGCTTCTATGTCCTCCGTGGATTTTGTTTTTCTCCATGGCTGTGTGCTGTTTGCTTTTGATTCTCTGTAGCCTTTCAGCTGCAGCCATTTAAAAGCAGAGCTTTTTCTCAGTCTAAATTCACCACACCAAGGGAAGAGATTACTTTTGTTTGTTTTGAAACTGGCAACCATTTGCTTATATCCTTCAATTGTTCCTAATCACTGCTTTAGAGATAGCCATGACTGATCCTGGCCCGGATTTTACCATCCTCCTCCAAGTCCTGTTCAGCCACACTAGTGGTCCTGTTAACTTAGTCCATCAAGGAGAAGCCAGTTGATATCTGATCATCCTCTCAACCCCCTTTTGTTTCTCTACACCCTTTTATGAGATGGTAAAGAGGGAGGAAAGCAGCACAGCAAGCAGCAATCTTGATGTAAGTGGGGCAGAGATTTATGTATTGCCTAATGATGGCTTGTCTTTGTGCCCTGTGCCCTCTGTGCATAGGATTGCTCCTATCCTTTATTCTGTTGTTGTTTGGCTGTTAGCACAGTGCTGGAGCTGCCCTAAAGCTGGCTCTGAGCTATGGCTTTTCTTGGTCCTTACAGGGGTTACAGAGGCAGTCTTTTCATATGAAAAACTGTTTGGTGGCTGAGGGTAAAGGTTTCCCATGCTCACTTCTGTTGCTGAATTTCCTCAGCCATGTGTTTGAGATCTTAAAAATAATCTTTTAATCATTTAGGAGCCACCAAGCTTGTGGTTCTTTCTGTGGTCCTGAACATGTGCTCCCCTCCTTTGAGAACAGCATTTCCTGTCATGAGCAGCTGTCATCCCCTCCCTGTAAAGTCCTTTGAGCCTGTTCTTCAAGATCTGGCCTGGAACTGGTAAAAAATTCAGCCTGGCCTTGTCCAGCCTCTGTTTCCTGGGCAGTGTTAGAGCTGTGGTGTGCAGACACCCCGCTGCTGTGCTGGGTGACACCCACCGGGCCACCTGCCCTGCCCCATTGCTGCCTGGCACAGAGCAGGCTCCGGGGCAGGGCTGGCTGCAGCTGTGACTGTGTCTTTGTTACCTCCCTCATCCCCACCCCAGGTAAGTGTTTCCAGCACAGGACCTCATTAACATTCTCTCACATCGTCACAGGTACCAAGTAAGAATTTATTTTTCTGGTGGGAAGTCAAATACGCACTAAAAAGAAATGAGAACCAATTGTGAGTATTTTAAATCAAAAACCTGCTAGAAATGGCATGGCAGGATCCTGTTGCCCACTTTTATGGGAATTAAATATGACTCCTGACTTGTAGATACTATTTGAGTATTTCCCTGTGCAATATGCTTGGTAATGCAACAAGGACTGGAGCTCAAATACATTTTCACAGGTAAAGATTGTAAGGGAATTTTCTCTTGGAAGAAAAAAAAAAAATGAGGCACTGAAGAGCAGAGCAGCCTATAAACCATGGAGAGACACAGCTCAAAAGTGACCAGTTTTGAAATAAAGGACTTGCTTATTTTCATGAAACAGAATTGTATTTATTTCAGATCTGAGAAATGCAGACACATATGTGACAAATGAATATCTTAGTAGTTTTGGACAGGGAAACTGACAAGGTCCTATCTTTTTTGCATCAGTGTCCTAAAATCTGGAGAATTTAATCAAGTCAGAAGTGCTCACCAAACTTTATAACTGTGGCAAAATAATACCTTGTTTTTTCCTTAATAAACCTGACATCTATCAGCATTGTTAACACTTGGCCTTTGATTTATTCAAAATTATTTTAAATGTCACATACTCTCAGTACAGAAGGAATGATTTCTAGTAAGAAACCAGGACTGAATCACTCTGTAATTATAATAATTGTATTTACAGAAGAGGAGCAAGCTTCTCTCATAGGGAAAATATTTTAATTTGTTCTGCTGTTTGTGACGTCTCCTTTTCATTTTTCTTTTTTTTTTTTTTTTTTTTATTCTTAGTGAGTAGGTTAAAAAGTAAAAATACAAGATTTTCCCCAGGAGACTGATTCTCCTCAGGCAGAATCCATATTTTAAAATGACTACCATCAATGTGATGTAGTAATAGACCTTCATCCCTAATGCAAGCACTGGCAACAACTGAGGCATCCGAGGCATCATTTACTGGAATGTCTGCAGATGACTTTTTGTGGCTTTTTGTAGCAATCTGACTTCAATTCAAACCATAATCAGCTAATCACTGGCAATTTTCAGATATGAGTCAAGCTAATTTCAAGACAATCTGCCTTAGTTTCATTGAACAGCCCTGGAGATGATGTTTGTGTTGATGTCCATTAGTATTCCAACTGACAGTAATGTAAGCTGTGCAAAAACAACAACAAAAAAAAACAAAAACAAACAAAAAAAACAAAACAAAAAAAAAATTAAAAAAGAAGGCTTCTCTAAAATGGACAATAACAAAAAGTCTGCCAGCCTGAAGTGCAGAAAATGGAAGTTTATTTTTTGCCACCTGTGTTCCCCCAGCAGGTGACCTGAACCTGGGATGGAGCTGTGTAAAGAAGCAATGGGTAATTTAGAATACTTACCCTGACTGGAAGGGGTACCTTAGCTTCTCTTCAGCACTGAATAGCAAAACATTTCCTGTGCCTGAAATCATGGAGACTAAGAACGGGGTTGGAATCAAGGCATTACAATGTGCCTGTGACTTTCTGAAAGATCTCTTAGCTTCAAACCACAGAAAACCTCCCTGCTATGCATCACTGAGGTATGTAAATGAGTTTAAAACTTGACTGTCTTCTTCCTGGGTTTTTTTTTGCCTTTTAATCATTACTTGATTTGTTTTCTCTTTTTGCAGCATATAGATTTAGATATACACACCACCCCATTTGCAGAGGAATAACCCCCTCAACACAGAGGGATGAGTCATGCAGCCAAAGTGAGGCACTGTGAGGCTGAAGTGGGCAACTTAACCAAATGAGCAGATTTCGTTCACGGAGACACTCTGTAAGTCCATTAGTTTGTGAACTGGATGAGTAAAGTCTGTCCCTGGCACTCAGAGGCCTTAGTGGTCTTGGCACCTCACTGTAGGGGAGGAACAAGATGGAATTTTCACCTAAACCGTGACTGGAAATTCACAGAGAGAGGGACAGCAGTATCTTGTTGAAACTACTAGTATTTGTTCAAGTTTGAAAACAGCATATCCCACAAAACCCCATGAAATATGCAGCACTAAAAAAAAAAAAAAAAATCTTTATTTCAAATCAATCACCACTTAAGGAGACTGAAATGGACAGTAAAAAATATAACCCCAGTGTGTCAGGCAATCAGATATTCAGTGCTTCATCCTGAGCAAACACTTCTGTGGCCATCTCCTGTTTGTGTCTCAATTAACTGTGATCACTGAGGAAGTGGACCTGGAGTCGTAAACAATTTTACTCAGTGCACAAGGGTGGTGGGATGGCAACCAGAGCAATAACACAGCTAAAAAGGGAGTACAGATTAATAGAAAAAGTTCAGAATGTCATTTCAGAAATCAGTGGTCCTTCACCCTCAACAGTGTGTTCTGCTGGCTGCATCTTAAAAATATGAAGAGCAGAAAGAGGTCCACAGAAATAAAATGATTGGTTTTGTAGGAAAACTTTTACAAGGAGAGAATGTGAAATAATAGTGCCTGCTTATCATGGATGAGATAAATCAGAACAAGCTCCTGTTAGACAAAGTAATTAACAGCATACTTGTTCTCAGAAAGGTCTCCTTTAACAAGATTTAAAAAAATAAAACATGATTTAATTATGGTAGCTAACAGCAGTTGTGAAGCTTGCACTGATCATACATGATAAACATCATATTACGTGATGAGTGTTGCAAGTCATGTGTTACACACTGTAACATAACTTACAGAATGTTACCTATCATATATGTCATGTGGCATATGTCATAGAATATTCTGATGTATGATTGGACCACATTACATTGTGATACATTATATATGTGTATATCCACATTACAGTACATTATGTATGATATGTACAATGTTTGCACATATAATGCTATAGGCACATATATATATAAAACAAAATTTTAAACGTAATAAAATGCAGACTTAACATATTAACACCAATTTTCTTTCTGGTGACAGGTAACAAAGATATAGGGGAGAAATAAAAGAAAGGAATTTGAGGTGAATGAGAAGAAACTCCATGGGTATATTAGGTATAATTATGGAATCTCTGTATGATTTTAGATTATGTATTTATATTTTTATAGAGTGCATATCTTGAACTATATGCCTAAAATGCATATTTCAAAAATATATGCACAAATAAAGCATGCTATGAATTATTTTTGTATTTATAAGATATACAAATCCTACACACACAGATATTTATCTATATGACATATATAGAAGAGATGCCATCATGCTCTACAGATATATGGTTTGATATAAAAAGCAATTTTTCCCACACAGGTCATTCCATAATTGCCCATTAGGAAGGAGGTTTCCTGAATGATGAGGACTGAGTAGCAGCAAGAAAATAATTACTGTGCATTACTGAGCACAACTTTTTCTGTGTGTCAATCTGAGACAAAGTTGGGATAGTTTTACATTGCCACTGTCTTAAAGCAGTGACAGAAGAAAGTTTCTAAGGCCCTCTTTGAGGCATCTCCCAACACACCCAACCCCAGCTCCAGGCCGTGTCTGGTTGCAGTGGTTCTGAATGTCCTTCCTTTGTCATCGCATGTGGATGCTGCAGCCAGAAGGGCAGGCTTGGCGCTGTCTGCCTGGCCACGTGGAGTGGTTAAGAACATTTTTGTGCTTTTGACTAGAAACTCCAGCAGCCCAAGGAGGCTCCAGCTGCCCCGTGAGCTGTGGTGCTCCCACGAGGCACCTCACGGCCTGACGGGGCATGAGGGACCGTGTAGTGCCAGTGTGACTGGCCCAGAGAGTAATTTAAAATACCTTCCATGCAGTGCCACCTCCATAAATATTCATAGGAAGCAAATACAAGAGGAATTTGTGCAAAATGAATACATTTTAAAAGGGTTGTATAAAATATTCAGAGGAAATATGTCCAGCATGAACTAGAGGCCCAAATCTGGGAGGTTCTGACACATTCCCTCAGCACCTGATTGCAGCTCCTCAGATTCCTGAGGCAGGCCTAGGTCTTCAGCAGAACAAGTACCCATGGTTCAGTCCTTTGTGGATTACAGATTTTTTGGACCAGAGATATTCTCCTGGAAGCTCTTAAAGCACTCTCTGACTTCTGGTGCTGCCATAGGTCAAAGTCAGATATTCAATGAGACAAATATGGAACTCCCCTGATTAAATAGAACAAATGGAAGAATATGAATACAGTTTTGCTATTAAAATGAGAATTTTGTTCCACATTTAAGTTGGTTTTCATTAAAAACACAGCCCAAATAGTAGATCCAATGGTAAAAGAGAAAGGTAATGTCATGATTGGTTGCAGGAATGCTAAGCTGTATTTACCTGGTCTCCTCTCAGAACTATCTTTTAGCAGGATTAAGATTTATTGAGCCTTGTTTGTTTCAGATGAACAATGACTTCCCTTTCATAGCTTTTTGCTGGGGAGGAGGTATTCATTCCAAAGGTGAACAAATGAATCAATATCCCCTCCATCTGATGTTGATTTATCTCCATTTTGAACTCTTCCTTCCTTGAAAAATGCTGAAACATTTTCATCCTTTGTGTGTGTGTGGAATAGACCCAGTTAAGCCTCCAAGAGGATGGACACCATTAAGGGCTGGTTCCGAGCCACGGCAAGCAGAGGTCACAGAGCTCACAGAGCTCACTGCAGTCAGGCTGCCGTGTGGGCAATCTCAGGCACACACGTGTGCAATGCCCAGGCACTGCCAGGAAGGCTCTGAGGGGCAGGAAGCAGAGGCTGTGCTCCAGCACAGTCCCCAGCAAGGGCAAGAGATTGAAATGGGCAATTCAACTGCAGCAAAGGCCAGCGCTGGCAGTGTCGCTGTGCTGCAGGGAGGGACAGGGACAGTGTCCCAGCCTTTCAGCTGGGTGCAATTCCAGCCAGCAGCCCAGTCTCATTGCTGTGTGACCTAACCAGGGGTGAGCAGCTGAGTGCAGGCAGCCCCTGTTACCTGCAGTGACAATTCCAGAGCCAAAGCCTCCAGGTGCTCTGCAGTGATGAACAGTATCCCAAAGCATCCTGGTGATCATCTTCCTGAAAAACACAGGCTCGGAATAATCTTAATGTTCATTAATTTATTAATGTGTCAGATGGCCACGCAAACACCTGATCTGAAACCAGGAAAAGTCTTGAGCAAACTTCAAACTTCAGTTGCCTCCAGGCTAAAGTCTCAACTCAGAGTGCTCCTGGGATGGCTGGGAAGGGGGTACACAGAGACACAGTTGTCTCACACGTGCTCTTATTAGCACCCACTCCTCTCCTGCCATATGGCACCTTATGTTGAGATATGCTGTAAACAAAATTGCCGAAGTCTAAATAATATTTAAGTAAAAGCAGCAAAGGCCCAAGTGTTTCTTGGTACAGCTGAGAGTTGTAATCATTCCTTTTTGTGGTTACAACTAAGTCTGCTCAGCTGCCCTTACAGTGAGTTTCATCTCTGTCTAATTCTTCTCTGAAGTTAGAAGTGAAAGTTCATTTGATAATAATCAATGAATCACACACTATTGGCACTGGGTTAGTTGAGTGCTGCTGTGGATGGCAGCTCAGCTGGCCTTCTATTGTAGTGAAGAGATTGAATTTTCAGTAAAACTGGCATCCTTGTAGGCCCCACGATGAATTACGGCGCCTGTGGGAAGTCAGCCTTTCCTGGCAAGGAAAAATGAAGTGAAAAGCAATTTTCAGTTAAGAATTTCCGTTCTTCCAATACCTGATGAATTCTGGAGCAAGTCTTCAAGTTTCTTTGTGCCAGACACCCACAAACACAGGGCTGCACAGCTGCAACCCTTCCTGGAGTGATAGGTCAGTGCAGCAGTACAGGGAGAGATAAGATGATGAAAGTAGCAGTGGTTACAAACATTATTCACAGCATCACAGAATCTGCTGAGTTGCAAGGGACCCAGAAGGACCTTCAAGTCCAGCTCTAAAGTGAGTGGCCCACAGAGGGATTGAATCCACAATCTTGGCATTATTAGCAGCAATCTCGAACCAACTGAGCTTATCTCAGGGTCAATTCAAACCACATTTCAAGGAGATTTCTTTTTGGTTGTCTGGAGACTTACCTTGTAAAGCAGGACATATAGGTGGCACTTCTAGACAAAAAACTAGCCAGCTTCAGCATTTGTTTAACACTGGCAAATCACCAGCTCCTGTGGATTCCATCAGACACTTCTATTGATTCCTGGCATGCTCACAGTAAATCCACCATTTCTCTGCCCCCTTTCAGTAACTCTTTCCACTCATAGCATTAACCACAATAAAGGACTATAATGTAATCACTATAACTATGGGTTACACCTGCATTTAACTTGACAGAAGAGACAGTCCAGAAGAAAATAAAAGAAAATCTAGCTCTAGGCTGGGACATACCTTTTTTCTAAAAAGTGAGTCTTAAACTCTGTGTGAAGTAAATGGCCAATAATATTTTCCTCTTTTGTCCTGCTCCATCCCTCTAAGGATGCTTTTTCACTTTTTCCTGCAATTGACCTAAGCCTTGTCCTCTGCATGCCATGGTTATACAGTGTATGTGTCAATCAGCTGCACTGACATACATTTAGTTGCAAGTAATTATGTTTGGCCAGATAAAATTGTACAGTTAAACTTAATTATCACCAGATGTGTTTCAATGTAGCCTTTCAACCTCTGAATTACCCAATACGCTCTCACTCACACTTTTACTTTATCTCATTAATTGACTCAGTAAGTAATCCCAGACAACTATCTGTACTGTAACCAGAATTGATTAAAAGTATGATAAAATACTTTACCCAAGGACCTATTGCTATGGTTTATTTAATATGGCTGTACAAAAATAGGTATTCCAATGCCAAATTCTATGCAGAAGAGATAATTCAGAAGGCATATGTTTTGTTTATTAAAAAGATAATAAAATTAAGGCAAAAAGTCTTCATAATTCAAAGTATACTAGTGGCCAGATTTTATGATCAATAGTGAGCTCTCTCTTCATTTTGTGTGCCAAAGAAATTATTGCTAGACAGGATTACTTCAGTAAATTCATACTGGACATTTCTTTCATCTCCATACCAAGAACGATGCAAAAATGAAGTCATGAAAATTCCCTGCCTTCGAGAAAACTTAAAATGATGAAGGTAACACATTTTTGAAGAGTGTTGGCCCAAAAGGCCTGGGAGAACAAGGTTTAAACTGAAGAGGTGGAAGAAGGGTGGGAGGAGGGGTGTGGAATGATATTGTCAATTAAACCCTGGGTGAGGGAATGAAAAATGACATCACCTGCATATTTCTGACACCCACGACAACACACAGAGCTGATAAACACTGCAAATTCCAGCTTGGTGAAGTGGGACACTTAAGAGTAGATTTAAAGGGACAGTTTCTCAAACAAGCTATTTTAGAGGGGGAAAAAGAAAACAGTAAAGCACCTTGGCTGTGTTGTATGTTTGATGCTCATCTGAAATGATTTTTGCCTGGCTCCTGAAATATTAAGCTGCTTGCTTTGGAGGTGATCATTCTCCCATCCTCTGCTTATTATTTTCTTTCCCTCCCACAATATGAAGCTCCTTGAAGAAAAAAAACAAACAATAAAACCCACCACTTTGAATGAGTTACCTTCAAGAGAGTTTTATAAATGGATTAGAGGTGCACAGAGAAATTTAGGCCAGGAAGGAGAAGAAGACAGGCATTTATTCTGTGTGTGCCATGTCACATAAACTCTCAGCTGACCTCAAACTTGTGTTCTGCTCATGTTTCTCACTACAGACCAATGATCTTCCTTGAGAAGGTGAGGAAAAATCTCCCTTGGAAGTCCACAAGATTTTAGAAAGCAATTACTGAGCCAACAAGCCAGGAGTTCATGGCTTGCCTTTGAGTCCTACCCAACAGAAGCATTTTGAAACTTTAGACAACCTAAGCCTCTGATATGGGGTTATCCACACCTGGCCTTTACAGAGTGTGCACAGACAGACCACCAGGGACAGGGGATGGGCACAGGGTAGCAGCTCCATGCTGAAACCTTACAACTGAGGTAAGTGGAACCTTGGACACCCACGAATTGTGCTGGCAGTGCTGAGCAGCAAGACACCTGGGTGGGTGGGTCAGCTCTTCTCCCAGCTCTGTGGTGGCTGCCAGTGAGGAGCAGCAGGGAGGGCCCAATGCAACCCACAGGCTCTTAGAAATCTCAGTCCTCAGTTTTGGAGAGAAGGAAAGAAAACTAGTAATAATTACAGATAAAATGTAGTTTGTTCAGGAAAGGCTGGTTTCCAAAATTAGAACAGGCTCCTTCTACTCCAGCAAAAGCCCACTACAATAATAAATATTTAAAAATTCCCTGTCTGCTGCTCAGAGCAGAGTGGTGAGCCAAGCGTGGTGTGAGCTTCTGCCCTGCAAACCTCTCCAAGGCTCAGGAATCTCTCGTGCAGCCTGGCTGGCTGGCAGCACCCCAGGGGCAGCCCCTCACCCTGTGTGCCTCACTCAGTCCTGCCCAAGGCCCACCAGGTGCCCACCACACTGGTTTCCCCAGGCCGGGCAGGGCTCACTGCTGCCCACTGCCCCCAGCCCCCCTGGGGATGAGATCTAACACAAAGTGCATTTTCAACACCATATCCATGGTTATAGCCAAAGAAAAGCAATTTTCCCCTCAGGAGGTGAGTCCTCTGAGCTCCTTTGCAAAGTAACCTCACTGAGCAACTCCAGAAGCACAAGGTTACTGCACTTACTTAATATGCAACCCAGCACTGTGTATTTTCATACTTAATATGCAGATCTAATTGCTTGCCTGCATTTTGATTACCTTCTCTTCCTGGAATTTGCTCTTGTGTGGCTAATCCTAGTGAACTTCAAAGCATGAACTCGGTGGCTTTTATTTTTTTATTTCTGCAGTTTGTGTCTGAGGCCAATGTCAAAACTCTTTGTAAGGACCATGGCTTATTTTTTTAGTTTAGGAAAAAAAAAAAAATTCCCTTAGTAGTCAGTCGTCCTCTTTTTTTAACCTCAGGACCTTTACTATTACTGACATGGAAGGTTACCCATTTGGTCTGGCCTTAATTAGCACTAGCACATTAAGTCTCCTGCCAGCAGCATCCTCAGTCCTGCCTACCTAATACCAGCTTCAAGAATGGCTCATATGTAATTCTGTTTAAAAGAAAGGCTATTCTTCATTTCTGAGTGTAAATGCAAAGCAATTTGTCTAAGTACTTCTCTGTCTCAAACTGCTAAATCCCACCCACACAAATGCATTTCCCTGTAAGTGCCCCCACTTCCCACACTCTCCCTCACTTTTCACATCTTTTCCCATTATCCACCTCACCAGCAATAAAATGCAATAAATTTGTTTGCCTCTTTTGATGTGGTGAGTGTCTACTTTAAATGCCACCTTGTTTAAAAAAAAAAAAAAAAAGAAAAGAAAAATAGCCACAGAACAAACTAATCTCCCTTTCCAAATATAAAATAAAAGCTGTCTTATTTTTAGGCTTTGCAGCAGCTCATGTGTCATTTTCATCATTTCTTTCTCTCTCGATGACTGAGAAGCAGTGAGAGGAGGCGAGAAAAACTTTTTTATTTTGTTCCCCCTGGAAAATACATATTCAGAGCTTTCCCCAACCTGATTTCCTTCTGTATTAAATCATCCATAGCCAAAGCTAAAATGAACCTCAATAACCTGACATATTTGTCAACTTTTTGTAAAATGTGTATTGGTGATTAGACTAATACAAGAGCACCAGCAATGTGAATCATGGAGGCTGTAATTTTTAGTGTTGTAAATCATTAGCTTTGCAGCACACGGAAAACTAAGGGAAGCAGGGCTTCCAGGGATGGTTGAGAGCAGGCTGTGAAGTAGGGCAATTTCATCAGAAATGAACCATCCCTTTACCCCGAGAGCAAAGGGAAGAAGTAGTGCAAGAATCAATTTTAGGCAATACTGGGCCCATTCATTATCTTGCATGAGTCACACAGGACCTAGCTCCTGCTCAGTGGAACCAACAATGAGTTGTCCCAGCAATTCCAAGGACAGCAGATCCAGCCATTAACTCTTTCAATTTCTTAGATCCTTCATGAATAAGCGGACATTTTTTTTCCCCTTTTAGGTTTTTTTTTTTTCCAATACCCTTCAACAGGGAGATACCAACACCAGAGGAGCTTTGAGTCCTGCTCTAATTTCCCCAAAATGACAACTAATACCTTTACAGACAGCAGCATTTCTGGCAGGTATCAGCTCAGTGAACACAGGTGGTAATTCATTCTGATGTCTGGATGTCTCTTCACATGAGGTTTTGGTAGCCAGTGTACTATGCTGGCAGAAACATCCAGCTGGGCTGCACAATTACAAACACAACATTCTGTGCCTTAAATATTTGACTTTTAGCTTAGACTGCCAGGAAAAAAAGGTAAATGCTTAGTTCATACTACCACAGCTGCTTTGCATCAAAAAGCCTTTCCGGTGTGTAAATACTGATTTTTCTAAATGTATTGACTACCCAGGAGAAGAAAGCATGAATACGTCCAATAGACACCCTTGAAATCCCCTCCTCTGTGCTCTCAGCTGTGGTGAAGAAGGTTATTGGGGAATCTGCCAGCTGCTGTGCATTACAGTGATGTTGTTTGTCTTTTGGGACCTCTGGCTGTTGTTAGAAGTTCCGAGGGTAAGGAGCGAGGGCAGCTGTGGAAGGGCTGGCTGTGCTGTGCCCTGGGTTTGTCACTGTGCTCCTGAGCAGCAGCTCCAGGTCTGGCACCACACGCTGCTGTGAAGGGCTGCTGCTGCTTTGCCCTGAGCTCTGTGTGCATCTCCCCTTTCAGTCCTAGCCCCAAGCCCGCTTGCCCTGGTAGTTAACCTGGCTATTTGCTGCCTAATCCACACCAGCTCCTGCTTCTGCCTTAATCTTACTCCCCAAAATGCAGCCTGAGCTGTCCTCAGGCTTCTTGCTTGAATCTTTGTCCCAGCCTGCCATCAGCCACACACAGCTGTGGTCCCTCTGTGTCGGACATGCACCACCTCCCATCACAATCCCACCCTTAAAAATAGAACTTTTCATTTTTCTCTCAAAGGCTGCCAATGTCTGTAGTGGAGGAGCTGGAATAAATACTCTTTCAGCACATAGCTATCAATTAGCACTGGTCCTTCATCTGAATGTTTCAAAGTCTGATAGATCTATAAATAGTAAAGAGTCAAGGCACCTAATTTCTGGGTACTCTAAAATTCAATTTCAAGTCTGTTTGACTGTTCTGGATTTCTATGGAAAATTATCATGCATAAGTTTCTGCTAAGCTGTGTTTCTTTATCCTGATGTTATCAAGTTTGGCGCTTGTTTGTTCAGTGGATAATCTGGATTCTGCAGCAGACTGTCCTCATGACTGATGCAAGATCCAAAAGGATCGAGGAAAATGTCACTCCACCAAAATAAAACCACCAAACCCCACAACAACCTCCTGAGATAAAGAAAAGCAGAAGAGACAGTCAAAAGTGAGAAGTCTTGAAGGATCTTTTGCAGGACTCCAGTACTGGACCCTTAGGAGTCACAATTTTCCTTTAAGGACTGCAATTAACCTCCAGCCTTGCAGCTGTTGTAAGGGTTTTACTCTACCCTCCTCATCAGCCACAGCTAGTGGAGGCCCTGAAGCACAGGGCAGCACAGAAGCTATATTTAACTGGTTTTAACTCACAGCAAGAGCATTAGGAGAGGAGTAGGTGCCCTACAGGTCTTTTCTTCACACATTGGAGGAGGTAGTTTACCTTCATTTGAGAAAAAGAGAATATATGGCTGGATAAATGATGATGTCTAATAACATGCCCAATTATAATAGTAACCAGTCCCTTTAGGAGACTTCAAGTGCAACATAACGTTGCCTCTCAGTTGTATTTCCCTTTAATAGTCACTATTTATCTATCCTCTTACAGAAAGTCTCATCACAATTAGAAATTTCAGTTCTCGTTCATTAGCACTTAAAGCAGCATAATGGTAATTGGACAGAGCAAACAGACATCCTGCTTTTAGAATGATAACTCCTTCTGTGTGCATTATTACCATTCTTCTCAAAGTACAGTATGGATCTTGTACATTGTATCTTGTATTAAAAAAAGAAAGAGAAACAGTAAAGGAAACACCTTCTGAAAGCTAAAATAAAGATTTAACACAGTATCTTAAAAAATATAGCATTAAAAGTGAGAAATGCTGAGAGTGAACAAATGATTTTGTAGATTTTAGCATCCGTGTGTGGTGGAATTCACTCGCTCGTCACAGACTGGATTTGTTCCTCTGTTGTGCACTGTTCTGGACATAATGCTACAGAAACTGATAAAGATAAATGGTGATGAAGAAGCAGGAGCAAAGATAGAAAAACTATGAAAGATGAGGTTTTTACACCCAAAATAGGGACCTGACTTTTAAAGATAACGACACCAAATACAGATCAATAAAGGAGTAAATTAGACTTAAATTAGGTCCTGAAATGAATCTGTAGGACTTTGGTCTTATTTAGCTAATTCCAGCCAGCCTGAGGAAGCCAGAACAGGGCTTTGTGTGAACAAGAATCTCGAAGTCAAACCAAGGG
This sequence comes from Promerops cafer, assembly GCA_013398275.1. Lineage (NCBI taxonomy): Eukaryota > Metazoa > Chordata > Aves > Passeriformes > Nectariniidae > Promerops > Promerops cafer. The sequence goes on along the minus strand of VZSE01001564.1, from coordinate 1,555,251 downwards.
CACCAGCTGCATGTATTGCCCTGTTTCTTAGCCACAAAACCAGTACACAGGAAGAAGTGTGCACTGGATGCTCTGGAGAAGCAGAAATCCAGATGACCCACAGCTGGAGGAGATGCTGAAGTGAGGAATGATCACCCCAAGGACAAGGTCTTTGCAAGCCAACAACCAGGGCTGTGTCAGGACTAAACCCCACTGCTTGTTCAAAGACCATGGAAGAGTCCTTTGCTATAACTGTGAAAATCCAAATTGCTCTGTTTTATTGTATAACCCCATTTATTTATTTTTTTTTCTTTCAGAAGTTACTCAGGAACTATACACCCCTGAAATAGATGAGTATATTATATTCATCCTGAAACTTCTCTACACTCAGCTCTCCCTTATAAATAATAGCTTGTTCCTCTGATCAAACAGTACCATTTGGAGCACATCCAGAACTGTAGATCAAAATCCACACCTCTTGAGCAGTAAATCATGTCTTGGGAAGTCTCCTACCCATGCTAAGAAACCGTTCAGAAGCATAGCTGTCTAAACAAACAGGCTAAATAGGATTTATTATTTTTTAGTATAGTTTAATGCTCTTGTATTTAGCCATTTTTCAAGTAAAATATCTCTCTCTACAATAATTAAGTAACTAATTCAAGGTGTATGTGAGGAACAGTGCAAAGTTCCGTGTCCAGAATGATTTTGATTTATGATTAATGTGAAAAATATCATACATTTACTGTGTAGAGTTTCAAAGAAGAGCATATATATTGGTGTCACATATATTAAAAAGGAAAGTAAAAAGAGGGAAGATTAGGGTAGAATTCTAAGTTTGTTCAAAAACAGAATTTTGAAATTGGATAATTTTAAAGCTTTTCTCTTTTTAAAGACAAAAATCCATGATATTAATACTCTCCAGCTAAGGTGCTTGTTTAAATACATTGTCTGTATCTCAATTTTCACAAAAAAAAAAAAAAAAAAAAAAAGAGTAACACAAAAGGCATGATTCTCCAGGAAAGAGACTTCTATAAATTTTATACATTTTCCACTCTGGACTTCCATTTCTGTCATGCAGTCCACATTCTCTTGATATGGAAAGATGGAAGGAAAAACAACATTTCTTAAAAATACTTTCTTTGTTGCAGTTTCAAATCAAATTTATTTTGGCATTAGACAAGACTTCCAACAAGAAGGTTCAAAAGCAGATATTAGTCACAAAATATGCCAGAGGACTGCCATATTTTTAGTATCCACAGAGACATCTCCAGGGCAGGAGCTCTTCACTCTTTCTCTCTCAGTTTCCTGACCTCTTGATTGGGAGAGTAATTCCTACCCATCAGGATGTTTTTAATGAGAAACATTAAAAACATCATTACTGTGAGAAAAAATGGGCTTTTTGGAAAAACACACAGTGATATTGTATTTAAAACTAAGCCTTTATGAAGACTCTGTTCTGTCAATTCATTAGACATCTCTATTCACAAGCCCTAAAAAATTATAATTACCCCTGACATACAATTTGAGTTGAAAATTGAAAATATAAGCTTTAAATTAAGACTACAGTACAGGAGAGGTTCAGTAATAAACAGAGAATTTCTAAAAAAAAGGTCTTTACAATAAAAGTTATAGAAGAAATAAAATATTTCAGCAGAACTTTCAATGGTATTTTTTTCACAAAGTTTTCTGTAAAGGACCTGCACCAAATTTTATCTCCAAAGACCAGTAGTGTTAACCACTGATTGAGTCTTTGTATCAATTATATCCAAATTTCCCAGATTGCCTAAAAATATCAGTCATTAAACCCAATGTCAGCTAGTCTGATTACATCCACAGAAACAGGGTTTTCTATTTATTTCTTTTGCCTTTTTAATCTCAATTTTTATCCCTCTTAACCAGCAGTTTGGGTCCAGAAAGGACCCAGAAAGGGTAAGGACTCTCTCTAAAAACTGTACATGTGATTTCTCAGCTCTAAACAGGGAAATATACTCACAGTACACATAACTGCATTTTTTTCTCCCCTGTATGGAGAGTTTGGACCCCATTTGCAGCTCTTTGACTCCAAAACCCTCCTACCTTTTCCTCCTGGTAGGCAGTAACAAATAGACTTGGATGCCATTGTTCCACAGTGACTGAAGTGTGCAGTTCTTTGACCTAAGTTAGTTAATTGTTAATTTTTGAGGGCAAATTGCACACCAAGGCCCCTGGCTTTCCATGAGTGTGAGACTACTGTTTTTTTTTTTTCCTAAACCAACCAAAATATTATTTCTATTTTTAATAACCTTATAATGGGCTCAGCATAGTTTCATATATTGAAGAGCAATGGCAAAATTACTCCACTGCTGCCCAGCATGTCTGATACCAGAGCAGTTAAATTAACATTTTTTGGAAGTATTAAATACACCCATGGGTACAGTTGTACACATTCATACAAGTTATTAACATAAATAAGAAAGAAATTATTTTAACAGTTGAGCTGACCTATGATCGAATTATCTGCTGGCAAGTCCCACCATATATCAAATCACTTGCTTTTATTCCTTAGCAAAAATGATACTTGAAGAGGAGCAGTGGATAAAATATTGGAAGAGAAGTAACCAAAAATTCTCTGGCTTTACAGTAAGTAAAAATTGTGCTATTTTACAAAAATAGATTAAAAAATATACAGCCTGGGAGAAAAAAACCCCGAACAACTACAATCTTGATATATGCCAGTTAAAATTCATCTGATTTCCCCCACTTTCCCTCATAAATCAAAACTGAACACAACAGATCCCAGGGATGAGGAGCAGGTGGTAAAACAGCATAAAAATCTCTTTTCTATACTTCCAGGGAGAAGTAATTTCATGTCGAAAAGAATGGGTCATTTTTACTGCTACTTTAGCCACATGGCTCCCAGGTACCAATCTGGTGAAGCATTTCCCATTTTTACTGTGGGCCATTTGTTTGCTCTGCAGATCTCCCCGAGACTGAGGGAGCCGATGCGCGTGGATTTTTCCAGTCACGCTTTTGGGCGTGTAACAGTGATTGGGCAGGTTATCTCTCCTTTAATTTGCACAAGCCATGACACAGAATGCAGGAATTGTAGCCTCTGTAACATTAAAATGCTTCCCCAGTCCCAGCACCTCAAAGAGACACAGGCACTGATACCCTGTAAATTGCCCACGTCCCACATTCCCCTAGGCCAGCTGTAACTGCTGAAACCAAAAGCTGCCAGGCACAGGTAGCTCAGAAACAGATGTAGATTAGGGAGAGATTAGGGGAGATCTCCATAGCTGGAGATTTGCTGTAGAGAAGCTGACAGCTTGGATTCTCTTGAGAATAAGAGCCTTGTGCTTGAGCAGAAAACCTCTTTCCCTTATTAACCTCCATAGTTCTCCAGCTTCTGCCCCAATTACATAAAATCATCTGATTTTCTTAAAGTTTTAGTATCTGCTCTAAATCTTGAGGCACGTGTCCCAAGTCAAAACTTAGTGATATCAGGACCAGCAAGTCATGTACCCCTGAGAGCCAAGAGGTGGAATGTCACTGAGTCACTGGTGTCACCGAGACCCTGGCCTAAGCAGCAGCACCAGAGCCCTCATGCCACTGCCACAGAAGGGCCCTGGAGACAGTCCACAACAGAAATCTCAGCTGCATCAAGACTTCCAGGTTTTCTGCATTTCTATTTATGTATGCAAAGAGAGCATGGGATGGCTGCTGAGACATTTGCTGAGCTATTGCCAAGGCAGGGCTGTGCAACCCTGGGACCAAGGGCGGGTCTGAGAGTTAAATTCTTCTCGCTCGTGGAAGGTAAGGTTCAACCCCCAGACACGGGAAGGGAAAAACATCACAGCAAAACACCCCAAGAGAGAGCAAAGCAGAGGAGTGCAAGGCTGAGCAAGCATTCTGATTCCATGATCAGTGTGTTCAATCACACAGCTCTGGAGAATTAAATAGTATTCAGGAGGCTGAGTGCACCGAATAGAAATTCATATCAAGTTCATTCTACGGTATCAGACATGGTTTGTCACCACGCAAGGAAATGTATTTGAGCTACATGAAGGCTGATGCCTTATGTTTTTTAATAAAGTTGAGGACAGATTACAAACCTTTGCCTTCAGCCCCAGCAGTGGATGGAAGCTATTTCCTTTGACATACTGAATAACTTGCCTTTTTTGAAGTTACAATAAGATAATGTAAAAAAGCTTTGAATACCATATAATGTGAAGTGGTAAGGTGTCAAACTACAGCATCTGAAAGAAAATTCTATTGGGTGTAAAAGAGATAGGACACTAGAGCAAAACAGACCAGCAGAATTAAATCCAAAATGACCATGTGGTACCAGTCGAAAGGGAAGAGTAGACTGATGTTTGCTCCTTTAATTACAGTTTCTTGGAAAGTTCTAACACCTTAATACAGTGCTCCTGGTTCCTATCTATGTGCTAGAAAAAAAACCCCACAGCAAACCCTTCCAGAGCTGCTAAACCAAGACCTGCTTTCTCCTGGCCATGCTCCTGAGCCACCAGGTCTGTCCCCCTCACCGATGGCCCGGCCAAGGCCAGGCTGGACCAGGCACAGCACAGTGACACATCTCCCTCCTTTCCCAGGGGATGCTCCCTCCTCCCAGCAGGCAGGAGGGATGCTGCAGGGGTTCAGCAGGGCATGGGCAGCACCATTCAAGGAAGCCACTCCTCCCTCTAAACAGTAGACATGGAGGACAAGCGAGGATAGGCATCAGGAACCCAGCTACTGACCCAGGGAAGGGAGTGGAAGATTTTTGGTGCTAGGAATTTCAGAAGTTCACGTTGGTACTGGGATAAAGGCAGGAAGGTTGTAGGTGTCACAGGAATTATATGATAGTTACTGACAAAAGTAACTGACATAATTAGTCAGTAACTGACAAAAATCCCTTGAGGCACCAAGTATTTTGAGACCTTTGGTATGAGTTATATCCAGTCTGTCTAAAACTCAGCTTAGAGGCACAGCTTCCTTATGGGGCATTTGTTTTGTTTTGGGGTTTTCCTTTTTACTATTGCACGTGCTTTAATTTAATTTCTTAATTTCAGCTAATGTTGATGCTTTCTTAAGAGAGCTTTTGAATACTGCAAAGAGAGACTTTGCAGAAGCAGCTTTCAGAAAGTTGTTTAAAGGTCTTTATCTCAGTAGAGCTGGCGTCCTCCCTCCACAAAGCTTTCCAAACACAAACACGTGCATTTTTATGGTGTCTCAGAAGAGGCATGTCAGCCTTCAGGGCTGGTTCCTCACAGTGCTGAGGAGGCTGTTCAGCAGATGTAGGGAGCTAAATCAAGCCAGTTGATTCCTGTGCAGTGTCAGGGCTGTAAAATCCTCCACGAGGAACAATGTGGAAAGCAGTTGTATTTGTGCATTCATCATGCATGCCATGACAAATGACGCTTTTATGGTTAAATGCAATTGAATAGAAGGTTAAGGTTCATCTCTCTCCTCTGCCCTAGACTTCATATATCACCTCAGGTAAAACTAGGAGTCAAATAATACCTTAAACAGCAGATTTACTTTCCCCTGCCTTGTATTTTCAAGTGTGTAGTAGCAGTTTTCCCTGGCCTTGTCTCTTTAGATTAGGCACGTACGCCTGGAGGTTTGCTTGGGGCTTGGAGCAAGGGGAAGCCCCAAGTCAGGCAGGGACCTGGCAGCTGTAGTGAGAGCAAATCCAACAGCACTTACAGCAGGCAGCAGCTCAGTGAATGTTGAGCTGTCCCTTTCTGGTGCTGAGCACTTCCCTGGCTCAGCTCTCAGCTGCAGAGAGCTCCTGCAAGAAGCCAGGCCCTTACACTATTTCAGAGTTGTATCAGAACTAAGATGAAATTAAGGCACTGACAGTTCCTGGGGCATCAGACAGATAACAGACAGATTTTATTTTCTTGTTTAAATGTGTGGGTTTCAAAATACTCATAAATCTGTGAGAAGTAAGTGCATGTATTCTGTGCATGCAATGAGGAATGCAATGCCCAGTAAGTTTGTTAAGGCCATTGTTTGTCCACTGAAACAGAAGAATCATTAAACCAAAATGCTTCTGTCATTCTTGTAAACCCAAAGGTAAGATTCTTTTATGAAACCTATGAACCTTTATGAAACTTAATATGAGCTTGTATGAAAATCAGAAGTCATTCAAAAGATGGGGATTTTTGCCAGCTGACCATTTAGCACTTTGAGGAATTGTTTGTGTCTCCTCTCCATTAGCTTTGCGTGTTATGAACAAATGTATTTCTTAGGTGCAGAGGTTCATCAGTTCCTTATTCAGTCATGTTTATATAGCCCTTAAAAAACTGAAGAACTGTGCATGTTAAAAACATGAAGATTTCTAGGAAGAGTGACATTCCATGGAGCTGCTCATTCCTCTATGGATAAAATAAATTCTGAATTTAATTGTTTTCCAGCATAGTGAAGATAAGGTGGATGCTGGATAATGATTACACAGAGGCTGGGCTCCAATAGCACTGTGGGCATGATGGAAGCTGTAGAATGCACAGATACTGCACATGATTTGTAGATTGTGAAAAGAGAGTTTTGTGGAGTTTTGTATACATTTTGCCCTGTGTACTTAAAGGATTTATTTACTAGGCTGGTGGGTATTCTTTAAATGCATAGCATTGTACCTTGCAAGCACTATCAACTTAAACAGATTGAAACTGTGCTCTCTCCCTTGTAGCTCCCATCCCAGAGGCTTTAGAGGCTTTGTGGGTTCATTCTGCATGCACAACTGTCAGGCAGATTTGGCTTCTTTACTTCCAACAGTTAACCAAAAGCCACATTTCTCCACCAGTAATAGCAGTTGCAGTTTGGCATATTGAATAGGAATCAGAGAGAGACAAAAATCACACTCCAGGAAAGCACACCACTGTCTTCAACCAACAGTACTTACCACAAGAAAAATATTAGAAGGTATGTTAAATGGAGTTATAATTCAGGCAAAGGAAAAAATGTATTGGCTAGAAAAGGTTGTAAGAAACAATCTGGGCATTGATTACTTGTGGCACAAACAGCTTAGAGGAGGAGAGAGTCCTGAGTCAGTATTTCCCATGTTTATCTCTCTGCTGAATTCCCTTAGTAGTGTAATAGAAAATTCCTGGGTGGCTCATTCCTCTCCCCAGAATGGGTTTCCATTTCTCTTTTTTTCTTTTTTTTTTGTCTGTTTTGATTTGTAGTAGTGTCTTGTACATTTATTTTCTTGTTGGCAGTTCTCTTACTCCCTTTCCCAATGTATTTATTTTTCCAGGTATTTTCCTCTCTCCTGGCTTTTTCCAGAGGTGCTGGAGATGTAGACAGTGCTGCTAAAGCTCTGGGCTGAGCTGCTCCTTGCTAGGAACAGGGTGAATAAAGGCTGAAGGGAGCAGAGAGCTGCCTCAATTCTGAGCCTCTCACCTGCTCCTCATCATCTTTTTCTGCAGGAGAGTGCCCTGGGGTGAGGAGGAGTGGCGAGTTCACTGGGCAAAGGGGAAGGATGTGAGAATCTCACACTGAGGCCCAGATCCAAAAGCTTTTCAGACATAAACTGTGAACTATCCAGGAGTAGTCTCATGGTAAAAGGAAGCAGTAGTTGCCAGGTTTGGAAATTTGGAGCATTTGGAACATTTTTTCAGACATGCTGCTCTTCAGGCTAATTATTTCACATTTTTCATCCGGAGATGAAGGTCATTTGATGCACTGAGCTATCATCCAGGGGCCTGGGGGCTTTGGAGTGAAAATTGCCCATTATGAACATCAGCTGTGGTTCTTCCCAATTATGCTAAGAGATGTTAAGCCCTGAGAGAGACCTAAAGAAACAAAACTTGCCAGATTGTAGGGGATTGTCTCATTCAGAGGCTCTGACAGGCACCAGCTGGATCAGCCATCGAGCAGTGAAGCTCCCACAATGCAGGATTCACCAGCCAGAGCTCAGCCCCTAGGAAACCCCTGCAAAGCAGAAATTGCCAACCAACTTCTCCTTCAGCCCATCAGTATCTGAGGCTTTAAGAGTTATCCTGCTTTAATAAGAATGCAAAGCTATTAATAGAAATCTCCACAAGGAAATTCTTTGTGCTGATTCCATTTCCTAATCCAACAGCTTTACAGAGTCTTGAGAAAAGCAGGTATATCTTGATCAAAATCTTGCATTTTTCAGAAGGGAAAAGATGCAAAATGTATGAAGACATTTGTCCATTGAGGCTAATAAAACATTCAAAAAAAATTACTATTTCATTGGCCTTCAAGGCTTTTGGAAAAGCCATTGCTGTGGCCAGGGACAAGTAGTGGGGATGTGACTGTGTATTTACACAGGTTCTGGTGTCTAAAAACACCAGTGTGCTCAAGGTGGCCCTCAGACCAGAAGATCCTTGTTTCACCATCCACTGTCTGGTGACGACTCTGTGGTGACAGGCTGTTACAGCAATGGGTGAAGAAAAATATTCAGTACATGGTTCACTGATCTGCAGTGAAATGGTTAATTTTTGTGAGTTTCACTGCACATTCATTACGAGGCAATTTGACTGGAAATTTAATAGGATTATTTTTGACTGTTGAGGTTAATGGTATTACCTGTTTGGCTTTTATAAAATCTCCATAATTTAGCAATATTTATCTAAGTCACCATAAAAGTATAGAAATTACAGACAGCTGGGTACAGGAGGAAATGAAACAAATTAAACCAAACCCATGCTCTTAGGAAAACACAAATGCCAAATTAAGTATGTTAGGCTAACAGTTTAAATAATCCAATTTAACACTAATAAAGGCACTTTAGACCCAAGTTCTGCTTGATTTTCTATATAAGTGTGCAGAGGAGAGGCAGAGAGCCTGGGCCCAGCAGGGATACCAAGGGAATGGGCAGCTTGGACACCTGCAACTTTCCATATTCATTTCACATACTCCCAATGGTTTTTCACTAAAGTATAGAGGCACAGGTTTAGCCCTGGAGAATTGCTAAGGGACAGCATTTTTAATGGAGAAGGATATAGAGTAACAAATGGTTTGGGTGGTTTTTAAGTCTTTGTTTGAATATTGTAATATTTCTAATTGGTTTCTGGTTTGCACAGAGAGTTAGAGGCTACTTTACTTGGGGGTTTGCACCCCTGTCTCATGGCTGCATCTCTGTTTGAAAGTGATGATTCAGAAAATTCCTTTTCATGACAAAGTCATTATTTAGATGGAGGTTCCAGCTAAAGTTTTTGCCTTTTATTTGTCCCATCATCTCCTCTGGATATGGGCAAGCCAACTGAATAGAATATTTACAGGTTTTACATAGTGGTGCTGCTTGGTGGATTTTATTCAATGGCTGTTCAGAAAATGTGCAATGCATATAAATCTTCCATTCCCACAAGCAGAACTGAAAGAAAAGGAAATTTCTTTTCAAGGTTTGAGAGCTTTGTTCCACAGTACAGTACACATGTACAGTATGTGGCCAGGAAACAAAAGTCAAAATATAAGAGAACAGAAAACAAATTTAAAAGAGAATTGTTACATGGCATACATCAAAAGATGTCAACAGCTGTTCCAAAAAGCAAAATGACTGAACATGACTGTCACCCACAAAGGATGATGATGCTGTAACTTTCATGTAAGATGCAATTCCTAAAGATCCCTGACTCTTCTTGTTGCATGTGAATGTTTTATACCTTTTTCTGCATTTTCATGGAGCTATGCCACTCTTCATCTCTGGCTGTTTACATCTCAGATGGGTACCAGAGATTTTATAACTGTAAAAGATCTATTTGGATCAGTGCTGGAAGAATGCCCTCACAGGAAGGCCTGCAAGAAAAGGAAGCTAATAGAAAAGGTGCTCCATAGAGAGCCCCACCATGATTGTCAATGTGTGAAACCATTCCAGTATTCCCCTTTGTACACGTAATTTCACAGACATCAGTAGAGCAGGTCACTCAAGGTATGTTCATGAAGAAGCTTTTACTGTAAGCACCTTTGATTCAGAACCTCGTGAGTCCAGGTCTCCTGAGGACTTTTGGCAGATTTGCAGCTGAGAAAAGTTGTATGTGTTGACTTGGTGGGGAAAAATAACCCAAACAACCCTATGTATTTATATTGCTGCATAAATGTTAATAAAAATATGTTTATATTTTTGTTAATAACTCCGGAGCTATGACACTTGGAGAATTCCTAGGGTGCAACAGCACAAGGGAAAGAGTACTTATACTTAATTGTGGGGACATTTGTTATTTCCTATCACAAGATTGTACATCCACGGCTCATTCTATGGCTGAACTAGAGACAAAGAGAAACTTTCCCTTATTTAGGCTAAATTGAAAAAAGAAAAAAAGTTAAAAATCAGGCTAAATTTAAGATTAAGGAAAGAAATGTATTCCTTATAACTGTTTTTTTTAAGAACTGCTTTATCAAGAGATTTGATACACTTTGTGATTTTGAAGAAGGAATAGCAATACAGTCCTGTGCCTAGACTTGTGCCTGGGAAAATATTACCTATATGCTGGCAAGTGCTCCAGAGCTGGGTCTATGGGACTTTCCTGGCTAGTGCCAAGCTGGGAGAGCATCTTCTCCTCTTCCTGCTGGAATTTGGGCAGTGAGAAGAAGGAAGGGTAAGAGAGGAAAGTTCATGTCTGGAAGGGAGACACTCATTAAGTTCAAATGGGTCCTGGGAGATACAGAAACTGTTCCTTGACCAGACAAAGGGATAATGGGAAGTACAGAGAGTGGAATGCAGAGCCAGGAAAGAGGAAACCTGTGCTAATATTGCAGTTCACACTGCCCTTGTACCACTGCACATCCCCATGTTTGGGTTTCCAGCAGCGAGCAGGACACGTGAACTGGGCCCCTTTCAGATGAAGTTAAACTGAAAGGGGTGCTCTGCTTGCTCCCCACAGGACCAGGCCAGAAGCTGCCCAAAGCAAAATCTCCTAAAATGTGCACAGGGTGGATTTCAACCACCAGCTGCATGCCAGCTCCTATCATCTTCAGGCCTGCCCCTTTGGGCTGCACTCACTGCTAACATCAGCACAGTGCCAGAGACCAGGACTTCTTGGGATCCAGGAACGGGAGGATGCTCAAGGTCGACAGTCTGGGACTTTGCTGACTAAGAAGGGTAATGTCTGGTGAAGCATCAAAATAAAACACAAAGGCTTGATCCCTCCTCAGCCAGTGGAAAAGAATAAAATGTAGTAGAGGAACCAGAGTGAAAGACATGAGCTGGTGACCTGGCACAAAGGTGAAGAGGGAGAGGGAGGGGAAGGCTGAAACAAAAAAGAACTCAGACACTGTAGCTTGAAACTGTGCTTATGCTTTACATGACAGTAAGTGTTTTATCAAACATTTCCTTTTATGCCAAAGCAAAATATCATCTCTCTCCAAAATCTCTTGCCCTACAACGGGGTCTGTTTAAACTGTTTCTGAAATGATGCTGAAAATGCTTGAGGTTTCCCTGTGACCAAATTAAAGCATAGGGAGTTAGACTCATGGTCTCTTAGAATTCTGGTTAGTATGCACATTTTATCACAGATGTTTTAATAAATGAGGTTTCTGTGTCATTATCTAATGACTTGCTTTTTCAGTCATGATAGGTCCCAAGTTTGTGACATGCTCCTAAGAGTTAAACAGAAAATAAATATTCCAGTTCTTACCTGCTGCCCTTCCAATTTGAGTTGGAAGCAGTAAATAGTCTCATGGATGTATCTGGATTTGATTTGCATTGCTGAGATAGTAAATCCTATGAGAGAGAAAGCTAAGCAAAAAAAGATGTGCTACTTTATTTTCTTTCAGTCAATGTTTTCCCAGGTTGGATGAGAATATACTGTGCCACATCTTCAATTTAACTGCCTTCCTCACTTTCTCTGTTCCCAGATATTTTCATCCAAGGTCCTAAAAGTGGTTACAAGTCTGTAATGTCATGCCTGAATATTACTTGACTGAGCAGCAGGATAATGGGATACTTCCCCCATGTCTTGGAATGAACAAGGAAACCAATTAGCTTACAAGCATCAGCTGAGAAAAAATAGAGCAAGTTGGACAGCACCCAAGCAGGGATGCCCAGGAGGAGGAGGTGCAGCACCAAGCACATCAGGAGGACAGCAGTGTTTGAGAGGTTTAGCTCAACCAGCTGACAAGTCAAAGGTTTCGGGACACTGGATGGAGAGAGACTGAAGAGCAGATTCTTCTGTGCTCAGCATCCAGTAATGCCTACCAGATGCTGCAGAGCTGCTTTGGTCACTGGTGATTCCAGGAGAGCCCTAACTCAGGCCAAGGCCTCCTGGCAAGGCAGAGCTCAGCCTGCTTGGCCCCAGTAGTCTTTGGCTGATCCCAGACTGCAGAGCTACGCTGCTGCTGGGCAGCTGAGGGAGGAGCAGCAGGATCTGGCACACATCAGGACCCCAAGGAGTAACACCCCCGTATTTACTGTCTGATGACAGCTCCATCCATCACATCCCATCAGTCTGTTATTGCCTACAGGTCTTGATTCAATAAAGGCAGTAAAGAAGAAAGCCATGGTTCTTTAGTCTCTCCATCACTGCTGGTGGTGGTGCAAATGGAAAGCATTTCTTTACATAATTAGGGTATTTTGTGAAAAGTTCCCAAAAATCGAGAGTTCTGCGAACGAGAGCAACTGAACTCACGTACTGCTCCCATGGCCAATCTTTACAGACTCCCAGATAGGCAGGTTTCCAGCAAGGACCGGATAAGAATTTGCATAGCCAGATTTCAAACCTTTTTTTTAAGTACTTTGATGCCAGCCATCAGGGACTGGTTTCCACTCCCTCCCCTTTTCCCACAGAAATATGGCTCTGCACCTCACAGTCCCAGCTCCCGAGCTCGAGACCTTGCACTCTGCTCAGCTGCCTGCCTGGTGCAGGTTTAGGAATGAGAGGCACTGCTTTGCTGACCAGCACTGAGGGAAGCTCTCCTCCCAGAAGGATTTGTGATGGGACACCCTCCCTGCAGGACATCTCAGTATATCTGTACCCCAGTCAAAACCCAGGCTTTGTTGCTGTTATGTTGCAATACTGTAACACGTAAAAAAGAAATAACAGATAAAATATTATACAAGCAAAATAAAGAAAAAAGAGAAACTTACCAAAAATACGGAGGCAATATTTATGGGGTTCTTCATCCCAAAACTGTACAAATCCCGTGCCCACCAGAACCCTAGAAAAATCAAGAAAAATAGTAACATTTGTGTTTGTTTACCAAACAGTTTAGATTTATCCAGTTACAGGGATTTTTTCCTTTTTCATAAAGAGCACATTAAGGGAGGAGCACATTCACAGTGTGCTGTTGCAACATTCACACTAATAGGGCAAAGGAAGCTACACTAAATTGATTAGGGAATTCACCATTCAGTGCTTCCCTCAAGTGTTGCATCCATCGTTTACTGATTAATAATGAAGCATTAATGAAAATGTTTCTGTGTCTCCATGCTCCTACCAATTAAATGTGGTGCAGAAAAAAACATACAGCCTTTAGAAATTTTTATTTGTCTCACTTGCCAGACAAGCAGTAGAGTAATTCTTTACTGGGAATATTGGTAAAACAAGATCTGCATTTAGGGGTTTCAGACTGGTAAAGATGGATTCTTAAGCTGACATTTAAGAATCACTGACTCTCAAATACCACATTAGCAATCAAGAAATCAACAATGTTTAGAAGAAATATAATTAGCTCAGCATGCTCTGCTTGGAACCAACACTGTAGCTATCAGCTGCAGAAAGTGCCAGGAGAAAAGAAATGGGGAATTTGTTTTCCATTGAAATACATTATATTTTACTTTATTAAGGTCATGAGAGCTTGAGACATTAATATTTCTGAGAAACTGCTGGAGCCAGCTTAGATCAGGGTGGATTTTTCTCCATTAACTGAGCGAATTCTGGGAAAGCAATCTGTCTTTCTCTTGCTTGGTCTGTACTAAATGCATTGCCATGACACTGGGCGAGACAGCCAGGCAGGATGTATGTGAGGTTATTAATGTGTTTTCATTTCATTTATGTACAGAAGTTACTGAGATTGTGTTTGAGACGTAATTGCATTAGGCTTTATCTAAATTGACCTTCTTATTCCAGGCTTAAGTGGGGAGGCTGTCAAGCAAACAGGCCACGAAAGCCAGTACTTCTGGATACAGATGGCAAAGCTTACAGGTAGGGAGAGAGGAGCAGCTGGAATCAAAGTAGTAATTATTTACTCAGAGCCAGTCAGCATTGGTAGGGCTTTAATGTGACCACTGCTTTGAAACTTTGAGTGTATGGTGGTCTCAGATCACTGCAGGATTGAAAGCTGCCACTCTTCCTGGATTTCTTAGCAAAGAAGGTGTGGATTAAATCCTAAATGTGTTTGGGAATTGAACTGGACACGCAAAGCTGATAGCTCCAGTATATAATGTAGGATGACCATTAGCTCCTACTGTACCTCTTCTCCAAGCAAAAAGGGGCTTTCAGTTGGTCACTGTCTATCACTTTAGCACTTCTCACAAGTATCTTTAGTGCATTTGGAATTGGAGAGAGAGCTGAAGCATGAAATCACACTTCCTTCACTTACTCAGTGCCAACAGCACACTTTTCTGCAGGGAATACAAAGGAAGTGACACCCTTCGTGCCCTTGGACCTCCCCAGCACTAAAGGCTCTGTCCCTGCAAAACCCACGGGGTGCAGTTCCCCAGGGGAAACAGGTCACCCATCACTTGCTGACAAACCCCACTTCAGCCAACAGGTTCCGAGAGAGTGAGAAGTCTGTTGATAAAACTTTCATGGGACCAGAGACTGACAAAGAGTTTTCTAAAATAGGCGAGAAATATGAAAAGCACTGGGTTGGAGAAGAGTGAGAGATACAGGAAATGTGCATTTTTAGGAGGAGGGCAGGGACAGAAGTTGCAGTGAGTGTTGTGATGCTCTTAGACTGAGAGCCAGTGTTCCTAGGCGCCTGGTCAGATAAATAGCAATGCATTAGTTTTAAAACTCTGCTCTGAAATGTCACCTTCATCTCCATTGATCTCTATTACCAAACAGGTCCTTCACTGTCACTTGTGACAAAAGGCATTAGTCAATGAAAAGCTCTAAATAACTTGAGGAAGACAAGAAAGCTCTTGTCTCTTAGCCACACAAAATAACATTAGAAAAAAAGGCTAAGAAAGTAGGGCACTGAAAAAAAGCATCTTGTACTGAAACTAAAAATTGAAATATTCTATTCTAATCCTGTCACATTTATCAAAACTATTTGGTGGCAGGGTTATTTTTTTCTCCTCTAGAAAGGATGTTTCTGTCAATGAGGAAATAGCCTAGTGAAATAGTCTTAATATTTAATCCCCACACTACGCCAAATACTACACCAACCAGGACAGCTGGTACCACAAATCTACTGCAAGACTGAAAGTTATCCCAAGGCTGAAGTTGCATCTGAACCACTGAACCATCTCCACTGAACCACTGAGAAAGAACTGGTGGCTGGCAGGGGGCGACAATCCAGGCTACTTCAGCAACCTCTTCACACTGTGTGTCCTCTATCCCCTCCTGCTGAAACACAGGTGCCACCTCCCTGGCATCTCTGCTGCTGCAGGACAAGATATTCCCCCAGCATGTAACCAGCAGGATGTGCTGCTCCTCTGAGTGCCTACGAGCACACCCTTGATTTTAGGATAAGCAGCTCTCTGGCTAGTGCCTCAGGCTCTATGTCCTTCCCCACTTCAAACCCAAGCATGCATCATGCATTTGTGGAAGAGACAAAAATTGTATTTTGGGTGAGACCAGGTCAAAGGCTTGCTCACAAATCACACCCTGGTGCTCTGAGCTTGGGAACTGTATCAGTGGTGTTTTAGCACAGCTGCTTACAGTGGGGCAGAGGGCACTGTTTAAATTTATCCAAATTGCAAAGTCAGTGCTATGTTTTCCTGCCCCAATATTTGTTCTCTGAGCAACAGACTTGTTGCTCAAGACAGGCAGTTTTGTGCTTGGTGTTCAGGCCAACAAACACTGTCAGCAGAACCAGGGTGAGTCAGCTGTGATGTCCAAGCACTGTTGTCCATCTGCCTGCAGTCAGCCTCCCCCAGGCTGTGCCCCTCCTGCCACGTTAGCTGTGGACTCCCTGTGTGCCATTGTGCAGGCCATGACACCATTTGGGGGGCATATAAAGTGAAAACTTGGTTTTAGCAGAGCAGTTGTCCATGAGGACAGGTAGGTGGGTTTAGGCAATGATTTAGAAAGCTGTTTGCAGCAATTCCTGTTGATCATTTTGGACAGGCACAGCTAGATTGAAAAAAAAAATAAAAAAAACAATAAGCAAACCAAAAAAACACACCCCACAATCATTTTTGGAGACATTTTTGTCATCGCTTTAGGTCTGTGTGATGAGCTGAGAGCAATGGCCCTGCTGTAACCACTGACATACCCATGAACTGCCATCGCATCCATCTGTCAGAGCTCGGTGGTTCAGAAGCTGTCATCAGAGAGGAGTTTCCAGGGAAATGATGTTTCCCTGTTCTTCCCTTAAATCTTGAACTGCAGGCAGACGAAGGTGGCTCTAAATCCCCCTGGTGCTGTCCAGTCAGAGGGACATCTCCACAGAGCTGAAGGCTGAGGCACAGTTCCAAGCAATCCTTTCTGTGACACAGCCCCGAGACTGATTTGCTCTGCTGACACATCCTTCATAGCAAAGAAGAGAAATGGAAGAAGAAGAAGATGTTATGAGGGAGGGTGAGCATGTGCTGGCTCCACATCTCCCAGTGGGATGCAAAGGGAAGGTCTGGACTCCCTGAGGTCTCCCCAGAGTCACCACTCTGCCCTACAGCTTTTCTTAGATCACTCCTGTGCCCCTATACTCTGCAGCCTAAGTGTTGAACTAAAGCTTTTGTTCCTTGTTTTCCATAAATATTGCAGTAATTAGCTGAATTTAATTACAGTTATCATGAAATAACAAGCATTAATCAGATTCTAGTAGCAGCTGTATTTTGCTCTTTTGAAAGCCAGAAACTATTTTAAAACTATTTCATTAAAAGCATTAAATTATTTTAAAATCAAAGCAAAAAGCATTCTATATATAGAATGGCATTATTCCAGTGCACACAAACACCTCAAAATAAAAATAAAAAGGCCATCTTTCTGGGATGAAGAACCTCTTACAGGGACAAAATCTAAAGAAACATTTAGCTGGATAGTGCCCAGGACCTAAAAGGGATACAGAGAGAACAACATAAAATACAACAGTTTTCTCATGTCTCCTATTTAGGCTGCCAACATGTACTTTCTGTAGAGATGCCCATCTAATTACAGCATCATAAAGTTCTTTAAATGTGCATAAATTGCTCTAATTCACACATCAGCTCCTCCTTTGCATTGCAAGAAACGTGTCAGTGCAATGCAGACCAAGCCCTTTAGAGATAAAAAGCAGTTTGCTGTTGAGATCCTCTGCTCACCAGCTTTCCATTTTCCCTCCCCCCTCGTGTAATGTGGGATCCATCTGGGATCAGACACAAAGCTGCAGACCCCTGAGGACGAGGTGTCTCCAGGGATCTTCAGGGAAGTGCCTGCACATGATCACACTCAGCATGGTTTGCTGCCTGTCTCCTGCACAGCTTCGGGGTTCTGCACCCGTGGGATTCTCCTGGGAGGTTTTCGCACACGTAAAATTGCAGCTGTGTGAATGAGTCCTGATTCAGGCTCAAAATGAAGCTACTGCAAACTGCACAGCAAGTGGAGCATCAGCTGTTCATTGTTATTCGCAAGAATTAAGATTCAGAGCCCATTTTTGCCTTCTAAAACTGAATATCTCATCTTAAACGAGCAACCCTTCCAAGCAGAAGATACCATTGTTACGACACAACTATTGCTACTTATGATTAGAAGATGTCCCAGGCAGTGCAGCAGCTCCAGAAAGATGTGTAACATCATGCAATGACCTGGGCAGCTCCATCCCAGGCAGTGGGGACACACAGTTCCTGTACCCTGCATGTCACCACGGGTGGGTGCCCCTCACTCCTGGTACCCACCGAGCACAGCAGCCTGCAAGGACTTCTCACCACGCACCCACAGGACAGCCCGACCCCCTGCTTGCCCACAGGCAGAGGGACAGGCCAAGGACTGCAGGAGCATTTTAACAACTGGCTGATTCCCCTGCAAGCTGGAGTGTCCCATAAAATGTGTCAAGGCAGGGCTGCAGTGCTTTACGGACAGGCAGTCTGGGGCGCGCGGCCAAGGAAGTTACGGCTTTGCAGAACTCTGAAGCTGTAAAACAGCTCACACAGATTGCCATTTCAACACTCGTGCTTGTGACTCCCGTCCTGCCTTTGAAACCAGCCCTGCTGCTTCTAGAGCTTCTCAGGAGAAGCATCCCAGGTTGTAACATATTTCATAAGTGCAGAGATATTAAAATGTGAAGCATCAAGTCCCTTCTTATCCCAGGTGAAGAAACTTCCTGTGATTCTTCACTACAATGACACAGAAAGAGAAATACTTATCATTATCAGACGAATACCTTGAAGCAACATAAGCAATATAAACTCCCTTTTCCCCCTTCCAAGTTGGAAGTTAAAGTTTAAATCATACTTTAGGAGCTCATATAATATATTTATTCCTCCAGGCCACACACTTGCGTTAATAGTCTTCCATTTCTAACTCCTGACACACTGTGGAGAGCACCTTGCACTGGTTATTTCCTCCCTTTCTTGACAAATGAGCCCACCCCTTAAAGATAAGTTTGAGACACAGTCTTGTCTTCCCAAAATCCAGTTATTAGCTTCTACACATACTTCTTAGAGACTACTAACCACCACAAATACTTGCTGGGGACACAGGTGGCTTTGGCAAGTAACAGAAAGCATGTGCAACAAAACCTACAGAGACTTGGGGGCTGGGACTAGATGGTCTTTAAGGCCCCTTCCAACCCAAGACTTTCTGTGATTCCAGGATTCCGTTCTGTGATTCCACCCGGATGCCAGGGAACCTGCCTGCACTGAATCACGTTCACACAGGGAAAGGAGAGGCGACATGAAATATCTTGGAAGGCAGAAGGAAAAGGCGTATACACGCCCTTATACACACACACACACATATATATATACATCCATCCTATATACACACACCAGCAGCCTCCTCCACCCTGTTCCCCTCTCTCTTTGCCACAGACAGACCCCTGCACTTCCAGCACAGAAGGCTTGATCCAGGGCCCAGTCCAAAGCCTTCAGAGCCTGAAAAGTTTAGACAAGTGTAATGGCGAGGGCGAGATGCTAAAGGAGAACTACCCAAAAATACACCTGCCTTCTGATGCAAGTCCCACTGCCTCCTGTTTTTCTTGGATGACTCCCCATGCAAATTCGCACGAGCAAAGCCTTATTTAGCAATTAGATAAATCCCAATTGTCACTGCAGGAAAACAAAATGGCTGATTGACGTAACTCCTCTGAATTCTAAAAATAGTGTCTGGGACTTTGATTTTAAAATGTCCTGCGGTGGGTAAACAGAGAGATGCAATAGGTCCTTGGATGAATGAGTGCTGACAGCCTTCCCAAAAAAAAAAAAAAGTCAAAATCAAGCTTTGGTTTTTGAGCCCGCTGCGCATCGGAACATTAACCTACTTTGAGCAAAGTTTGCTAAGCAAGCAGCAGAGACAGCAAGCAGGGCAAGCTGAAGGGAGCTGCATGTAGCTCCTTTCTCGTGCCTTCAGAGCTGCAAGGCCTGAACACGAGGAGAAAAACCCAACTGAAAAACCTGGCTGCCATCCAAAAGTTTAAAGCCTTTGAAAGAACCCTATGGTGCAACTGAAAGTTCTTCACGTTTTGGTATTTCCCCATCTGTTTGGAAAAAAAGGAAAAGGCTGACTTATAATTATATTTAGTGGTCAAAAATTGAGACATTTTATGTGTGTGTGAATTTTGGTATTGGTGACTGTAAAAATCTCCCCCAGGTTATTTGCAGGGGCTCACATACCAGTTTATCTCTATGATGAGGCATCAAAAATTATTACTTATTCAAATGTGTAATCGCTGCTGAGAATGGCACTGCTGACATTTCCATCTCTTTCTGAGTACTACTGACATTTCCTAACTATTGGAAGGGATAAACAAGTATGGACCCCAAAAGTTGTTGAGGATTTTTATCATAAAAAAAGAAAAGCATTGGACTGTAAAGTGGGAAACAGTTTTTAAAACATAATTTTCCTGGAAAAATTGCTTTCTTTTATGGATAATTTTTTACAACTCTGTAATAAATGCTTCAAAAAAGGACTTTCCAACTGCATCTGAAAAAACCTTATATGCCCCTTTAACACAGCTCCATTGACTTTTCATTTGTGGTTTGTCTCTTCATGCTAATTATCATGTGCCCTTTAATTATGGGAACAAATTCTTGCAGGGGATGCAATTAAAGATGTAAAAGATACTTCCACCTAGGCTTCCTTTTTCCCTCATGGAGTTTCTAAGTTTCTGGCATCTTATTTTTAAGAAAGCTTTCAAGTCTGACTGTGTGGCATCATAACTTGCAGAGCAGGAGTCTCATATCCCAAATAGCAGCTGATGAATTTCAAAGGCTTCTTTCTGAGTAAACATCTAAAACTCTGGATAGTTATCGAGCTCACACAGCCTCCTTGTCTCTGGAAAGCAGAGAGCTGTGTGTGCAGACACAAACTGTGTCACAGTCTGGCCAGCAGCTGAGTCTCAGGCTGCTGATTTTACACAGGTGAGAACCAGGTAAGGAATTTTGATATTTCTATTTCAGAAAACTGAGATGTGTGCAGAAGCAGAGAACGCAGAACACCTCTTGGCTTTTACCTAACAACTCTGAAGCCCCTGAAAGGTTTGCTTTTGGTTAGGAGCTGTAGTCAGATATGGATGCTGATTGCTTTTTATTTAGCCCACTCAACTGAAAGCAAGCCCGAATATTCTGCACTAAGCTTGAGGCCTAGAAGATGACATTTCTATTTAGTGCATACACAATTTAAAGAAGTGCAGTGATGAAAAGGAACAAAACAAAACTCAGAACTGCAGTTTTCTTTGTAAAAATTCTGTCCTTATAATTTTAGACTAAGCTTTAAGAAGGAATACATTAAGGGTTGAGGAGGAATGATAGACCATAAATTATTCTGAAGTCTGGGGGGAGGAAATCAGTGTCATTGCCTGGACAGAGGATGAAATAAATGAAAAGGGAGCTTCCTGGATCCATGTAGAAAGCACTGTGCAGACACTGAGCTCTGCATCCTGTCCCCAGCAGTCCCAGCTTGGCTGTGTGGGAATACAGCACTGAGTTAGTGCTGTCACTAAGTCCTTGGCAGGATCTCACCATATACAGGAGAGGGACTTTGTTTTCCTTTTTTTGCTTCCCTCTGACATCTGTGGACATTAAATCTCAAACACCTTGGGCTTCTTTGGGAGCCAAACAAATAAGAGCACACAGGATGCCTCTTCCCTGCAGCGTGCAGTGCCCAATGTTTGGTGGGAGGATGTGAGAGAAAAGGCTACTTGGTACTTAGCTGCTGCCTGGGGTTAAACCCAAACCATAGTGAACTCTTACTTTTCTGTTTATAAGGCAACTGAGATACCAGAAGTGTTTTCAAATCATCTGCTGGAAAGGAGCCTCTTGGAGATGGGTTTCCATCCTGCTTTGCACAGCACTCGGTAAAGTGTTCCCCAGCCCCCTCACTGCAAGGACTGGATGTTTGGCAAAGAGAAGTGATTCTTAGAGAGAAAAAACCTCATCCTAATGGATGCTGAATGAGCAACACTGTGGTGACTTCAGCAGAAAGCCATACAATCACTGTGAAAAACAATCCAGAATAATGGTGTCTGTGAAATCACTTGTCCCATAGTATGGGGAATCACTCAGAGTGAGACTTTCCCTGGGAATTCAGTTTAATTCCACTTAAGGCTTCCATCTTTAATTGCTACCTCAGGGGTAAATGCTGTCCTGACTTGAGAGAGAACTTCAGGCACCAAAAGCAGATCTGAACAGAAATTTCAAACACTAGAGGGTTTATTTTTTCCCTTTTTTCAGAATGGACAGCTCTTTTTGAATCTGAATATCCTTCTGGGGGTAAAAAAAAATAAAACATTAATTTGTGGTGATTCTCATAAAATCATGTTTAACAAAAAAAAAAAAAAAAAAAGATTAAAAATGAGGGGAGAGGATGGAGAGGCTTTTGAAATGTTTAAAGGGAGACCCTTTTTCCAACACAACTGAACAGGAAGAAAAACAGCAAAGAGACAGAAAGAGATACGGATAAAAGCTCTGGTCTGTCCAATTTTTGTGTGAGGTTGTAATTATTCTGTTGTACGTGGGAAGAACAATGGCACTCAAAAGAAACCACACAGATAAATCCTGCAGCTTTGCTCTGTGCAGGGAGAAGCTGCTGCAGCCAGGCTTGGCTGCTGGGGAGCACATCTGCAGGGGTGCACAAGTTATCACCCCACTTCTCCTAGAAGCCTATCACCAAGGGACAAAGCAGAAGTTGTTCCCTGCTGGAATTTCCCTAAGGAAAGGTGTTCAGGGCTTGGAGTCCAGATCAGGAGGAGATTTGCTGCACCACAGGTGCACTCCTCAGGGGCCAAGGATGGAGGTGGGCTCTATCCCACCATTCCCATTTTCATGTGATCTCTAGCTGATACTCTAAAAGAAAATGACTTCTGGCCTCACCAAGAGAGAACTCAAACTCAAATCACAGAGTTGAGTTCACCCATCAAGGGCATACAGATCTAAAATTTTTCCCTCCTTGGCCTTGAAAATTAATCTGGCTCTGTTCTCTGCTCAGCCTCCTGGAAACACCTTGCTCACACCATGCCACGCACAGACTTCATGCAAGATCAGGACTGGAGCCAGCAGTTTCTCTAAGCAGCACTTCACCAGGCTTTGCAAATCACTTCCAGAGGATGTTTTCCTTCTGAATTCCAGGCCCCAGAGCAGCAGCCATAATTAGGTTGCTGCTGGGCTCACCAAGGCCTCACTGTGCAGGGGACAGTGATCACCACCCTTGGGCTGCTGCTGAACACATTTTGGTTTTTGCACGTGTGTGAAAGGATGTTTTTCACATCCTTTCTGCTGAGCTACAAGGTGAAGGCCCAAATCACAGCTTGTATGGAGATGCCAGGAATGGGATTCCTGCCCCATACACTTGCCCAGACTGAGCTGTAGTGCTGGCTCACTCCTGCCTCACCGAGTTATTTGGGGAAGACAGAGAACACTCTTAATGAGGGAATCAAGGGAGTTACTTTTATTCTTTATGATCTTTATTTAATGATTTAACTTCAGAGTAATGGAAGATGGGTGGCTTGGGAAGGTAAATTATGGCTCAGAAACACACAGGAAAGGAAGCAAACATGCTGTAGGTATCAAGAAGCCCTGAATTAATTAGATCAATAAATGCATGGTACAAACCAGTTTGGACTTAATGAAATGGGAAATCAAAAAGAAAAACCAACCAAACAAAAAAACCACAAAGCTGATTGAATTCAATGCATTCCCCTCATTCAATTTTTTGGGGAAAAAAATTTAATTGACAGAAAACCATTCAATTAGAACTAGATAGAAAAATACCATCTTGAGCACTTATGAAAAGGTTTGCAAGTTATGCAAATTCTGGTTAATTCATTGCTTTAAAAATACCTTTCTGAACTGCAAAAACTGATTTGGATTCTTTCCAGTGTAACCTTTGCTGCTAGGGTTCATCTAGAAATACATGCTTTAGTATTTCCAGTTAAATGAAAACCTGTATGGGAGAAATTTGGGAGGTGAAGGGGAGATTATTGCAAATAATCCTGGGGTAAAGACTGGCAGGTGTTACAGCTCTCCATGTGTTTTATATGCTATTTTCTGGATCAGAAGCAACAGTCAAAAAAACCACCAGCACCATAGCTTTTAATTATATCAGAAAAAATATAATTATTCTCCTATTGTAAACAGCATATTGGGTTCCTTTCCACCATTTAATTTTGTCTAAGAAGACAGCAGAAAACAGAAGCACAGTATTTTCAGATGCCTACAAGCACATGTCAACATTTCAGAAGTTCTTTTGATTTCTGATAAAGTGGATAGATTTTATTTTCAAATATTACTGTTCCAATAACAATGGTTTTTTTATAAAAACTGTGTTTCTAAAAGCCTCAATTGTGCTTTCACAGTAGGAATGAACAGAACTGACCTTTAGAAGTTGAAAGTTGAAGGGAATGTGTCAAGTTTCAGTCTGAGGACATATCCATCCTCATTCCTCCTGTCTTCCCACTGAGAGGAAGTCCCACCCTACAAAGCATGGTGAAGTGTGTTCAACCCTGCTAAACAGAGGATGCAGGAGAGAAAACACAAATGGGGGTGGGTTTATGGCTTCTGGAGTTCCTATCAGGCTAATGACAGCCTGTGATTAATTTCTGGGGTCCTTTTACCACAGGGGATAGCAATTGTAACTCACTCCATACCTGTGCTCATGACAGCAACTGGCAATAAATAGTATTTATTTGACATACCTAGCACCACTAGATAATGTTGCACAGCCACATTAAACAAATGCTTTAGCCTGAAGTACACAACAAAACCACCCACAGGTGATTTTGTAATGCAATGCAATGCACCTGCTAAATTCCTAACCTGAAGCTGCTTGAAAGCTGACATGCTTGAAATAGCACATTTTTTTACTAGAAGGCTGAATCTACTTTCAGTTTGGGAAAGGGGTTATTTTTGGGTTTTTTCCCCCCAAAATTCTCAGAAGTAGGAAGCCAGAAAATGACCAGCAAAGCTGCCAAGCCCTGTTGCAGCACATTCATTGATCAGCCTGCTGCACACCCATTTTGTTTTGATTCTGCCCATGGTGGGTTTACAGGGTTACTCACTTCCATACTTGTTTCTGAAAAGGCTGTGGGGCTTTATGGGCCAAATTGACAGCTCCTGCTGGTGTCAGTGGCACTGGCCCAGCCTCTCCGGGGTCTCCACAACCCGTGGAGTTCACACCTTACCTTGACCTCCACTGGCAAAGCTCCCAGTGCATTTCCCATCCCCGTCCACCTCATCTCCACAGCACCAACATCACAGCAGGAGTTGTCTCTGTTGCACAGCTTTTTGAGTTTTAGCAACAAATCATAAGCTGCTGTAGGTATGACTATTAGTGCATGAACAGAATGGAAACGTTTGATTTTGTCATTAATCACCCTGTTTATATGTTGATGTAGGGGAACAAAACAACATACTTATTGCTCAGTAATAAGCATCACTGAATCATAATGTTACTGATACCTAATGTTTAATTTGCTCCTTTCAAAGGCTGTTTGTTTAGGTCTTTGTGCATCGATGACTGTTTATGCTTAAGGATATGGAAGTGACAAATTATGGCAGAATGAGCTCTAGAAATCCACTGGGATAATAATGAATGATCAATTACTTTGTGTTTGTGAGGAATTTGTTGAACTCCTCAACTACTCTGAGGCATGCACCGTGTTGTAGACCTCAATTCACATTCACCCAAGTACAATGACTATTACTTTTTCCTGTACAGAATCTCCCTCTCCTCCCTTTTCAGGATGTAAATGAACATGCACTCCCTCTCTGAATAAAGTTCTTACCTAAAATAGTTTTCACAGTGGTGACCAAGCTGAGCTACAAGTCAATGTACAACCTACTATTCTCAAAAAATCCAGATTTTTCTCTGAATTTAAAACCAATTTTACTTCATAAATTACATGAAAGATAACATTTCTACAGTGTAACATATCATGAAAGTAGATTTAATGTACTGGTCAAGAAAGTTACGGCAGTGCCTGCACAGGAGTTTGATGAGGCAGAGAATGCTCAGCTCTGCCAAGGTCTGCCTGGCTGTGGTTTTTGCAGCTGGGAAGCTGGAGGAGTCACAAAACATCACAGAATAGGTTACCTTGGAAGGGGCCTTTAAAGCTCAGCAGCTGCTGATAGAATACAGGTCAGGATCTGCTGCAGCAGGGTGGCTGGGGGTGCTGTGTCCTAACAGCAGGGAAATCCTTAAGACGGTCAAGGATGCATAATCAGAAGACATGAAATACCTATTTTGTGCTGAATAAATTAATTGTGATGGGATTTATTACAGCAAATGCTAAATTAATTAATAATAGAGATGCCTGAAATGCAGCAAAATGTTACTGACATGGAGAGCCTTTCACTGGAGGGAGCAGTTAATGGAAAAGCCATGTAATGGTAGAAAAAACTTCGTTTCAGGCTACAGCATGGCTGGCCTCTGATGATAATAATAAGATTAAGTGTCAGAACCCTACAACTAAGATTGATTTTTTTTTCCCCCCCCAACAGAAAGAAGGTGGGAAAATGCAGTTTCTCATCACTTTTCCAGGCTGGTCCATTACACCAAGGGGAAACCACGCTTGCACGTCAAGGGGAAGGGTCAGCTCTTCTCTCTGCTTGAGCCAGCAAGCAGGGGCAGCAGCAAGCAGCAGTGGCAGCACTCCCACCACGCCTGACTCATGCAGACATGCATGTGGTGTGTCACTTTTGGGGACTGCACAGCTGACACCCCTGCCCGCAGCTCTGGCTGCTCCTCAAAGCACAGCCAAGGTCACAGTCAGCGACTCCCCGATTCCAGGTCACTGTTGCACAGGAAGCTCCCCTCCAGCAGTATATGCATTTCACACCTAGCTGCTCCCTTTGTCAAGCTGTCATATTTAATTAAAATGCTGACAGCCTTTAAGGATCTCTACAATGTGCAAAAAATATGTAAGATCAACACTTCACACTTCTACCAGTGACTATTCTTTTCCAAAAGTAATTCAATTTGCTACCTCAAGAACTAAAGGTTTTTAAATTATTTTTCCCTTTTGCTGCTCTTCATGAAATGCAGAGGAAGAGCCTTCTAATCAGTGCCCTGAACTCCTCTGTGTTGGTCTGCTCTCAGCCAGGACATTCTCCACCCAGAGAAACTCTACTGCTGTGCAGAGCTTGGGTGCTGGAATTCTCAGTGTGCACTCTCTTTCCAGTTCCCCAATCAGAGCAGGATTCTTTTTTAAACCCACAAGTTCTTTACTTGGCATTAAATCCATAGGTGGTTGAGGCATCTGACTCTCTTTGAGATCCCCAAAAGCCCTGATCCACTTCTGTGGTATTAATTCAAGTGCTTGCTTTCCTGACGTTGTTCTTTGGGCTGAGCCATGAGGTGATGACTTCACCACTGTGTGTAATCACAGACAAACTCTCTCACATCTCTTTCCTCCAGGCACCATAAAACTTCAAACTTATCATCTATTATATATGCCATAATAGAGCAACCAATTATCATCTCTCTCTTTTTTATTTTTCTTTAAATACAGCACTAGGATGCCATTGTGATTACAAATAATTTACGAGAGCTGGAATTTCTCTCTGCTTTCCAGAAGGTCTATGAGACATTAATCTCTGCCAGCACAGGGCTGTCAGCACTATAATTCCATGCATGCCCCTGGCCCTGCATTAACTTTGCTTTGGACACTCTTGCACAGCTGTGGGGACTAAAGACACCTTTATATCAGGTCCCAGTTGCACCAGGGGCTCTACCACAGTAATTTCTCTTACAGGGCACCTCTGACCATGCAGACGGACAGACAGACATTCAAGGCAGGCTGAGAGGAGGAAAGCTCTAATCCCCAGCGTGCCTGGTGTAACACAGGAAACCAGAGACAGCATCTGAAACAGGCCTGATCCTTGTGATCACACAAGTCCCTCTCCCCCTCTGATTCCTGCATCTTCTCATCCCTGTGCAAACTTGCTCAAGTTGAGCTTGCTCAGGCCACCAGCTCATCTGCACAGGGTAAACATCCCCAAAAATATGACAGAAAGCTCAACTCTAAACCTAAAGCTAACCTCTAAACTCTAACTCAGGCAGAAAATTCTGATGAAATAGGAATTTTCAGTCCCAGCATCCCTTCCATGAGGAAGTCTAGGAAACCACTCCCTATGCTGCATTTCCACTTACAGAAGAAGCAGCACTGTTACAAGAACAGCCTTCCCCACACAGTTTGGGAGGCCCTCTGGAGCGGGTCGGTGCCCAGGCTGCAGGAGGGGGTGGGATGGGGCAGGTGGGCCCTCTCCTCCCACCTGGCCACCTTCCATTCCTTCAACTCAGACAAGCAACACCTATTCCCAGCCCCAGCTCCTTTGCTCCATTGGAAATCAAGTGCAAATAATTTCTAAAGCTGTTCAAGGGAGACGCCTAAAAAAGGCCAACATACTCAAAAATAGTATCTTTCAGCAATTCATCTCTATAAAATATGCTCAAGGGAGCATTATGGTAGAAAATGGATTTTGCTTTGCAAATGTAATGATTCATACCATGATTATCTGTGCATTCATCCAGTCACAGCAGAAGAACAATGTCATATTACACATCTGACCAAACACAACTAATCACTATAGATTGAATAAAAATTGAGATACTCACAGAGGGGTTTTGTTGTTCTTTTCTTTTCTTTTCTTCTTCCAACTCAATCTGTAGAATTACATAAAAGCAGTGTAAGACACTGACCTGGTAAAGAAAATTATGATTTTCTAATGAAGTCTAAAGTAGAAAATCTGTATAAATTACTCAGGTGTAAGAGCTACTTATTCTATAAATACATCTAATATCTATATATATTTCTATAGACTAAGATAATAAAATAAAACTGGCTAAAAGGTCTAAAACTCAGGAGGATATACTTAAAAAACTATTTATATCTGTTAATTTAGAATATAAAATACTATTCAAAACCATACATTGAACTGCAATTCTTTAGCATACATGAGGATTGTTTAAAGCTCCAATTGCTGATTTTAATGGCCATGATTTTCTGAAGATGCATGTGCAAAACTTGGTGCAAATACATTCACATTCATGAAAGAGAAGTTAACAGGAGTTCATTTAAAAGGTTTTTGTGTGGGACCTGAATGAACACGCTTAAAAAGGGTCAAAAAGATGAAGGAGACAAAGGAATGTGCTTCAGCCCAGTCTGCTTGGAAATACCTGCCTATGTGAAATGTTTCAGGGGGCTTGTGCCTGCACGGTTCTGCCTCCTGAGTGTTCCCACATGCACTTAGAGTCATGACAACATGGGGTGCTTCACCAGCAACAGGTTTGCTTAAAGCTGGCTGAGGAGGTACACCCAGAGGCCTCCTTGCAGCCTCTGTTGAGAAGCAGCAGAATAGTCTGCATTCCTAAAGCACAAAACATAGCCCATTCTGCTCTGCAAAGGCCCAGATCCAGCTCTCACTAATGGCCTACACTGATTGTGTCATAGCTGAAGGTCTACATATGTTAGGAATCAGGGAACACCAGGCTGCCAAGCCCTTTGGTGGCTTGTCAAGCTCCAGGATGCTTGGTGCACAGGCACGGAAACAGGCAGGTGTTCCAGATGGCATCTGGGCACCCTCCTCATGGCTGCTCAGTGCAGGGAGTCCACTCACAAAGGCTGCTCCCCGCTGGGCCCTGCAGGCTCAGATCTACCACTCAGGCACAGGCTCAGTAAAGTGCTTCACCTTTCCTAGGAAGGACATCTTTTCCCACACCTCCTGTTTTAGCTTCAGAGCTGCTGCCTGTTCTCTGCTGACTAGAGCTGGAAAGTCTGGCCACCCCTCTGGCCAGCTGCAGGCTGGAGGAGCCCAGTGTCCTGTGCTGTGCTTGTCACATCTGCTTCCTCATTTACCCAGAGTCGACAGGTAACGAAGAGCAGGCTGTTCTCGCTCCTCACGGATTTCTGGCTGGCATCACAGGACTTTGCTGCCTGGCAGAGCTCCTGGCACTGCTGTGAGAGGCAGCTGGCGAGTGGCACTGACCCACAATGTCCCTGCTGCCAGGGCCTGCACGTCACCCTGGCCACACCTGCCAGCTGGGCTGCGATGCCCCCAGGCAGACATGTCCAACCCTTCCTGTTCCAAGCAGAAACCTTGGGCAGTGACAGCTCTGCTTGTAGCATCATTTCCTCAGCCTGGACTGTTCACAGGGAAACTGTTCCAGAAAATGCCCTAAGAGCCCCATGGGAATCCCTTTGGCCTGCACCCCTGGATGGGGGCTGCTGGCCAAGAAATAATTAAAACAAAGGATGTTGGAAAGGGGAGGAAAGGAGACCTCTAAGTCATTTTATACACTGTCAGAAATTGGATTTCTGGATGACTCCATGGTTTCGTCAAGTGTTTTTTTCATTTGTTTTGGGTCTTTTTAATCATGAAAGAGTGTCATAACATAGTCAAGGACCTCATAATACACAGAACTATACTTTGGTATATACTATACTATGACTCAAGCCTGTGCTTTTAACTATGATCACAAAAAAATACACATAAAAAAGAACAACTTTCATGAATCTGCTTTTTTTCCTTCTTTGTTTTCATCTTTTCCCTTGAATATACTGATGTCTGTTCTCAGAATTATTTAAAGTCATTGAGAATCCCAGTGACGTGACAGAAGGAATTGAAAGTGATTCCTACCTAGCACGTGTCAGGTCATTGTCAGCTACCAGGTCTTCAACTGAGCACGTGTTACTCCCATTTCTCTGTCAAGCCCTGCTTTTTTATCCACACATCTCAGCAAAAGCCTTTCTTTCCCCTTCTCTCCCACACTGTAGTTCCATCATAAATCTCAGGGTACAATGAGGTGTCACTGTGTTTATCCAGAACGAGTAAAGCAGGAATATATCACAGCATGCAGAACAGGCTCTTAACTCTTCACTTGTTTATTAAACTGCTTGAAATGCACAGGGAGAACATGTCGATACTGCTAAGGTTAATGGCATTGATCCATAGCAAGAGGGAACCAGCGTTTACAGTCAAATGATCCTTAGTAATTGTAATAAAGCCTGCAGATGAGCTCTCAAGGTACATGGTTACGTACAGTGTCTCTGTTCAGCTCTGCTCAGAGGAGGGACACCCCTCAGGCTCCTTCTAGAGAAGTGGCAGGTGCTAGAGAGATTAGAGATGTCCAGCATTGTCACCAGCCTAAGCCATCCTCCCTCCTGTGACACCAGGCAGGGGAAAGCCCACTACTCTCCCCAGCAACCCTCTGATGAAGAGATTAGTCCTTGTACCTTCCACACTACAAGAGATGGAGCTGAGGACCAGAGCATGCTCCATTTTCTGTGTGATTTATAATAGAGATATATGGTGAGGCGAGGAAAAGTTGGCTCCACAGAAACAACCATTCTTTAGAACAGATTTGTGTCATCAAGCAGCATGTGGGAATTAACAGCACTCACTGTCACTGTTCGGATAATAATGCTGTCCCTTTCTGTAAATGAATATTCCAGCTATGTAGTTTCTGTCAAAAGGATGAGATTTGCTGGAGAAATGATTTTTAACCTGCAGCTTCAAATGCAATTCAGACAAAATTATCACAATTCCCACCAGTGAATGAATGACATCACAGGAGTTGTGTGAGGACAGGTCAGGTACAGGTGAAAGAAGCAGAAGCAGCTTCTCATCTGATGGTTTAAAGTCAACAGGAGGCTACACTCAACAGGGGGACTGTTTTAAAATAACAACACCTAAAAATTGGGGCTTTTGGTGTCCCTAGCTTTCCTCTGCAGAAATACTCACTGAATCACATGCTGCTTCCACCATAAACTAAGCAAACCTCCTGAACTCTTCCTGTCTCAAAGATCATTGCCTTATTTTAGCTGAAATAACAGCTCTGAGTCAGAGATGAGATGAGATTCAAATCTCCTTTGCAGATTCCTTTAAGCTCTGGACTATTAAGTGAAAGGAGAGCAGCTGAGGGCTGCTCTGTGTGACAGAGCACGCTGTGCTGGCCTGCCCCAGAAAATGCCACGTTCGCTCTGAGTCGGCTCTGCCACAGCACACGAGGGTGTAGCTCAGTACTCAGGCAATTGTGTGTGTCATGAAACAGAGACTGAGGCACTTGCTTGTCTGCCAGCAAACTTCCTGAGTGCCTTTAGAGCAGACGTGTTTCCAGCGTGAGGCACGGGAGAGCATCCTGCTGCCAGCACGTGCCAGCCCCAGTGAGGGGGTTCACTGCAACACCAAGCGGCAGGAACTTTGTGACAGGGTGCAGAAAAAACTCCCACACTCTGACTGCTCTTTGTCTCCTGAAAGTTCTGTGGTTTGCTGGGCGTTGTTTTTGTACTTCCCAATCCACCTCCAGATGAGAGGCAGTGGTGATACAAGGCTGCAGTGCACCCTCTGGCTGGTCACAGCCACACGCTCAGGCAAGGTAACCACGGACTGGGTGACATTTCATTTAGTTGGCCTTACCACTTCAACACCAATTGTCCTGGAGTCACTTTATGGAAATAATTTCCATCTTTTAAATTTTGAAAGTTATATTTTTCAACTGTTTCCATACAGTCTGCATAGAAAACACCATCATTTTGCATAGGACACATGCAGTGTGTGTGGCCTTCACTGACATCAAGTCAGATGCACTGTTCTCCTCAGAAATAGAATCTGCCTCAGAATATGTGTTTGGAAGAGATCTCAGTGTCACCCCGATCTGCTCAAAGCCCTAGAAGAAACAGTGAACCTGTGAGAAACGAAAGGCCTTAGTCCCATTTTATGCTTTAAAATGGGATTCTTTTTACAGGCATCCTCTTGGCCTCTGAAAACATGAGGAACATCCTTCCTGTGCTTTCCTGCATGAGCCAGTCTGGTTGTGAAGAACAAGCAGGAATTACTGCTTAATTTCAAGGACAGAAAAGGAAATGGGATTTGGACTTCATTTAACCTGCATCCACACACTGTGCTAAAAGAAGATTTGAGCTCTGGCTGAAAGGGAATAATTAGCAATAATTAATTTCTGCTGCAGATCATTAGCAATTTACAACTCCTACGAGCAAATGAAAGGAAAACCATGGTTCATCAAACTCCTAAAATTAGCCCTAACCAAGCCTCCAGCACCAAGGATGGCAGCTCTTCCTGAAGGGCTGGAAGGCACAAGAGCCCTCCTGCCCAGCAGCTGCTGGCTGGCTGCAGTCCAGCACACGCAGAGGGCTGTGCTTGAACTCCAGCACAGTCAGACACTGATTCCCTGGCACTGGCAGGTGGGACTCGGGGAGCCTCTAAGGCCTTCAGATACTCAGTTTTCAACAGCTGCAACTTTAAACAGCATCAGTTGCATTCCTGGTGGTTCCCCTTTTTCTCATTAACAATTTTTCAAAGTTAGAAACCAACTCACTGCTCCAATGGATTATGTTAAAGCCCTCCAGATTTCGAGCTTTATTTGGGAAAATTAGCTGAAACAAGAGTTTCTGTTCAGCAGGTCTGTAGGAGGTATGACCTCAGCTATTTTCTACCTGGTTTAAGGGACTTGAGAGTTTTCTTTCAGACCGCAAGAATGTGATAATTGATACAATTTATTTCCCTGCATATTCTAACTTCTCTTGGCAGATACCTCAATTGTAATAATAATTTCCTTCATGTGTTACTTGGGGAACACCCCAAAGTAAGAAGATAACTATTTATAAGCATGAAATAGGTTGTATTATTTGAAATTAGGTACTGCTAGAAACTTCAGCAGAGGGCTTTACTGCAACTCTCATTTTGTATCATGCCAAGATTCTCTTCAATTAGGAATTCATTAACTGAATGCTCACCTGGAGCAGGTCTTTAACAGCCTTGCCCTGCCAACAAAATAAACAGTCTGCATTTGAAATCCCTCGAAGAACATTTTTAAGCCAGAAGTTTGCTTGCCACTTCCCACAGAAACACGCACATCTCCACCTGAGTCATACCTGGAATTTATTACTCATACTGATTTCACTGAAACTCCTACTGAGGATCTGTTAAAATGGATGGGTATTGTTTAATCAGCTCAGCTATCAGCAAGACACTGACCTGTGGTGTACAAACCAGACTGAGATCCAAGTTTTCTACAGCACAGGCTGTCCCCTTTCTTCATTACAGGTGTTGCTCTGACTAGGCTGAAACCCAGGGCTTTAGGCATTCCTGTGGCTGCTGAAAGCAGGCAGGAAAAGTAGTATTTGTCATTAACTGGAATCCTCAGATAAGCAGAGCTTCCCATCCCTGTCCTGTGCAGCTTTCTAGACCCCAGTGGAGCAGGGATGCCAGAGCCCAAAGCCTGCTGGCAGCAGGGAACAACCCCCTGGGGCCCCTCTCACTGCTGAACGGGGTGAAACGCTCAGGACAGGGACTCCCCTGCTCCCCTGCAGCAGGACTACACCCCCTCACCAAAACAGGATGCTATCCTCAAGCCAGGATCTCCAATGCATTTGATGGCAATTAGTAAAAACCACAGCAGCCTCTCAAAACAAAACTTTCCATATCACCCACGTTACCTTTTCCAATGCATTCAGGATAGTCTATGTACTGTGCATATATCCCAAGAGTTTGAAAGACTGCTAAATTAAGAAATGTAATCTATTTCTGCAGGGCTCAGGTTTTAGCTTCAGGTAGGACGTATTCATGAGTATAGATCTCCACCCAGGAAAGATAACTTGAATTTTAGCTTGAACTTTGATAATTGTGAAATGCCAGAAAGCACATTTTAGATTCTAGACTTGCAGATTACAACACTGCAATCTCTTTACTCCAGCTACTGCACTGTTTTATTGCTACTTATGTATATATTTACAGATACTCAGTATCAATACCTATGTGGACTGTTAAAATAACTGATTGTTTATGGACATGGTCTGCAATCTGAGGTATTTTTGGCTGAATTCCCAGTTCTCCTGTATTAAATTCTTTGAGACCCATGGAAAAGAAAAAAAAATATTCTATTTCAGGTTTCCCATCTGAAACAAGAGTGAGAAAATAATGCAGATAATGCCTCTTTAGACATTCTTTGTCTTACAGAATTACACATAATAAGAGTAACCTTTTTGAGAATGAAGCACTTTTTACAGTCTAAGTTTGTGCAGAACTAGAAGCCTTGGGGGATCAAGCATTATCCTGCAATATAAATGATAATTAATTTATATTTTACTGGGAAATTTTTACAATAAATATATCCAGAACAGCAGTCAATGGGAGATCATGCTATGAATCCCCAAACCAGATGCAGATCAGCTAATGGAAGTAGAAGTACATGCAGCTCTAAACACAGGAAACAGCAGATCTGCGTTGCCTTTAGTTTTGATCGGCCAACACAGACCTGCATCTCTCTGTGTGCAGAGCTCCCTGCCGAGGCACTGGCAGTGGGGCTTGTGCAGGACAGAGCTCCCCAGCTCTCAGGGATCCCACAGCCACTCCCCAGCCCCCAGTGCCAGCAGCCCTGCTCCCACACTGCTGAACATGGCCTGGAATCACATGTTCCACCTGCACAGGGCACAGGTTCCCAAAAGCTGTTTGAGAATCACAGAATCAGCTGGGTTGGAAGGACCCCACAAGGCTCATCGAGTCCAACTCCTGGCCCTGCACAGGACCACCCCAAGAGTCACACCCTGTGCCTGACAGCATTGTCCAAAAACTTCTTGAACTCAGCCAGCCTTGCTGCTGTGACCACTGCCCTGGGGAGCCTGTTCCACTGCCCAGCCACCCTCTGGGGGAAGAACCTTTTCCTGATATCCAACCTCAACCTCCCCTGGCACAACTTCAGGCCACTCTCTTGGCTCCTGTCAGTGTCACCACAGAGCAGAGATCAGTGCCTGTCCCTCCTCTTCCCCCCACAAGGAAGTTGTGACTGCAATGAGGTCTCCCCTCAGTCTCCTCCTCTCCAGGCTGAACTGACCAAGTGCCCTCAGCCTCTCCTCATAAGGCTGCCCCTCAAGGCCCTTCACCATCTTCGTTGCCCTCTTTTGGACACTCTCCAGCAGCTTTCCATCCTTCTCAAATTGTGGCTGCCAGAACTCTCCCCAGCTCTCGAGGTGAGGCTGCCCCAGTGCAGAGCAGAGCAGGACAATCCCCTCCCTTGCCCAGCTGGAGATGCTGCATCTGATGTCCTGACATGTTGCACTAAAATTCTGCTTTAAAATCCACTCCTTTGGCAAGAGCAGTTCTGACCTGCCCATTGTGCCATAGCATTCTCTTATTTGGGGAGCTTTTTTCCTTTCTCCCAGCTTTCCAGCTGGTGTCCTCCCCATACCCTCCCTAAGAGCTAGGGAAAGGAGCCTCAGCCCACAGCAGCATCTGAGGATTTTCCACGGGCTGTGAGAACACATCACCACATCCGTCATCATGCCTAAGAAGCCTTTGGAGCGTGCTCCGTGCTTTCAGCAGCAGATCTGCTTTATCTTTTTTTCTTTTCCTTTCTCTCCAGGGGAAATAAAGGCATGAAGAATCTTTAGAAGGACAGCAGCTCCTGGGTACCCCCAATCAGCTGCGAGGCAGCGAGCACAGACTTACTGACACCATGCAAGATGCTAAGAAAAGCAACATTAATGCGATGGCTGTGGGCCAAGTCAGCAGCCCAAACACTTCTAATTGCTCCTGCCACCCTGGGCCACCCCCAGTCCTCTGCTGCACTCAGAACCAGCCTGGCACCTGCAGTGCTCCAGGACCACAATCGGGGCGTGCACCTGCCTGCAACAGCTTTTACATCTGGTGAGGGTTTTGTGATGTGCTGTCCACGTGCACTACACACCCTCAGGCATGGTAGTGCTCTCCTTCCAGCATTTTCCTCGGAGACTTTATTTCTCCATTTTCATGATTACTTATTACTGTTATATTGGTTCCTAGAGCAACAAAAATAATTTGGCAGAGTCTGTAGGCACCTACAAAATCTGAAACCAACTATATCACAGTGAAAGAAAATGGTCTTTATATCCATGCCAAATTCATCATTGCAAAAAAAATAAACGTTATAACATACTAAGTTTTTTTCTCTTATATTAGTCTTTTACTTCACATATTTTAAAATATTACTAAAAACATTTTCAAATTTAAAGTCATATAAACCCTATACCTACCCTAAAAGAAGGTTAATACCTTCTTTTAAATGCTGAGACTAGAGTTTTGAATCTTTCAAAAATAGAAAAACAAAATTACTGATGTCAGAAAGTACTAGCAAAACATTATATTGTTGTCAAGGTTGCATATTTTGTGGAAAAGTTTCATGTAAAAAGCTTCACTCAGCCCTCTGCCTCCATGAATTTTCCCTTTACAGTCTGTTAGATGTATATCCTTCATGTTACCCTCCCACAGAAAGTGTCTGTTAATGGGTCACTGCTACGGCTGAGAAAGACAAAATTAGATCTGTCTCAAAATTAAATATTTCATTCTTTTTGTTTACCTCCATCAGCCTTATGTAAGCATTTCTATTCTGCATCCACAAACTCTTCTAAATTCCTTTTCCTGATTTGTATCCATTTCACTCTCCTATGGCAAGGATACTGTCTTTCCTCAAATATTACCTCTGCTAACACATCCTAAAGAAACTATTTGAACAGTGTCTAGGTTGTACAGAAATAAGAAATTCTGAGCTAAGTCTCCAAGGAGGGCCTGGAGCTACAGAGCCCACGGCAGAGTCTGTTGGGCAAAGCTTCCTCTTGGAGGGGCATAGAAGCAATGAAGCTCACTTGGATTGCCACCCTCATTTTTGGTACCTCCTTTCTTTAGCCTCCCCATTAGCTAAAACACCACCTCTCAGCTCCCCTGGCAGCTGAGCCCAGGCCATCAGAGGCTTGTTGGAGTTTTTAAGGCTGATGATGCAGTGGCTCGTGTGACATTTGAAGTCACGCCGTTTGTCTCAATTGCCTCACGAAGCAACACGAGCCAAAACTGATTTTAGAGTTTTGAAATCAGATTCTTTATAATAATTGTTTGATGAACAACATGAAGCAAAATTGATTTTACAGAGTCAGAGACTGATTTATTCAGCAGTGCATAAGCCATCACCCCAGTGACTGTAGCCTGCAGTTAACTGGCACTTTTGAACGTCCTTTCCAAGCCCTTCTTGCATCCACTTGAATATGATTGCAAGTGCTATGTATAAATCAATTCACTTAATTATGATTAAAGGTTTCGAAAGAAACTCTTCTGAAGTGACTAAATCCATCTAAGTGAGGGGAGAAAGGGCAGCAGAAGAGTTAAAGCAGCAGCAAAATGTTCACATCAGCACAGCTCCTGCTCTGTAATAAATGGGGACAATCAGGGATCCCCTGTTGGGGTCTGACAAAGCAGATGTTTTCTCCATTCACATCCACTTTTGCTTTTCAGAGCAGGACCCTTAGCCTGGAGACACAGGGCACATTTTGGATCCCCATCCAAGCCCCGTGGCACTCACAGGCATTCCTGCCATTAATGACAAAGGTTGTCAGCAGGGAACAGCTTCTTCGGTGCAATACATTGGAAACAGATACAGACTGACACCGGATCAAACGTCCTTTGTTCAGCCTGCTACAACAGCAATTCTGACCAAGCCAATGCAACTCAAGAGACAACCTCTTCATCATCCCAAAGGTGTTAAAAATTCACTCAAATGTCTGTTACTCTGCCTTTTCATACTGGCTTAAATTAAGCGACTTTTTTCAAGTTGTATCAGATTTCCAGCACGCTAATTATTAGTAATAAGAGTATTATCATAACGTTTTGGTAAGTCCTAAATAACCCCTTTGTTTTCTGCATATACTAATTTTAAAATTCTGATTTAAATATATAAATAACACCAGAAAGCAATCAAGATTTCTTCACTGCATGCTTCTCACAGGATAATTTTCTCATGCATATGCATTAAGACCAAAAGATGTGTTCTGCATACTGACAGTAGTTACACAGCTCGGTGTTCTTGGGTGCTGTGATAGGTCAACAATTTTTCATATTGAGACACTGAGCACTTTTTTTTTAATAATAAAATATTACTTGCTTTGGTAAGTTCACTTTCTTATCAAAATTACAAACAGCAAAGTATCTCCATGTGAAAAAAATCACCCATACTTCACAGAAGATGAACATGTCTTTCCCTCCTTTCTCTTCTTTATCTGCCATTAAATTACATTCACACTTCTAGCACCACACTCCACTAAGTCCCATCACAAGAGAAAAATCATGATGCCTTATTGAATATAGAACCTGAGGATGGCACAGACAAACACAAGGTACTTAAATCATCTCCCCAGAGGAAACACAGTGGTAATTCAGAATTAAAACATTTTTTTTCATTAGCTACTGTAATATATCAGGTTTTGATTTGCAGCTGAAAACGAAAAGTATTTTCAGCTGAAGTTTTTACAGAAAGTTTTACATTTTCCAGTAGTCACTTCTATCAATGATATAAACACCAGCTGAGAAGTATTTGTAACAGCTGAAGGATGTGCACAAACTTGCAGTATTTCTGGAAGAGAAACTTTAATTCCAGAAGAAGTCATTAATAAAAAAGTGTATTATTACCCCATCCATGATTCATGGTTTGCAGACTACAGCCAAACAGAGCCATGTAGGTAAAGGGAGAGGACAGTTCTCTTCACAGATGTGATTGCTAATAAATAAACATGGTTTATATCAAACACTGAAAGAACTGGTCTCCTTGCACCACTGAAGCATCCTTAATAACTTACTGAGAGTGACAGTAAAAATGACCTTGTTATTTTTTCCAGTATCTTAATGTTCACCTCAGGGCATTTCTTTCACAAAGTTGTGTTTTAAAAGCAAGTACTCCTTGTCAGCAATGACTTAGTGAGCTAGGCCTGATTTTCAGAAAGGACCAGGCATTCTTTAGTGAACTGGGACATTTTTTTGAAAAATAATTTAATAAGATCAAATTTCACTGAACATTAGTGTTTGTGGACGTGGAAATGTCCTACCCTGTATTTCCTGTCAGCAGATGAACTGCTCACTGAATGCACTCACATGGGAGTTTACTACCATCACACAAAATAGAACAGCTTCAGCAGACAGATTTGGGCAAGTTTCAGCACAGATTTTTACAGAGCTGGTCAGGAGGAGAGTTCACCCAGGGGCAGCAGCCCAGACTGCCCCTGAGAGAGGAGGGAGATCCCTCATTCCATACAGGATCTGGCCCTGGAAACACAGCTTGGGATTTCTCAGAGCAGGAACTGAAGGAGAAGTAAGGACTTCTGTGGGGTTTGCAGGTCCTGGTAGTCCTAGCTGCCTAGCCTATAGGGTTTTTCTAGGTGTACTTTGAAGAAAAACTGTATATAATGAGGGAATTTTGCTAAGAGCACCATCATCAGTAACACAATTAAAAGTAGTCCAGGGTTCCTTTATGTCTTGTGCTCTGTTACACAGAAAGCCATTAGAGACAAGACATTTTCTCCCTGTGGATCTAATCTGTGCATTATTGAGAGAAGCATTTTGCTGCCAATAAGGAGGCAAAAGCAGTGGAAAATAAAGGATGAGGTTTGCTTGGAGGTGAACCTGTGCATGATATCTGCCCAGGACACCAGAAGAAGATTCCAGGAAAACTCACCTCCCCCACCCTTCGTTCCCAGAGAACCACAAATTACAAAGCTATCATTCAAATGATATTTCCCTCAACCATTTATTAAAAAAAAATAAATATTCAGAGGAGCAAATTTAAAAAAAAAAAAAAAACAAAAACACAAAATTAACGGGACAGCCACTTTGCTGCTGCAAGTAATACCCTCATTACTGACCTTCAAAAGATGTGGGGAGGAAAGGCAAGAAGGTGAAAATTAATAACCCTTCTTGCAGACAGCAGAGAGCTGTCACTAGTTATGCAACCTAGGAATTTTTATCCACTCCCCCCGTCTTCCAGAAAGACACAATTAATTTACAGTCATTTTAACCTGCAAATGACACTTGTACAGTTGGAGGACTGACAATCAGCTTCCCAGGCTGGCAGCAGTGTGCAGAAGCCTGAGTGTTGCAGCATTCATGTGGATGCGTTGAAAAATATAATTGATGTGACCTCCTACCTTGTTAAGTGCAGTAGCTATAACTCCACACAGGGCATGAGGGATACACACATTTCCTTGGCAGAGAGTATCAAAAGAAAATAAATTAAACAGTCCTTTAAAATACGGCCTTAAGGAAGATTTAACATAATACTTGCATCTCTGTGGTTTTACTCATAGGATGTGGTGGTGTGGACATACACAAACTGTCTGGTGCACAATTTTATCTGCTTCAGATTGCAGTAAAATCGGGACATGATGTACACAGCTTCTGCTAGAACCACTGTAAATTACAAAGGTTAATGATAGTTCTGTGAGGGAAAAAAAAGACTAGGAACAGTAGATGTGTGTGTGTATATTTGTATAATAATTCAAGGAACCACAGGTGACAAAGTCTCCTTTGCTGAAAAATTGTTCGAATAAAATGAGCCCACTTTAACAAGATTGTAAATACCAGACACCATTTTCAACACCTAGGATGCCCAGAAAACAGCCTTAAACTTAGAAACCTCTCCAACTCTCATCACAAGTGCACTCAGGGCTCTGTGGGCAACACTTAGGAGTCAGAACTGCCAGTCTGAAGAGTGGGAGAGCCTTAAAAAGGCCTCACATTTTTGGTGACCCACCTCGGTTACTGAAGTAGCATTAAAGCATTTTAGTTAGCAAATATCCTTAGTGGTTTTATTAATGGAGGGCATATTCACCACAAGGTTTGTCTTCAATCAGAATCTGCAGTCTTGTCAGGTGACCCCACATAATTACTGGGAATTCAGTGAACAGAACTCTGTGAATTCCTTACAGCTGCACGTTTCCATCCCCTTACCCCACTCCTTTTTACCTTTTATACAGCCTGGCCTTGCATCCAGCATCCCAGGATGGTGAATACCAGGCACTCCAAGAGAACAGCCTCAAGGTCAGCCTCTGCTGAATAGCAAATACAAAGAGGCAGTGACATTCAGGTCCTCTAGCAAAAATCCTCGTCCCTTTACCCAGGCTGAAAAGCTTCCTTTATTTACTGGGCAAGGCAGACCTTTTGTACTTTGCAGAAGAACATGTGCAACCTGACCTCTTTCTGCCAGTTCTGCCAAAGGGTCCCTTCCTGTTCACACCCTTTCCCAGTTTTATGTAAGGAGTCAGCAGTACCACGGTGCTAAAGGAACAATATTCTCCTTACAAATGCACCTGGGGAGTGATTGTCCTCTCCATGCCAAAGGAAGAGCCTCTGCCTCAGCAATGTCGAGGAGTGGAAGCCAGGAGAGCCACCCACCCTGCTCGAGGTTGGAAAATATGCACAGCAGATGCTTTTTTTAAAAAAAAAAAAAGTTGGAGAAGCAACTTAAGCATGATCAGTATCTGGTTTAAAGTGGTAGTGAAATGAAATAAGTGGTAATCAATTTGTTACTTCCAAGCCCAGGTACTTCAAAAGTTTTCTTGGTTGTAAAATGTGAGGTTAGCCAGGAGTTAATTTTATTTCTTGAGCAGCATAGCAAATATGAGCCTGCCTTCTGGGGGTGGGAGCCCTTCTCTTTTGAGGGAGCAGCAGATGCCCTCGGGGCACTTTGTCATGTGATGCTGTACCACAGAGCTAAAAATAGGGAATTGTGTCAAACTAGATTTATAAGAGATCACTTTCTCTGTGTGCAGGCAGCCGGATTTTGGATTTATTTAGTTGCTCCAACTGCATAGAAGTGTTCCTTCCTGAACACGTTCAGAGGCCATAAACAAGTCCAGTGTAATGCAACCGTAGTGACAGAACTGTCCCACAGCCACCCACTAGGGTTTAAAAATAAAAAAAAAAGAAAGAAACCACCTAACAAACAAAAAACCAAAACAATATCCTAAATACAAAACCTAAAGGGGGAACAAGGGTAGATCTGCAAGAATATGTGGCAAATGTCATGAGCACCACTTTCTGATCCAAAACTAAACAAAACCCCAGACATTTCAAAAAGTGATATCAATTCTGTCAGGTCAAAAACAGAACACATTTGCTT
Source organism: Promerops cafer (assembly GCA_013398275.1). Lineage (NCBI taxonomy): Eukaryota > Metazoa > Chordata > Aves > Passeriformes > Nectariniidae > Promerops > Promerops cafer. The sequence goes on along the minus strand of VZSE01001564.1, from coordinate 1,512,667 downwards.
TGGTCTTGGTGTTTTTATCAGACCCTCTTCAGCTAATCACTTTACTTTTAATCACAGTGGAATTTAGTCTCTATTTTAATTCTTCCCTTAGAGGACCTACAAAGTGTTTTCTGCTATGCCCCTGTTTATCTCTCCACTCCAAGAGCAGAAGACATGACAGAGTGGTATAAAAGTTTTATTGGCCTGTATTTTGGCTGACCAAATTACTCATGAGCAGTGAGCTCATGAATAAGTTATGAAAGTCATTACTACAAGTGCCAATAAAACCTTTTTTATATGGGATTGCCATATATTCTACATATGCAACTTATTTTACAGGACAGGCAAAACTCTGTATAAGACACTTTTTAGAGAGTCTTAAAAAATTTTATGGGGACCATTTCTTCTATCCTTGCAACTGCAAACCAGGCTTTAATTAAAATAAGCCATGTTCTACTGTGCTTAGAGGTACAGAAAATTTAAAACATCTCTCAAACTTACTGCTGTCAGCTTTTACTTTCTCAGAACCCAAAGGAAGTGCTGTCACCCAGGAAGACCATAGTTTTCCTTTTCCTATAGGTGAAAAACTTCTGGATACAATTCTGGATGGTCATGTAGTTAGAAACCTTATGTTTATCAAAAATCCAGGATCAAATATGGTATATTCTGAACATTAATCATTACAGTTTTCTAATGGAGGGGAAATTCCAAAAGGGAGAGAGGGACACATTAGGTCAAACTAGTTTTATCAGAAAAATACCAACCTTCTGATGACACTTAAAAAGAAAATAATCAAATCCTAAGAAGATTAGTCAGGAGAGTGTTAATGAGGATATCTATCCTGCTCCATTTTCATTTACCCCACAACTACAGGACAACAAGAGGGGAAGAAGGGCAAGAAGGATGAGTGTGTGCAGGTACTTTTTTCCCCCTCCAAGATTTACAAACCAGTCTACTTTTAGTCAACAAAGTTGTGACAGAAAAGATGCTTCTTGATACATGAACCTGTTCAGCATTCTTCTCAGAGTTAAATGCTTGCAGGTACCTTTTTTTCCTTGCTGAAATGTCACACAAAGGCTCAAATCCCCAGGAGTTGGTAATTGGCATTGTTTTCGGGGAAGCTGCGGGCACACAGGGTGCAATTAAATATAAATATAGACAAATATAGGTTTTTCCATCTGAATAGGTTAGCTACTTTTTTTTTTTTTTTTTGTCAGCAAGGAATAAAACTAAGAATTTATCAGTACCCAAGATAGACCAGTCTGAAGTAAACAATTTGAGCTCTGGAAGTGCTTGCTTTCCCTGAGCCGCAGAGGCTCTCTCCACAGTGCTCCACCACCTTTTTGGCATGTGCAGTGAATCCAGCCCCCAGACTGTAATCCTGGCTGCCAGCTTCTCCACCAGTTTGCTCCACACACCACCGTTTACACACATGTAAAATTAGGCATCAAAGACCTCTTAAACTCAGTAACATGATTAATTCAGATCCTGCCAGGTCTGTGGCTGCAGAGCACACATCAGCAGTTAATTTGTCTGTGATTTTCTTTCTAGCAAGAGTAGCTCTCAGTCAATGACAGGGCTGCAGCTGATGCTGGATCTGCAGCATGGAGCACATTTTGACATATTTGCTAGTCATGTAAAGATATTTCCTGGTGACTTTTTTTTCAGTTATCAGTTGCAGTACTGCAATACCCTTTGCTGGCCTATGTTGATTTCTGAAGTGATTTGCCACTGCTGTCAAAATACCAACAAATCAAAGAGCAGGAGTGTAGACTTCAGCAGTCCTTGATGATTGCTAGTTCTGTGTCCCTAGTGTAAGTCTTTCCCAAGAAGTTTACAGGCACAATTTACTTAAGCTATAAGTACTCATGTTTTGTCTTACTTCCTTGCAAACCCTGAGATGTCAGCTGGACTCCTGTGCTCTTGCCCAGGGACTTTCAAGAGGCACTGGGGCAGCCAGTGGGGGAGAGCAAGGCAGTGCCAGACATGTGCCATGCTCCCTCTGCTCTCCTGGCTGCTGCACGGAGCCAAACCTCCCTCCTCCTGCCAGAGATCCCGGGGTCCTTCTGCAGGAGGGGGCTCCTCATGCAGCACCACAGGGAAGACGTGACAGGAAATACAGGAATGGCACAATGGACCCAACAGCTAAATGAATGAAAGCCCTGGTAAAGCACTCCCTGTGCCCAGGCAGCCAAGGCAATTCAACCCCAGAAAAACTGGGCTGCTGCCTGAAGAGCCAGCAGTGACATCCTCCCTCAAACCATGGGAAAAGCTCAGTTCACAGCACGGGGCAGCAGGGACACGTGGGGAGGGGACATTTTACAGCAGAACTTAGTCTGCTATGAAGAACTAATGGGGCTGTACTCTGTGTCTTACTGGCACGGACTGAAACCTGCTGGACAGGCATGAGTACACTGATGGATCTTGACTGACCCTCCTTTAAATTCAGTATGTGTCCTTTATATTTGCAATAGGAGGCAGTTTGGGATTCACAGGCCAGGGCAACACAGCATCCAAGCTGTGGGCACATGGAACAATTTAGATTATTTTCATAATGGCCATTCCCACCAGACTCTTCTGAAAATGTGATCTCTAATCCTGATTTTTTTTTTTTCCAACCTGAGATCTTCTAGCCTGTGCTTTGCCTCTTGATCTCCATCATGTGTCAGTGGAGTTGGCCTCACTTCACCCCACAGGCAAGCGGGTTGACTGCTTTAGGAATTTCCTTTTATTTCCAGTTAAATGAAATGACAGGGAACTGCACAACAAGGGAACAGAGCAGAGCACCGATGGTGCTGAACTGCAAAAGCTGGAAGCACTTGGGAAGAGGGCTCCTTCAAGCATCTGTCACAGCAAGCTCTTACCATCTATGACTTAGGTGCTTACATCTAAACTTGGCACAGGAGGGGAAGGAAAGCAACATGAAACATCTGAGTTACAGAGCTTTAGCAGAAGTTAAAGGAGGAGGTTCAAAATTTGTTACACAAACAAATCAAAAAAGCCTGTTTTTAAAATGCACCAAAAGTAAAAAAAAAACGAAACAAACCAAAAACAACAGCAACAAAACACCCCCAAAAAAACCACAAAACAAAGCACCCTCCAAAAAACAACAAAACAACAAGCTACACTTGAAAAAAATAATGTTTAGAACTATATGATGCAACTTAAGAATATCTGGACATCCTAAACATTTGGCATTTTCTCCAAAACCTGACTGGCATTTGGGATGGTGTCTTGCCCTCTAAGTCCTGAGCCCACTCACTTCAATAACACAATAAAGAAGACATGCAAGACAGAAAACTTTCTTCTTTATGTGCTTTGTTCTGCAGCCTCATCCACGCCTGCTGTTTGTTTTCTGTTCTGGTGTGGTCGTACCTGCAGCACAGTTTAGCAAAGCCCAGCCTGGCCCAGCAGACCCAGTGCAAAGCCAAGCAGTAATCCAGACACCAAAGCAGGAAGCTCAGCACCAGTTAACTCAACCTGGGCTCAAAGTTCAAAGTCAAGCTACACTGTAACCTGCCCCCCACGCATTGCCATTGTGTTTTGCAGTCCTAAAATGTTGTTTTCTGGTTTTCCCTCCCAGTTTTACTTGCACTGATCTGACGTGCAGCCATAAAGATGGAAAATGAGTTGGAGGACGCAGAAAGAATGTTAACATTTTACTTATGCCATTTTTATTTATACCACGGTGACCCAAAATAATTTCCACATATAGATGTGGCTGTAAACATTGGCTATATTTATGCCAATTATTCTGACTGACTCATTGATTTTTTTAAGGTAATTATTCATAGGTTTAACACTTCCCTGAACTTTTCTAAAATCCAAAGAAGTCCTGCCTGTCAGCAGGGGCAGCCACTACTTTGCTTTTTGAAGGGAAAAGATACTGAGGGAGCAGGACGTAGGTAACAAAAGTTGTAACAATAAAGGAGAATGAATATCAGACAGATGAACCTGATCCAGCTTGTGATCATTGTCTGTGGTCAGTCTTAAGCAATGTGTTTCAGGAGCAATCCATCAGAGATCTCAGCACTCCTTCTAAAAACATAAGCAACTCAGGAAAACACAAACCATTCTCCCAGGAGACTGAAAGGAGACAGTACTGCAAATACCTGATACACTGCCTATGTAGGGCAGCAGTTTTAGACCCCGCTAAGGTTTTTCCAGCCCCTGGGGCTGAGACAGGCATGGTAGGCAGCAGCTCTGCCTGACGTTTCTCCAGACAAGACACTTTATTCATTCCTCCCAATGGAATGCAAATCTCTCCCCAGAAAACCAGCCTGAGCCACACTCAGCCACAGTCCCCCAAGGCGGTTCATTTGTGACACAGCACACGCAGCAGAACCTAATCTCAGTTAAGTCAAGGCTTTGCCTCAAGTCTGGAAAGGCCAGCGAGTTGTTCCAGATGAGGCACGTTATCTCTGAGGGCTTTTGGAAAGCAGACACTGGCCTGCTGCATCCAAAGCTGCATCCACTGCTCCCTCACCCCCAGCTCCGCGCTGGCCCCGGCAGCCCTGCTGAAGGCAGCGCTCCCGAGCTCAGCACCAGGCTGGCTCTCAGGGCCCCGAATCCCAACCACCACATCTTCATCCAAAGGTGCTCGAGCAGCATCCCAGGCTGCGCAACAGATGGCTGAGAGCAGCTGCCTGTGAAACACTCTGAGAAACACGAACGAGCACCAGAAGGAAAACAGAGATTCCCAGGGACTTCTTCCTCTGCAAAGGGGTAAGTTACTGCTTGATCTTCCAAGAACCAGACAGCAGGCAAGCTCCTCTGCTCTCCCACAGAAACTCCTTGAGAACTGGTCAGTGTTACGGAGATACACAAATGGTGCACGCACTTTGCAAAGCGTGTTCAAGAGAAAATGAGAACAACAAAAAAAAAAGTAATTTAAAACCACCGCTTTTATTCCACTCGGAATATGATTTCAATTCAATACTGGCTTATAGTCCAGTACAAGGTGACATAAACCTTGAAAGATGTGCCTGAAACATCACCCTGAAGAATATTTTCATTGACTTCCTTAGCAGAAATATCTTTTATCAAACATTGTATCAACAAAACTAGATACATTTACAAGATTAAACTCAAAGGAGAACTATTGATTTTGAATCACCTTCTCAAAAGACAAAAAGATGAAAGGAGAAGAGAAAAAGCTAAAAAACGCCTGTGATAGAAGTACTGTACTTTTTTTTACAGGGCTATGTTTCTGTCTGCCTGAGAAAAAGATGGAGTTAACCCAAGGTTTAACATAGGCAGAGGTTTGCCTAGGCCAGCCTGGCTAAGTCACTTCGTGCCTCTGGTATCATGCAGGGAATGGCACCTCCTGAAAACTCCAGAGGGCGGAGTGCCTGCGCAGAAGGGACTCTGTGGCAGCAGCTTTGGAGAACGGAGCAGAGGCAGCAGGAGCACGTTCTGTGTGCAGTGGGGATTTCAGGTGATTCCCAACCCCACTGAAGCACAGCAGCAGCCAGGGCTGGGCCACAGGACCTGGCAGCAATGCACTGGCAGAGGCACTGGCTCCTGGGCCAGACAAGCAAGGTGGGTGGCTGGACAGGGTCCGTGGGTGACTGCACAAGGCTGCCACAGGGGACAGCTGAGGCAAGAATGCTTTCACAAACCTTCCTGCAGCTCTCAGGATTTCAGCAGGGCTAAATTCAGCTGGGGTGGGGTGGCAGAAATGCTGGGAATAGTGGCCAGCTTAGAGCAGGGAACGAGTCTGCATGGCACTGGGAGTTAAGCACAGTTAGCAAGGTCCTTAGGCAGGCAGAGCTATGGGGAGAATCCCAGGCCAGAGTCCCAGGCTGGTGTGGCTTGGGTGGATGAAATCTGCTCCCCTAATATAGAATCATAGAGGCTGGACAAGGGTTCTCAAGTCTCCGAGCCCAACTGTTAATCTGCACAGACATGCTGACCATTAAACCATGTCCCCAGATGCCACATCCACCTGCCTTATGAACAGGGGATGTGATGCCACCCCTGAGCAGCCTGTTCCAATGCTTGACCACCTTTCCAGAGAAGACATTTTCCCTAATTTCCAATCTAAACATCCCCTGGCACAACTTGAGTCCATTTCCTCTCCTCCTGTCACTTGTTACTGACACTGACCTTGACCTCTGGTAGTTCTAGAGGGCAGTAAGGTCCCACTAAGGTCTCCTCCAGGCAGGAGAAGAGGAGGCTCAAAAGGAGCAAATGGAGGCAGATTTCCTGGATTTTAGTGCACTTCTTTCTTTGCCATTCTGCTTTTCTTCCCCTAACCCTTCAGTTAACAAATGTGGAGCAGAGAAGTCCTGCATGTTGCTACCTCACTTGTATTTTATGGCTGGCCCTAACTTGCAGTTGTGTTGACTATTTTCAACAGAAATCCCTAGAAATGGAATCTCACTCATGTTACAGCCAGTCAGTTCCCAGCAAGCTGACAGACAACAAATGCTTCCTCATCTATTAAAAATACACATTTAGGCAGCTATCATAGATGATTTCCTAAACACAGCAGCCAATACATTGAGTGCCCGGTGAGTACACCTCATGTCTGTGAAGAGATTTGCTGATAAATAGTGATGCACTAAGAGCTTCTGTCGTGTGCTTTTTGATAGTTTTAAGCGCCAGACTGGGATGCTTTGTTCCTAAACAAGGCTTGGAAAACTCTCCAACAGCTGAGAGCTGAGAAAGCAAAGGGTCAGGTTGTTTAGCTCCCAACAAGCTCCTTGAAAGCTCTTGAAATTTCATTTGCTTTCAAGGAGAACATTCAGTGGGAAGGAGATTGACTTTTCTGACCAGCTCGTATTGCCAGCTCTGCCACTGACCCTGCTGTGAGACCTTTTGCAAGGCTTTGTTTGCCTGTGTCCCCTCTGACTCTTCACAAGTTTTTCTTATTTAGGAACAAGTTCTTCAGGAGGCTTTTTCTCACCACATATTTTTGCAAGTCTTGGCACAACTCATCTTTAATCTCTAGATGATGTCAAGTAACACAACTGTGACACTGCAGTGTTGAGAGCAAGACCCAGGCAAGGTTGCACCTGCCAGGAGTTCTCACCAGCAGCATCCCCAGTGCTGGGGCTGGGGCCAGGGCTCAGCACAAGCCCTTTCCCATGCCTGAAGAGCCCATGCTTTGCAGACACAGACCAAACACTCCTGGGTGGTGTCAGCATCTAACCAAACAGCAGAGGAGAGGAAATGGCTGCCAGCCAAACTCTTCCAAGCTTGCAAAGCACCTCAGAGACACATTCCCAGAGACAAGTCCTTCCCTTCAGCTTCCCATGGTTGCACTTGTTAATTATCCCATTTATTTCTATGGAGGGTACACCAGTAACCTGTGCATCTTCTGTAATTACATGAATGTGGTTGGTTTTGTACTAATAGCTCTTTTCCAGAAATTTGTACATGGCTGACCAAAAAAAAAAAAAACCAAAACAAAAACAACCCCAAAAAAGTCAAAACTATTGCTCTGAGTTACATCTGAAACTGGATGCAGAAAAGCACAGTGGACCTAATTTGGCTTCATTTTGTGCATGATCAGGCTGCCTTAATTTTGGCAGAAATTAGCCCAGTGCTGGGAATGCTGGAGCCTGTCACTGTGCATAAACAACCCTGGGCAAGAGCCTGAGACCTACACTGCACTTGTGTGCTTGACAAAGGCAGCAGGAGCGCATACTTCGCTTCCTTGCAAAAGGCACACACAAAAAGACACAGCCCTATTTAAAGGAAAATTAATGGCACCTTTTATCCCTGCCACCAGTTCTGTGGTTACTTGAAGAGCAGATGGCAGTGCTGTGTGCAGCAGCTCTGCTCCTAGCCAGGGCCTTTGGAAGCACGTGGCAAGGGATGCCTGCAAGGGTAGGCAGACAGCTGTCCTTTAGTGCAGTAGGATTCCTGCTCTGCTTTGTCCTGCCCAGAGCAGCCCTTTCCCCACACTCCTATTTGAAATAAAAGCAATGAGGTCTTATCTAAACACAGTTAAGTGACTTTTTACTCTTTTTTGTTAATAGGACTTTTAGAAGAACCATTCATTCAAGGCAGCCTAAGTGCTACTTCAGTAATAGGGACACACAAACAATATTTCTTTAACCACCCTTATCTCTGGTGCAAGATTTCTGTGCCTTCAAACAGCCCTTCCTGAACCAGAGGGAAAGAAAATAAACTAATTTCCATTACAACTACTTTCCAATTTTTATTTTTTTTTAAACTCAAAATGCAGCTCTTCTGAGAAAGTAAACATGTTAGCCTTTCATGTGGCAAAGGTGACTAAGGCAAGACGTTGGATAATTTACTTATAATCCAACAAGAAACATCTTATACTGCAAAAATGGCTTATTGCAGTCCTTGTAGATAGTACCTGTATTCCCTGAAATCTGAAAAAGCCAAAAGCAGCAAATGCTTTCCACAACTCTCATGTCCCTCTTTTCTTTGAGAAAACTCTAGGAAACCTTCACCTGGGCATTTTTTTCCCCTCAAAATTTATGTGACCCAGTGAGCATCTTCCAGAATTCATGGAATTAAAGTAAAGAAAGGTCTGACCAGACAAGTTCCAAACTATTTGAACGTGTGTCTCAGACAGAAATGCAAAAGAGAACAAGCCATGGAAGTTTAATATTTGCTCTTGCAACATTTCTCTAGGCAATTCTTCTCTTGCCCCTGGTTGCATTCACATATCTACCATCAAATATTTTCACTGTGTGATCAACAAGCTATGAATGAGGTGACTTGTTCTGCCTGCTTACCCTCCTGCTGTATTTTAACAAAAGCAGAGATTTGCCAAGGCAACCCGCAGTGCTAAAGGCCCATACTTCTTCCAGATTTCCATCATGTAAAGGGTCTAAGCCAGACATCATGGAAATGCATATTACCATCTGTCCTATATGCGTGTTCTGAGATGTACTTGCTTGCCAAGATCACTGGATTATTTGCCATCTTCTGACTGCTGTTAATCTGCTGTCTTTGACCACTCACTGTACTGAAGCCCTTGATTTCTGCAAGGCTGCTTTATTAGTCCTTTTACAGGAATACTTCGTGTGCTATACAGATTCCACATTCTACTAATTTATGACTGAAATCCAGGAGGAAACCTAGATTGACCCAACCCCCCTTGATTTTGTACTTTTGGGTGGTCCTTGACACCAACACCAAGCACCATCCCTGACACTGGCTGGGAACGCAGCACAGCTACTCTGTGTGGTGGTGAAGTGTTCTCTCATCACTGCATTAAACTCCCTGAAGGGGTTTGTGCTTTGATCATAAGAGACAAATGAGCTGGGACTCAGCTGGGGACCAAGCTGGGGACCTGCAAGATGAACAAGTAGCTTGGCAACCCCTCTCCAATGTATTCCAACTACAGAACACCTACAGGGCTGAAATGGCAAGCTGAAGCCCGTTTTGGTTTTTTTTCCCCCCATCACTGCAAATTTCCCCATGACTTCTTTTAAATACATTCCTTACTATAGCAACAATTATTTTTTATGCTTTTCACAATAACTGAGAAAATCACTGCCATTCATTCCCTTTGTGGGAGCTGCACAAGTGGGAAATATTGATTTCTTCGCATATTGTTCTACTTGGTATTACTGCTTGGCATGTTTCTGCTTTCATCTCTCATCCCCACTGTACTCTACATTTCTAGTAGTTGAGCACTACTGAGCATTGTCACAGCTACATAATCACATTTAGCTCCAAATAAACTTTTTGTGCATCTGGAAATAGTGACTGCTTTTAGTAATGCATGTGCTCACCACAAGCCCGAGCTGGCTGAAAATATCAAAGGTAAAGGATTATAAACATCTTCTGTTGAGCTTTGCAAAAAAAAAAAAAAAAAAAGCTAAAATTATTAACTTCTGACACACATACAACTCAGAGTAAGGTAGATCATAGAGAGAAAAACTACTAAAACCTTGACCAGCTGTCCTCCCACCTGCTTTGTCTTTTCAGGCAGATTCATTACATGGTTTTATTTGCTCAATAACATTCTGAATCACTGGACACAGTGCAGTGCACCTCGGACCCTAATAAAGCTCTGCTGTCACCTCTGAAGCCAGCATCCTGGCTGCCCTCTCCTCCTCACTGAAATGATCTCCAGTAAAAGCTAAGCCCTCCAGCTCTGCACTGTGCTCCTCACATCCCCATGGACTTTGCTCCCTCCGTGCAGGTGCAGCAGATTCCTGGATGGCTGTGGCGAGCAGGAGCCCCCCACGCCACAGCTCACCCCGACGCCTGCGCAAGGGACGACGGCGCGAACAAAACCGTCCCCGCCCTGGTGAGAATGTACTTATCACAAGGAATATCGTAGCCTCGGGCTCCTTGTCAAGAAAAAGGAAACACAGCTCGCCGTGAGTTTGAGAACCTTATAAAAATTAAATGCAATCTGGAAATAACAGCCTGTTCAAACAAGAGAGAAAGAAATCTCCCTTTACACCTCTGCACAGGCCACCCTGCCTGTGCCTCGCCATCTGCACAATAATGAGGAAAAGTTTTGCTCCTCTGCTGCAGGTGCCCCCCAGCATTACGGTGTCTGAGAAACACTCATCCATTAGTCAAGACATGAGTAACATCCACAAGACGTAGCCTAAGAGGCTGAGAAGCTTTATTGTTGATATTAGCTGCCAGAATGAGGCCTTGCTTCCCAAAAATAGATCGAGGAACATCAAAGCTCCTTCTGATGCAGACAACATCTGGAGCCATTTGCACCTATTAATTTTGGAGCAGAGTCAGGAAGAATGAGCAGATTTTTCAACTCTCAAGGCAAATATTTATTTATTTATTTGCCTAGATCCTGAATGAGTGGTAACTTCAACCGACCCCACCTCGGCCAAGGGTGGAAGAATTGGGTCATACCCAATGCAAGCAGCTTCCTGGGTCGCTTGATGGATTTTCCACACATCTCACAATCACAAAGTTCTGTCTGCCCTGGGATGAAACTTGCCAGCTGCCATTCTCACAGATATATTCCTGCTTGTAATTTTTGAGCTATTGAGCCATGTCTGTGCTGGATGCAGCCCACGCAGAGGGACTCTGCTTTGCCCTGGCACCACTGCCCAGCTCTGAGCGACCATCCCTGCGCGACCATCCCTGTGCTGCTCAGTGCCAGGCTGCAGGTTCATCAGGACCTCTGCCATGGCATCACATGGCACCAGGACAATTACTAACAGGCACTTTGACAAGTTCAGCAAATGTAATTGTCCTTGTTTCGCCTTGTACTTTAATGTACATTGATTTCCCCCCTTTATTTTAGCAGTTCCAGCTAAGCTTTGACTTCCCCAGATTTTTGGTTCCTTTGAACCACACTGCTCCAATTATTGCTACAGTCAGTGATGCTTTAGTGTTTATTTTGCATCCTTTTATGAGCATGTCTTGAGTATACAGTGCTCTTCTTGACTATAAAAGACTCAGCCTTTAATTTGAGAAATGTTTGTGGTTTAGCTTTTATCTTTGAATTGTAATGGTTTCTCTGAATCTGTTAAAATAGTTGAAGAAATGTATTACCATTTCTATACTTCTATTTATATTTGGGATATTTCTATACAGAGTGTGTAGCTGCTGTTCCTTCATTTTTCCTAAACCCACACCCCAAAACTTCCACTTGCAGTTCAAAGTGCTGTTTAACCATTTTACATATCTCCTTGGCCTTCTCCATAATTTTTAAGATCAGTGAAGGACTTAAAACTCAAACAGTCTCCACAACAGCATTGTCAAAGAAAGAAAAAGAGAGTCAGAGAGAGGAAAAAGATCTTCCTGACTGGGAGGTTCACCAAACCAATGTAATCTGTGCTCTCTCCCCAGGCACTGCAATCCTTTGCTTCTCCCATTAACAACAGCTGAGATACAAATAAAGTGACACATGATCCATCACTAATAACAGGAAAAAAGCACAACTCCACTCTACCTGACTTTGAAAGCAGGGCCTCCATGGAAAAGAGAGTGACCAAAATCAATCCACCATATATCACACCAACAGTGCTAATGTGTAGCTCAGAGTTTCTTCACTCTGTCAGAGCCAACATCCCTTGCATAGTTTCAAAAGCAGGTACCTAAATTTCCTGTGTAGCCAGGGGAGGTACATAGGAAACACAGAGACTATTCAGGGCATCACAGTTCAATGCCAACAAAATAAACCCACACATTTTTTGATGCCATCTGAAGTTGTTGTGTCAGGGTCTGCCCTCTAAAAAGCCCTCAGGAGAATGCTCTTCACTTCCATGGGACATGTTACTGCAAAGCAATGGAATATACCTCCTACTTCTAATGCAACTGGCCCTGCCAGAAACACCATGGAAGTAAGACACTGTTCTTTAGTAAAATGAAGAAGTTCCCTGGTGTTACAATTTTTTATGTGTGGAATTCTCCCATGCTATTCCATGATTGAGCAAATCCTTCTGTACAATACCACTGTAAGATACAACACTGTGGGGCCTGGGTCAGAAGTGGGAGGAAGAGGAAGCTGTGCCTTGCCCAGCACACACCATAGCATGAGGACTTGGCAGCTTCTGCATGCCTTCTGCAGGGTACCTTTCATTTTACACCTGCACCTGTGCCAAGGAGCTTTTTCAATTCTGCACTGGTCCTAAGTTCTGGTTCGACAACTCTCTAAGCTGAAATAATTTATTTATCTAGAGAGCAGCTCTTTCTGCCCTGTTGAAAACATTCAGTTCCTACCTGGCCTTATGCTGTGACAGGGAGGAAAGGACAATCCATCTCCTGGGCTCATTCATTATTCATGGCTCTCTAATGAGACTCCAACTGAAAGAGCCAATCTACATCAGCTGAGACAATGACTACTGCCAGGAGAGGACCCTTGTGAGACCAGGGGCTCACTTCATTCAGTGCTCAGCTCCTGGCTTACAGCAGCACTAGAAGCTGAATTCACACTGAAGATGCTGGAATTAACTGGAAGTTAATTCAGCTCTGGGGGCTTTTAAAGAAGAAAGAGGAAAAAACTGAAACCAAAAGAGCCTGAAATTAATTTTCTAAATCTATCTGGGAGCTGTGCAGAGAATGATAATTCCCAGAGAGCTGGGGAGTTTTAGTATTTTGCTTTATTCCAGTTTGGAAATATTGGGAACTTTCAATGTTTCAGGACCCCAGAGCACAAGACAGACTTTTTCAGAGTTTTTGGATTTTTGTCTCCCCCTCACCACACTGATGGAGTGAGAGGACCCAGACAGACAACTGACTTGGAAGTCTGGGAGCTGCTGCCTTCAAGATCATAATCTTGGGGTCTTACACAACAAAGTAAACTGGTAAGGGGCCCGAGAGGACTCGGACAGTCTCTCAACAATCAAAATATTCACCAGGGACAATTATATCCCAAAGAATCTGTATGCACTGACAAACCTCTGCTGCACAATGGGTCTTATGACACTCAGGTATCAAAAGCACTGACCCACTGTCACCAACTTCTGTAGAAGCTGCTACCTCTGGAGTGCTTCTTCAAACAGAAAAACATCAAGGAAATATTTCTAGTCCCTGCACAGGGATTCAAAACCTTCCTTCCAGTGCCAATGCTTCTGCTTGGTTTAGGTTTCACTATCACGATCACTTTAGACAGAGAAAGAAAACTTTGAACACAAAGGAAAGCTCCTGAATCTTTCTAATTATCTTACGAGGTCAGAGTGGAAGGAGCTCTGGAGCACCTCAACTGGAGTCTCATTTCCCCGTGCCCAAGACAGACCCCTTTGAAGCGCTGCCTCCCTCGCTGCCATTCCATTCCATTCCATTCCATTCCATTCCATTCCATTCCATTCCATTCCATTCCATTCCATTCCATTCCATTCCATTCCATTCCATTCCATTCCATTCCCGCTGACCATCAGTGCCACGAGCACCTTGGAAACTCCAAGTGGTTCTTGACAAAACCCCACAGCACCATGAAACGTGACTTATGAAAGCTTTCCCAGGAAACACAGCCATTTGTCACTGCTCTCCCTCCAATCACCGTCGGCCGAAGCAGCAAGCATTTTGCTGTTGTTCTTCCCCTTCAAAGAGAAGTTGCGAGCAAAAGTAAAAGTGTGAGGCTTAACTGGGCTAATCAGGTCAAGAAAAGCAGGAACAACCCCAGTGGAGCAGAAATGGCACGTTTACTGGCCCAGAGGCAAGAGCAAGGCTCAGTGACTCCCTAAGGCAGAAGGGTGACAGGGAAGGGTGACACTGAGCTCACACCCTGCTCTCAGGTACAGGTGAGGCACCTGTGGTGAGCTTGGTCTGATTTGCCTCCAAGGCCAGGTTTAAAACCTGGCAGAATTGGTGACAGCCTCTGGTGAGCACTTGGCTCCTGTGCACCCGAAGAGAGAAATACAGTCAGTGCCCAGTTCCATTTAAATCACCATTGTCTGCTGTGCCCAGGTTCTGAGAAGGGCCAGGTCAAGGCAGGTCAAACAGGGCTCAGAGCCCTTCTCTGATTTACAGCAAAATCTTTCACACTCATGAAAACCTCTATACAGTCACTCTTTAACATAGTTTTTCCTTCAGAAATTTTCTTTGTTCTTTTTCCCTCAGAAATTATCATGCACCAAGTGACTAAGTCTATTAGAGAAAATTAACCTTGGAGTCATTTAGCTAAGGATTTGCCAAAGCCCAAAGGTATTTATTATTCTTATAAGCAATGAGGCATATGGTTGACTTTTCCAAAGGCCATTTTAGATAGAAAAGTAAATGACCATTCCTTGAAATGGAAACAAGAGATATTTAAGAACCTTTAGTCCAGATCTGGGCAGGAAGATTTCATCATAAGGCTATGCAAAAATGCACAAAATGTGGAAAATTAACACTTGAGAGACCCCGTGCTGTGGTTCTCAGAGGATGCTACCACTCCACCCATACTGCAAAAGTACTGAAAGGTCAATGTCAACAGATGGGCAAGTGTTTGTCAAGTGGCTTTCATACCTCTGCTCCAAAAGTTAAATGGAGACTGTCTAGCAGAAATAGAGAAGGTTCTTTATTTAAGAGGGGCCCGAAGTCTAACACAAAAGCCTGGAGAAATTTCAGTTTGAATGGAGTGAACTAACTCAGATTTGGATCTGTAAGAGGTTGGATTCACTTTTTATTTTTCTTTACCAGAGATCAAATGGCGTATATAAAATGCTAAAACAGTGCTTTGGCAAAAGCACAAACCAAAAAAAATACCATTGACAGAAATTTAACTGAAGCCAAACATCATTTTTTACCAAATAGCAAAAGAGCTAGCAAAGGAAGATCAAAGATTCCATATCCTCAGCCTCAAACCTGAGCAATACCTCTGTATGTGACAATTTTCTAGTCTTAGTCAAGAATGTCAGAGCTTCTGTGCACAAGAACAAGGTAACTAAGCCAAGTTTAAGGAAAAAAACCATAAAGAAAAACTCTTTTGTTTTTTCAGCACTATTTTGATTACTCATCCCTGCTTTGGAAGTCAAGGAAGGCCAAACTTGCCTTAAAGAGAGAGTGTAATAGACTTAAATAGTAAAATGCAATGTCTGTGCTTGAAAATAAAACTCAGTATATTTAATGGGCAAACTCATTTAACAATTTAATGAGCATGGGCATCAGTGAAATTTTTTTGTTAGTAGAATAAGTCATTAGTCTCAAAAAAAATCCAGTGCTAGGTTTTTACATGGACATAGAATAATAGATATTCTTCAGATATACTACACTCAGGAGTGTGACAGGAGTTGGTGCTGCCAAATATAAGGGCGAATTTCCCAGAATTTAAACAGCCCTGGTCAAATAAAGAGGGGCAATAATATCCAGACTAGAGAAGTGCACAGAAGAATGAAGCATGAAACAGTGCAAAGAATCCCTCTGCTCAGGGGGAATCAGGGCCCCATTTCTCCACGCAAAGACGTTCCGTGTTCTGACGTCGCGCATTTCACGGGGACACTGAAAGCATATTTGTCTTTTTTTTTTTTTTGCCACATACAAAGGCTTCTATAAACAGGGTTTGCAACCTGCTTGGCCAGACAGTAGTCCTTAAGTTCAGAGCCCAGCCTGAGATGTCTTTTCTAACAAATAAACCGTGCTGCTCTTGTGCTTCCAGTGCTACACCCAGTCACCATCAGCCGCCAGATCATCTTTACAGCTACAGACAGCAACATTGACCCGCCTTGGAAGGCAGGAAAACCTCCACTTCTCAGCTTCAAGCTACAGAGAATTATGTTTTGTCATGCACTCAACAAGAAAGAAAGAGTGCCAAAGCATGTTAAAATACTACAAGAAAAAAAAATCACAAGCATTATGGTTCTACACAACAGAAACATTCACATGACATGGAATATTCCAGGCATGACCGGTTCAGCACACATTTTGCTTCACTGAAAGTATTAAAAATGCACTGGAATGCCAAAAAAAAAAAAAATGGACCAGTTCCTATGGAATATCATTTGCTGCTTTTACAGAGACGTTTCTTCACCAGAAAATAACACTTTGTTAAAGCTCAGCTACTTGTGGAAAGAGTCAATTACAGTACATTTTGTTTGCTAGGTTTTTTAAAATATTTAAGTTGAAAGAGTGGAATATTATGACCCTGTTAAACACAACTCCTTTTGATGAAGGAAAACATCTTTTTTTTTTCCTCAGAAGATAGGTTAAATTAAAGAAACTAGAAAACTAAGTGCTGTAAATGAATTTGATTTATGTATATCTGTTGGGCACCTTGAACTCCTGAAAGTTTCCAAGACAGGCTGTTCATGCTAATCTGAGATCCAGAACTAAAACCTTCTCATTTAAAACATTACTTTGCATTACAGATTCATTTCAGCTACCAGTTCTGTTGAAAACAGAACCAGGCCAGTTTGTTGACCTGAGGAGCAATTCTCATGCACAAGATTCTGCATGGCAAACTAAACTCATTTAATCCCATTTCCACTGGAACAATTACTTGGGTTTTTTAGGAGTCAGTTCCGCTGCTCTGTGTTCATGATGCCGAGTCACTTGTGAGTAACTCGGGATTAACTTTCTTTGACTCAAGAAGCTCGTTAGGTGCTGGCATTACAGTTTTCTTTGAGTTGCTAATCTGGTGATGCTAATTAAGGCTTCCAAAGACTGTTGCAATATTCTAATTACAGCAGCTACACGTCCTTTAAATCCATTTACTGTAGAACAAAGTGGGGTTTGCGATCTGTGTTTCTTGGCACTACACTCTCAGCAGTATGCTACCGCTTCCCCATGTCAGGATTATTTTAAAATTCAAACCATTAGACAGACAAAAGAGGATGAATTGAACAGGGCAGAAGATATTGAATATCAGGGTTATTTTAACTAACCCTGCTCCTGGAAAATGCATTCTTGCAACTATGCATCAAGCTACTGTAACCATTAGAGGCACCCCCCGACCCCCAGATGCTCCTGGGATGACAAAATATTTCCCTCCCACCTACATCCTCCTGCTCTAGACCCAGCCTCATAATTCCTCCTGGTCCTTGGGTTATTACTCATGGCAAGAATAAATTGGTCTTTCCTGGACCTCTCCAGCAGTTCAAAGTCACATATCTCCATCACAAAAATGTGCAATACAGAGTGAGTGCTCTGCCCAGACAGCTGGGTACATTTCCTAGGAGATACAGCTTTGAGGAACAAAGCATTCTTTCTTTCCTGAGATTGTATTAAAACACTTCATTTTGCAATTTCTAGCTAAACTTAATGCTCCTGATCTAATATATTCCAAAGCCTCTGGTTTTTTTGCCCACAGTGCTGAAAAGCAGCAGGTTCTCAGTTAAAAGTATGTGATTTGGTTTCAGCTCATGGACTTTTAACCATCTCCTTCATATCTTCTGCAATTATTTCTAACCTGGCAGAATTCAGATGGCTTCATGTTCACTTTACCTATTTTTTGCCAAATATGCCTTGTTCTCAGCACAGTGAGCAGCAAGGGAGCAGCAGAACGCAGACAGGACAGGGAACTTCATTCCCTTATTTCCATCACCGTAAGCCTGCATGACCCACTTCAGCTCACAGACCTACAGAACAATTCTGCAGTTCTTGCCACTACAAACTGGGTTAAAAAAGAAAACTCTCAGAGAAGCCAACTGAAAGTCTGAAGAAAAATCCCACACATTCAGTGCGTTCAAAACAATTTGTTTTTATTTCAGCTTCCCAATCACAAATTCACTTATATTTCAAACTGGAAAGCTCTCTTGAGGTCCAAAAGCTTCCTTTCCATATGTGTTAGAACTAAAATAAAATCCACTACAGTGTGAAAAGTAAAATGAAATGCAGTGCAAAGTGTATGGCTGGTGACACACCAAAGGGCTGGAAACCAGCATTTGAAAAGTTTTTTAGCAGTGCTGAAAAGGGGAGGCAAGATAAGTTTGTGGAGTATAAAAACTTTTCATTTACTAGCAAATAAAATTATTACCTGGCACACAGCTTTGAGTAAAGAATCAGGTGAAGTTGTAGGAGTGTATTCCTTTAACAGAGCAATGAACTCATCTCATTAACTAAGGGCAGGACAAAAGGTAAATTGTTTCTAATCCTCTGATGTAGAACTGTCAGAAGGGAAAAAAGGTGTAAAACTCAATGTCAGTAATGTGGCCCCCCCACACTCCTCAGCACAGAATGAGGGACTCACAGAGAGCACTCCTAAATGGCAAAGCTATTAAAATACTATATAAAACTAAGTATAAAGAAAGCCAGGTTAGTCAGGTGGCCACTCCATGAATCTAATGACACTTGTCTTTTGATATTTCTCTTACTTCTCTCATTTAGAGTGTTTTCAACCATACTATTTGGAGAAAGATGAAAAAGAATAAAGAAAGGGGGAAACCATGCAAAACAAGAAAGTCCTCAGCACTGTTTCCCTCCCACAATTAATATTGATTGCTTTCTGATTTTCATAGGAATTTGTCAGAATCCTGGCAGTGCGAGATTGATTTCTGTACTTCTGAGAATGGTAGGTTATCAATATAATTGCTACCATCAGTGCTTTTTCACAATCCTTCCTGACACTTCTGCTCCAGGGGCAAATTAGTGCCATGTTGACTATTTCCTCACCTGAAACAGCTACCAATGCATGGGGATTTTAGTTTTAATTTTTCTCCCCAATAGACACCTACTCCAGCCCCAAAGTACCATTTTTCTATTATTACTGTACACTAAAGGAGCATTAGCCAAAAGCCTAAAAACCCAAATATCTTTCTGGCACTTACTTCTGCAGGTGGGTTTTTCCCAGACAGCCATTCTATATGCAGAAAAATTGCACCTTTACAGTTGTTGTACCTCCACTGGGAGCACAGGGAATTTAGGGAACCTTAAAGCTTACGCTGTACTTCACAGGTAAATAACAAAGCAGCAGAGACAGACTGGTGCTGATCATGCAGATAAACCAAGGATGTGCTACAATCAACCCCTGGAGGTGCTGAGCAGCTCCAGGCCAAGAGGAGATTTTTAGATGCTCATCACCTTTCTGCATCAAAATGTGCTTCAATCCCCTATGGGATCAGGAGGTCTTCATCACCACCAGTTCACACACATGGCACCCAGATCTTCATCATCCTCAGTGCATTGTGAGAGGAGAAAGCATTCTGCAGGAGCAGGAACACTCATCCACATGTGAACCAAATCCAAAGCAGCTTCCTAAGGCCAAGCCAAGTTATTTATGACCTTCTCTCCAACTCCCCACCAAGAGAAAAGCACACCATAAGGGCTAATCGGGGACCTATTGAAGTCACTGGGCTTTGGAGAAGGCCTTTAACTCCAACCATCACAGCTTACATGTGGCTTCCCTACATCCAGAGAGGTGCCTTGGAAACATCACACCCCACAGCAGCAAAAGCCTCAGACTCTCACTTCAATTGAGCTTTGATTCACCTCTCAAGTGTTAAAGGATTTAGGATCTCCATTGAGAAGTAATAGCAGGAGCTTTACTTCTGTGGTATCCAAGCCTTCGTAGTAGTACATCCTCTGAAATACAGCAGGTCAAAAACCTTTCACAAAAAAAACCCAAAAAGGAGTTGCTGTTCTTTCCCTTTTCAATCTGAGGATTTATTAAAGCAGAAGCTTTCTGTGAGAAAATATCAGCTGGAGAACAAAGTATTCCTCAGGCCAGCATTCTAAATGGAGACCAGTGCATACCCCTGAAAAAAAAAGTCAGGACATACAACTGAGTAGAACATGACTCAAACCCCAGCCTGTTAGCCAAAAAGGCACCTGTCAGTAATGTGGCATCTCTGTCCCTGGGATGCTCTAAACTCCAGCACTATTTCTGGAGACCACCCTCAGAACTCTGAACGTTCACTTAATCTCAATTCCAGACAATTCAAACAAACAAGGGCTGAAAAGTCCATATATTCATTTTGGTTCACTGGGAGTTTGTTTTCAAGCCAAGCCCAGCTCTATAATTCTGACAATTCTCTGCTTTCCTCAGAGGCTTTCAGGCTCCTCCAGCAGCCCTGTCCACGTGCTGCTGCAGCCTGGGGAACGACAGGGGAGGAATTTAAGGGGACTGGCAGCAACAGCGCCCTTACTGTGGTGAGCAGGAACTCACAAAGTCTCTGATAAAACCCTGCTTCATTCTGTGAGGCACAGGTTTGCTGTAAATCTCTGGAATAAGTAAGTATAAAGGTGGCCTGAGCCAACTCAGATAGTAGAGTTTGCTGGCAGCCTGGGAGACAGGCTGAGGCTGGACATAACACCAAGCCACCATCCCAAGGTGCACATTGTCCCCTAAGCTTTACTGTCAACATGTAACCACAAATAATTCCCCCTGAGTTCAGCACAGAGATGCTGTTTGCAAGGAGAAGGCTCATTTGGGTGTTAGCAGGGCTGGGGAGCAGCACTCCCAGCAGCACCTCAGCCTGCAGAGACCTCTGCTCCCGAGATCTGATTTGGCAGCAGCTGTGGTATTACAAGGTCAGACACAAATTCTCTTTCACTGAACCCCTGGCCCATCAAACACATTTACAATGGATAAATATGTGCAGCACAAACAAGTCAGAGGGATTACCAGGATTAGCCAGTCTCCTTTGCTGCTGCCAACGTTTCAGGCAATCCCTCGTATACAGGGGGCAGCACATCACAAATGCATGGTACCTATACAGCACATCCACTTGATGAACCAATGCACTCACTGTGAAATGTCAAAGATATATGTAAAAAAGGTTTTGATACCTGCTCCTTCCTGCTCCTTGCCAAAAGGAAAATATTGGAAACAATGCACGCCTACAAACAGCATCACAAGGTCAGCCACTGCCGGGTCCAGCTCCGTGCTGGAGCTGACAAACCCATTCCAGCACGTGGACCTCTTTCAAGTGAAGCCTTGGACATGCTGAGTTATTCCTGTTGGCTCTCCAAAACACCGGAGGCCCACTCACTTTGGACAAGCTTACAGGAGCATCCAGTCACTACACCGAGTTTCTGCTGCCTGGAGGACACTGAGGGCTGGAGAGCCCTGTGCACCATTTGGCAGTTGATGCTTCACACCCCAAACCAAAAGAGCATTCCTCTCTAGGATGGACAGCAAACACCAGAGGCTGCTGCCAGCATTGGAGGTTAGCTTCAAACCAAATAGATTTTGGGTTTTTTTTTTTTTTTTGGTTTGGGATTTTTTACCTTGGTTTTTGGTGGGGGGTGTGTGTTTTTTGTTTGGGGCTTTTTGACTTGGAGAACTTGCCAAGTTTTGCTCCAGTCCATTACAATGTGAACACATAACTCAGGTAGGCATCTCATAGTATATGGGGTGACTTTGGGTATTTCTGTACCAAGTGACTGTGATCAATTAGAAAGAGGCCCCTGTTCCTGGAAACTAGAGGGGTTTATCATCCATAAAATAAAATAAATGCTCTTCTATAATATATAGGCATGCATACACACATCCACACCCATCCACCATGTATTTAACAAATAATGCCTCATTCATTAATACTCTACAGTAGTTAGGCTTGTCTAGTGAAGCATTAATATAACATTCCTCAAACAAAGTTCTTGTTCTGCTTGATCTATTTGGTAAATGTTTGGTAATCTATCTTGATACACTCCTGTCTGTCAGGGGCTGCTGCCTCATTCGGGCTTTTGCTAGACAGACTGGCAGCAGCACTGGGAGGTACCTTCCTAGGACACTGTAGCCCTTCTTCCTTAATTACATATGAGAACAGTTCCACTGATTTCAAAACTGATGTGAAATAGGAATAATTGGAACGCCAGTGAAGTATTTTTGTCAGCATTTAACAGTACGTAAAGAAATAGCGATGCTTAACGTGAACTAAAAATATTGCCAGTCTTTGTTTCCTACACTAAGGATGAGTCCAAGGTGTTCACCAAGGATTTAATGCTGTAAAATCACAGGATAACTGGCATGGAAACATATGGCTTAATTTTTGAAATTTATTTCTGCTGTAGGCACCTCTTGGGGTCAAATTTTTGAGTTTTTTTGTTCTCCTAATAATTTTAGATTTTACAATTTAGGTTAATTTTATGTCTTCATCCATCTAACTATAAATGAATAACTAATTTGATAGACACATAACATGATTCGCCAAGGACATTTTCAAAGAAAAAACTTGATTAGATTCCCTCGGTGGGGTTTGTTGTGCATTTTCCAAGATGCTGGCTGTCCATATATGTTTTGTTTTCTGGAGAAAATGATAAAAAACTATTGCCTTTCTTTTTTTTCTATGAAAACTACAAAAAGGATCTTCATTCCTCTAAATCAACAAACCTCTACCACAGTTCACTGCTGCAAGACCATAGCCAAAAACAATCCACAAGGACTTCCTGTGTAGTCACATACACAGAGGTCCTGACACAGCTCCCCAGTCAAAACCAGCAGGGGACATCATATTCATGGTGGTTTGGGAAGCTTCTGGAGTAGATATTCCTCCTGATAGGTGATTTCTAGTCCACCAGCTGTGCAACTGGTGCCATGCACTCTGATATCAGGGTCTTTGATCCTGACCACACAAATCACCTTCAACTGAAGGAGCAATGCACAAAGCAAACAGTAATAACTAGAGAAAAACAGCAGCACCCACGCTGGCAGGGCTGGCCAGTGGACAGGGCACAGACAGAGCTCTCACGGTGTCACTTGTCACACTGAATGCTTGTTAACAACAGGCTAAAGTTCCTCAAAAGCACCCAAGTCCCTCTAAACAAACTTGAATAACAAATCCAGGCATTTCAGCACACTGGGGTTTAGGGCGGATTAAGAAAGCAAGAGGCAGAAAGAGAAATTATTGCACTTGCTTTTCTCATGCTGTAACTTCAACCAAGACCAAATATTAGTGAAAGGAACTACTGAGATGAGTTCTCTTGGACAAGCACAGATGTCACTGCACAGGGAGGGGTGGCAGGACAGGGTACAGCCATGAGTGCCTCAGCTGCTCACACTGGCACAGGGCTGCACAGCTGGCCAGGACCACTGGGTGTTCCCCCAAACAGCATCTGCACATGGAGGGAGCCCCTCTGAACAGCCATGAGAACCTGGAAAAGGTAAAACAAAGGTACCTGCAACAGTGTAAAAGAAGGGAAGGAGCTGGATGGGGAAGTGAAATTATCTTGGACACTAATGCAAGCTGTTGTTCTGCCCCCAGCATGAGTCCCCTCTCTAGAGGGCAAGGCATTGCTTAGCTACTACACCTGAACCTGGTGTATCTCCTCATACTCCACTGCCATCTGCTACTGGAATTTCAGTGTAAGAGTTCCTAATTTTCCTCTAAGTGCTGCAAATGGTATTTTTTTTCCATGCAACTTATTAGCACAACCTCTTAAAAACCAAACTGCACTTGCTATCTAAGTTAGCATGTGCTGGCAGCAAATTGAAGCTAAGATATGAAGCCAAGGCTTGTGGATTTAAGAGACAGGATTTGTGGCACACAAGAGCTAGGACTGTGCATAGTGTGCTGCTGAGGATGGCCTGCATGGAGCATATTCCCTGTTTTTTCCCCCCTGCCCAGATAAGGCACAGCCCTTGAGTCCCTCCTTTTTGAGGAGAATAGTACAGTTTCCTCTGGATTCTCAAACAGCTTGCCCTTCAGAGACACAAGTGCTCCTGCACAAAAAATAGGGATTTTTCAGAGGAGTTTTAGAGCCCTAGACAATTAGCCTTTCTTTTAGAAGAAAGTCTCCTGGCTGGAAGCCAAAATCATTGCTAATCAAAGAAAGAGGCAAAGAACTTTTGGAGAGGGGCCTACTTTTCAGGGAGTCAACACCTCTTGGCATGTGGAAATAAACAAATAAGGATTTCATTTGACATCTCCATTTTTTAGTTCTGTAAGAGGCAATTATACCCAATGCCCAATACCTTTTTCCTCTGTGCAAGACAGTTCCAGGTGAGGTGTCTTGCTGCACAGGGCTGCAGGTGGGGATGTATTCTGGAGACCACACTTGCCCAGCACTTTTCCTCACAGGAAATGTAACTGCTGGTTGAGCCCAGACCATGGGGGAAGCATCCCCCTGCCCAGCACTTACACTGTGTTTCCCCATATTTTATTTAAAATGTGAGTCTGTGCCCACAGGCAGTCACATGCCCAGGGGAAAAGCAGACCCTGCTTGCTGGGTACTTTAGGGGAAGAGCTCCCCATGAACTCAATATGAAGCAGTCCCATGTTTTCCATCCAGAGACATCCACATAACATTATCAAGCTCTGGAAAAGCAGAGCAGGAGAGGTGGATAGCCTTTAAGATTCCGGGGCAGTCTGAAGGGTAGGGTTCTTTGTCAGTGAAATAGGATCAGTGTTTGGAAGGGACATTACAGATCTCAGGCCTGGGCACCTTGCAACAAGAGCAGCTCTTCTCATTCTCGTTTAACCTTGAGATCATAATTGCTAAAGCAGCATCACCGTGTTTCTGTTGGTAATTGGCAGGCACTGAGCTGAAGATTAAGCTAGCATGAAGACTGAATTACCGCTCAAGTCTCATAATAAATTGGAAAAAATAGCTAACTAGCCTATATTAGTGCATAGGAACTAAAGGTTAAAAATGGCAATTTCTGCTCTTTGGGGTCATAAGTTACCTGATGCACTGAAAATAGGATCAGTGTAAACTTTAACATGATAGAGCCTACAGCAAAGACAGAGAAGACCTTTCCCAACTACACTAATACAAGAGCCCTGACTTTTTTTCTTTTCTGTATTTTACAGGTTGCATAAAATATGCAGCGCATAATGAAAGGGTGCTTGGAGATTTTGCATGGAGTTCCTTGCTAATTCTGCAGTTTTCTAAGGAATATTTCACAGCAGTGGAAACTGAGGTTTTTGTAGTTATATAACTCCAGGAGTAGGAGGACCAGGCAGAGACAATGGGATATATTTTGTGGAATTGAAGAGCACCTCAGACACTGTTTTCCTCTCTCATGGAGTTAAGCCAGCAGTCACCACACTAAAACCAAGAAAGCTGCTGGAGTAAGGCTAAAAGGAGAACCAATGGACTTCATCAGCTCCCTATTCAAATGTGCTTGTAGTTGCAAGCTGTAATCTACCACAAATAGCCACATTTAGAGAATGCAATTACATGGAACAAAGCTGATGACTCTTTCAGTGCACAGAGATCATTAGAAAATGGTAACCAGTTGCAACCTATTATTTCCTCGCACCAGAGAAATAAATTGATTACGCGTCAGCTGATTTTCCGTCACACGTAGCTGGAGGTGTGCTTAAAAAACTACTCAAGCCTGCCAGCTCGAGCCCTGATGTTCACAGGGCAGGCATTCAGAGGTTCAGAGGGAAGATAAGTTGGCTGGAGGATGCCAAGGAGGCCACAAGAACTCCATCTGCTACTGCAGACACTAACACCCAGCACAGGTGAATACAAATGACAGCATCACTGGAGCTGCACCAGCTTGCCCCAGAAAGCAGATTACTGTCCAGAGTTAGGGCTGAGAAATGTTTAACCTGCTCTTTGTGCATTAGGGCCTAATAAGACAGTTTCTGACTGAGGCTAAGCTTGGTACACATTCACTTTTTTCCATCCTTTTCCAGCAAAAATAATATGGTTAACACTGAAGGACCTCCTGGCCAATTTTTGGGCAGTCAGTCTCTCATTGCAAGGTGAAGCAGTCAGAGTTCACAACAAATGCTGTCCATCAGGCGACTCTCTAGTTCTTTTCCTTTTTAATAATTAACCTGAGATGTTCATTATGCATTCCTCTCACCCAACAGAGGAGAACCTAAAGAATCTTGGACTCACTTCAGAAGGTTTTCTGTACAAAGGTTGGTGACATCACTGTGGGTTTCCAGGGTAACCAGAAAAGTTTAGGCTCCAAGTTTTACAGCATCCCAAATACTTAGGTGATTCCCAAACTATAAGCTGTATAACTAAATTCTGAGGTATTTGCTACTGTTATTCAAGCATCTGTTCCATTTCCTAGGAAGCAGCTATTGAATGTATTGCAGCCAAAAATGACTCCACTGTCTTTTGCCATGTAGTTCAGCTGTCCTCTGTGATGAAGAGCTTTTGTCATTCAGAAGGAAGATTCATTGAAAGCAAAAATTTTGCTGCAGAAAATACTCCAGCAAAGTTTATTTTATTTCAGTTCTATTGTTAACTCTCAGTACAGGAATAAACTAATATCCTCTGTAAAATTTTCCAAACAATTTTCATTCTAAGAAAATTGGATTTGTTCCCCATTTTAACTGAGTTCAACGGGGAGAGGTCTTCCAGTAGTGATAAAACTCACTCAGCTTATCCCCAGACAAACTCCACAGAAGCACCATTTATTTTAAAAATTCTTCACCGACCTTGTAAAACTTTAAATAGAGACATTTTTGACCATGAATTGATATACCCAGGTGCTCATATAGAGCAGAAACGAAGAAACCAACTCGAGGAAACCAAACCACCCTCAGAATCTCACCATAAAAATAAAAACCCAAAAGAACCCCCCAAACTCACAACAAACAAAGAAGTCAGAATTTTGCCTCTAAATGAAGATAAACCTTGCGTTACCCCACGCAGCTCCAACTATCAAAGCCCCAGGGCCCAAGTGCTCCCATTTGAGAGGCCCCCGGCCCTGCCCGCAGGCCCCGGCCCTGCCCGCAGGCCCCGGCCCTGCCCGCAGGCCCCGGCCCTGCCCGCAGGCCCCGGCCCCGCGGCGCTGCAGGGGCTCCTCTCCCAGGACATCGCGGCCGTCGCTCCGCCTGCCCGCCAGGCGCCAGGCTCTGCCCAGAGCCATCACCTGGAAAAGCAGAAAGATCGCTGCCTGTCAGGGCTTAGATTAAGGGAGAGGATGGGGCTGGTGGGGAGCCCACAGAGAACATCATGGGCATTTCAGAGATACCAAGGAGACCTCCTGTTTGCACCACCCGCTTGCAGAGAGGGGGCTGTATCGCAGGAACCTGCAGCTGATGCATCTCAAAGGTCAGTTCTCTTTCCTTTAACCTGCCTTCCTACTTGCAATAAAGGGTTAAACACAGTCTCTTTTGGAGCAAACACTAAATTCCCCTTTGGATTCACAGAAACGCTTTTTTCAACTAAGCAATTTCAAGCTTTTCAGACAAAGGAGTTATAACCCAGAGGAAGTTTTGCAGCAAGTAAAACCTTGGGAAAAATAAAAAAAGCATTGCTTTCTAAAAATATTTAAATAAATACTTTATACAAAAAGTTTTCAAATAACAAAACCAAGTAAAACAACACTATAGAAATTTATTTTCCAGATACCATGGTGGCATGGTCACAGCTTCATTACTGTCAAAAAAAGCTTAATTGCTATAGACTTTTCCCAGCTCCATCTACCTCTCACTTCCCATACAGACAGCAGTATTAAACATAAAATAGAATGGCTTCTCTTCAGGAAGTGTAATTAAATAAAATTGGGAATATAACCAAGGAAATGAGCCCTTTAAGATTCATTTAAGGAACAGCACACTGGTGCTGGGAACCTAGCAAGTATTGTAAATCCTGGCTGAAGAACAGGCACAGGGACTTCCAGAGAGATTGCTGGGAGTCTTCCAGAGGCACTAAGTGATTGATAAATGCAGACAGAAAATGTTACACCAACGGAGACTCTAATCCAGAATTTGCTCGGGGAATTTTAACCCAAAGATGCCAGGTGAAATCACAGAAGGCCAGCAGCTGGATGTTCAGAGAAGGCAGGCCCCAAAGGTGGTGGCCTAGTGTCCCACCTGTCCACCAAAATCTTAAGGAAACATCCCAGTGGGACAATTCCCAGGACACCCTGGCAGTCACACTCCCAGCTCCAAGGTTTTCACTGCTGGGGCTGAAGCCCCCTCACATCAGGCAGCTCCAGTGACCCAGCAGGTCCTGCTCACCCCCTGCACATCCCACACTCACAGCCAGAGTAGATTTCCTCACCAGCTCAACCCAGCTTTTTAATCCCAAATGGCTCAGGCAATACTGTAATAATAACAATAGTATCTGGGAATATAGGCAGAGTATTAGGTATTAATTGCCTCTTTCTCCAGGAAAAAAGTTTCTTGAAAAGAGATAGTGCCTTCCAGAAATAGCAGGCTGAATTAGAGATGTTAGTGCCAAAGCTTTCCCTACTCTTAAAAGACCTTGAATTCAATTGACCATTGGCCTTGCTACAGATAGAAGAATAAGTGAATCTGTGCCATATGTGAACAGAAGGTGCCTCTGATATATTTTCACTCTTTCACCTTCTGAGGCAAGAGCTGAAACCTCTATTTGTGTAATCCTCCAGGGCATCTTTCCTCATTCTGCACAGAAATTGTTGGGGTTTTTTTTCATGTTTAAGAACCATGACAACACCTAATACTGGCTCTCTGTATGCTAGGAAGGGCTGTACTTTCTTACCATTCCTGGCCTGTGGAAGTACCCTGACTGGGGCTCTGAATCCTATAAAAGCTCAGATTTCATAGGCAGCGTGGAAATCCTTTCAGCAAGATCACTCTGAAAATATATTTATATTAATACACATCTCTCTCCATTGACAATCAGCTCCCACAGTGACTTAGCAGTGACCAGGGGGTCACCTTTGCTGTACTCTAATCGTGACACCCATAGTGATTATTGGGATTGCAGAAACCACAGTGACAGTAACTGCCCTCTCATCTCAAACACGGACAGGGTTTCCTGCCTTGAGATGCATCCAAGTGGTTTGTACCCATGAGTGCTCAGCATGCACACAGCCAGCCTCAGGTTTAGAGAAGGCAGCAGCTATAAACTGTTTCTAGCTGAAGGAAACCTGAGCCAAACCAAGTGACAGATGAGGCAATGATTCTTCACCCTGGCCAGAAAAGGCAGATTACAGCAGTTAACAAGCTACAAAAATGGCATTTTGGTTTTTCATCCTGAGCAGTAGGTGGTCCCCAGGCCCAGCTCCTCCATAATTAACCTTTACAGCAGGGTAGGCCTTTTAGACATGCCTCAGACTAAAACAATCCATTGAACTTGGTAGGCAAGAAAGGCAATGCTGCAGAGGATAAACTGATATTCTAGAATGGATTTGTCATTACATTGGACTAAAAATATTTCATCTTCCATGCATCAGAATCAGTGTCTCAGACAAGGGCAGTGGGTCTTCAGCAATAGGTGTCATTAAAGACGCTTCATTCCCCTAAATAGCTACTGGTACAAATAAAAATATTTTGCCTAGGAACTGGAAACAGAGGGTTTACCCTAAACCCACAAATCATAAGATTTCAGCTTAACAAAGAAAGCATTGAAAGGATGTAGACATGTAGTTGGTGACAATAGCTAAAAAGGTAGCAAGACATACAAGGTGGGAAGGGGAAGAAGCTTTGAATCCAGGCAGACTAAAAGGACAATGAAAACACTTCCTAGCTTGCTCAGATTTTTAACAGCATCTGACACAGAAGCTTTCCACAAGATGACCAGCGAGGGACAGATGAGCTTCTTGCCATTTTCCATGCCTCAGTACCCTTGGTCACTCTTGACTCAGGAGCACAAAGTGAGCTGTGGGTCAGATTCCAGCTGGAAACACAAGATCATTACCCCTGCACACTCCTGAGGGGAACCTCCACCTAGCATTAAGACAGCAAGTTCCTCACCACTGCACCCCACTTTCTCTTTGAAAGCGCAGAGATAACCATCAACATAACAGGCACTGAAGTCAGGTGAAACAAATCCAATTTCTCCCCAGCTGTATAGGCTGGTCATAGCTGAAAATTGTGCAACCCAAGCTTCCAGACTCTGGGCTTTAAATACAGCACTGGGGAGAGCCCACAACTCTGGTGATCCCTTGGGCTCCATCCTTAGCACTCACTACTTCCCTGGGGAGAAGAGCTTCCAAAGCCTGCCTGTAGGGGTTTTAACTGTGCTGGCACATTTATAAAGGTGTTTGAAATAAAAACACCGACACCACCACAAACCCCTCTGATTCTGGCTGGACAAATAACAGTTACTGGAAGCCAATGTCTGCTCAAAACAGTTTTAGCTTTATCATGAACTTTACTTAAAAAAATAATATTCAGTGCATCACTCAAGAAGTGTGGTGAAGTATCATTACTTTCTCCAAAACACAGAGCAGCTGTGAGTGACAGGGAGTTATTATGCCCTTCCAGACGAGAACACAAAGACAGGCGGCTTCTTTATGAAACCTCTTCTCACAGAGGCACTGGCTCAGCTCCGAGCCAAGAAGTATTTTGGACCAGAAATCTCCCAAGGAAACACAACAAGGTTCAGAGGATGGGAACTCACTGTGGGCAGAAGCTTTATGGCGTGGGAATGTGAACAGCCAGGAAAAGCAGAAGTTAAAGCGCTGTACAGCTGGATCAAGTAATGAGGATCCCATCCAGTACTGTTTGCTACACATTTATCCCTCACCAGAAAGTTCGTGCACCAACTTCAGGCCCACCAGTTGTGTTTTAGTGACCCAGACAGAGAGAGTCCAGCGGGGCCCAACACCACGGCAGAGGGGAACAGGAGCAGAGCCAGGAGCCGCTGCACACCCGCAGCCCCGCGGGCTCTGGACGTCTCCGGGGCGGCCCCACTGCAGGCTGGCAGGGAAAGCATCCCCGAGCAGGGCAACATTCGGGTCCGGCTCTTTGTCTAGTCCGCCCTCTCGAGTTACCAGCGCAGCCCACGCAGCAGGGTCTGCGCAGGAACAAGGGCGGGAGGCGGGACAAGAACCCCGCCCCGCCATGCCGGCTTTTCAGGAGGAAAAGCCGCACTCCTTAAACCTCCTGTCCTTTTGAAAGGGTCACAAAGGACGAGCCAGTTGACATAACAGAGGTGCCTTTTCAAAAAAGCATTTGAAGCTGCTTCTTGAAAGTGCTTTTCAGTGTAAAACTCAGTTGTTAAGAGATAGCAAAAGATCTCTTCTTGGATTAAGGATGGATTAATCTTTTAGCAATTTATCTCTTTACACGACTAAAAAATAAAGAAATAAGGATAAGCAAGTGGTCAGTTTTCAAAGGAAGCACATGCTAAGAAAAGATATTTCCTATGTTTCTGGACAAAAATAGTCCTCATTACAGCTTCATACTTCAAAAACATGAATATCAATCCTGAAGGTGTAGAGGAAAACAATAGCTTTCTGTACACATAAAAAAAAAGCTCAAAGATACATCTCCAATAGCAGTAAAAGATTAATCCATTTTTTGCAAAGGGAGGTATTTTTTTAGTATACCACAAAATAATTTCTTTATTATTTAGCACCGAAAGAAGAAAGGCCTATACTGCTGTATAAGAGTAAATATTTCAATTAAACTCCATTGGGATGTGTCAGAACAACTCCAAACACATCTATATTTTAATAATGTATCTGTGAGATATCAATTATTACATACCAATAATCCAATTAAAAATGCACTCTGAAGAAACAGTCTGGCCCAAATCCAAATCTCCAGACTATTTAAACAAGCTAATGGAAACATTAGGTGCCAGGCTGCATATTTTGTTTTCTAATTAAGGTAGTATTTGGCTGACATAGAACCAATTTACATGTAAAAGCCAAACAATTAAAAAGGTCACACAAGTAAAACTTCGGCATTTCACACATGCAAATTGAACTACCCAGCAGAAAACAAATCCACACAGGCAAACAGGAATGAGTTACACTGCACACGCAAGCTCAGAAAAGAGCCATGGAGACATGGCTGATAATTGTCTATAGTAAAACCTAAAAAGAAAAAAGCACAGGCCAGGCTGAGAAATCCTCTTGCTTACAATGACAAGTATTTTAATGCAAAACTGCTAATACACTGTACTCAGGGGACAAAGCTGCAAATCTTTACTGGCTAAACAGAATTCTCCCCAGACACTGAAATTTAGATTTTGAAATTATTTTGCTATTCATTTTCTGCTGAATTGCCCCACACACATCCCTCATCATTTTTCAACTCCGTCAGCTGCACAAGTATATCAGCCAACAGGAATACAGGTATTCCTAAATCCCCAAATTAGTCTGTGAAAAAAATAAGTGACTCCAGTGGAAGAAATATTGTTTATGGGAGCCATGTCAAATGTACAGCAGATCACTCCTTAAGGAGGGAAAAGGATTTTCATGCAGGCAAATCCCAAAAAGAGAAGCAAGGAGCAGCTGGAAAGCATGGATATGCTCTGCTGGGTAACCTCAGCTGGGATTGCTGAAGTACATAGGAAGGACAAGAGAAAAAGCCCAGTAAGAAATCTCATCTTCCCGGGGCAACAAGGCAGACCTCCAGCTCCAGCAAGCCTTGCTGACAAATTGTCCACCAGCAGCCCCAGTAAGGAGGCACAGCTGATGGGCAGGCACGCAGCACACAGCACTGGGAGCAAGGGAATGCTTCTCTTTCCCACTGCTTTGCTTTCCCTCCATTATAACCAGATGGGCGTTTATTCTGCTTGGAACATCTGAGAAAATTGCCAACTGTGCCTGCGACAGTGCAGAGGGGTCAGGCCTGAAGGTGACATAATTAGGCACTGTGTGATAGATCACAATCCACGGAAAATTATCCTCATTTACATCAGCCACAGCAATACATCAAAGCTTTTAGTTCTCTGGGAAGTTGACTAAGAAGTGATTATGACTGAGTCACAGAGAGGACAGATACTGCTAGACAGAAAATAATTCCCTGCTCTTAAGGGTGAGACCTGGTGGCCATTTTCTTCACAACAGGAACACTTACACAACAACAACAAAAACCCCAACCTTATAATCCCCCAAAATCTTCATATGCCACACGTATCGCAGCCACCTTAAAAATAAACATGCAAAGGAAAGCCAGAGAAGCACTGCACATTTTGTCTCTTCCCATCCAAGATGGGAAAAAAAGAAAAACAAAGAAAAAAAAATAAAAACACACACAAAAAAATTCAAACACTTGACAGGGAAACTAAAAATCTGCCTAAATAACAAGATATTTTAATTTCAAGGTTTTCCAAAAGGCAGAAGGACCCTATTATGTGCCCCATTACTCAGAAGTGCTTTTGCTTTTTCAGCCAGATTGATTCACTTACACAAGACAATTCTTTGTGCTCTTAAAATTAGTGCACTTTGAAAAACAGCTGCAATAGAGCAAAAAGGAAAAAATAAATACTCCTTTCTTATCCCATTGAAAGAGGTAACATCATCTGTGTTTATACACTAATATAATATTTTAAAATTCTATTCCATCAGAAGCTGCAGAAATGATTGAGCTAAATTTACTAAAGAGGACTGAAATGTACAAACAACATT
This sequence comes from Promerops cafer, assembly GCA_013398275.1. Classification (NCBI taxonomy): domain Eukaryota; kingdom Metazoa; phylum Chordata; class Aves; order Passeriformes; family Nectariniidae; genus Promerops; species Promerops cafer. The sequence goes on along the minus strand of VZSE01001564.1, from coordinate 1,479,201 downwards.
AGCATTAATAGAATATAATCAATATTTACTGCAGTTTATTTAATGGCCTCTGCATTAATAGTCCTTCCTCTTTCTATACACAGCATTAGGAGTGAAGTAATAGCTGTTTACAGTGCTGAAAGGCTTCTGTACTGCTTTTATTTTTGAACAGTTGGGTTTTTCCATGGGATTTAAGGTCTCTATGGCCCACAAAGGCAGGGTATACAGGATATCTAATAGAAGACATAAGCAAACCAAGCATTTGAAGATCCAATCAATCTGAAATATTTTACATTATCAGGATCCATAAATGCACATCTCTTTCTCTATTGTGTTTTGTACCACAGCAGAGACCAAAGGCCCCACGCTATGAGCCTCTGCCTAGAGATGGAATAAGGCTGAAAGCACTTGGTGTGTTTTGGGTAATAATTGTGATTTAAAGCCCTCTTTTCTGTATTCTCACCTTGCAGGTGGATGCAAAACTTGTCTGAAGTTTTCCAATTATTAAGATGAAAATGTATTCAAAATAATGAAACTTATTGAAGTAAAAAAAGAAAAAAACCCTAGAATAACCCAAAACAAAATGAAAAACCCCACCTTCCACAAATATTAGGGTGGGGGTTTGAATTATTCATCCAAAATAGTGAAACAGCTTGGAAGTCTCAATCCATGCATCTGATGTGACAAACACAAGATAACGCTGAACTCACTTCTGCTTTGATCAGGGACTATCAAAGGGGCTCTGTAGAGTTTTGCTTCTAAGTCCCATCGAAATTTAATTGTTGGGAGATTTTAAATGTCTTTGACTCCATCATAGCACTAACTTTTACCTTTTTTCCTTGGCTGTCAGAAGACTTCAGCTATTTCTTTCTAGTGCTTGAAAAAACAAAGGCAAGTGACATCTAAACATAATCAACATGTGCCAGCATTCAATCTCTCAATAATGACTTAATAAACCCATCATAACTAAAGCCAGGTGAGTAATTTAATGCTAATTATCTCCAATTAACTGCTTCTTTTAAAAACAAAAGCAAAGTGAAATTTTAATGTTTCTTTATCAAGTATGAATACTTCTAATTTGCAACTCACATAGTAATCATTTTGATATTCACTGGTGTTTATACAATATTGACCAGGTAATTTAAAACCAAAATCCTATACAATTCCCAAGTAGATAAATTACAGACCCTCAGTTCCATTGTAAGCTTTGATCAAATCTCATCTTTAGAAAATTTCAAATAATATAAATGCGAAAAGATATCCAGAAGCACAGGAGCTGCAGAGGAGGAAAAAAAAAAAAACAAAAAAAACCAGAAAAAAAATTAATACATTGTTATCTTTTCATCAAATCCCACATATACAGAGGCTTTTGTCTTTGAGAAAATAAGCACTTAATTGATGAGGAAAACAATTCTCCCTTAAACTTTATGAATTATTTTTTTAGAAATCTGTCTTAATGCTTGTTCTTACAAGAGTTTGCGGTCAAGCCAAAGCAATCTGAAGTCCCAGCCACCGAAGGGAACCCACTGCCAGTCCCCTGTGCCTGGTGTTGAGCCTGTTCCTGCCAAAGGTGTGCCCTGCCAGGCACTGCTGACTCAGAGTGTCAGAGTAGAACCAATTCCTATTTCCCACATGGGAAGGGAAGGCCAGGCTCACTGCTGGCCAGGCTTGTCTCCTCCACCACAGCCACATCTCTCAGCCCCTGCTCAGGTCTGCCTCCATGCCTGTGTGACAGCATTCCCCAATTCCCCCCCTTCCCTCTCCCCGGCAGGACCTCTGCAGCTGCTCCCTGAAAAGCAGAGAAGGGTTTGCCTTTAACAATCCGCACAGGTAAAGGGATTACGTGATAAAGAGTAATTAAATTGACAGTCTAATTTAACACTTTCCATTTTGCGTGCTATCGCTGTGTGCTGTTTGAGTTCTTAATAAAAGGTTTAATACACTTTTCATGGCACTTAATACTGTGGAACTAAGCAGCTTTATAACTAAAGGTCTGGGACTTGCCTGTTTAATATCCAGGCACTTTAGGATGCTTCTTTTGCAACCTCATGGCTTTTCATAGCAGAATGCCTATGCCCTGGTGGAAGTTTTGCTCTGGGGCCAAGCAGCTGTTTACCTGTCCCACACTCTGGTACCAGCTCTCCCTAGTTGTGAGATATTTCTCCTATCCTGCCTTCCACCACCATTTTCTGGATGTGATATTCCAGCCCTTAGAGATTACCTCAATGTCCAAATCTCACCAGGCAGGGCACAGGGGAGCCTTCACCTTCAGTGCTCCTACAGAATGTGGCCAGACACTCCCTCCAGTCCAAACCCCTCTTTCTGTCCTCAGGCAGGTGGTTTCTCTCCAAAACCCTGGAAGCTGTTCAGATACTCACAATAAGTGGAGTTACTGACTGCACCAGCCATCAGAGCAGGCCAGGGATGATCAGCAGCTGCATTGAGCTGTCAGGAGCCAAAAATGACATGTCTGTAGATTAATGGCCCGGCCTGTCAGGATGGCACGTATTTGCAGTGTGCAGAAGATGAAACATCTACTCTCCAAAAAGCAGGATTTGCTTTACAATAGACCTCTGCATTGCCCAGAGCAGTGATATTTTTCTGTCACTGAACGTCAACAAGCTACAGTCTGGAGTAAAATATGGTTTACTAAACCACTGAATTGATAGAGCTTCATATTCCTCTGTGGCAGATGTTACAAATATGCAGACAGACAGTCCTTATTGATCCAAATGGTTTGCAGAAACTCCATTTGAAAGCATATGCTTCTCTGCTCGACATTTTGACATGAATGACAAGACAAAGCTAGGAATGCAAATGCACAAGAAGAAACTGCTCTTGTGTTGTAAAAGCACATGCCTCCTGCCAAAGAGTTGGTAAATGTTGCTCGACTAATCACAGCCCAAAAAGATGTGTGAGCTGACCTACAGACACAGAAGAGGAGGGGAAATCCAACAGCAAGAACTTAAAACAGCCTGATAGGATCTGCACAGCCCAAGACAACCACTACATGTTCTCCCCTGTGCCAGGGCCAGCCTAACAGGAAGTTCCACCATGTAGAATCACATTAATTTCAGGAAACCTTTATGTAAACAATGACAGCAGCATCCAGCAACTCAAGTGCTCCCCAGTCCCTAGGCCAGGGCACATTCATACTCCAAAATTAGCATTTTCACCATTTTATTTCCCGGCCTCACCAACCCTTGTTGATGGGCCTGCACCCTCAGCACTGTTCTCTGGAGACCTGCAGCCCCCCAGCTCCTCCCATTCCCTCTCCCTCGTCCCAGTGCTGCTCTGGGGCTCCCACAGCAGCAGGCAGGAGCTCTCTGGGAGGCTTGCAGCAAACTCTGCCTTTAGATGCCACCTCACCCCACTGTGAGCACAGCTGGGGTCTCTACTGCCACCTTAGTGGCTGCTAGACTGGAAGCTGAAAGCTTTCACGACCAAAGCATCCTCCCAAAAAATTCTCACCACCATCCAAGCTGGCTTTAGAATCAAGCAAAACATCGCAATGTATTGTCCTGGCCAGCTCTTAAATGGCAGCTGAAACGCAGGAACCACTGAATTTCAACAGCCTGTAAATGCTCTACCTGCCCACACCCAGCACATGTCAGGAGCTGCTCCTGTCCCCCTATCTGCCCAGCAGCAGCAACAGAGCAGCACAGGCCAAACCCAGAGCAGACATGGACACGTCCCACTGCCTCCCCCCCAGCAGGACACCCCTGCCCCTTCTTCTGGGGCCAGTGGGCAGCAACCACGAACAAGCCCACTGGAATCCCCAGTAAAGATGAAAAAGGGTCTGCAGCCTGTAACTATAGCCACTACAGCAGACTGAACACAGAAACCTCCCAGTGGCTGCTTAGATTTACTTGCAATTATGCATTTCAGCACTTTGGTGGGCTGGCATATTTTGCTTCTGGTAAGTATTTAATTTGACAGAATTACTTCAATATAAATCATATAAAAACACATTAAACAAAAGTCAATTTCTTTTTTGCTGATATTGAGAAAAAGCTGTATAAATCTGGGATCTCTCTTCACAGTTGTCATGGTGTGTAGACCCCAGTGCAGCAGAGCATTCAAGGTTATCTTCAAGCAGCTGAGTAGTCCCAGAAAGTTCAAGGAGCTCACTCACCTGCTTAGAATTAGGCACATATTTAATTTGAAACGTGCATTTTAACTCCACCATCAATCCCTTTTATTCTTTTAGCTGCAATTCTCACCTGAAGTGTAGGGCTCTGTTGTGCTCTACTTAACCACTTTGGAAATAATTCCATCAGGAAACAAATATACACAATTTATACAATGAAAAGAATCTTAAAAGAACACTGAAACATAGAAAAATTTCTAGGATGCTTCCTTTCATGACTGACTTTTTAGAATCAGAGTCTAAAAGCAGACTGATAATAACTACAGCTGTAGGTAATAAACCCTCAGNTAGAATTAGGCACATATTTAATTTGAAACGTGCATTTTAACTCCACCATCAATCCCTTTTATTCTTTTAGCTGCAATTCTCACCTGAAGTGTAGGGCTCTGTTGTGCTCTACTTAACCACTTTGGAAATAATTCCATCAGGAAACAAATATACACAATTTATACAATGAAAAGAATTTTAAAAGAACACTGAAACATAGAAAAATTTCCAGGATGCTTCCTTTCATGACTGAGTGACTTTTTAGAATCAGAGTCTAAAAGCAGACTGATAATAACTATCTACAGCTGTAGGTAATAAACCCTCAGGTTCCATCTCCCCTCCCATACAGTTTCTGTTATGGCACTACAACAAAACAATTAAACATTTAAACAAAATTCTTTATCTTGAAAACAACTTGGGGGCACAGTGAGCTGTGTTGTGGGGTTTTCACCTAGAAATGTTTCAGATGGTTTCTACACTGCAGTCACATGTAGCATATTATTAAGAAATCAGATTCTGTCCCAGCCACTCATCCAAGCATTTGAGACTTTGACAAGATGGCAGAGATTTTTTAAATTTTTTGTACACACTTTTTCCATACCTTACTGTGTGTATTTATGATTCTGAGGACTTCTTCTCCTCCTCCTCCTTATGTGAAATAGAGGCCAAAAAGACCTCCTCAAATCTACAGAGCTTTATAACTGCAACCACAGAACTACCTTGTTACTGAAAGATAAGACACCTTTCAAAGAAACTTATAAAAAATAAATTCAAAAAGACAAAGCAACTCTCTCATAGTTGTACTCTACTACAACACAATGTGAAGCTTCTACCAGCATTATTTGATTTCAAAGAAAGGTATCCATTTCAGTAGAGACAAAAAAAAATAATTTAGGTAGTACACCTGAAAGTGTACAGTAAGGACAACCAATAAAAAAATCTCTAGTAAAGCTGACAGTAAATTCAGGACAAAACAAAACTCAGTGAAAAGCTAAAGGTTTATACATTACTTGCTTCTCCTCCTGGTTACCTTGCAAGCTTGGAGAACCCACATTTCTGTTCTGCTTCCCTCCAGCACCATGAAAAGCTCCATCCCTCTCCAGGCATCCAGAGACACGTGCTGCTCAGAGCACAAAGTTCAAACTTCTCCCCACCCCGGAGCAGTGAGAGCCTTCTGGGGAGCTGATGGGAGCTGATTGAGGCTGATTTGTCCCAGCTGCAGACCTGAACAGCCCTAGGGAGTGTCTCCCAGCAAACAGCCCGCAGCTGCTTTGGGTGAAATCACTGATTAAAGCTGATTCTCCCCAGCTGAGCAACAATCAAGCCAAAAAACAGGCACCACCAAACAAATAATTTCAACTCTTAAATAATATAACAACTGTTTCTGGTAGAACAAATGCTGTTTTTATTTGTTTCCTAAAAATTAAGAAAAATAATAATTAGCTGAGGCAACTGCTTGTATGATGGAATTGAGGCTTCTCATACAAGTAATACAGCTTTACTAAACATGAGTTGTAACCATCCTTTTCTCCCTCCCCCTTCACCACATGTCAGTTTTTTACCTTTAATTTTGCCTTTCTTCAGAGTTTTCTTCTGACTTTCTCCTTGCCTTTCCTGGGATGATGCCAAAGGATGTGGTTTCTCTGAGAAATTTCCAACAGGGTCCCCCAAATGTGTTGTGTTTAGATTTATGTCACTCTGTAGCTGCTCATAACGTAAGTTCAAGTCAGTAAAGCAAAATAAAAGAAAATAATAAGGTCTGAACATTGTGGTTGCTGTACCACCCCACTAACATGATTTCCTCTGAATGCTCCACTTGTCACGAACCCAACATCTTTAAACCTATCTCAGAAGAGAGCTATTCTGAAATTTAAACAGATTTTAGGAAGAATTTTCTTTCTTTAAGCAATCCCAGCATAAAGTTTAAACTGTAATCCATTTTACATGCTCAAAATTTTAATAAAGTTCTTCTTTCAGGTTAATTTTTGAGGCATTTTCCTTTTCAGAGCTATCCCTGAATACCAGTTTATGGAAAGCAGTGCTCTTGAACCCAATATTAAGAGCTAAACCTTCACCTGCTGAAACTCAGTATGCTTGACCCATTCCCTGGAGGGAAGCTGATTTACACAGGTGAGAACCCAGGTTTAAGTGGTTTATTCTGTCAGCAGACTAAGAATAAGTGATTTGTTTTGCTGAGACACCACCTACAATGCAGCAATGGTTATCAAAGCAAGGCAGATATTGGGAATTTCACTTTGCAAGACAAGTATTGCACACATGTAGTTGTAACTCAGCATAAAAACATTCTATCAAGTTTCAACTCTGAAATTAAAAAGCATAATTATTCTTTTTTTTTTTCCATTGCAATAGGAAAACATGACATACTAAGAAATAAGAGTAATGCATTCTTCAGATTGAAAGCAGATTGCCCATGGATTGCAAGCAAATAGAAGAAACTGAGTCACGTTTTTGTAAGAAAATAATTTCTAAACTAATGGGTTGGTAGAACAAGACACGCTAGAAGTGCTGTGACACAGATGTCACTTTTGTGAAAGCTCATCATCAAAAGAGCACAATAAAAGGAAGGTACATTTCATGTACAATCACCTTTGCAATGTAAACATTCCAGGGGGGTTGGAATATTTGGGATCATACATTATTCCCTATTTTAAGTACACTCGGGGAAGTTCCAGCTGAAAAATCAGAGCACAGTTTGGTCTTCAAAGTTTTCAGAAACTTCTGCAGATTTTCAACTTGCCAGATATTAAAGGTGAAGGGTCAAACCTGCAGGTGGTGTAAATAAGCACAGCTCTGTGAGAGCTTTCACCTTATGCTCATTTACATCACATGGAAATTATATTTCTCACTTCTTCTGTGAGTAATTGCACATGTATATATATATGCATGTGTGTGGTGAATACATATTATATAGAAAGTGAATGCTTTGATCTGTCAAAAGGAAGATACAAATATAAAACAGGAGACGGGATAGAAAAACCATACATTCCGCATTTACTTTGAAAACTGAAAGTTATGGGGAAGGAAACATTGTTTATGTTCAAGGAGAACCTGGTGATTTGGTTAAATAATCTAAATAATTTGTTTAAATAATCTAAAACCAAACCACTAGCACATGAAGGATTTAATAGCTTTCTGTCAGGGCTGACAGGCTCAAGCTATGACTTGCTAACTTTTATATAAACAAATAATTACTAGACAGTGAGAGATGCATTGCAGTTTCCTAGTTTTGCGGTGTAGACCCTGGTGCAGCAAAGCACTCAAAACTTTAGGTTAACTTAAAGCAGCTGAGTAGTCCCAGGGAGTTTGGCCAGCTCACTCACCTGCCTAAAATTAGGCACATACTTAATTTGAGACCTGGGTTTTAACTCCACCATCAATTAGCAATGCACTTCACCTGTGAATAAAGCAGGTGCTCCCTATAGGGCTCACACATGCTTAAATACTTTTCTGAAAGGGCTACATGGTTTGATTCTTCAAGATCCTGCTCATTTTAGATGTAGTCCAGCAGAGCATTTAAACAGGGGAGTCATATTCTGTGCATGAGAATAAAGGAGCTCTAATCTCACTTTTAGTTAGACCACATTTCCAAACTTTACAGCACATAGCAAGAGTAAGCCAGGAGGAGAACACTGAGTATGAAGAATGCTGAAGTTAATCCCCAAAATATGCTCTGTTCACACTTTATTCCACAAATGCAGGTCAGTTCAAATTACAGTGTTTTAGTCTAAAATATGAAAAAGATCTAACGTGAAAGCAAAGGTGCCTCAGTAAAAGAGGATTTGAAGCCCCTGCTCTGGGCTTTGCTGCAGCAAGTCAGCAGCATGTTTAGTGAGTAACAGCAGGGCAGCAGCTCAGGAAACCTCCAGCAGGTTTGTGGGCCACAACACATCACACCCTCATAGCCACTCCAGCCCCTCCTTGCACCTCTTCTGCAGCACATTCCTCTGCTGCTGCAACCTTAAATTGGTCAGGAAATGAGAGATTTTTCCAATGCAAATCTTTGCACTCTTTCTCCAAAGCATCTTTACAGATTTCTATGTGTGCACAGTCTTTTAGTGCAGCTATTTCTGCCATAACTAATTACTGTATTGATGGAAGATTTTTTTCCTGTGGCCATAGGTTTGTTAAGACAACAAAAAGAAAATAATATGACAAAAGTAGAAAAAGAAAATCCAAAGTTTTTGTGGGCCAAACCTCTAAATAGCATAAATCTAGTCAGCTTTATTATTAATTTTTAATTAGTGTGAAGCAAATAGTGCAATTTATGCCAAGCTACAAAATTGTGCCATCTTCATGAGGAACCAGCTTGACAACAGAGACAAATTCATCCCTCTAAGAGTACTCCTTCTCTAAGCCCACCATCAATATTCCTCATTTAAAAAGTGGTAGGCTGAGTATACTCTTCCATAAGGCAGGTTTTATGTCACAGTTTGACTTTTCCTCCCTACTGCTTAAAGTAGAAATGTAAAAATGTGGGGACTTTAATCACCCCATAAATATATGTGTTGTGTAATTATGCAAATCAAATTAGGAGCAGTGAATGGAATGTTTATTTATCCAATAACCTGACCCAGATTGCCTGCTGACTTTCCTGGGATGTGAATGCATTTTTACCTCTGTTCAAACAGAATTTTTCATCCTAGTGTAGACAGTGGTTTTGCTGCACCAGGATCTACAGCCATTTCCAAATAGCAGCGTTCTAATAAAGTGAAGAAATCCAGCTACAAAGGGAAATTACCACCTAGTATTAGGGATACATTTGAGAAGACACTAAATGATCCCAAATTTGAAAGAGAGTAATGGTCCATGAAGAGTAGGAGGGGGGACAGGGATCCATTATGTTTGGCATTCAAACTTCAGTTTGGGAAGGAAACAATGTGTTAGATTTTGGTTTGGTTTTTTTCTTGTCATACAACATTGCACTGGTAATATTTGCATGACAAGATGTTAAATAAGTTATATGTGTTGCTCTTTGTCCGTTGAGTTTCACAGACAAAAAATCCCACATTTTGTACAGCCATTTCTACCACGATTATAGACATGGCCATTAAAATGTTTCTCTTTACACAATCAATGGAAAAAAAGCAGAGCTGTGCTTATAGTCTTGTCACTCAGTGATATGACTTCAACAGGGAGCATTGCATCCATTATGCAGCAAATTCAGTGAAATCTTAAAGAAAGAGATGGCACCAGAGGGCACAGCCACTGCAGTGCCATTATCTCCTGCCTTTACAGTTCCTCCTTGCCTCACTTCATTGGTTCCTCCCCATTTTCAGTCATGTACACAAGGAACAAAAAAGAGCTGAGCAGTTTTTCTTAAAAGCTTTCCCCTTAACCTAAAACCTGTTGTTCATCAAAGCATTTATATATATAATATATACGTCATAATATATATAATATATATTATATATATATGTATAACAAAACACAGAAAGTTAAATAAAAAGAGCCACACAGCACAGCAGACGTGTAAAAACATAATCCAATAATCCTGTGCTTAAATTTAGAAACTGTGTGGAAGTTTAAATCCTCGTTAGAAGGAAAATGTTCTCTGTTTATTGTTTGTTGGATTTGAGTTATAGTTCACCTTTAAAGAATTTTTTACTGCTATGCTAATACCAGCTGCTAAGTTCTCTGAGTGAACTGTCATCTTGGCTATAAAACAGGGTTCTGGGGAAAGGAGAGATCTGAGCATGGTGAATTTTTCTAGCAAGAAACAGACAAATTTTTTGCTCTCAAAAAAATCATACCTGTAAGGGAATAAGTGTTGAAATCTATGAAAAAAAAAAAAGTATGGCCCTCAGTCCCAGTAACAGGTCTTCTTTGGCACTTGAGAACGACCACAAGTAGTTTGCCTTTTTATTCATATAGAACAAAATTTACAAAGTCATTCATACATTTTTGTTTGTTTTTTGTTTTGTTTTTTACTTACTTCGAAAATTGGGAATATTCAAAATACACTTTTACCCCACTTCATTCTTTCATTATTTACAAGTATATACAAGAAAAATGTAAGAGTTTGTTTNTTTTTTTTTTTTTTTTTTTTTTTTTTTTTTTTGTTTCTTTTAAATTTTGTATTAAAAATCTCTGCTGGTTGTTTGTACTGTTTGTTTTCATCATATGGATGTTCCATGCGAGGGCTCCATTGCTTCTGGAATGACTCCCCCGGGCACGGACTGGAATGACATTGGGATCGGGGTTTTGACGGGGCTCTGCCGGAATAGTCCTCCGTTGGGTGACCTGTGTTTGCACTGTATGGAGGGCATGGTGGCTGAGCTGCTCAGGGGCAGTGGCAGGTTGCTGCCCGAGGCAGCTGTGAGTGTCCTGCTGGCCCCGTGAGCTGTCTGTTCTGGTAAAAAGGTGGTGACAGAAAGTTGCGTGTTCTGGTACTCGCGCACCGGCTCCAGGGTCTGAGCTGGCTGCATGCCACCGATCTCCAGCGCTGAGATCTCGATGGACGCTGGAGAGATCTGCTTGTGGGCTATGTCTTCATCAATTAAACTGTTCATGCGTCTGTGGACCTGCTCCAGATTCACTTCTTTGTCCTAGTGAGGAAGAAACCAGAACAATCAGTCCAAACAAAATCTCCAACCCCATCCGGCCCCCCTTCCTTTCCTGTGTGTGACCAGAGCTGCTGATCACTCATTCCATCACTTGGATTTCAACTGTGCCTGTGCAAAACCTCAAGGTCCAGCAACATCTCCAGATGAAAAACCTGCTGAAGAAAATGCTGAAAGAAACACCAGCTCAAACAGCCTGCTGGAGCTCCTGATGTTGTCAATCCCATCCTCCTGGGAGGCAAACTGATGGCTGCGTTTCAGCTAAGAGGGGCTGGCATCAGGGACCAGCATGTCCCTCACGCCCTTGGCTCACCTTGCACAAGCTCAGAAAAAAGCCTACAGCAGACACAGAAATGACCTGGGGCTCCAAATTCCAGTGGGCAGCTCAGCCCCTTGTCACCACATGAGAGCCCACCACTAACTCATCTATCTGCAGAGCAGCTGCTAAAGAACACATCAGTAAAAAACCCCTGACTTCAGGGTAGTTGCTTCATGTGTCGTAATCTACTGGCCAGGGGTTGCGGTGGTGATGAATTCTTGCCTTCCCACCAGGAAACCCTGGGTCACCTGTGTGGCACAGGATATAAACCCACTGGAGCAGCACTGAGAGAGGCCTGCTCTGGGAGCCCTGGGGAGGGGACCATGCATTTGTGTTTGGAACAGTTGCATGACAGACCATAAGCTGTCTGTCATCTTGACACATCATCTGGAAACAATCTGTCTGTGGTCAGAGCTCAGGAAAACAGTGTTGGTCTTTAGAAAATGCATCACCATCTTCTGAGAATGCATTTCCTAAGGTTCCCAGAGTGGTCTCTTCAGCTGACTGTCAGAACCGCTCACTCAACACATTTTAGCTTCCATGAGGAAATACAGCAAAAGGAGCTGTCTTTAAATCCTGAAGTAGCAAAGACCTACAGTGGGCTGTTTATCACCTCAGCATGGCATTCAAGATCCTCAAAATGGGAAGCAACAGAACTGGCAGGGTGAAGTCAACCACCTGGGATGCTGTCTGACTGAATTTGAACAGCTAGCACTGTATTGCCAATAAAAAGGTATTACATTATATAATTTCTCTACATTTCATAAAGCACAGCTATGATCACAGCTGTAGTTATTTGATGCAAGTGTAACACACAGCAGAATAGCAGCAAAGCATAACAGCCCAACAGCCCTGGAACTGGAGGAATTCCCTGCTCCAACAGACACCTGTAATTACCTTACTCAGACAGCAAGACTCCAACCTAGGGAGCAGGACCACCCAAAACTTTTGTGTTCCAGTAATCCCTGACTGCCCAAGGTCAACCTATGCTTAAATGTTGGTTTAACCCAACACCAGCAGCCTTACTGATTCATACCAAGATCTAGGCTCAGGGAATGAAGAAGCACAAAGTGTCACTGCCACTCACTCCTCTTAATCTTTCATCACTGGTGTTCAGGTGGAGCACAGAGAATTACAATCTTATTCCAGTGGTATCCTCTGCTGTGCAACTTTGCTTTCCCCTGTAAATTGACAAGCCAACTCCAAAGTCCTTGATTCCAGTCAATGTCAACTACAGATTCAGTTCTAACCTTGTGATTTAACACCCCTTCTACATTACTCAAGAACCGTTGAATTTGCTGATCCCTGCATGGGTTTGGAAATGAATTAGTGTTACATGATGTACAGTCCAAACCTGTGGCCTTAGCTTAGGCTAAATCCATATTGATTTCAACTGGAATACAGTTGCTCCACAATTACAGGGCTGAGCTGTATGTTGCAAATTCTTTGCTAATCAGTGGAAAATGAATTCCTATTTAATTTATGTCCTAAATTCACCAAAATCCCAATGAAGCTCCCAGAAACCTGGGGGATATAATCTTCCTCACCAAAGAAACAAATAACTTTTAAAAAATCCTGCTTTTTCAGCCAAGTCCTCTAATCAGATAATTTTGAGTTAGAGAAAAATCAATGGATAATAAAATAAAAAATAAACTTTTTTGACATGAAGGGATCACACAACACCTGATCAGATAACCCCTGCAGCTGTATTAAGTCCTTCCTGACAACAAACACACCTGACCTGTGAGGCCCTTCATTCAATACATCAGACAATGCACTAAGCTGATGATAACTCAGAGGCTCTTTCTGAAGCTCTGTAGCTAGGACAATTAAAGATTTATGGTACAGTGGCCAGAGGATTACATGGATTTAATTCATAATTTCCTCAGTTCCTTTTTTCTTGAAGTAAAACTGCAGACCTTGGGCAAACGTGAGAAAAGTTCTTACATTATTCCCCGATGGGATTAAGAGCTTGACCTCTCTGGGTGGGTTCCTTTGGAATAGATGTCCAACCACTCACTGCTGCATTTTCCTCACCTGTTTGCCAGCAAAAGCTTGCTGCAAAGTTCTGCTTGTCCACAAGCTGCAGCTAGCACCATGTATGATGATACTGTGTCTAAGGAGCTAGCTCCCAGAAGCCCATTATGCAATGCCTCTTTAGGTACCCTGTACTATTTCTTTTCTAAACGATGCTGCTAGCTGGGATGTAGGCTCCTAGCTGGCATTCTGGGTATCTGGGACTCATATTCTTGTCAAGCCTCCACTACAAAATAAGAAAACAAAAGAGAACTTGGGTTAGAACTGAGGAAATATTAGAGAAAATATTCCTAAATGAGGCTTTGGCAAAATGTTCGTGACTCATTTACATTTTTCTGAGCTTTTGCCAAATACTAATGCCTTCTTCAGATCATTTCAAGTGAAAATATACACCATTTTATTTATATTTTAATTCTTTTTTTTTTATTACAAGTACATCCTAAGTGTATTCATCCTGCTTTGCTAGTGAAACCAGTAAAATGTGACTTGGATAAAGGCAACCCAGAGGGAAAGGTAAGGTTTCAATAATTGCAGCAAGCAGTCATTCATTGTTTGCAGAGCGAAAATAAATTCCTGAATGAAGCAGGATCTTCATTTGGACCATCCGGGCAGAGGAGGTCATAAAATTCAAGGCCTGAACTAATCCTGGTTACATATTTATCTGAGCCCTTTTAAGATGCAAACATGAAGAGCCACAGCTGGGATGCTCTTAATACACATCTCCGGGTCCAGACCATAGGGATTATTGAGAACCACATCCTTTGGAATGTTCCCCTCTCCTGGCCTAACAGGCCTTTCCTTTGGCTATGCACAGTCCACCCCGGGACAGCATTCCTCAGGAAATGGTGGATTTGCAGTTGCTTAGGTTTCACAACACAAACTCATGTTTCACTGTGCTAAAATTTTCATTCTCAATGAAGATTAAAACCAGTTCCCAGTCTGCACACAGACATCACATTCTATGCCAGAACACTTTATGAAGTACACAGAGAAGTAAACGCTTGGGATCTCTTTAAGAGGTAGGGGTGATGATTTCACGTGCCTACTTCTCTTTCTTCAGCATTAAGGACAACTTGCTGGCCTTATTAAGATCAGAGAAAACTTTTTAAAGGCTTTCAACAGACCAGGAATTCACATTATTCCTTCTTTTCATTGTCAAAATAAAATGTTTGCAAAGGTTATGGAAAACAACTTGTCTCTGAGGAATTATAACACCACATTTTTAAAGGTTCTTCCCTTTTTCTTTGTCTTATTAGACCTAGAGCAGCTAAATAATTAAATGTCAAGGTTTGTATGAGACTATCTTAATCGTGAATGAATGATTCTTCAAATACTTTACAAAAACCCCTAAGATAAAATTCAGAAAACCTTGAAAAGATTAGTTTGTCATTGCACACCATAAAACTGCTTTGAATCCCAAGATTTCCAGAAGTAGAGGTTTTGGGATAGCTTTATATGACAAGTCAACCTTTCAGAATCTCTAAATTCTGTAAACCTAATCTTTTTTTTTTCCTTTATTGTTCTTCTGGGAAATTCAGTAACATAGCATATGTTACTGAAAACTAACAAGCTAAATGGAGAAAGGTTTAAATGGCAATAAAGCCAGAAAAATAAATCTTAAAAGTTATGATGTTTTGCTCCATTGTCAGCTCCATGTTCTCCTTTATTTTTATTTCTGGGCTTCTCATTAAATATCAGTAATTTGTAAAAAAAAAATTTTTTGCACTTAATATATAAAATTTAGTTAATATTATAAGTATGTCACATCTCCGACATTTCATGCCATTTCAACTTCACTTCTCATCTATGGCTGTGTTGGACACAAGTATATGCTTGTGTTGCCAGAAGAAGATAAAATATTTTTCCTTTGCCGGCTTCATAATTCTATTTTCAATATTAATGTTGTACTCCAAATAGATCAGTTGAAGAAATTAATCAGTGAAGGAAAGAAACGTGTAAGGAAAATTAATCATACACCCAGGCTTATGCTCTGCGGGCTTAAGGAAAACATCTAACCAAACATTGCTCCTGGTCAGGAAGTTCTCTTGTTCATAAATACCAAGTGAAATGTCCATGTCCCCCAGCCAGTTTGAGTTCTGGAAGGGTGTTTGAAGGGCAGGTTTCTGATATGTCCCAAGCACTTGATCATGAGCAACAGTTTCAATGGCCTATGACTGAAAGCAGGAGCACAGCCTGGCTTGGAGTGGATCTGGAGGATGCTCACCAGAATTATCTGGGAATAACTAAGCCTGCCTGGTCTCACCTGCAAGAAACTATGACTCCCTTTCAGGACTAACCAAGCCTGCCCTTCTCACACAGAGTGAAATTATGGCAAGACATAAATGCAAACACCGTGATTTACAGAGTAACCAATTTTTTTTTTCTATCTTATTTTCTGTGACTCTTGACAGTGGGCTCTAATAAAAGCCTGTGGGCAGTCCTATTGAAAAAATATGCTACTAATTTGGAGGTTTGGAGTCAGTGAACGTGATCAAATTCAAGGGTGTTGGAAAGAAGCTACTGGCTGATGTTTTTAAAGAAATTGCCTACATCACTCTAAACACAATCAATTAAGATGTAATACTGCTCAGCTGACTGGCTTGCAACACTTGGGATCTTCTAAGTGAAAATTTTTGTTAGAAAAATATTTTAATTAAAGACACCATTGTGGTGTCTGGTTTTTTACTTGTCATTTCTGTGAGCTTTTCACAGAGTTCAAGAAAAGCCACTTTAAGACATAAAAATGCTACAAGATGATGAAGCAATTCCAGTAAGGCAAAAAAGGAAGACAAATGCCCAAACAGGAAAGTCTAGTATCTGCAGAAATGTGATCGAAAACTATGCCAAAACTGTGATAAGTTGCATCAGCATCCAACACATGCAAATAAAAGCACACGGGACTGGAGATGAAAAAAGACTGATGGCCCTGACCCCAGAAGGATTAAAATTTCAGAAACATAGCCAATATGGGCAGACAGGCTCATACAGGGAGGGAATATCTGGCATATGTCAATACCCCCCAGTCAGGTGCTGGTAACTGTGCCAAGAATTAAAAGCCTGTTAAAGTAGTTAATAAGATTCAGGAGATATGCAGAAAACAATGCTTTTAAGGTAATATAGTCTTAATCATCAATCAGGGCACATTTCTGGTTTGGTTTTTTTTTTTTGTTTCCTGTCCTGGGTGACAACATGAAGGACTACCTTTTGGTGAGAGAAAGAAATCAAGACATAAATGCTAGTATTAGGTTTTCATTCTGTGCAAGGACTATTTTTAAAAAAATAGGTAATTTTGTGATTAGGACTGGGTTTCAAAATTTGAGACAAATTTCAGTGTCAGGTAGACACTTCCTCATCTGCCCTCGACCAGGAAACATGCCGGTCTCTCTCCCACCCATATAAAAGTCCTCTTGACTCATACATGTGCTCATAGTGACAGGTGTCAGAGGTCACGAGAAGGCACACCTGTGCCCAGTTAGAAAGGAACACTCTGAGGCACTTCCAGGCACAGACAGCCATACTGCAAAACTGAAAAGGGAGGCAGAGAAAAAAACTGAAACAGCAAAGTTTCCATGCTCAGGTACCCACAAACTATTCTCTTCTTACTCAGCATCAAACCCCACAGCTCCACCCAGCAGCCACCTTCAGTCTGTGGGGTTTCAACAATGTGGACTCAAACATTTAGCTTGTTAAAGACAAATAAAGCAGCAGCAGCTCTGCATATGTACAATTGTTTGGGATTATTTTGAAATCCTGTATTCACCCGGGGTTATTATCATCAGTATCAGTTATAGCTCCAGCATATGCAAAGCTGCAATTTTAATTTATTCCAGGAGGCTCTGACAGATTGGCAAATCCAGGCATAATTGGCTTGCTCAAGAAGAAAAAGCAGTGATGATCTATGTAATAGATGTGCTGCAATACAATGACAATACAGTATGGTGTTACATTAATACCAATAGCCCCCTTTTAATATGACTCACTGTGTGACACTCATTATTCCGGAGATTCCGCGGCCGACAATGCAGTGAAATGCAGAGAGACGTGTAAACAGATGCAGTGGTGATGTATGTCTGCTGCCATTAATTTAACACAGGCAACTGACCCAGTCAACTAGCACTTAATGTTACAGAAAATTTGCTGAGTGGTTTCTGAGTGTGCTCTGCTCAAAGCTGGTTTGACCATAACAGAATCTTATTAGAAATACGCAGGGATGCACCTCAAGAGTCTACTTGAAAACCTGCTTTTAGAAAGAGGCCCAATCCTGCAATCAAGCTTCTGCTCTTACAAGTGGAAGCTCTACCATGTATTTTAAATTAGCAATTAGCTGAATTATCGTCCATAAACCAGCTGTTAGAAGAAGGCACTGAGACTGATGTCAGGTGAGGTCCAGTTGGCTGTTACCTAATTCAAAGAATAAAAGAAATGAATGTTTTGCAGTATGTTAATTTCATTTAATGTGGAATCATCTGCAAAGAAACAAAACTTCATAAAAACTATGTACAAGAAGCCACCTTATTCACTAGGTGATGCTCTCCTTCACCAGAGAGCAGAAACTCCTTTATGAAGAGACAGTAACTCTTTTTCCTTCTAAGTAAACCTGTAAAAAAGGTGAGATATCACAAAATACTGCAAAGTCAATGTTAATGTGATAGAAAATGGTTTCACATACATTGCCAAAGTTTATTTCCAGCTACCCTCAGCCAGAAAATAGGTGTAAATAAATTATTACCAAAAGCCTAGACATCAAACAAGTAACAGGGATTTGCTACAGAACTGGTGCAAGTAGCAAGAAACTTCATGAAGCAGTTCACATCTTCCCACACTCCTGTAGCATGCCTTACCCACGCTGGATTTATCTAACCTGAAATCACATCTAACCAGGGGTCTAAATTTGATGTGTCCCACAGGTCCTGCCTGTGAGCCTTGCCAGGAATACCCCAGACAGTGATCTCTCCAGCAGGCCAGTGAAGCTGACAGTGCACACAACACTTTAAACCAGCTAAACCTCTCTCTTTGTCTTATTTATCCTCTTCAACTGCCTCCTTGTCTCTGTGAATAAATACACAGGACACAGTCCTGATGGGAGAACAGCAGGTCGCCCCAAAGGGCCTTGCAGTGATCTGCTCCGCATTCACCACCATCCATTGGCTAAGTGCAATCACAGAGAGCACAGTCTAGACCTCACAACTCACAACAGACCCAAACCAGCCAGAGAAGAGGCTGTGATAGCATTTTCATTTGTTACTCAATATGAAAGGGGCCATCCAGCCTCATGCTGAGATATTCAAGCTTTCAAATCCTTACCAACCTTGGTTCACCAGCTGGTAACCCAACGACAAAGAGAACGAGTGAGCAGTTCACATGGTACAGACGTTTCCACGGTTTTCACGACGTTAAAAATTAACAGGACAATAAGAGAGTGCAAAGAAGCATTTCCCAACACAAGCAGCAAAATGCAGTACAGAATGAGTGCTGGTTGATGAGCATGCCAACGTCTCTGCAAAGGAACTTGGGAGAAAGGAGAACTTGCAACCGGAGAAACCTCTACTGTGCTCACGCTACAGACCGCAGTTACAGGCATTTCCAACAACACAGAGGTAGGGTCAAGGGCAGTTCCAGGGCAAGGTAAAGATGAGGAGGAAACTAACAGGGATTCATCTGTGCAGGCATTTTCAACAAGAAACCAATCATCTGTATGTTTATCATAAATTCTCACCATGCTTCTGAGGCCCAGCCTCACATCATTGGCCATCTCCAGATGGAAAGGGAAAGGAAGATGTGGGGAGAAAAAAAAAAAAGGATCAAGACAGTGAGGCTAATAATGTAATTAATATTTCACTCTTTTCAGCAAATACGTACTCATCATTTCTTATACTTCTGGTCTGAAATAGCATTGCAACAAAAGAGGATGGCCCTCAAGAGGGTGGTGTTTTCAGAATTTTACATCATCTAAAATTACACTGTGAAGTAACAGATTACTCTTTTATGAAGGAAATATTAAATTCATGAAGGTTCCATTCCAAAATTCACTAAAACTTAATGGTTTCTTTACATTGCTTTACACATTTTTTTAATCCTAATTTATAATCTAGTCCATAAAGGGATGCAATTTCTCACTCTAGTGAGCCCAAATCCAAGCAATGCTATCCTTTAACAGCCTGAATTACTCTACTGGAGCATCAGACATAACAGATTGCTCCACACCCTCCTTTTCTTCACCATTTCTGTCTAGTCACATCCAAATCTCAAAAGTTCCCATTTTTTCTTATTATGCCAGGAGTAGAAGAGAGAGTTGGCACAGGAGACAAAGAATTGCTTCTACAACCTGTTTGATGCCCAGTGTTAGCTGACTTACAAAGCCTCTCGTCTCCACTCCAGCTATTTGAAAGCCTTACAGAATCCTTACTCCTGACTATTAGCCACAATTTTGCAATTAAAAACCAAATTTTGAAAAGGTTTCTGTGCCCCTGTTCAGGGCTGTATTTTGGAAACTGCCCAAGCTCCTATTTTGACATAAGACAAGACATGACCAGCCAAATCATTAAAATAGGTCAGCATAATAAAAATCTGGCCACCAGTTTCCCAAAAGATAACACTTGAATACTGAATAATTCTGAAGAAATAGTACTTGTTATATTGAGTGAGTTTGTGTAGCTCTTTGTGCCTGTATATATGGGTCTGGACTTAAGGGAAATCATAACCAAGCTACTGAATAATTTAAAAAATAAATAAAATATCTTCCACAGTATTGGTATCTGTGATACCTTAATATTTTGGTAATATTGACCACAGGTTATTTCAGGTACTATAAAATTATTTAAATTCAATTGATAAATAGGTTTATAAATTGCATGCTAATATCATTGCATGGTAAGGTCAATCTTCACCAAATAACCCCAATGCACATGGAACTCCCAGTTTCTGCTTCATACATGGTGGTTTCAAAGCAACTGAAGTTTGACCCTATGCCACTAAAAGGAATGGAAATTTTTTGGTGCTCTGGGTGAGATTACAATACACCTCTTATTTAATTTTATGTACATGCTTAAATGATTAGTCAGATCAACACCTAAAGCATTTTAAAAACCACAAAAATGCAAAAGAAATTTGAGAAAAAGTCACATTTTATGCTTTGTTTTTATTTTAAACTTTTACTGATTTTGTTACTTTACACCCCCTTCAAAAAGTCAACTTTAAAATACCACCGTAGGCTGAGATAAGACATACAAAAATTAGCTGTGTAAACATTGTGTGAAGAATCTAAAAGAATCTGACACATTAAGGCTCCAATTCAGTAAAATACATAAGCTCACGCCAAGCTCATGAGTAGCCACAGAAGTTCTCTGGGATAGGCAATGTAATGCAAATTAAGCAAGTACTTACACTCATCACCAAACTGAAACTTTAAACAGGTTATTTCTTTCTGATTTCCCTGCGTGGCAAAACTCATTTTTTAAGCTTATTTCTGTTGAATAATTTTCTTCCCCCACTAAGGTTCATGCCAGGTAAATCCAGATTATATCCCTAAGGATGCCATTAACAGGGTTTTCTTACATGACAGAGAAAAATTAAACCAAACACAAAAATCCCTTCCTTGCAGTTAGGGAAATAAGTTGGTACAAAACTCAATTGCTTCGCCACTGCTTTGGGTAGCAGAAGCCTGGGCCCAGTGCCATAAATCACGGGGATGACATGTCATGTTAAATCCATTATAGCCTTGACCAAAATCTATGGTGATCAATAGCAGGAGTTGAGTGATTTCATTGGATTCTGGATGTGCACCCTGCCTGGGACCAGGAATTACAGAATATCTGCTTCACTACAGGCACCTCCAAAGAGAAAATCTTGTTTCTTCACTCACATAAAAAGCCAGCATGGAGTTAGTTAAGATGCCCTTCCAGCTATTACCAGCTTCTGTACAAGGTAATTTATATATTATATTGGCCTCTTTTCTTTTTTTTTTTTTTTGACTGGTTCTTCCAGCTTATACTTTATCATCAAACAACATTAAACTTTGCATTCTGGGTTGACTGGTTCCTAACACCACTTTGCTGATTTGAAAATGCTAGTTAAAAGAAGTTCCTCAGCTTATTACATTCAAAACTGGTTTGAAACTGAATTTCTAGATGGCATTAAAATGCATTATTTTGCCAATGTTTGCATGATTTATTTTCCCCAAACAAACCTTTATTTATTCTTAGAAAAGTAGAATACAATACAGTAGTACAAACAAATGATAATTTATATGCAACTGAGCAAAAAATGTACAAAGATTTCAGACATGTCATTAAAATACAGAAAAAAAATAATTTAAAATAAAAACAAGATAAAATATAGAGAACATGCAATGAAGGGAAAATAAAATATCGGGTTGATGATCACGTGTTTCCTTTCACTCTCAAAAGGAACCATCCTGGGGCAAATCAAATTATCACATAAAAAGATAACACCACAAAGGTAAATGAAGTGAAACGGAAAAAGACAAGGAAAGTGAAAATAATGGAGAAAGCAAGAGACTCTTTAATAATCAAAACCAACACTGCTGACACCATGCTGAAGATACAGAAGCCTCAATTGCCATGGACTAGTATGTGGCTGGAGAACCAAAGTGAGATGAACACAGTACAAATCACAGTTCTTAGCAGTGACAAATTTGGATCCATTGGACTCGTGTCTGCCAGCTCCTATTTCCACTTGTAAGGTACACTGGGATTCCTGCTCTTCTAATACCACTACAGAGCCTTAGTGGGTAACTTTCATGACTGCTAAAGCTGGAAGAATGGATTTCTGAGGTAGGCTGGGATTTGCACATCAGTGGGCACGGAAACAAGGGAGTTTAAGGCAGATCACAAGAGGCTGCCCTGGCCAGAGATACAGGGTTTTTTCCCTTTCACCCTTTGTACTGCCAAAATACTTGTGACGATTTTTAGAATAATTTTGCTACCTCCCACTATCTCACAGAGCTCTCAGCACTTAGATGTTTTGAGATTCAAGACATTATTAAGCTTGGAGCAGCAGGAAATAGGAATTATAAGGTGCTGTTACTAGTACACAAGACCATTCTCACTCTGAACAGTACCTGAAATGCTGCCCCCTTTTAATAATTTAAAAATAAAAAGGACAGAAAAAAGAGTCTATTGAACAAAATGATTTTGCAGAAGCGTGAGAAAGGAAAGAAATCACAAACTGAGCTGTGAAAGACTGTGATTGTTAATGAATTATAAATTTGACACAAGTTATGAGACAATGACTAGAAGCAACTCAGGAGGTGGAAAACTATGCTATGCCTTGACCAATAAAAGCCCCAAATCTTCTTGCACTACAGATTCCCAAACACACTGAGTCCAGTTTCTGAAACACTCACATTGCTAGGAATAGCACAGCTGGTTTGGAAAAATAGATTTTTGATTAATCATATATATTATCTGTGCAAAGAAAGAATCAAACCAAGAATTTCTTGGGGTCATTCTAACATTCTCCTGCAAGAGCTATATCAAATATAAGTGAATCAATATCAACTCCTATGAGAGATGCAACAAGTATCAGATCCCAGAAAACAAAAAATTATCCTCCACAGGTGACTAATTTTGTTTAACATGGGGTTGCCTGTTAATTTTTTTTAGTGAATAATCTCATTCACAGTGAAAAATATGAGAATTTAACTTTCTTTCCATGAATAGTAGGATATTTTTTCTTTGCATATAAGTTTCCATTGCTTTGTAGTATATGGATGAACTAGGAATGCTTTCTTCATAGCTCTGATGAGATCTCAGAAGTAATAATCTTCAGAGAAGTAGCACATCACACAAAGACACAGCTGATAAAGCACAGAGGATGCTGGGGAGCCCATTGCAGGAAGCAGCCACGCTGGATCATAATGACAACAAAAATGTGAAAACTGCCTTTCATTCCTTCAAAGGGGATAAAAGATACCAACAACCTGATGATGTGGCAAAGCCCTTGGCTGCTAAATGATCCAAATTACATTATGGCTTACTGATATTCTGAAATAAATGCATAGGACTCACACAAAAAGTTAAAGAAATCCAGAGGCAATTGTCAAAAGTTCGACATTTATATGGTACCAGGTTTTAATAACTTCATCTTATTGCTCAGTTATTTAAAAGGGACTTAAAGTGATTGAATAAAGACTCCAGAATAGATATTAATTTTTCACAACTCCCTAATTTTCTGAAGCTTATTGAAGTCAAAAGATTAGGTATCAGTATTTCAGGCTGAGTAGCAGCTGTGTAAAGTCAAGATTTTAACACACAGAGATAGATGTATGGGCTGGCTAAATTTCACTGTGGGTATTGGATGGCTGGGTACTAACAATGAGTAGAGGGTGATTATCAGTTCCAGAATATCTTTTTAGAAAAAGATGACCTAGTGCAAGTTTTTCTAAGTTAGACAGTAATAAGGCAATTTTAACATTACCAGATATTTTCCAGATTGAAGAGATTGCAAACTTGAGCTCTAGTAGAATAATGTGGCATGGTGTTGCAGCAGTACATTTTTTTCCTGATGCTGGAGCTAATATTTCTTTTGTTAATCTTATCTGATAAGGATTAAATAGGGATAACATAAAGATTTGTACAGCAGAACTCATTAGAAACATTTTTACAAATCTCCTTCAAACAGAATAAAAATATCTTGTATCAACATCCTGAAAAAGATCAACCCAGCCTTTGCTCTTCTAGCAAGAAATTTCACTATTCCTTGAAAGATACAATTGTGAACCAATGGGAAAATAAAGGGAATTCATCTTTCCTGGAGGTTTGTCTTAATGAATTGACGTAGTGCATAGGAACAATACAATTTTTTTTTTTTTTTTTAATTTCTGTGGGGTTGAGTTTCTTCTAACTGGAAGCAGAGTCCCCTTGACATAACTCTTCCTATAAAGTCTACAAATGTAGATCAGGTTAATATCAATGTCCAAGTTATGTTGTCAGGTTTCAAAAGATGGGCTTCTGTTCATCTCTTAGTTAATACTACATTCTTCACACTCAGTGTAATTAAGAGCTGTGATTTATACCATGCAGACATCTGAGTCCTTGGACATCAAAGTATTGGCTCAGCCTAACCTCCACAAAAGCCTAAGGAATACAAAGTGGAAAAATAAAGACGACAAACTGGCAAAAAACACCACCTTAATGTCAGCTGAAAACACTTCTCCAATGCCAACGAAAGCAATGCACATTTTTCTAGCCACAGACTTCACAGACCCTCAACATAAAAAATAAGAGTCTCTAAAAAATGCTTTTTCTCTCTCTCCAGCAAGCTGCACGCCACCCAACCCTGTCATAAATCTGCCACAGTAGTTGTACATTCATCATCCCAACATTTCCTTTTTTATTTGGGTTGGCAACTGTTGGCATGATACAACCAACCAGGCTGGTCATGCCAAAGTGAGAATGCTACACAAGGGCTTCACAAGTCAGGACAACTCCTCATTCAATTCTGGTTCCACTACAATTTTTTCCAGAGGATTTATAAAGCTCCTAACAGGGTGATGGTCACAGAAGCCAAATGTTGCCACCTTCTCTTTGCCTCATAGGCAACATGAAAGTCTAATCTCAGACTGCAAGAAAATCAGCCTTTTCTGTGACCCTCCACAAGCTTTGCTTCACATAATAAAGTGGCTGGGAGACTTCCCAGTTCCCACAATTTTTAGGTGTTATCACAATGCTTGTGTTTTGCCAAAGCCTTCCCCAAAGCAGAAGCAAATCAGCAGCATGACTTGAGTTTGCAGCTCTTACTGAAGGAATGCCTTGGCTGGAGTACCAGATGCAGCTAAGAGGCAGATTTTAATGCTCTGTGTGTGCTACTCGTGCTGCAGCTCTGTCATTATAGCTCTTGCTGTAGAAATGCTGGTTAACACACAGTGCTAGAAATGAGCTATCCTGAACACACTCCTGGAGTCCAAACTCTCCTGGTGCCTTTGGTCCCCTACCCCAGGCTCAGCCACTGCTCCTGGCTCAAGCACAGGAGTGCCCAGGACTCCACAGCCCCCACCAGCCCTGGATCCTCTCCTTACCATAGTTTTGAAGCTTGGTTCTTCTAAACACATCAAAAACCTTCAACCTATATTCAGCATCTCTTTCCAAACTTGGTTTCCTACCTTAATTGCAGTAGCCATCAGATGTCCCACTTCCATCCCTCCTCACTGGTAGTACATAAATAAATATGTCAGGCCACTAATCTGCCAGGAAATACTGCTACATTCATTTGCTACTTTAGTTGACTGGATATTGTGGTCACTGTGACAAGAGCCCCCAACCCCTGGTGGGCAGCAGGGCTGGAGCAATGTGGCCATTTGGCACGTGTGGCCATTGGCCTAGGCAGAGGTTTTCTGAGGATCCTGCCTGTCCCTGGCTCTGATCAGCTGTCACCCTTCCCTCCAGCTACTCCTCTGATCAACCCAAAGGTGCCTCCAGCTGCCTGCCTGTCACTGCTGTCCCTTTGAAGGGACCCCTCAGTGCCCCCCGGCATACCCTCCGTACGCCTTCCTGCAGCCAGCGTGGCCCGGCCCTGTGCCCTCTCACTGGGAACATGCACCTCCTCGTTCAGCCTTTACACCTGCTGTGCCAGGGCTCCCACTGACTCTCTTCCCCCTCTCCTGGCAGCAGTCCCACCACTGATCTCTCTGGAACCTGTCCATGCTCTGTTTAAGTTTAATTTGCCCCTAACCCAGCCTAGTTGTGCTCCAAGGGCTGGCTCAGCCCCACAGACAGCCATCTCCCCAAGCACAGCTCTACCATGGGAGTAACCTCAGTTTCCTTTAAAACACAGAGGGTTAAAAGTATTCTATGTTTGACAAAGATACTGCTAAAGAGCACTACAGATGTACAAGAGCAACCTTCATCAAGAACACACTGGAGGGAAAGGGAAGGAGAAGGATGGGAAAGGGAGAAAAGATGGGATGGGGTAGGCACAGATATGCAATAGTCCTTCTTAGAGTTATTAAAAAAAGAAAGGGAGGGGAGAGGTGAAAAAGAAAATATTTAAACTCAGGAAGACAGATCCTTTTTCAGCAATGGAAACCGAGTATTCAAAACTCCTTGCAATAAAAGAGCAAATTATTTCACCGTAGCTACATGAAACTGCCTTTAGGTCATATTCTCATCTCACTCTACAAAAATACACAAAGGCAAGTCCCTGAGCATAGAGAGGGGAGCACACCACATAGTATGGCCAGAGAAGTGCTTGTGCACACAGCATGAGGACACTTTGGAAAGCATCCCTGCCCCAGCCCTGCAGGATTTCACAGTGTGCAGTGAAGCACCTACTGCTGGGCTTTAGGCCTTCGCAGCACTAGCGTGGGGAATTACAGCAGGAGCAACTTCTACAAGGCAGCAGGGCAAAATCCGAGCATATGGAACTGTTTGGGTTGGAAGGGACCTTGAAGATCCCCAATTCCAACCTCTCTGCCAAAGGCAGGGATGCCATTCACTAGATCAGGTTGCCAATTTGCCAAAATTGCTTACAAGTGACAGGTATGTCTATTAGTCTACTGCTCCTGCAAGTTGAGAAAGAGATTAGAATTGGTGGGCTATGTACTATTTTCCAGCTGTAGTGTAGTAGTGCAGCTCACTGCTATTATTTGCTTGTAACATCTGTTCCAAGATGAAAGCACCTACAAATGCCTCAGTGTCTCCAAAATTGCAAGAGGTTAGTTTGTTAAACATTTAAGCTATGTGAACAAATACAGGCTTCATGCAAAACCAATATGAGATTGTGTGATTATTCTGTCTTAGCATTGCTAACTACTGTTGGCTGCTGTGCATGGAAACTTCAAACCCAAGAACTTCTCAGATATAATTTCCTAGATAAAACATATTATATGAAGGTCAGCCTCCTCAGAGGCTCCTACTTTTAGAAATAAAACTGACTTCAAAAGAAAGGAAGCATTTAAACAGCATCATGGCAATATGGCTTATTCAATTATTAACTAGCTGATTTATTTTTAATTGCTCATGGGGATCTTCAAACTCAACCTAGGAGTTGAGTCAGCCATGAAGGAGAGCAGCTACCAGATGTCTGGCAGCTGCAGAGCCTGTGCAGGACGGACACGGATCTCCCAGCCAGTGGATGGGGGCTCAGATCAGAGAAAGCATCACCACAGATGGCACATCTGTGCCTGTGACTGGCCTCCCTGCCACTCACAGCAGAGTGGCCGAGGGCATGTTTCTGAACCACTCTCTTACCCCTAAAGGTGGTCTCTCCAGGTCAGGGCTGAGGCACATTGGTGGGGCAATGAGGGGAAGTTTGCACTGCTGCTGCCCATGCTGTATCTGCTCTACAAATAAATAGAGGACTTTAGTCTCCAGGGCTGTCAGTTTGGCACCTTCCATGTGCACAAAAGACACTTTTGTTCGTTTGCTTTTATTTTCTTAGAAACAACCACCCAAAAAGTTATATGCAAAGCTTAGTATGGCAAATCAAAATAAATCAAATTTATTGCATGAGAGCACCTAAAATCCCACAACTTCCACTTGCTCTCTCTTTCTCTTGTGTTTTCTACTTTTAATTGTGATAAGAATAAAAGTTATGGACCTCTTTCGGTGTTTCTTGATGACAACGGTTGCTGTTCCACCACAACTCCAATGCTGCCACCAAGCAAGCAAGAAGAAGGCCTATTGCTAAAATGCAGAAAACGCCTGCAAAGCTGTGCAGCTTGAGTGCCTTCCCATCTGTCTGTGCATTGGTATGGCTATTCAGGTCACAACGTCCCATCCGTGGCCACCACTTCTGTTTAAGAACATCCAAATCTCCACTTTCTTGCAACTCTAGGATCCTGCAGAAATTTCAAAAGACAAGTATTATTTACAATGATACTTTTTTACAGTTTTTTTTTTGTCTTTTCCTCATGCTTCACAGCTCTTAAACCTACCATCCCATAATTCAAAACTCTACCCCCCGCCCCCCACACCATCACCAGAGTGTTGTATTCTTCATCTGAAACTCCCTTATACCAAGATTTCTTTCTACTCACAGCAGCAGGTAAACTCCACCAGGTAACTTCAGGAAAAAAAGACTGTCAAAAATTCCACTGCAATGCAAACAGCATTTCCAAGGGAAATCACCACATTCCAGTTAGCTACGCCTGGTCTGGCTACATTCAGCTGCAGCAGCTGCTCCCACTAGTGAAATGCTCAACCCACTCCACTGCTGCTCTCCTACAATAATTCCAAAAATATGTGAGGCTAAACATGCTACTGTTTGTGCACCACTTAGTACAAATCTGTTTAAGCAGCGACCAACTAATTTATTTTAGTAAATGTAGTTTATTCAAAAGGATTTTACTTCAATGCTGTTACTTAATGCCTGAATTACTGTGTTAACAGTTGCTAATTAATCATTGTTTTGTCTCTTGTGAAGTGTCCCTTCTCTGCATGAATGATTCATTTTGGATTTGGTTTGATAACTGTTTTAGCTGTTTACTAACAATCTTTTCTCTTGAGGCAGCTTTGTCTCTAGTTATGCAGCTGGAGTTTTGCTCCTTTTCATAAAGGAGGAGCAAGATGAGGCAGTCTTGCTTCAGCTCCCTGCCTGGAGCAGAGCACTCGCTCACCTTCTGCTAAGGCCACACATGCCTGCACAACTGTGTGTCTTCATTTCAGGGTACACATTCACATGGGCAAGAGATACCCAGCTGATAGCTGAGAGATCACTAAACAGCATATTTTATAGTCTCCTGGTCTTGTCAGTCCCATGCAATTCTCTGCAATTGTTGTTTCCCTGCACCATTGTGAGTCTTTGACCTGTCCTTCCACCCTAAAGGATAACACAGGCCATTGCTGCTTGCTTACTGCAGGCAGCAACACGCTGCTCCAGAGCCTGCAGGATGTGCCATGAACTTGAGAGCTCTCCTCAATCTCTCCTCTACCTCACGCTGAGCCCTGAGGACATCAGTCCCCTATCTGAAGGTGTGAGGCCACACATCACCTCCAGTCCCCTCCTCCCAAACCAGATGCACGTGGAGCAGAAGGAGCAGAAGCTTTGTTGGAGCCTGAACTCGTAACCTCCCTGCTGTCATGTATTCATTGTTCTTTATTGATCAAATGCTAAAATTGATGTGAACGGTTGCTGGCTATAGAGAGAAATCCTATAAAGCAAGCTTTGTTTCAGTTTACCTCTGGGAGAAAAGATCTCTGTAGGGACTTCCATGCTGGAGTGCTATCCCATATCCTTTGCTGCTGATGCTGTTTCCAATGACTGTCACAGAGCATTCATCATCTGTCAGTGCAGCATATTCCACCACTGTCACATCCCATAGGAAAGCATAATTTCCTTTCTTTGCCTGTAAATACAGCATGAACACAACACAGTCTAAACTAAACTGCATTCTCGGTAGGACAAAACCCAAGCCAGCAAACAAATCCAGATCTTGTCACTGCTTCTTGGTGGTATTTCATTAGATCACAGTTTATATGTAGAACTTCAACATCTTAATACATTTCTAACAGTCTTCTCTCCCAGAAGGACCTCACCTACTTCAAACCTTGCTAAGATATCTTCCTTTTTTTAGTATGCACATAGGCTAACACAGCCAACTATAAGTGGAGGTGAGGCTTATGTAAGAGGTTATTAATTATAAATGAAAGCTATTTCTTTAGATGGTGAAATTCGATGCATGTTTTGTAGGAGACATGGAATGTGACTGCTTCCATGCATTTTAGTGACAAGACTGGCACAGTATGAGCATTAAGTGATGAGCATCACAGCCACCAAAATTGTAATTTTGCAGCTTTGCTCATATAAACATGTAAATAAACAAATTTCCCTTGCAAGTAAACACAGCTCTTCTGAGAGCTGTGTTAGTCCTGTAACAAAAGGCACACACTGAGCTGAAAGAGTTCCTGCTTTCCTTCACAGGTAAGAGGATTCACAAGCATGAACCACTATTTCAGTTTTGGGATAAATATTGTTTTAACACACATCCATGGAGCTATCCTTAAATATCAGCTTTAATTGGGACTGAAACCAAGGCCTGCACACGGTGTATATAATGAATGTAAATCACCTTACTTAACACAAGATGTAAGAAGCATATCTGGATAGGGATTCAGTAAAGTAAAATAAAATATCATTTTGTTGGTCAAAGTAACCACTGGTTGCCTAATATATTTAAGTAGCCGAAGTCCTGTATATATTTCTTTATGGGAACTGATTCACAAAGCTCCCCAGCAAATGGTTACAACTCTGGCACAGAATTAGTTCATCCTTCCAATCTTTTCTAAGCTCAGTTTTGAATTCACCTGTAAGTCTGTAAGACTCCATCAGTTATTTCATTACACTGGGTTCCCCTGTTGAGCAAATAAGGTTTTAATTTTTTTTATTTACTTCATCATAGTTTGACATAGAGCATACCTTTCTGAAGTCCCTTACAGTTGCTTACACATGACAATAAATCAGATGGGTGAGGTATCTTCTAAGAGGCAGAATTCAGGGAAACAAATATTAAAATCATGTTGCCTAGACTTTCTGTAAGGTACTTGCTACAATCCACCTCTTTTCCCTGATTCCCTTTTATCTGCATCAAGGCAATCAAAGATCCACACATTCATTTGCTTCTGGCTTAAAACAGAGTAGAAATGTTTTATCCTTTCTCTTCGGTAAGGTGTGAAAGAGTCTGTACACTGAACCCTTGGAAAATATTTTTTTATTACTCAGCCACATTGTGTTCCATGGTAAATAATAATACATAGAATTTTGCTATCTATGATAGGAAACTGTCAGCATTAAAAATATGTCCTCAGGAGATCAAAAGCAGCAGCAGTTGTTACTGTACACGGAATTTATTCAAAATCCATGATGTTAGAGAACAAAAGTCCTGCCTGATGGATATACACAAACTGGACACCCCAGAAAGATTTGGCCTAAGACACTATGATAAAATGTGTTTTACATTTCTCTGGGTATTTTTGTGTTGGTTGGTTGGTTGAATTTTCATCTTCTTCTTTTGTTGCTGTTTTGTTTGGTTTGGGGATTTTTTTGTTTGGGGTTTTGGGGTTTTTGTTGTTGTTTTCTGGGGTTCTTTTGGTAGTTTGTTCAGTTTAAAGAGCTGTATTTATCTTCTTTTCTTTCAGAACTGGTCAGTGAATCATCTTTTCAAATTTACAATTTAGAAAAGAACAGTGAAAACACAATACATTCCTTATCTATCTCTTAGTAATAGTTGGGGAACACAATGTTCCTCAAATATTTGACTTCTGTTACAATGCACTGGCTAAAGAAAAAACCACATTATTGATTCCACTTTTCAATCCTCAGTTTTCTGTATGTTATCTTATATACAAGAGCTTTGTACACTGACTTTCAATGCTGGACAGCAGATCTTTTGTAAAGGTCTACTTCTCTTGTGTTTGTAGTGCTGCTATGCTAAATCACATCCTGCAACTGTAAATGGTCAATAAACCAAGTCTGCCAGACCTCTTCACATCTATTTTACATATTTTTAATGACATAAATCAGTCTATCCAATGCCATCACATCTACAGAGCATTATTTCTCTGATAGCCTGATCATTTTAGCATAATCAGGAATCTGACTTCTAAACTCTTGGCTGTGCATTTGTCTCAACTCCCAGAAATCCTGGGTGCAAGACTGTTTCTCCTCCCTCTCTGATTGCCAAAACCAGAATCTCCAAAGATCCCTTTTTCCTAAGGAAGACTTGGTTCTTTCCAAACTTCTTCCACTTGTGAATTTTCTTCCCTGAAGAGTGAAGACCTCGTACTATTAGTGTGTTTGTTGTGTGGAAAGTTTTCTTGTAACAAAATGTTTAGTTGCTGTCTAAATTCGGCAACCGTCACTTCCCTGTTAATATCTGTTGTGACAGCTAAGCAGTATCATTTGTTCAATTTAAGGAAAAGCTGTCAAACTTTGAAAAACATATGTACAAGATACATAAGTGCACACATACATGTGTGTTAGAAGTAGGCTGACTTTTTATATATCTTTACAAGGCAAGCAGTAAAAGCCAAATAAAATCAAATTGCCATTTATTTTCAACAAAAAAAATCAACCTCAAACTTTAAATGTAGTTTAAACATTTAATTTTTTTTTTTTTTTTTCTAGTGAGAGACTCCATGTGTGCACATATGCCTGCCCCTTAACTGCCAGGCCATGAATGTAGAAGACTGGCAAAAGGGCCTGTGGCAAATGCCAGCTGAGAATAGATGAGATAGCTTGAATAACAAAATGACTGAAATAAACATATAATAATGAGCTCAAAGTTATACTTCAGTCTTCTAATTGTACTTCATATTTTGCTCCTTTGCTATGGCCTTACTGTGATTCTCAGCATACAGGCATGCTGCACAACAAACCAAAAACTACTTGGTTAAACTTTCAAAAACCTCTTTATCAGAAAGTCAGCCAAAGCAGCACTCATTTATTCCACCCAGGGAGAACAATTACTTTGGCTTACACCAAGGACACCAGATTTATCCTTGGTTTAAGAGATTTAAGAAAAAAGAACCCCCTGGGCAAAACTTAGATCAAAAAATATTTCTTCTTCACAATCCTAAAAAAATTAAAAGGCCAAAGAAGATTGCTTCCTAGACAAGACAAGCACCACAAAGAAAATAATACTCCAGGAAAGCAGTAAACAACCCCATAATGTCACTCTTCAGCATGGATGGAGATAGAGGAATATTGTTCAAAGGGTCCTGGCTTACTGATGGTTAAACAATGCTGCTTCAAAGAAAGCATGATAAGAAATAATAATAACATGAAAAAAGATTGATTCCAGGTTAATCACTGATATATCTGTGATTTATCTGAAACTTATGAAGAAGCTATCATACTTAAGACAGAAGTGCCAGAATAATGCAAAATTCATCATTAATTTACTGCCAGAACTGAGTGTCAGTGTAGCTGATCCCATTATAAGGCTGGTACCACAGAAATATCAAAAAGTGACCTTTACATTGGCATTAGTGGAGTAGTTCAAAAACACGGTTGGATAACATTTATTATCTATAAAAAGTGCTTTAAGAGAAGCAACATAGTTCTAATAAAAAGAAAAGCATGCCATTTAATCCTGTAGAAATGTTTCAAACATTAAAATAATTAGGAACCACTACAGGATGCAATAGATTCAGGTTTAAGGAAGCATTTGCTTTTGCTTCAAAGGCTGATGGCTCAAGAAATGGAGAAACTTATGAAGCTCTATGACAGCAATCACAATTCACAATACAAAATCCATTGTGGACAAAGTAGTTTTAAAAAATCGTATTAAATGAACTTTTAAATTACTTCTACTCTCAAAATTAGAATGAAGAGAGATGAAGATCGCTCTGATTTAATGCTCAGAGATCATTAAGGAAGCAAAAAAGAGAAGGAATAAATTCTTACTGTGCCATTGCCTAAATCAATGATGCATTCTCATTTTGTCCTCTACTTGGTTTTGATCGCTTTTGATCAAAAGTGATACACAGGAAGAAAAGAAACAATTCAGAGAAATTTTGGCACCAAATTAATTGGACAGGGGAACAAACAATCTCAACCAAAGCAGGGCATTGTAAAATGCAATAATGAGTTTAATTCTCCTATCTGTATATATAGAAGATGCAGGCTCACATGGCAATCATATTACTTTGTTCTTTCAAACTAAAAATGGGTGCTCCCAAAGGAGATAAAAACCACAGGTTATTACCTAGGTTGGTGTGATCAATAATTACCCTGATTGCCAGGGGATGTAAAGCAAACAGTTCACTGGGATCCTGGCTGGAGAAACTTTCCTGTGACAGCATTAGTCAATCCTCACCTGTGACAGTCCCAGACAGCTCCAAGTGGCAAAACAGCATTTTGTATGGACTGGTGGCTTGTGTGGTTTCTGCTCCTGTGCTGTGCAGAGGTACTGCTGAATAGGAGGAGGTTTTCCATCTTCACTGACCACTTCCAACTCTCTTGGGAATACAGCAAAAGCAACCTTCCCCCTCAGCTCTCAAGAGCCCTCCTGTCACTTATGTGTCACTGAAGTGCATTCCTGCCTTTTCCTTGGCTCTCCCAGTGCTGCAAAAGCTGTGCCTTGCCCATGGGAGATGGTCACTGTGGCTGCAGGGACCCTGCTGTGTCTGAAGAGACATCTCTGCCACAGCAACCAAACGCCATGGCAGCTCACATGACTTTCCTCCACTGCCATCCCCTTGTTTTCAGACAGTCAAAGGGAGTAGGAAAAGCTCCATGAAATGGAGAAAGACAAATGGAATAGGGACAAACACCTGAAATACCTGTCTGTGGCACAAATAGCCAGCAGTCCCTGTTTTGCACTGAAGTGCCATTGCTTTCTTTGTAACTGCAGCTGAACTGTGATACTGCCTGAAGAAAATGGAAAGGAGAAGGAAGGAAGGAAGAGTAGTAGTGATTCTTTTTTTTTTTTTTTTGCATTGTGTCAGGCAAGTCCTCATTCAGAAAAATGTTCTATGAATCTTTTTATGCTAGAGAGATTTAGAGTTCCCATTTCCTACGAAACACATTTGTAAGGCACATTTACATCTCTTTCATGCAGCAGTATGTGTTTATGGATAGAAACTCTCATTTCCTTGGCTGACATCAATTCTGCTTTAGAAAAAAACCCCCAGAATTTCTAGCCATAATACTTGACATAGAAAACTTGTCTGTTTATTCAGAGAGTTCAATGAGCTAGGAAGAGTGACACTTAAACTATAAACACAATAGTTTAGTTGACAATGTTATTAAATATTAATGCCAATTTATGTAGGTGTCTAATCAAATAGCGGCCTCGGTCATCTTTGGGGACTGAAGTAAAATTTAGTTGTTGTTGACATTAATTGAATGAGCTGATCCAGTTATATAAAAATCACCCTACAACACTGAAATCAAACTTAGTATGAAAAGTTATTATCGCATAGCTAGGATGGAGCTGCCAGCTCCATACAGACAATATAATTGGTATTCTCAACTGCCTGCCAATCAACAGTTACATTTCTGGCTTAGAAAATGTAGCTATCATAAATGGCAGCATGCACTAGGCTTACAGAATAAGGGTATTTACAATTTCATGGATAAAGAGCATCCACTGCCATAAGTATGTTAGAAAAAAGACAAGTAAAATACTGTATATTTTTCTAAAGTAAAGTTTTTTATTATTGGCTCAAATGCTAGGGTACATAGAAAAGTATTTAGTGTCTCTATTTCTCCTCTAAATGCTACCAAAACATATCAAAAGAGGCCTCATTTTCATGAAATTCTGAGCAGATTAAGGAAAAAAACAAAAAAAAACCCCAACAACCACTGTAGACTTTGCTATTGCCAGAGCTCTACTTCATCCTCAAGGAAGAGAGGATTTTGGAGGTGAGGGCAGAGGGCTTTGAGGAAGCTCATCTGAGGGATGGGCAGGGTGAACCCAAACTTTTGACTGAATACTCGTATACTAAGACATGAGAGTGTCTGCATAAAGATTTTGTCCAAAAATCGAGCAAAAAGTTGGGAATCTTTTGCTACAGGAGTTTGAATTGGGAAATGGGATGGCTTGCGTTACTTGTGTTCACCCTCTTCATGGCACTGTAAAACAGGAGATTTTGGATACTCTGACTGTTCAGACAAGGCTTCAAAAATTCAAAACAGAAAAAGTAAATGCAAGCCAAAACCATTTTATTATGTCCCATGTACAAAAGCATACAGAACAAGTGAATCGGTGTTTCACGGACAAGAGTATCTCTGATCAAACATTCACTATGGTAATAAAAACTGTTGACTTGTTTTAGGAAAAAAATCAATTGACAGATGAAAAGGACACTTCATTAAAGGAGCAGCACATCAAGGATTTCAGCATGTCTGCATCCCTTCTGCGTAATGTACTCCTGGACATTTGTTTGATGTCAGGTACTGCCTGCTTTTGTTGAGGTTCAAGATGGGGAGCAGAGGGGAGAGGCAGGCTCTGAGACTGAGAGTGGGCATTTGTAATGGCCAATGTTCTTCATCACAGGACTCAGAACAAAGATGCAGCATCTTAAGCTGTTATACATCAGTCCTTGAATCCCACATTAATTCTCTGTTCCACAAAAAAAGTATAGTTTTATCTGAGAGAAATATCATTTTGGTAAAACACAGTGTCATGTGAATGCATTTTTTAAAGTCTGGCATAAACAAGAAAAATCTTGCATTAAATTTCTGTTTTAAGAGAAATGAGTAAGCGTTCTGTGGATCCCTTAACTCTTACTCATGTTTCCAATCGTGAACTCAGAAAAAAGAAAATAAGCTCAAAGGAGCAAAGGACAGGAGTCAGTACTGGATAATGTAAAGAATTACATCCAAAAAGGCATTATCAAAGCTCCCATGAAACTGAGAAACCTTATGACCAGATCGAAAGGGCTTACATCCTGAAGACTTAGGCAGAGCTAAAGTACTTAAATTCAGAACAATGACACCAAAATATGGTTCTTATCTGCCATTGAGGTACTAAAAGGAACTTTATATAGGAATTTAGGGGGGTTTTAAATGACTGTAATTTCTTTCCTGTGACTAAACATTAACTCCATAGAAACAACATTGATACAGAAATTAAATGAAAACCCCTGTGATCCAGGCTTACCTTCCTGATGCCTTCAGAAGGGTTTGATACACAATTATCTGCCCCATTATTCTTACTGATAGTCCTCCACAGTTCAGCAAATGTGTTATCCTGCTCCAAAGGGTTGGTCCCTTTTGCTTTAAAGTATTCATACACTGCTGAGTCCCTGACTGTACCATAAGATATATCCATTTGTTTGGACAGATCCTGAAACGTTCTGAAATTCAAGCAATATTGAGAAATTAGTATCATGCAGTACATTAGCAAGATTTCATTAATTAAATGGTTTCTTTCTCTGTCTGTCATTCATCAGCAAGCACCCTCACCAAGTAACATTTCCATATTTCATTCCTCATCGTAAAGGAAAGCAAAGTAGTTATTCAATGGTACTGAGATGATATG
The DNA here is from genome assembly GCA_013398275.1 of Promerops cafer. Lineage (NCBI taxonomy): Eukaryota > Metazoa > Chordata > Aves > Passeriformes > Nectariniidae > Promerops > Promerops cafer. The sequence goes on along the minus strand of VZSE01001564.1, from coordinate 1,441,924 downwards.
ATTTTAACTACACCCAAGCTCTGTTTCACCCCAGTGAAGATTTTTTTTTTGGACAGATAACATTCATGTTAAATATGCCACCAAGACTGCACAAGAATATAATGTGATAAAGACTTACCTGAACACAGGTAAAACTCAGATTATAAATAGAAACTTCCAGCCCCATCAACTTCACCAAAAATAGCTCGCAGAATTCAGTGGAATTAGTTTGCAGTTATACCAATGCTCCATTTGACTCCAAATCAATATGACTGTTCTAAACAAACAAATAAAATCTTGCTTCCAATTTCCACTAAGTCTCTCTTGCTCTCTCTTTTCACAGCCTCTGGTAAAACAGGCATTTTTCATTCACACAGAGGCCTAACTTTCATTTACTCATCATATACAACTCTGGAAGTGTAAATGGGCCTCACCCTGAGTGGCTGTGAATGCACAATTTATTTTCAAATTGTACAGAATGTAATTCACTCCTGTTTTACAGCCTTTCCTGCACTGAAAGGTGTAAATCACTGCCTGCATCAATGAAAACCAGCCCAAGCTTCAAAACATTTAAGGTGGCATCACTGCCATCAGAAGCAGCACCCTGGCTGTTTTCCCTCTCTTGGAGGTTCATTCCCATTCCTGTGCCTTCTTCCTTTGCCCTCAAGTATCACCTCTGTGCAGTGCCACCACTTTTCCATCTCAGCATACAAATATGCAACACACATTCGACCACTGCCAACCACACACAGCAGCAGGGACCAAACTGAATCTCATAAATAATGGCTTATTTTCTTTAAAATGCTTTATAAAGCATTGTGACTTTACATATTAACATTTATGTGACTTTACATATTAACAACATGCTTCTGATATAACCAACTAACATTGCTTGACATCAGTTAAACTAAAGCAACCCCCCCGCCTCACCCCATTTCTTTTCCCAAAAACAATCTTTCTGAAACAAAAACTTCCTGATCAATAGATCTGAAGAGCCCACTCTTGCCACCTCTCCCACACCTCCAGCTTCTGGAGCCACTAAAGCAGAACATTTTGGCTTGCAGCTTGTGCAGATTTCTTCACAATGCTCCTGAGGAGCCTTCTCTTGGCCCATGAGCCAAAGCTGTTTTCCACAGCTGAAGACTTGTCATAGACAACATTTTTCTGCCACCCTCTTCCCTGTTTCACTGGGGAGATGCCACTGCTGACACCTCACATGCCCATAAGATTCCCTGCTACGCTATTTAAAGCAAAGCAATCTGGGCTTGTACACAATGCCACATAAAAATACGTAGAAAACTCTTCCCTCTTCTCCCTCACTTCACCCCAGGCCTCCCAAGTGTAGCTGCAAAAGGTGCCCTTCTCTGGGACTCCTGGTCCCCAGGCTGCAGCTCCAAGGGCTGCCTCTCAGCACCCTCCCTGCCCCAAACTTTTCCAACTGACAAGCTGCTTCCAACAGTTTAAGTGGTTTAAGTTCTTAAATTGTGTTAAGGACTTTTTATCATTTTAAGCTGTTAAGCAGCTTTCAGTAAGACTGTGTGAACAGTTTCTCTCTATATACATTGCACACTTGTGGATTTGGCCTAACTCTAGGAGTTCCACCAAACCCCAAACCTCCTGTTATTCCCCTAGTTCTGTATATGGCAATTGATAAAGTACAAAACAAACACCTGGGAGGTTACTGGAAATTCAAAATGCTAATGAAAAATGGAAGAATTTGTTCAGATTTTATTTCTTTCTTTAACAATCCTGAAAGGTCTATTCTGCTCCCTTAAATGTTTCCTGTACATTCTATGGAACGGTTTTTCCTCCAGTCTTGATCTACATGATTACATGCTGCATTTAGTTCTGTCTTTATTTTTTAAAGTAAGTTTCATCATATCCCAGGGAATTGCTTAAACCCCAGGAATGGATGATTTGGCTGTTAAAAGACACATTTCTGCCTAAAGGGCAAAGAAAGGTCCTCAATATACACAGGAGGGTCTTCTGTGGCAACACTTTCCCACCAGGTTTAGTGTAGAGATTTTGGTGTGTGTAGGAAAGCATGTTTGGTAGAAGCACAGTAGCAGAAATATGTTTAACTAATATACTTTAAAACAGGTTTCAGCTGGTTACAACTTTACAAATGTCTACTGCTGATACCACTATTCTGTTTGAAAGTTTGAACATGAGGGTTCGGAAAGTTAAAAAAATAAATTAAAGTTGTAATTTTAATATTATAAGTATTTTCTATTTTCCTATTTTGCCATGGAAGCTTTTACTCAGAAATGTGCATTTTGTTTTAGCTAAATTGCACTTTATTGACAATCAGTATTTTTATTTTAGCTAAATTACATTTTATTGACAATCAGTACTGCACAAAAGCACAGTACACGTTGCTTTACGAGCAGTGCAGTTTGTTCAATTCTCTAAGCATCACAGGGCAGAGAGAGCAAACCTGGGGTTTAAATCAAGTGCTTGCAATAAACAGACAAGCATACAGGTGGCAGGGAGGGAAGCACAGCGTTGGCCTGGGTGTGGGAGTAAGGCCCTTTAGCTGGCAGCATTTCCTTGGAACAGAAAATGTGAAGTACTGCGTGTCCCAAGGATTTCTTGCAGTGCACTGTTTGATGTTTTGGACCACTTAGCCAAAAACCTATCCCAGAAATTATCCTGACAGGGAGTGGTCTCAGCTACAGTTCTTATTCTGTATAAAAAAATGTCTCTGCTGTATTTCTGCACTGAAAGTGGAGGTGATGCTCAGCACATCCATGGCTAGAAAAGTGGTCAAAAGATTTGGGCATGGTGGGCATGGGCACATACATAAACTATACTGGATGGAGATGAATTATCTCCTACTTTTTACAGGGTGAAGTAAGATAATCACGAGGGCAGGTTTTAAACACTGTTATTTTAACTCCCTCAAATTTGCCTTTCCCAGACAAAATCACTCACTGCTACATTTCAGATGCTGGCTGTATCTTACAGTTGTGTCATTCTCTAAAGGTGGCTGCTGTCATTGTTCTTAACCTTTATTTGTGCAACCAGCTGTTAGTTGGACCCATCTCCTTTAGCCACTCAAATTTTTGTCTCACTTTCCTATGGCAAAGATTTCATGCATTTAATATCCAAAATTATTTGCAACAAAAATGTGCAGCATAACAAGATGCCCCATTAACCTCAGTTATTGGATCTCACAAGCCATTAAAAGCTTTTTGTAAGTGTGATTAAAGACAAAGCCAGTAAAGCAGAAAAAGCCAATGTCCCTCACTTACTGTTACAGGAGCACAACTTCAATTTGTAGATAAATACATCCACGGTGTGATTGCTATAATTGACAAGTACATGTAAACCAATTGATTTAAGTAAATGTATCTGCAGTCAATCTAAAGAAAAAAATGCTGTCTTTTAAACCTGCATTACCAGCCAAAATATTTAATGCCCATATTTATGCCTGCTAGATGAACGCAACAACCAATACGTGTTCCCAGTGGAATTGCAATTACTTCATGCAGAGTCAACTGAAGACTGGGCTCTCTGCTTTTTTTGTTTGTTAGAGACTTACTGACATAAAACAAATGCTGCAGAAGACAGACAACAGCAACAGCATTATTAGCATTTATGATTAGACCACTAGAAGTAATTGCCAGAATAAAAATACTGGCTAGATACAGTTTCTGGAGATGTTTTCTTACTTGTAAAAGCCTTGTGTAGCTGTAGAAATGCAGACTAAAAATATGCTGCCAGTATGGGTTTATTTTACTCTGTTGCTGCTATATGCCCAAGACTTCTGGATGAATAATAAGTGACAGACTAAACTTGACACCAGGTGCTTTGAGGTAACTGCTGATCAATTAACTCAGCTGGAGGCACCTAGATCATCAGATGTGATCAAAGTATTTTTCAAAAGAAAAACATGCTCCTGTCATTAAAAAAAAANAAAAAAAAAAAAGCTCCTTTTTTTAAAAAAAAAAAAAAAAAAAAAAAAAAAGTGATTTTTTTTTGTGACCCTGAGATTTTTGCTCAATGCAGCATAATATTCTAGGTGATGGCTGCCATCAAGATAAAATGTCCCAGCGATGATGAGAGTTTTTAGGCTGCTCTGCCTAAATGAAGTCTTAAAAATGCATACATAAAATGTATAGTACAAGTCCTAAATTTCTATCTTTAAATGCCTTGAGGCTAATTTATTTTCTTTTAAACCTTTTTTTCTCCAGAAGTTAGGAATTCATTACATCTACAGAATTAAATATAAGTGCAGTTCCTAACTAGAAATGTTTTCTCCACAAAATTATGTGAGAGGGAAATATGTGTTTTATGCACTGGGAAAACAGTAAACCCAGTAAACTTCAAAGTAAAAATAGAAGTAGCTGAACTGATTTGACAAGCTTATACCACCACTGTAAGCCTAAGAAACACCTATGAGCTGAAACTTAGAATATAAAATCCTACCTGAAAGGAGATTTATTGGAAAAAATTATTCCCAGTGGAAAGCAATGAGTTGAAAGAGAATTCTGCCTACTGTGAACTGCAGAAAAGTGCAGAATTTTGAGACCTAAAATTGCTGAGAACTCCTCCCTCCAAGGGAGAATTTCCCATGACAATGAGGACAAATAAGAAAATGCTGTTAGTTGTTGTTGACCACATCAATCCACCCACTGAGAGATGAACTTGGAAGCCAAGCAAGCACTGCCAGATCAGATTCTCATTTGTAGATGTCCCCAAGAGGAGGGAGTCCACAAAGCTGAATCAAGGTTGAAGCGGTACCGCGGTGGTACAGACAATGTCTGCGTGAGCAGATCTTACTACTCAGAACCTCAGTCCTGATCTGAGTTCTGATTAATTTTTATACCCATTTATGAATCTGCAAGGCAAAGGATTTGAGCCTCAGTCCATTGCTCACAAATGAACAGTCTTTGGAACTCCAGTTTTAAGTAAAATTTATGGGTGGGTAGGATAAATCTTGTTTTCAGACATCCGAAACCCAGTTCTAACTTTCACAAAAGAACATTATCTAGAGCTCATCTACCCAAACTGAACAGTTTAACTGGTTGAAGAGCTAAAAAAAAATAAAAATTCCCTCTGTTATGGATATAAAGCACCACTAGGGGATGATAGTCTCATTGACTCAGAGACTTGCGTGAAGACTTGCACTGTGTTGCTAAATGCAAGTTAAAAAAGAACAAGCCCACTTAAAATGGAAGAGAATAGCAGTTAGTGTCTCTAAACATTAGTGCAATTGATATTTCATGAGCCTTCAGCTGTACAAGAAGGCTGAACAATGAGGTAACATTAGAATTGACCTATCTTTAGCACCTACAAGTCTAAAAAGTAAATCTACTTAAAAAAAAAAAAAGTATTATGACATATTTTGGCAGATTTTCAATGTTTGTTCCAGGTACATATTGGAATGTTATCTGTGTGTGTTAAACTGGACATAAAAAAACTAAAAGATGGGCTACTTTAAAGATTATTCTTAGTGGGGCCAATAAAACTGTTCAAGGTACTCTTAGAATGGCAGTAGCCTTAGTACAGAGAATTAAAATGAAAACAAGTTTATCTCCACTTCTTATAACCTTAGCCTTCAAAAGAACTGGGTCCATGATTTTAATTTGGGCATCTCTGGTTTTCTTTGAAATTATGAATAATTAAACTGAGCTCTTAAATCAGTCTTTAAATTGTCAACTTCTCTACAGTGACATGATCAAATTGTTCCATTTCACTGCAAGTCACTTTAAATGCTCTTGATTCTGTCTCAGTGCAGGGATGTGCAGAGCAACAGGTTTCTTCATCAAATACTCCACGCAAAATTTTAACTTTAGCAACAGAGGTAGTCCAGTGGAGATCAGCAGCAGTACTTGTATGCTTAGGATACACTTTTCTGAGTCAAGTCCTTCACCAGCAAATATATACTGCTTTATAATTCATATAAAACTCATTTTAGCTGATCTCCATGAAAAATAACATCCACTTTAAACAAAAGCCTTAAGAGAAAAAGCCTCATGGGAGTTTCTACAAGGGGAGCTGTAAGTATTGACAGAGCAAACTACACTGAATGAGTGGAGTTGCAGCCCCTCACACCAGGACTGAACCTTTCCAAACCACAGCAGGAGACCAACAGTGCAGACAGCCAGGGCTGTGTCTGCTCTTGTCCTCACCAGTGGGCAGGAACAGCTGCTACACGGGATTTGGAAGAAGCAGGGACTTTGCTCCAGTGGCAAAACCAATCAATTGACACGTGTCACAGAACATGTTGCCATGCCAACCACCTGCTCTTCCTATAGTTAAAACAAATAGTGATTGAACTCCTCAGCAGGTGATGGCACTGCAGCAGCTTTTTTTCATGATTATAATGGTCACTGCTGCCAGTGTGGTGGCATCTCTGAGGCTCTGATTGGATTGGGACTCACTGCCCTAAATTAGGTGCAACCAAAAGTCCAATGTAACATTGGGTTCTAGGGAGAGGATGCTAAAGCCAGCTTTATTTCTGCCCCAGGAGGAAGGGGTTTGCTACATCATGCATGCCATGTGTGATGGCAACAGTTCTGTCACCCACCCGGTGCTGTACTGCTGAGACCAGTGAAACTAGTCATGCACACAAAAGCACATGCTCAAGGTTCCCAGGATTGGAGACAGAAATACAAACAGTAAGAAAAATGAAAAACAAAATAGCCAAATAATACATACACAAAGCACTAGAAGCACTGAACTTGTAAGGCCTCCAAACTGATTTAAATTCTTTCAAACGACTTCCAGTAGCCTCTGTTCCTACATGCAAAGGGAAAGACAAGTAAACTAAATTGAACTATTTTCTTAACTCCTGATATAGCACTGGCTTCCCTGCAGACGGAGTGTTTTCACTGGGGCTCTGTTCCTGCAGAGCTACTGCATGATTAAGTTTTAAAAGGAGGGAACAAACAGAATGTAAACCCATTGAAATTCAAAGACAGTCAAGCCACTAATAAATGATACACTGTCATGTTTATGATTTTAGTGGTAATTAATTACTAGCTACACACATTGTATTGGCAAAACATTTGGAGGCTTTGTGTACTTTGTAAGAGTCTGAGATGCAGCAGAAATATGTTCTATTATCAGCACTTGAAATTCCACTTTTGCTTTACTGATCTCAGAACAATCTGCAGCACTTTTGCTGAAGTCAAAGTGTGGAGGATATAGGACAAAACCCCTACAAGTAGGCAGTGTCCCATTGCTCACAAAAGTTCTTAGTATCTTCCAGCAGTTTATTTAGGAAACATGCCCATTTTCAAAAAAGGACATAACATTATTTCTGGCTACGAGACTCAAATTTGGATCCAAAAATCAAACTGGATTCTCATCATAATCAGTAAAACAGGTTCTTCTGTAAACAAAATTAAACCTCTGGGTATTCCTATCCATTGCTATTTCTAAATTATGCCCTCAGGACCACCTCAGCAACTCCCATCATCGGCAGTGATCACTGTGACTTGACTTGTCACTGGATCCTATAAGTTCATTTTGTCTAGAGCTGACACTGGCTCTCCTCCAGCACTGCACATAAAGAAATCTGTTAAACAGTTAGAAATATGCTAAACATCTCCTGATTGCCAGTCCAGCATTTCTAACTATACTTCCAGCCCTTCTCTCCAAACTTCCTCCAAGCAATAAAAGCTTAAGTCACTTAGATTGATGATTTTTTTTTTCCCCCATTATTTGTAATTTATTTTTTCTTTCTGGATGTCCCATGTTTTCTGAATTGTTAGCACATTGTAAAGAAACCTTACAGTAGAAGTTATTATTGTTTTGCTTGAAATGTTTTCAAAAACAAAAATAGCATAATAAACTATACCATTAGTAGTGATAGCACTAGTTTCTGAGCATTTGCATCTCAAAGCTGGATCCACTGGGACCCCTTAGCTTGTGACCCCTGGATGAAGTTTCTCCCATGGCTGAGCATTTATGATTGCATATGAATTCATCTGATGTCTAATTAAAGGAGTAAAGTCAGAGGGCAGTCCTTCCTTTATATTTACAAGGGCCGTTTACAGAACCCCTCTTCACCAGCCCATTTTTCCATATTTTTAAAAACTTAATAACCTTGAGATATCACGCAGTTGGCCGACCATGTTTGCAATTTAACAATGAAAAGTATCAGACTGACAAAGAGACACTCAGAGCATCTAACACATTCGAGTCGCTTTTAAGATGCAGGCCCAGGTTTTCAAGTCTGGAGCTTTAATTTGTATGCTCAGATCCACATTTAAACTGCTACATGACTGGGCAGATTTTCAGAACAAATCAAGGAAAGATTTGGCAAAACAGCACATCTGTACAACATTGGCAGATTCAGTTAAAAATCTGGAAAGGGATTCAGAGCAGCTATGAACAGCTCCTGTTCACCCTGCAAATCCAGAATAACCAGTCCTGCTAAAAAATCTGGGTAATCCTGGATCCTTTATCCATACTCCATATTTCATTCAACAGTGAGAAGGAAATTAAAATGCAAAGAAAAGGTGAAAACATCTGACGGGCATGTTTGGAGGGAAAAAATACTCCTGTTTGGACTTCCTTTGAGTATTTTCTTGCTTTACTTTTAAACCACTTTGCCATTGTGGCCTTTCTCAGAGTAGCTCAAAGGGTTAACATGTTAATTAAAGCAAGGTATTCTACTCCTTAAATTATTAATTAAAATAAAAACTGCAGCTGGTGTTTAACAGCACCTCAGTCCCAAAAGCAGGTTTTAGTCACTTCACCTAAATCAAACATATCATAAAGTTGGCATGAAAATCATATTGTCTGAATCAAACACATCTGGCAACTGACACAGGCTTTTACCTATAATGAAAATAACAAACTACCTATTACATATGCAGATGCACTTCAAATTGTTTGCTACGCTGATGTCTTCTACCGCTCACATTCAGAAGCTAAAAATCCTAATGAAGATTAATGATTGAGATGGAGAGGGAAGAAATTGCTTTCTTCCCTTTCCACTGCTGCTCTGTGTACCGATAACGCTGCCGCTCTGTTTAGCGCTCGGATGACAAAGAGCATTAATTACATGGAGTGGGCAACAGATGAGCTTGGCTTCTTGGTGCTGGCTGATAAAGCCTTTACTTGGGGTTAGTGGGACTTTATACAGTGACTGTTAGGAGATCATTCAAGTCCATGAAATCCCAGTGTGGAGCAAGGTCCTACACAGCTCTTTATTAAGTTTTGATTTATCAGGAGTCCTGCATGTCAGCAGTCTCATAGCTGGGGTGGAGGGGCTGGAGGAATTCAGATCTGTCAAAGGTACAATGTGATGCTAGAAAACAGCTTCACACGCTTCCCTCACCACAGGGAGCAAAGCAGAAGCTATCCCTGTTGACAGAAAGAAGAGAAGAAAACAGAGGGGCTCTGAAGAGGCACCTTGATTGCTAGAGCATGTGCTGCATGCTCCTGGGAAATCAAAATAGAGGGCTGTTCATTAATACTGAAAGCACATATAGCATTCATCAGTTATTATTGATGTCTAAAGTGCATGCATTACATATGCATATTTGCAAGTCTGGAGGCCCACATGCCTATTCCTCAGAGGACCCAGACTGAGCACACGGTGCACTTCCCATCTCACCCTGATGTACAGGAAGGTAACCAGGGAGAGAGACCTTACCCTGTGTCCTCTCTTTCTCCTCACCCTGAACACAAGTCTCTCTGAATACTGAACCTCACACTACAAAGCACCAAAAAAGCACATCAAAAACAACCGGCTGCTCATTATATTGAGATTAATTAGTTTATTGGGTAGCCTAATTATATACCTTGAAATATGGGCTTGGAAATTGCATTATTGCCATATGTAAGAAACACAGTATTTAACATCCACCCCATTCTGACTGATGGTTTTCTATTCTCTTCTAGATAGACATGACTATTCATAAATCAATTAAATTAAATCAGTGGCACATTCTCTCAGGCTGGTTTTAATGGTTTAGAAGGCAAACAACTTCAATGCCTTTGATTACATTTCTTGTAATGCAACAAACTTTGTCAGCTGGATCAAAACAGCTTTTCTGAGGCAATGCCGTTCTCTCCCTCATCTCCAGGTGAGTCTGAAAACACTCCTGTATAATATTATAAAGGAGCACACGTGCAGAAGAAGAGAACATTGCTCAGTAAGGCAGATGAGCCCAGGAAATGGAAAGAACACATGCAACCTTTCTCTTAGCAACACAGTACTATTCCAGAAAAGTTTTCTTTCTCTCCAGAAAACATTTTGCAACGTAAGAACCGAGAGGATAGCACTCATGGTAATAAACAGTACTATCTTAGTTCCCAAGGAAAATGAGTTCCTTTCTCCCCTAAACATCCATAACCTGCATGGATCAAAAATGATTTGCTGGGCTTTTTTTTTTTTTTTTTGTTTGGTTCATGGGTTTCTTTCTTTTGGGTTTGTTTTTACATCATCAGGAATAGTTTCTAAATCTCTTTATAAAGATATTCAATTTTTAAAGCCTTTCTTTAAATGGCAAGTTTACAGATTTCCACTTCATGGCAAGATGGTTGATAAATATTTTAGAATGTATTGGAACAACTTTTTTTTCAGCAGATGAAATATCATCCTATATATCAGTTAAGGTGTTAAGAGTGTCTGGTGTGAGAATGAATGCTCTTCTATCATGGAGACATTTATGAGGGGAGTGGCTATTTTAGATCTGATAGATTTAAATGGAAATGTCAAAGAGAAAAGTATCCAGAATAAAAGTGTTTGCAAGATGTTGGAGTTTAATATCCTGAGACAGAAGAAAAACCCAAACAAGATTAACAACATAAAAATAACACATTTCAAAAGACCAGACTCAACAAATTTCAAGAACTAGAGAAGAAAGTCTCTTGGGGTGCTGCTTTAAAGGATAAAGGATACAGAAGAGTTGGAAATTCCTGAAAGATACCATATCAAAGACACAGATGCAAACTATCTTAACATGAGGAACTACTAAAAGAAATTATAAGAAGCTTCAAGAGCTTCTGCAAGAGCTCTTTCAGGACCTGGAAAACCAAAATGATTCTCTTTAAATTTTAAAGAGTAGTGCAGCCATTGGACTAGCTAACTGTACATACTATAAGTGTATGGGAATTGTGCAAATGCACGAGATAAAAAGAATCAAGAAGCAAACATAAATCCTCCTCACAACACCAATAAATTTAGTTTGCATGATTTGTCACTGAAGAAAGTGATTTGTGGCATCCCTTGACTGAAGTGCCAGTGTCCAGAGCAGAAGATGGGAAAATTACCTTTGCTGTAGGTGGGTGAGAAAATCTAATGCTGAACAATCATGGCACAAAAATGACAGCATCAGTGGTCATGTGGAAATGTTGGTGAGGAATTGTGCAAGGTGAGAAGACAGTTTTTTTACATGAACAAATGAAGCAGTTCCCAAAATATTTCAAGAGATTAGCAGAGTTGGAAGCCCATGTATGCCCGGTCTGAAGTGACAGCAATTAAAAAACAGGTACAACTTCTTCTTGTAAGTGAGAACAGTGACTTTCAATTTCATCTCATGGTTTTTCAGGAATGAACTTGCTGTGATTAAGTGTTTACTAACTATTGGTAGCTTTGTGAATACAATTTACTTGTTCTGGCTTCAGGAATGCTCTCAGAGAGACCTTCTGGCAATTTGGAAACTTATGCAGTAATATTCACTATATTACCCTGTAACAGAACCTGCATGACTTTTATAATAGGGCCCACTGTTATACTAATGACTCTGACCAGTACAGATGAATTATATAAAATACAGGTTATTTTACAGGGGTTATGGTTTGATTTGGTTTGGTTTGCAGGCAGCTGCTTCACTTCACAATATCATTAAGATATATGCCTGAAAACATGGAAAAAACCCCCCACTGGCCAACCTCTGTAATGATTCAGACACAGAATTACTTCTGAAAGAGAATTCTCTATGGAGTTTTTCTTCTTCCTCCTGTTTTTGTATTTAGAAGTGATGGATTGAGCCATTAGGAGATGTCTGAAGCTTTAAGGCCCTTTCTGTTTGATTTGCTATAGCAATAATTATTTTGCTTTTTTAATATCCTGCTATATTAGATGGTATTATCAGCTCATACAAGACATTAAATCAGCTTCTTTAGAGAAAAAATAATAGAAATCTAAGTATCCTATTGAGCAAAAATCTTCTATTACTGTGCTATGCATTGTTTATCCCTTAGGAGTCAAATAGAAAATATAACCTGACAAAATAAGTCATAGGTGGCACCCATGTAATGAAAAGAAACCTCATCCTACAACAAGGAAGGTGTAAGTCAGGGGCCAGTGGGATTTAATGCATGCAGAAAGCATACAGCTACTATGTGGACAGCCAGGGAATAACCTATATTAATATGGGACAATCTGACCCAAAAGGTGACTCCGTCCGAGACGAGGAGACTCTGTGTATCAAATATCAGATTTAAACCAATCCTTGTATATTCTGATGGGCTGTCCTGGGGGCTGCTAATCTTGCTAGATTTTTGTCCTTTCAAAGCAAAAGGAAAAAAAACAATAAAGTTTTTATTACCTGCACAGATGGTAGATTTTGCTAATGTTATATCCAAATCATTTTCTTCTCTAAACTGTGCATGCATCTGAATTTTAATGCCTTAACCCACCTCAATCACAGAACTTCTCAGCAACCAGAAGAAAAAAAAGAGATGCTATGATATAAGTCTCTCAAAAGTCAAGTTGGAGAGGTGTGGAATCACAAATTTCTTGGTTTGCCATTCATCTCCAATTTTAATGGCAACTGGAGAGATGAAATGCGAGTTTGATTTTCAGCTATGCATTCTCATTTTTCTCAGCAAAATGTCCCTGGGAAATATTTGCACTTAGATGCTTGCCTGCTTGTTCAATTAGAGGAGTAATTAGGATCCATTTTAAACCATGCTTGAACGGCATATGCCAACATTCAGAAAGCTTTTCAAAAGGCTCCAGACTCTGTGGCTTTCCCGGCAGCACCCACTGGGCAGCACCATCAATAGGAGTGAAATGAAAAGACAAGCAATGGGAGTTGGAGCGCTGGCAGCAGCCCAGTGCCTTGTCCTCAACAAAGCCTGAAGGCAAATGCTGGCAAGCTCTGCCCCTGAGCACTGCTGCCCTGCTGCACTGAGCATTTCCCAGGAAATTTCACCCCTCTGCTCCAGAGAGGGAATGTTCTGGAAAGGAAAAAAAGTTCTGAGTTCTTGCATCTGTCTTACACTTTTATTTCGCCTTTGTTTTTATGGAGGAACTTAATCTAGTTATTTAAGGATTGAAGCTTTTGCTCACAGGCCTTTAATAATAATCACAATAATTATTTTTTATCATGCTCATTCATACATGCCTCCTGCCAACATGCCTGAGGTGCTGCCCAGACACTGAAAAACATAGTACAAATTAAACATAACAAAAGAAAATCCAGTGAAACATTTAAAAAGACACATCTGATATTAACAAGAGAAAGGCTGTTTTCAAACGTGAGGAATTTCAAGACAAAATTGCTGTGAATACAGAGGGATTCTGGTGAGGTTCTTGCCACCAACCCTATCAAATCCACTTAACTACAGCAGATGAAATATTTGTTCATTTCCCACTGGCTGGCATCTTCCAAGTACTTTTCTCATTTTATTTTAAAATATTTTGAGATTGCTTCTGTTTTGTATGCAACTCAGAAAATATATCTTTGATACCTGCAGTGCTACTATAATATGGTCATTTATGGTCATCATCTTTGAAACAGCTAAACTGACAATATGCTATATAAGAAAATAATATTACTGTGTTATACAGAAAGAGAACCAAGACAGAGAGGAGGCTAAGCTTGCCAAGATCAAACAAAGCTTGTGGTAGAAAAAGAATTTGCACCCAAGTCTTCCAAGTGCAGGCCTATCACCCCAACTAAGCTACTCTAAATCTTCAGCTGTCACCAAAACACAAGAAAATGGGGGATTAAAATACAAATAAGAAAATTTGAAACCATGAAACAACACTGTGATCTTAAAGCAGATATATCATGCATTTGTATGCAGTTCACGAATGCAGATAATACAGATGCTTCTCAAGGCATCCATAGCATGTGAAAATTTAAGGATCAATTTGATAAAACCTTAAATTTAAACTCTTCTGAATTTGCACATGGAACACCTTTTTTTATGTCCTGTTTTTCTTGCATGATTCTTAACCTCTTGTCAGACAAGCTCTCCTAAACCTGAGTTTCAGAATATCTGTGCAGCTATTGAACTGCGTGTAGTCTGCTTGTTAACAAGAAATGAAGCTGGAATGTAAGTCACTGCTAATTAAACTCATAATTACAAATGGAAGGTCAGACAGCAGATCCAAGAGCTGTTTGAAAATGTAATAAGACAAAAGAAAGAACAAATTCGCATGTAATAGTTCTGCCTTACTTGGCAGACTGACCCATTAGAAGACTCCTCAGCTGCACACAGTACTGAAGGCAAATACTAGAATAGTAAATGCAAATCAGTTGGGTTTAAGCGAGTTTGTCGGGGATTAGCACAGGCTCTAAACATTACCTAGATTTCTTCTTAAAGACAAAAATTGAGAATTGATCATTTACAAAGTTAGAACATGGATAAAAGCTTCCTAACCTGAGCTCCAAAGTAGTTGCCACCAGTAGTTGCCTTCCCTTTTCCATACTGAACTGGATAACGTTTCTCTCCTCTGCCCATAAGGGGCCGGGAAATCTGCTTGATGTGCCACTGCCCTGCCTGTGGATCTCCACAAACACAGAAATCCTGAGATGACCACATTGCCTTTGTTCCCTGGTTGGAGGTGGGGCACAGAGAAGATGAGAAGTGCAGGAGGTAATTTGGACAAAGGAATTAAGAAGCAGCATTAAAAGACCAACAGGGAGCAGAAGCACCATCCACTGCCAACTGAAAAATCGAGGGCAGCCAAGGAAGGTACACTGTATTTCCTGTCAGCTGGGATCTCCTGAAGGGACAGAGGTTTTCATGTGGGTCTCACACTCCACGTGTGGACCCATCCCACCACCACATGACACCAGAATGAGTGGATGGGCATGCAGGACACATGAGGAGCAAGGAAGCACGTGCTGTGATGCCAGACCAGAAAGCCAGTGCCTCTTCTTGTTAGCACACTTGAGATGAAGCCCTTGATGTTTTGGGAAAATCCAAAGAGAAGAATAGTTTTTCTTTCCAAGTTAAGCACGTTTCTTACTTGGGATCTAGGCACCTGGACAAAAAATCCTGTTTGGGTTTTACAAAGTATCTGTCAGGAAACAAATACAGGTGGCAGATCAAAGCTGCTTTCTGCCATTCCTCCTGCTCTGGGTATTTCACCTTTCTGTGAGCCACAGGAAGCCTCAAACTCACAGCAGGGTGGAATAGCCTTGTGAGATTTGCCGATGCCAGATTTAAAAACAAAAAAAAAGTATTCTCTTATCAGCAGGCTTTCATCTGACATGATAATTCTAACAATCTGCCTTCCAACAGTTCAACTTCGCTTCAGTGAACGTCTCACCAAGCCCCTTCTAATAAATATTGTTTATGATTTCTATGACACACTTTTTTTGCAGTGAAATTGTGGAGGCAGTGATCACTGGGTTGACTGACACCTAGTTATTCAATCAAACATACTTCTATTTCACTAGTCACAGACCACACATAGCAAATTTGATACTGAAACAATTTCTATTAGGCATTTTGGAGAGGGCTTGGGAAGAAAATAAGTCTTGTAATGAAAATCTTAACTATGCTGCAGCTACTGCAGCATCATAATACTTATTTCTCTCCTGCTGGCAATTTGGAGGCAGCAGCATTGAACACCAGAGGACTTCTCTATGGAGGGAGAGATAACAGCAAGACATTTACTGAAAGGATGGGGGTTGTTTTCTCTTAACAATGGAAGTGTACACAGATGGATTTGGTAGTTCTCAGCTGGTGAGCAAATATTCAGCTCTAGCTCATTGTGGCTCTTTGGGTGGGAAAAATTGATTTCACATAAGCGTTCCTTTCTGAGTTCATGAAAGACAGAATGCAGGCAAGCTGAGTGGCAGAGTTAGGCAAAAACATCCACTGCACATCATATGATGTGAAGCCAGTTAGAATGGGGAGCCAAGGCACAAGGCCACGATTAATTCATGAAAGGCAGCAATTTACTTTCTTGGAAAAAAATAATACTTGTTCTAAATCTGACAAATTATTTTATAAGGTGTTTCGCCTAAGGAGTGGGGACATGAAAATCATAGCTCAGAGATGGATGAAGGTTCAACAAGAGTTTTCAGAGAAACTATTTCTTTACCCCATCCTCTCTCCAAGGCACCTCAGAAATGATTTGGGAGCCTAAGCCACAGCATCCAGGACCACTTTTGACATCTCAGGCAATATGAACTATCCACATTGTGGCTGACAACACCCACTAGAGATCCCTGCCCTTACAGACAAGTAGGTGGAACACAGGCAGTGAAAATTCTGGCAACTTAAATTTCTTTTGGCATTTACGTTCTGGCACCTGAATTACTCTGCTGATGTTTTCTTACTTCTACATCCTCAACTTGTATAAGAGGATGTGATAAAGGAGCCTGGGAAGTGGCAGCTACCATTAGGTATAGAAAGGCATTTAATTACTATTCTCCAGCTGCCATCTCTAGCAGTAGATAGGTGCCTGAGTTTTTATACTTTGGAAATAATTTTGAGCAGTTCCTTTACCCAAATAACTTCTCTCCTCCTCAAGATTCTTAGCAATGTCCTTTCATTTTAATAAGGGGATTTCAAATCCCTTGTAAATGTTGTAACAGCTCAGACTCAAAGACCTCTAAAAATCCATAGTTCCGCTCTTAAGCCTCTTTTTTTGGAGATTCCTCATGTAATTACACTCCAACTTTTGTCCTCCTCTGAACTTTGCTGAGTTTTAGAAAGTACTGATTAGACCAAACAGAAAATTTCTTCTGCAGTGAAAGAAACAGAACCTTCAGAAATTTTTGAGAAAATCATTAGTCAAGGTTTCTGGATAGCTATTTGTGTCTTGCTTTTCAAGAGCTATTTATTCACTGAGCTTAACCGTATTCCCAGTACATCCAGGCGTCACACATAGACAGTTTTATTCTACATAGTTTCTCATGTATCTCCAGAAATTATTTGGAGTACTTATTTCTGTTACTGTTAAGACCCATTTATTATGGCCAAACTAACAGAAAGTGAATTTAAAACCGAAGCCTGTTAAGGTTTTGGCCTAGCTTGAGGAGGATGATGATGATGGAGATGATGATGATGATGATATATCCACACAAAGCATTACATTATCTGCAAACACACTGGCAAGCTAAAAATTGGAAATTCTGTTGAACTCATGTTTAGAAGAAATGTATTTATGTCCTTCTATGAAGAAACCACTGAGAAGGCAAAAGCGGATTTTTAAGTGCCGGCCTCATCTGAGTGACAATTCTTCTGTTTCAGGAAGTGAACACAAACATTCAGCGCCAGTCTTCCCAATGCAAACCCAAATGAGAGCAACAGCTTAACTGTGTCACCCTCTAACACCTGAAATCCTTGGTCTGGCACTTTCTAGAAGAAGAGCCTGTGCTGCACTGCTGCTGCTCCATCCCATCACTACCACATCAAACATAAGATTTCAGGCTCTAACCTTGTCAGCACTGAGTCTGAAATTTCAGTGGCCCTCCCAGTACTCCACACTAGCATGGAGGTGGAAATTTTGTCCACATTTTGTGAGGAAAAAAAAAGAAAACTTTTAGCCTTTAAATCTGCAGAAAAAAACCCCAAGTTACACACATACACACAAATTGCAACCAAAAAACCAGCAGGACATGAAAGACCTCTCTTCTGGAAAAATACAGAACTAAGTGCCATTGTCCCCTCCATCAGAACTGCTTGAGGGCTGTTGGAGTGAAGATGAAGAGGGGGAGAGGAGAGAAAAATAGCCACTGCAAATAAGCAGAGTATTTAATTAGAGAGTTATGTCCATCTTGCAAGAATGAGCGCTCAAATGGATAATACCTTTCTGTGAAATCCAGGTTTCCAGCTTCGTGTTAAGAAGAGGCTCTTACCTTATGGGATTATCCATCCTTGATACTGTGAGAAATGCTGCTAAATTCGCTGTGTAGGAAGAACACACAATAAGGGTGAAGAGCCACCAGCTTCCCATGACAATGCGCATCGCCACAGAATTGACAGTGGATTCACCCCCTACAAATAAACAGAAAAATGGAGGGTCTCTCAGCAGCTTCCATTAGCAATCACCCTCTGTGTGCCCTGGTATGTTAAACTTTGCTGGAATTCCTCTCTGCTTCCCCTCCAGTCTGCCCTTCCACTGTGGGAAAAGCACTGCTTCTGTTAAGGCTGATAATTCACAAGTATTTTCTCCAGTCAACCTCTTGTCCTAGACAGTGTTCCAGAAAATCATCTTTCAAAATACTTCCCTTGGCAATTATTGAGGATCAAATCTAAAGAACATGAAAAATGTTCTAAATAAAGTTGAATGGTGAAGCACAACTAATATGCAGGAATTAAATCATTACAATTTTCAGAATACAGTAATATTCTGTTTTCAACTACCCTTTCAGAATTGGAAAAAAAAGCCCCACAGAACTGCCTAACACTTTGTGTGCTACCTTTCTGTATTTAAATCTGCAAAGACTGAAGCATTAGTGTCATTACTTGTCACCCTTTACAAGATTTCAAACCATGTGAAGATTTCTTTCTACCAGTCTTCAAGCACAGTTATGCTTGAGCATCGTTGGAGACTATACTTTACCATAAAGCTCATTCTACTTACTCCAGCATATGTTTGTGCTGATTATATTTTACTGCACTTAAACCCTTCAAGGCTGCCACCTTAATGAGATGAGGGACCAAGTTTCATAGCAATAGGATGGATTTTCCAGCTGAAGCTTTAGAAGCTTGCAATCACAATGAAAAAAAAATGTAGAAAAAAGTTAACAACTTCACCCATATGTCAGCATTCAATAAAACCTGCCTTCCAATAATACAATTAACATTATAGATATGGCACAAAAACTGCGTGGGCAGATTTTGTAAACAATTACTTACAAAAATAACTTTGTTAATGGCCACAGTCCTACTGAATTCAGTAGGATTAGTCCTCTGCCTAGAGATTCCGGAGTGTAAAGTTAGTTACATACTCAGTTCAAACAACCAAGAGATGAACTATCTCACATGAGTTCAAAAAGGTATACATTTCTATTTCTATTTATAAATTAAACAATTTAAAAGGTGTTAGTTTCAGAGCTGGAGAAACGTTGCAATTCTGCACCAAGGAGCTCTCTAGTTCATTTCTAGTGTAACGATCTTCCCAAAGAGGAAAAGCCTGCTAGTGCTTTTCCTGGACTTACTGAGAGACAGAAAAGGCATAAAAAAAGCCATATAGCCCCAAACTTGCCTACCTTTCCCATTTGCTCAGCTGGGCTAATAAAACATAATACTTGCCCATCCAGGCCTTCTGCTGCACTGCAGCCCACTGCGGGCAGGACTGAGCTGCGCCGCCCGCTCCCCCCACGCAGAGCAGTGCGCAGGCGGGCAGTGGTGCTGCTGGGCCCAGTACCTTGCTGCACGAAGGCTCCGTACACCACCCAGATGGCACTGTGCAGGGTGGAGGACACCGAGGGGCTCGGCTGCGCCGCGCTCTGCGCCCGCACCGCCTGGATCCGGTTCAGCACAAAGATCAGCACCCCGACGATCGGGATTGCGGCGGCGATGCAGGCCCACACCGCGAAGTCGAAAGGAGCGAAGAGAGAGAAGATGTTGATTTTCTCCTCGGGCTTTTTGATTAGGATCCCCACGGAGTAGTCCATGTAGCGCTTGCTGAAGTCCACCACGCTCTCCCGCTCGGGTGTTATGGTGATGGCTGAGATGGCCAGGTCTGCTCTCTGCAAGACAAACGCAGCGCATCACATCGCTCCCCGCCACCAGGAGTCTGGCCAGCGCCAGCCTTGAGGAGAAGCTTTTTAAGGACCAAGTGACTCCATGCCTTTCCTTCTATAACTTAAAACATTTAGATGCATTTATCTAAATTGTCTAAAAATAAAACCAGAATCACTTTCACCATTTAAACGTTAGTTAATTGCACGAGTCCAAAGAAGAGTAATGAAACATAACATGTCAAGGTGCCCTTGAACAGAAAGCATGACCCTGACTCCTCTGTGGAAGAAGGGGAGCTTATTTAACCTTTATCCCTCACTTGTTTTCCAAAGGAGGCCTAAAACTCCAAACCGTATTAACCCAGTGCACTGTAAGCAATAAAGAAACACCATTTATTTAGCTTGTGTATCTGATAGCAGGGTAGGAAGAGCTAATGCTTGTTTTTCTCCCTGCAGAATTGCCGACTTTCCATATTCATGAAGAGATTTCATAGGACAACTGAGGAGAAGATTGTTTGTTTTTCAAAATGAATAAAGTGATGGCAAAAGCTCGTAACAGGAAGAATGCACAAAGGCAACTTTGTTCCTGAAACTGCTTTGACTTCAATATTTAAAACAAGTAGGTTTTGCATGTAGATAATCCTTAAAGAGTATGCACACTTGATGAAGGGTAAGATAGGAGTTAATAAATAAGATTCCCAAAGCTTTTGAAGAGCTTCAATTAGGTTTTCAATATTTTCTGTCTTAGTAAAAAGAGTTCTCTTCAAAAAAAAAAAACCCAGAATATACAT
The DNA here is from genome assembly GCA_013398275.1 of Promerops cafer. Lineage (NCBI taxonomy): Eukaryota > Metazoa > Chordata > Aves > Passeriformes > Nectariniidae > Promerops > Promerops cafer. Next base: position 1,421,304 of record VZSE01001564.1, on the reverse strand, counting down.
TTGGTTTCCTATCTCTAATTGTGTTGGGAATGTAAAGCAAATATTAGATGAGGGAGATTTGCTTTGAAACGCTTGGAGTCTGTGGAACAAATGGTAGCAGAAATACCATTTAAAAAATACCATAATAGATATTTTATTGCTTCAAAGAAAGCAATTTCCAAAGAAATTTAACAGGCGTTCTTACCTTATTTTTAAATCCATTAAATTCAAACAATTTATGTCAATGCAAAATAAGTCAAAAATTCTTTCTGCTCCCTAGCACCAAACAAGAACATCCCATTATCACACACATGTTTGCAATAGCTTTAATTGCTTCTATTTCTTCCTAAACATCTCCTTACAGATACTGAGCCACCTATTTACAAGATAATGAGAAAGCTTTCACTTTCAGTAATAATCTCCACTGCAGAAGAGTAACCTTTTCTACAAAAAGCAGCAACATGGAATATTAATTCCTTTGATTCTTCTTCTTGATTAACATTTGTCCCATGTCAGGTTGCAAGAACATGAACAAAATACACTCATTTCATTCTCTGGGAGATTCCAACCTACAAACTCTACCCATTTGCTTAAATGGAGTTCAATTTACTTCTGGATTTGCAATACGGTAATTAAGAAATTTGGCCCTCTCAGTTTTAAATGAATGAATAATCTTGAGACCAGTTTAAATTCTGATCCTCTATTACTAGGGCTACTTTTCTTGTTTGGGAGTCAAACTCATTGTCATTACTCATTGGTCTTTATTAAACACATTGTCACAGAATGACAGAAATAAAGTCCCATCTACAAACAACTTTCAAAGACAAAATGACAAAAAAATAAAATACTAGTAGTTAATATTTTAAGAATACCTTATTTTTTCCTCTTTTCTGTAGTTATTCCCTCACACACAGAAACATGACCTCTATTCTTATAGCAATGTATACACATAGATTTACACCAATATAATTTATCTTGAGAGCAGCTGGAAGCAAATAAAATGAGAGACTCTAGTTCCTATCCTGCATACAGTCTTAAATGGCAGTTTACATCACACTCAAACCATCCATAGCTCAGAAGCACTCTGCACTGGTGCCTTCATCCTAATTCGTTCTCCTGTAATTTTTTTAAATGCATACCTTATTCTTCTCTGCATACCTTATTAATGAGTTCTCCAATCATGCCATTCCAGGAGCTGTTTTGGAGTTGGTGTCCATATTTGCCATCAGGAGCTTGGTATATCTCATACTTGAAGCCCAGATTCTTGGCCAGTGCATCCAGGACATCAATGGAAAATCCTTTATATCGTTTTGGCTGCCCAAGGATGTTCTCTGCCACCATCACAAAAGGTTCTTCCTGAGAACAAAACAGTATCTTAACTGACACTTGAAACAAGATTTTTAGTTTGCTTCTCTGAGCAAAAGGGTGTTTTCTGAGTTAATTCTGGACAACTTGGCACAGATTTTTAGATACCCATAACCTTCTGAGGCAAAAATTGTAGGTCACATGGGATACTGGGAAGCTTCCCAACCTGACACCACTGCCTCAGCACTTGAGTCCTATCCACAGCCTTGAGTTTTCCATAGCTCTTGAGAAGAAGCAGAGACTCCAGAGGAAATCCAAGCCCAGATTTAGAAAGCCATCTTTTACATACAAGGCTTCATCTTTTATCCAGGACACACACTAAAATACGAGCAAAAATCACTGCAATTTTGTGAACATTTAAAATTTTGAAAATTCAAAGCATAACCTTAATGGGTACTGGTTTCTGGAGTATTTTAATTTAAGAAGTCTGTCTTGGGACCAGGGAAATGCAGCATTTTGTGATATGGTTTCTGCTGGGGATGGGTGTCCTGCTCTCCTGCAGGGGAATCCCAGGGATGTTGGTGGCACGGCCACTGCAGTTGGCTGCCTTGGTAGCCTGGTACTGTCACAGAAGGGATCTGCTCACCTCTCACACCAGCTACAGCATAAATTGGGGAAAGAAAATTGGGGGCTGGAGGGAGTGCCTTCCTGTACATATGTACTCTTAGGTACTGCCTATTTGTACCATGATTCAGAAAAAGAGAACTGAAAACAAAAAAAAGATATCCTATTCTGCAATCTGCAAACTATAATACATTAGCCAGGAATGCATTCAAGCCCTAATTTGCCCCTAATGTAGTACTTGGCTGACAGGAGCTCTTTACCACTCCAGAGTTTAACAGACAGTAGTCCCAAAAGTGTAATGATTTTTTTGGAAAGACGACACCTTTCTAAAAGATATAGTTTATCTCAATGGGAATTTATGAGCTTGATGCAGGAAACACTTGATTAAATTTTACAGCCTGCAGTGTACAAGAGCCAAGATTAGATTATCATAATTGGCCCATCTGATCTTAAAATCCATGAAATGCTGAAAACTGCCTATCTGGAGGATGGTATCTGGAATGCACCCCTATGCACTCAGGCCCTATGCTGGTTCTATGCCTGCTAGGAATTACATTGCAGAAAAACAGTATAAGCAAACAAACAAATGCTCTGTATCACTGACAGTGCACAGCTTCACATAAAATAATAAAGGGCCATCATCCATCTTCCTTACTTATGTAACTGATCATCCAAAAATACAGAACTGAAAATGATAGGGGAAAACACTGCGGGAAGTGCCCAAAATATTCAGTCAGATCCTTTTTATTTTGAGCATTTTGTTTCCTGAACTCAGAAAGGATCATACCAAGACAGTCACCACTTTGAGTGTCACTCCTTGTAAGTCGTTGCCCAGACGTCGCTCTTGGAGGCTGCCGTTGAGTCCTTTCTCAGAGTCCCATGTCGCCAACTGGAACAGAAAGCACCCAGAGTCTGAAGCACTGCCAGGCAGGAATCTTACAGCATTTACAAAATGTTTAACAGCAGCTTGGGTGAATCCAGAACTGACAGAGGGAGGTTGAGAGGTGTGTGGCTTTTTTAAATGTAGAATCAGAATGAGTGCGATTCAGAGGACAAACATAAACAAGTACTTTACCTGAACGTATGTTCATTGATGTGTGCAACATAAATGCTCTATTATCTGCAGTATTTACCATCTAATTTCACTTAGTCCACTCTGACATTGCATTTCTCCTCAGTAAGTTTATATTGCCTGAGAGCCCTCAGGATCACCTGTGGTTGCACTATCCCAGATTTTCCTTTCTGCTCAGATCCCTATTTTCAAATACTCTGTGTTTATCAAAGACTGACCTTTTTTCCATAGCGTTTTAGCTCAACTACAGTCATAAATTCTTGACACAGGTTCTACAGTGTCAAACTGTCTCAACTCACATTTTCTTCAGCTCCTATCTTAAGTCCTGTTTTCTCTGTTCTTGTCCTACTTCTACGTGATCTCTAAAACAATTACAGCCTTTTGAGCTCCCAGGCTTCTGATGAACAAGTATCTCATATCTATCAGATGTACGACATTCATGTTTTCAGGATATCTCCCTGGGACATTACATCTAAATATTTTATTTTTCAATTAAATGTATCATTTAAAAAATTCATTTTACTGCGTTTTCTGAAGAGAAATACAGTCCAATTCAATAGAACCGGTTCAATAGAAAAGTCAATCTTAAGTGACCTTTGGATTATTCAAACTAAAATGCTCCTGAGCAGCAGCAGTCAGACTCCTTTTGCCTTCAAACAGAATCCATAGTGTCATTTTGTTCAGAAGAGACATAAATAGTATCAAATAGAAATTGTTTTCTTTTTTTTTTTTAGCTGTACTCTTAAACACCAATACTAAGCTCACATATTTGTTAGCAGCGTTGTTAGCTGAAGGCATGCCCTGTAGAAATTAAACACAGTCCAAGATCTGTGAAATATGGATTCCTCCTGCCAGAAGCTAATTTTCATGTAACAAGTCAAAATCTTCTTGGAAAGAACTTATTTCACTGAAAATGCCTATGGCTAGATGTCTTATATGATTTATTTCTGTGACTTCAGTTTTATCCTAAAGCCTCACAAATCAAATCAACAAATAAAATGTGATGGAAGAGATCTGTATAGTTTTATTTCTGGTTTGTTGCATTAAACTGATAAACAGGGAACTAGAAAAGAACAAGACATCCAGTGAATATTCAGCAACTATCACAACTGATGAAAATTATTCCACAGTCACTAAATCTTGAAAGCTGAGATGCAGGAGAGGAAAGACTTAAGGTAAACCTCCTTTTATCCAGATGACCTGGAGGATGGAGGAGGAGAACGTATGAATAATTTTCAGCTTTCTAATGACACTGCTGAAAGCTAAAATATCTCAGATTGAACACTCTCCTCCTGTGATGGCAGTTTGGAGTGACAGAGTGTCTGCACATCGAGTGTCTGCAGCAACACAGGCAGATAAATAACTGTAGCCACGGTCTCTTTTGAATTTGAATTTAGATGCTTGCTCTGAAATACTTCCTATCTTCCTCAGCCCTTGCTACTGACAAACCAAATGGACAGATCTTTCCTTTGACATAAATCAACATGGTTCAACAGACTTCAAAGATCAGTGTAGCTCTGTATAGCAGAGTCTGTGTCTCAAATCTGTAAAGAAAGTTTACTGTTTAAACCTTCTTCGCTTTTCCTAGGCATATGATCAAGATTTTTGCCAAAATGGCTTGCAAAATCTAGAGGTGATGATTAAATAGTAAATAAATATGGGAAATGTAACACATTCAAGTTATTACTTCATTACTGGTGGACTGACATATCAATTTTTTTTCCTACACATGCACCTTTCAAAGTCTGATTTCATATAAGGGCCGTAAACTTCTCGAATACTCTATGTTTCATATTCTGCACTACCTCAAAGAGCTCCAAAAAAATACCAAGACAGTGTAAACCCATGAATTTTTTCTTTTTTTTTTTTTCAAAGGGAGCAGACAAAGATTCTTCTTCTATTCAGCAAGGGTAAGTGCAAGGAGAAGGAGCACATTTTGCTTCAGAACAGTACTCCAGAGTACAAACTTTTCAGCCTCTTAAAAGCAAACTATAGAGATAAAAATCATAAATGGAACATAAGGAAAACCATTTCCAGAAGGGATTTTCCCTGTGCATTCTTGTGCTTTGGAACACTTCATTTGTTAAGAACTGTGCCAATTTTATCTTCCACTTCTTGCAGACAGAATGCTGTTTATAGGACTGATGTATTTACAGATATGTATATCAATTTGTGACAGCTGACCCGTCAAGATCAGTGCCTGAGAAACTAATTTCCAGCACGGTTACACATGAGTACTGCTGTTAAGGCCATTAGAGTTTCATTCTTTGTAGAAATATGTACAAATTTCCTACCAGAAGTTTGGAGCCAAAGGTTATAGCATAGCCATCAGCTGATAGGAGATAAAGGGCTTTTAGATCTGATTAGGAGAAACAACTGCTTGCAGAATCAGCACTTGCAGGATGTGTTTAAAAAAAAAAATCAATGGTCTCTGGAACATGTATTTAATGGCAGTCTGGGATTTTTTGATCCTCAAGTTACCTGGTTATGTGAGTTCAAGTTTTGAAATCAGCTACTTTATGAAAGACTTTCAACTCAAAGCTTCCTAGCTTTGCTTTCTGAAACAGCTCTGTTGCTGGGAATTCTCTAGTTCTAGCCATACAGCAGAAGCTAAACCATCCAGTAAAGACTACCCAGAGGAAACAAATGTGGAATTCAGACAAAAAGGTAATTTGTTGGAAAAATCTGACTCAAAACATGCTTCCAATTTTAGTCAATGTTTATTGCATTTTCAACTAGAACTGCAAGGAAAGGTTTGGAGAGAGAAAATAACAATTTTAACATTGTTTTCACCCTCCACAAGCAACGCAGGATGAAACAAAGACACTTACTCAAAACACAAGCAAAACAAATGCCTGTCACAGGCCCAACCAAATGGAGATGCAAATTATCCCAAACTACTAGTAAATTCAGTTGAAAACAGACATTAGCAAATAAAGTGTTCCGTGTTTCTATCACAGTATTGAATGTGATTATCTACACTATTTTAGTTTACGATGCAGTAGTTACTGTCCAAATAATGGATGCCACTGCTATCTAACACGGTTTTAAGTATGATACCATCCTAAAAGTGATCTACTTTTCAGGAAAAACATGATTCACATGAGAAATAAAAAAGATCATTCTCAGCAGATGCATATTAATGTTTGAAATGGTTACAATCTATCCAGAGTATACATCTTCTATTTTACCAAAACCCAAAAACTTTGATTGGGTGACATCGTTGGAGCTAAGGTTACATTATCCAAAGTAAATTTGGGAACTCCTTACTTGAAATCTGAAAAACTTCTAAGAGACAGGAAAGTGAAAAGAGTGCAATGCAGGCAGCTCTCACACTATAAGACCGACACCCGTATGAACCCGAGCTCATTTTCTGTGAATACAAAGCTGTTCTCTCCATGGAGTTAAATAAATTAATCTATGCCACTCACAGTCTTAAAATGCTTTTAGATTAAAGTTAGACTCAAACAGATTTCCTTTCAATGACAAATTGTTTCTTAACCTTGAAGTCAACAGAGTTTATGTCAAGTATGATGTCCTTGTACCATGTATGTGTAATTTACACATGAGTGCCTCATTCCCTTTGCAAGCCTTGTGATACAGCTAAAAGCAGATTTTAAGTGAACCTGATAACAAAACAACACATAAACAAGACAATTAATGTTTACAGGAGACAAATATGAAATAAGGGAGTGGGCCATTAAAAAATGGAGTAAATTGGACAGTTCTAAGGAATAAAAGGAATTTCATTTAAAACCTAAAACAAATTTAAATCCACTTAAAACATTTAATTCCACAATTCCTTTTCAAATGCAGTATAACAGTAATCTACAGAATTTTCTGCCATTCACAACAAGGTAGTAGTAGGACTCACAGTTTGAATTCGTAGTAGCAGTAGCAGTAATTAAAAACTCTTTCATATTTGTGTAATCCACAATAATATAAAACAGGATTCAGAAAATGAAAAGGCATCAAATCTCTTACTTGCAAGCAAATACAAACACTGATACAATTTTTTTCCATCAGAGCTACATAGTTATTAGGAATATTCTAACATTACTACTCCAAAACATAAGCTTATAGTTAATATAGGGATGAGATACTTGGTAAATCACCAGATAAACTGATTTAAGACACATTCTGTGGTCCAGCATAACTCAACCCTGTTTGCAGATAAATACCAGCAAGTTATCTCCATCCAGACGGTCTAGTCTGATATTTTGCATTTGTTTGTATTAAAAACATGTCTTGCCTTCAAACATTTGCAGTGTGACTGGAATACCTGTGCATCCATAGCCACAGGAAACTCCCAAACAGGTTAAAACTATGAAGCAGAGGATTGAGAACCAAGTCTCAAACAGTACTTAAACTCCCAGTCTTTGGGTGCAAATTTTATGCCATCCTGCTCAATGCTCAAGAGGCTCAGTTTGCCATTAAGGGGCACCATAGGGATTGCATCTACTTGATAGAAGGTCAGAGAAGGGCAGGGAGACCATGGAAAGCTGCATAAAGGTAGAAAAAGGGCGCAGAGGGAAAGGCTGCCTCCCCTGGGGTTGCTTTGCCACTGCTGCTTCTACAAGGGAACCCTGGTTTTGTGTCCAGGACAGCAAAGGACATAGATGTGGCTGTTGATGCTTTAATGGGTCTTTAAGAATGCAAGACCTTCAGGGAGAGGAATTACATTTATTTCAATTTTAGTGCAATTTTTTTTGCAAATTTATGGTGCTGTATCAGTGATAATAAAATTTCTCCAGAGACTCACAGGAAGATCAGCATGAGGCAGTAAGACCCAAAAATTACCAAGTCATTGTGGAAAAACTTGACTGCTTTTTCAGTACTGCAAAATTAATAGGTAGCTGAAATGAAGAGGACAATATGCTTGTATCTGAATTTTAGCATTATTTCATACAAGGTCTTAGGAACCCTCACCTAGAGCAATTTGCTTCCTGAAAAAACACAATACCACATGATTTACAGATTAGCTTCTATGGAACAATGAAGAATGACATATCAAGATGAGAAGAAAAGTTCTGAATAGCTCAGAGCAAGTCAATATTAAGATCTTCTTGACTTAATAGCTTTTTTACTGTTTTGGAACAGAAAATAGGAAATTACTAATATTAAAATGTCTAAAGATATCTCAAAACTGGAGAGTGCTGAAAATATATCAAACTAGTACAGCAAGAAAAATAAAGAGGAGTGGTAAGAACTCTGATATGAAACAATAATATGCATCTTGCATAAGTAGAAGTGAACACTTATTGAACAGAAAAATGGGAAATAGGCATACTTCAAGTGAAGAAACAAACACAGAAATTAATGAACAAGCTGTGCAGGGTGACAATGAGATGCAAATGATGATGAGCTTGTAAAACAGTACTGCTCCACAAGTACCACTGTGGTCCTGGACTCCACATCTCGTGGCATGGGCTGAACAGAGCAGCCACAACACAGCTGAGAAGAATGTACAGTCTTAGCACTGTGGTTAGCATCTGGCTGAAAAAGAGTTAGGCATGCTGGAAGAATATCAACAGAGAACAGGACAACTGCTACTGTGATGGAGAATTCAGTTAATACAAAAAGGATGAAAGATGCAACTGTGAATATTTAAGATAATGATAACTAAGAAATGGGAAAATTAGAAAAAAAACTCTAGATATAAGGCAACAGAAGTACTGCTGCAAACTTCTTGTAATCTACAGAGACCCTTTCACAGGAAATGCAATTTTTTTCCTAGAAACATTTATTCATTTTCAGTGCAGACTGTTAAATGAGAAATAGATAAAAGGGCAGGGATTTTTTCAGTATTTCTAAGCAAAACAGTTTTTCATGGGAAAGGCTTGGCACACCCAGGATATGAGGAAGTACATAGATAAAGGAAATCAAAGAACCCTCTGGTGGTTCTTGAGTTCACCAGAGATACCAGATCCAAAATATTGTCTCACATAATGCTGGATCCCAGCCAAAGGTGATTAGGGTGGTTTTGTCCCACATGGAACGATTTCAGTGAAGTCCCAGAGAGCAAGGTTTAACCTGTTATCTCCTCAGTTTGCTGTTTTCCAGGTGAGTGGATTGATTACCATCTTTAAGGCTGGTATAGGGGCATATTATCCACGAAGTCAAAATGCACTGGTGTAGTTTTTTCAGAGAATGTCATAATTATGGAATACTTGAAAACCTCAGCTACTTTCATCTCTAAAAGAAAAAACCATTCCCTACTGCTGAAACAAAGCCACTCCTAGAACTCTGCCAGGGAGAAATTCTGTCAAAAGTGCACAGGAGCAATTTGAGGTTCCAGCCTACAACCATTAACTTCACAAGCCTACGTAACACCAGAGTCCCGAGAGCCACACTTTATATAAAGTTAATTGAGCATAGACCTAGAATAGAAAATAGAGAAACTTCAAGAACGCTGAAGGAGGGATTTGAGTAGGAAAGAGCAATTGACCTGAACTGACATATCTAAGGAAAGAGATACACACCACTGCTCGCCTGAGCAGCCAGCGAGACAAATGGCAAATGTCTAGGACTGAGATGCCACGTGAAGTCTGCCCTTGAAGCAGCACGACTCCCTTCAAAAATATGAGGGAACGGGCTCACAATTAACAGAGAAAAGAAGCATTATCTGAGTCACCACCACGTAGATAGTCCCATGAAAGTCTGATTTAGAATTTAAGAAAACAAATCTCCAATTGTGCCAACAAAATGTACTTTGGTAAAAAAGCTGCATAGTAACAAGCGAAGAATTTACACAAATTGGAATAAAAATTTCAAATTAATTCAAACAGCTCTAAACCAATGCAAAACACTAAAAATTGCATTGCATTGAAACAAAGTGTAAATTAGTATCAGAAGCGTATTTTTGCCACGTAAAATCAATGACAGTACTTAACTGCTATTATCTGGAGAGTAACTAGATAGCATATGGATATTGAGTGTCTCTCCATGTCATTTACAATAATTCCTACATAATAGATAGGGAAAACCTAGAGGGGGGGAAAATTACATTCATTAACCCAAAACTGTAAGGATAATTTAGGACAGAGGACTTTAGGCAGAGGCTTTGGTAGAGGTATTTCAGCATTAGTACTCTTATTCTCTAGAAGTCTGTGTATTTATTCAGGCCTTGCTCTTCAAATTCTGCCATTCACTGCAGCTAACAATTTCGACCCTCCCTATCATAACTCAGCAGTATCTTGCTCCACTATTTTTATGCTCCTTCATTGCAGAGAATATCAAATATTTTGACATGAAATTAAATGTTTTTCCTTATGTTTTTCATTAGCCAAAGATCAATTCAATTAAATGTAATGACCATACTATTAAAAGCCAACTGCTTTACATATAATAGAGCTCTACTACATAAATGAAGATTGGACACATTGTGCCTTATGCTACTGATATTAAGGAAGCCAAGGTATCTTCATGTACTGCTTTCTACAGAATTGTGACTGAGGAGTTTCATGCAGAATTCAAGCAATAGTTTTCTTTAACCCTATGGGTTTTATTAACACAGTGTCAGGCTTCTTCTTGGGAATAGATCAGCACTATATATTTTATATTACATATACATCACGTTTAATATTATGTTGAAGAAGATAGATTATGAGAATTATCTTTTTTGCTGAAAAAAGATACTGCTCCATTATGTGGCAGAATGAGACATTATTTTGCTTGCAGGTAATGAAGCAGCATTGATACCAATTCAGGGTTGCTCCTCTTTCCATATTGTGGTAGCTGGTGAACATCTCTGACCTCTTACACAACACAGAAAAACACCTGTGTTCTGCTGTGCTCAGCCTGGGAAATGCTTGTCTGGGGCAGCAAATCCACACTTGGCAGAAAAAGGAGCCAAAAGGACATGACAAGATAGATGTATTCTGTAATTCATTATATAAAAGTATAAATAGGCCATCTTCAGCTCTGCTAGAATAAATTGCTTCAATTAATACTAGTCTTTGAAGGAGCAGTGACTGCAACATGCTGATGTTATTAGTGCAGCAACACAGGCACTGAGAAAGATGTGGTACTAAATGAAGCAATCATGAGAGTGATGAAAACAATATGAACAAGAATCTTATCCTCTGATGGCTTCTTTATGAAGTGCAGAGAAGTATTACTCTTTCCCAAAATTTTTCTATTTCATTTCCCTGACATAAAATCAAAATGTGGTGAAGGTGGTGTTGAAAATAAATTGGAGGGATTTTCTACTAGACTCTCACATGCTTCTCTCCTGAAAAGCAGGCAAGAAACCTCCACCCACCCTCCTGCAGTTTTGCCACTTTTCAAGGCTTTAAGATACAAATTATGCGCCATGGTCTAGAAATGCTGTTGTTGAATCAGATGGCAGCATTGCCATAGAAAAAGATGTGTGTGCAGCACCACAACTCTTTCAAGGGTCAAATAAATTACCAGTGAGTACCCAAGATACTGCTGAATCAGGCACTTCCCAGGGGCACTGTAAATTACCCTTTGATATGAACAATCAGGTCTCTAAGCATAAAATTAAACCTGGTAAGTAATCATAAAAGTGAGACCAATCCAGGTATAAAGTCATCAACAGCTGTCACAAGTTACTGGCTAAAAACACATTGCCACTGGGTTACCTATTTGAAAGGCAAACAAACCCTCTTCTCTTTCCTGCAGTTTAAAAGACAAAGTCATTGTCCAGGGAAATCCAACATGTCCTGGACTCCAAGGATACTCTGAATGCTACGGCCAATTACTGCAAATCAGGTAGCTCAGGAATAGCTGCTTGTGGACAAAACTGAACCAATTCCCTTTACCACTACTCATTATGTGTAGGTAAAGTGGAAACAAATCCATTTCACACAGAGAACAGATTGTTTTCAAAGCTTCCAAATGCTTTTTGGTAGCAAATTACTAGCTTTTGAGAGCAGAACTATCCTTGTTATTTATGCAATAGTGACCTCAGCAGACTGTTTGTAAACAAAAAACCCTCATCATCGAAAAGTTGGATCTAACAACAAATACAAACTCATGTTGATTTCCTATAGGTTCTTATCCTGCTCTACGGAGTGTAGAGTGTCCCTGTTGTGCTGTTCTAAGAATTTTACTGGGGAGGGAGAGCAAGAGAGGCTTGGGCAGCTGGACAGCTCTCAGGACCAATGTTTTCCAGACCTCCTACGCGAGAGCTCTGCACGTAGGAATTAACCGGCATGCTACAACGGGCTATGTCAAAACTGCTCTTTTTTTGCAATTCTTTACAGTGCTTCTTGGATATTATTTGAGCTGAATGCTTTTGATATTTCACATTCAAGAAACCCATCCGTATTTCTGCAGTTCTAACAGTAGAACTTTCCTGAGCCTGGCCCCTGAGGTACTGACCACTGTGTGATTTCACCAGCTGTGATTTTCACCTTCTGAAGCCTGGGCAGCATGAATTCACTTTCTGATTCTGGTTAAAGGCACTGAGTCATCTCAGAATGAAAGCAAAGTTCAGCCCATTCTCTGATATCACCTATCAAGCCAGTTCTCAATCCTGTATTGAAAACTGCTCTTCTCTCAAACTCCAGACACTTATGAAAAGCTCCACAACATCAAGAGTAATTTTTTGTAGAAACTTATTGAAAAAATAAGTATTGGCATTATCTAATTACCTCATGATATTTTGGTGGCCTTGATATAACAAGGACAATGTTCTAGAGAAAAAGCCACTTTACATTTTAGTTCAAAAGGTGAGGGGACTCATAAATGTAATTTATAAACCAAATTGAAAACTTAAACACAAAAAGGTCAAAGTCTTCGATGAAATGTTGATACTTAAAAATGGCAATTAAAAAACTCCAATATTTTTTTATCAGAATTATTGCTAAGACAAGTTAACACTCTCTCTTGACATCAGTAAAAACCCTAAGTGCCAAAGCTTCCCTGTTAAAGCTTTTAAGTGAATTTTGGCCAGCTCTGGTTATCGGCACTGGAATCTACATCCACATCTATGAAACACTGAAAATTCTTGTAATAAATTTGGAAGTTCCATTTTTACTGAACTTTCCCTTAGTTTGATCTTTACAATATGACTTCATCTTTATCCTCACTACTCACAGAAAGTGACACAAAATGGTTTAAACAATATTTTTTTCCTCTACAACAAAAGTCACTGAGTAAAAAAACCATAACTTTCTGTTTGGTAATGGATAATTGCCTCTCCAAGAAACAGAAGAACTGTAGATAGTATTGAGGAAAACATGAATTTTCTTCTCTGTAATGATAGGCATTTAATGGTTTTAATTAACAACAAGCTACATTGAGACAGCTTTCAAAAATATATTTATCCCTTGGGCTTTGTTATATACATAGAACAGGTTTTGTAAGGCAAATAAAATCAGCTTGCTCACCAAGCCAATTAGCAGAGAATATACAAACACCAGATCCACAGATATTATAGTTTATATAAACTATGTACTAGTTGCTAAGTATTTACAAGAAACATAACAATACACTTAGCTAATCTTCGCATAGTCTTCATACAGAAACTGTGGTAAGCATGAAAAATATTTTTCCATGTTACTGTTTACAAACCTTTTGCTTACAGCCTATTGCCCTGCTTCATTTTTCCCTGCTTCAAATCAACATTCAGGAGAATTTTTAGCTTTTAAAAAAAATGCTGGACAATGAGAACTTCTGAGTAATTTTGCACAGTGATGGACAGTGCACACAGGGTATATAAGAAAGATTACAGTAATAAATACTTTCTCCCAGCTGCACAAACTGCCATATACCAGCAAAACTCCATCACTAGAAAGGATGTGGTAATTTCAGCAAAGTAGTCAAAGGTAAGAAATAAAAGCAGGTAAGAAATACAGCCTGTACTATGTGTAACGCTTAAAGGCTCTCCTTTCAGATTCCTTCCTGCAACTTTAAAAATAAACACTGGTCTCCAGGAAGCTTTATCAGAGTGCCCCACATCATTTGTTTAGGAGGGTTCAGTAATTTAGTAGGTTTATGTAATTACTACAGAGCTTATTTAATATGGCACCTGATGCATTGTTGTTTTCCAAGTCTTGAGAAAAACTTCCAGAGAGGTCAAAGCTGATCAAATCAGAAAACAAGACATGATCTGTGTGTGGTCTGAACTTCTCAGTGGAGGGAGAGAAGCACTTTAGGCCCATGGAGGGCCACAGATAAGCAGCAGAACCTCTGCTGAGGGAAAGGCAGCAGCTCTCTGGGAACAACCCAGCAGTCAGACCTCATTTGAAGATCACCCTCCCTTAAAACATTACAAGATTTATTTCTACACTCTAAATGGCTCTTGGTCACTGCAGGGCAGGTGGTTTTTCAACAATGAACAGCAGAGCATTTGTACACAGAATTAGGGCTAAAATGGGCAATGCCCTCAGAGAAATATGGATGCAGACATATGGCAAAGAATTACCACAAACATACCTGAGGAGGAAAAAACCACACACGTTACATTCATTAAATCCCTTTCCTACTGCCTTAACCTGATATTCTTTCTGTTGCTATGGTGATTGTTATCCAGCCATTTATACATTTAAAGAAGAAAAAAATCAGTATTCCCTCTCATGAAATTCAAAGTGTGAGAAATATCTCCATAATGCAATATAAAGACTATTTCCTCAGTGGACCCATCAGGCATTCATTTTCCTAAGGTCTTCAGAGTCCATTTAAACTTCTCTCTTCCACACATTGTGTGGCAATGAATTTCAAAATATAAGCAGGCAGTCTCTGAAAATGTACTTCCTCTTATAGGTTGTAAGCTGCCTACCAGTTCATTTTATTAAGTATCATCTAGGTTTCCATTACAAGAAAAAATGAATAATTCCTCCCATTTCATCTTCTAATCTCTTTATTTCATAAGCACCTAGACACACTCCCTCCTTTTGTCTGCTTACTGAGCCAAAAAATTGTGGCCTATATGTGTCTTCATATAGAAGCAATCTGATATCTCTAGTCGCTCTTCTCCCTCTTACATCTTTTCTAGTTCTTCCATATATTTTTTGAAAGGGGAAAACAAAAAAAATATATATATTTTAAAAAAACTCAATCCAAATTATAGAGACTGGCCAAAAATCAGCCCATGGAAAATTGGAAAACTGACTTAGGAAAGCCAACTTTTGAGTGCATTATTAAGCCTGTATTTTAGAATTATCTTAGAAGAGTTGCCTTAGAAATCTTCAACACTGCATTTCAGCATTAAAATGCAGAAACAGCTGAACAAGGAAAGTAGAAAGCAAATGTCACCAATAAAAATTGTATATATTTAGATAATATATACTTAGGAAATGGAAAATAAATTCTTACCTACTACATGCACAGTAAAATGTAGAATTATTTAATGTTCTTTGGGAAAAAAGCACTTTTATTTATTAGAAAAAAATGCTAACACCCTCCCTTGTATTTGTTGGGAACTCTTCCTAAATCCCTTCCCTTGCATAAGCAGCAGGTGGTACATACAAAGTAGAAAGCTATGAGCCTGCAGTAATCCCCTTCCTCTAACTAGGTCTGCAGTAAAACAATTTGTTGGCAATTACTGCCCACAACTTTTCATAAAGTTAAGAGGAATTCGCAGCAACTGCTGAATTTCCAATATTTCTTTTCCAGAAAGTACATCAGGCCTCTACAAGTGGTCCAGCCAACGTGAATTTTTTTGTAACTCACAGAATTGCCTTATAGATCCCAGAATGTTTGAAGGCTACAGACTTTGCTCACAAATGCAATTAATTAATGCAAACAAAATTAACAGTGTGTTAATAATTACGTGGGTTTGTCCACATCTCCATGGCAAAATATTCCCAGCTGCTTTGGAGCAGGATTGGGACAAGCCCTGATGGCTGAAAAGCCCTGCAATCTGCTGGCTGCCCATCAGCTTAGTAGCTTCTGATACTTGAGTGAAAACTTGGCCATTTCTGAACTCTCAGGGCCTGCATTAGACACTGACAATGAGCTTCACTGCAGACTTCAAACCACAGCAGCTGCAGGGAGGGATGAATGAATGGGTGACAAATACAATCATCACATCAGCCCAGGAGATGCTACTAAAATGCTGCTTATTAGCACTGCCAAGGTGACAGTTGAGAATCTCTGCTCTGATGGACCTACAAAATCGACACAGTCCAGGACTGGGAGGAAACTCCAATAGCTGAGGTGCTTCCAGAACCGGCAGCTGAGACCATACAAAACTACATCTGCTCATTGCTCAGAAGCAGAAGAAGGCCTCCTACACTGAGGGCTGTCAGGCTGCTACCAGCACAAGTAAACAAACATTTTTAGAATTCCAGGGCAGGAAGAAGATTTGACTGTTTCTCATCCAAAATATATTGAAAAGCCTGAAGGCTAGAAAGGTAGGTACCCAGGTCACAGACCCTGCATCCCAAGAGTGACAAGATGCAATTCTTCAGGAGGTCCAACAAAAGGCACATTAGAGAAAACTCCCCCAGCGGGTGGCTTTTCCTTCACCCTGCTGAGTAACACAGGCTAAATCTCAGATCACAAATGAATTAGCTAAAATGTACTCCTGTAAAAATATCCCTTCCCACATTCACCTAAGGCTGTCATAAAAATGGCATTTCTTCATGTCTCCTTTAGGAAACACACAGCTGTCATTAAATATATATATATGATATACATGATACATGTAGACAGTTATATATGTATATATGTATGCATAAAGAAGCCAGCACAGTTATCCCTCATAAGAATCTGTCTGAGTTTAAATTGCCTTTCAGTACTAAATGTCACAGTCACTATAGAGACCTACAATTTATAAAAACTTATAAGACTGAAAATATTTTTCTCAATACTCCTAACTAGTTTTCATAGTTTTTTAACCTAGTTACTTGTCCTTTTGAGATGCTTCTATCTCCTTATGCCAAATCTTCTTGTCTTGAATTGGTACCGCATCAGTTAGGAGAAAGAATATCAGATCTCTCAAAAGCAGGAGCTGGCTATAAATATGAATAAATCTCATGTTAATGACTTTCATCAGGACTTTGGTCTGTGTTAGTCTGGCAACATTACAGAGGCTGCATGTGCACACAGAAAATCAAAGAGAACCAAGGCTTAATTGTATAATGGGCTGCATAGCAAATATGTCAGAACTTTTTGGTTAAGGAGTCTCACAAGACTAAGAGATGAGCAATCACATCAAACAATGACAGCCACCAGCACATCATCCCTAGCCCCCTAACAGCCCACCACATCAACACAGATTTCTTCACAGGCACGTTAAAGGTCACCTCGTGGATGCTGGACAAAGTGCTGACACTACGGCTCACGCAAGATTTCACATTCAATATTCTTCAATAAAATAAATTGACTCTCTTCCCATCTCTGGCAGATACGGCTTAGGATCTGATGATCATTTCAATGATGGTGTAAATTACCACAGCAGACTCGCTATTAACGTGTTCCAGGCTATCACACTAAGCCAAATAGATGTAAAAAGACTAACACCAGAACTCATATTGTGACCAGATTTCCTACATAGCAAAGCAGTTGCATATGAAAGAAATAAGGTAAAAAGGTAAAGAAGGTGGCGTATTATAATGGCTTTCTTGCTCTTCACAGATTTTCTATTTTTAACTTTTTCTACAGAAATGCAAAAGTAAATTGAAGCCTGCTGTGAATACATTCAGGAACTTCAACAGATCTGCTGTCATTCTGTTTGTGCTCACCTGTGGTCCTAACCCATTTTGTTGCTTTATAATAAACAACTTATATGTTGCAACACAAACCAAAGGCACCTACCTCTCACTGCCACCACTCCTGTGTCATAATTCCTGATATCCATGCTCTAGACCTCGCTATCTTTCTCCCAGGATACTTGCCCTAACATAACATGAGCAGGAAAATTCTCAGGCTTACTGCACACCACGCCATTCCAACTGTGGAACTGCTCCCCAAGCATTGGCACTCATTTCATTTGTTCATGTATGACTTACACAGCTTTTGTCATGGCCAAGAAGAGATTCTGGCTAAGCATCTTCACATCAGTAAATCTGGACCAGGTCTATTAAGGCTATGATCCAGGTGGCTCCCTCAGTTTAGGGAGCACCTTAGGCTCCAGGCTGCCACCAGGGTGGAATAGGAAACAGGAGCAGTGCTTAATTTTACAGGTCAAGGGGCAATGATATTTCATAACTAGTCCAAATCCAACATGAAGATCGATGCAAAAGCAGGGAGACTGAAATGGGGAAGTAGGAGCCTTAGGTTTTCATGAGAAGATTATTATGAAATATCATCAGCATATGATATGTGCAGTTCCTGCAGCTGAAATATCAGAATGAGCAACAGTTGTTCTTCCACTACTGTTACAATTTGATTTCTCCTGGTTTCAACACAACAGTGATACTGGAATTCATTTAAGTGCATTAATGCCACTGGAAGTCATAAGGGCTTTTGGCAGAACCCATAAAATGGGAAGAGTTCATGTGTTCCATTATGCTGATGATGTTGAAAAGCAAAGCGTGCCAGCCAGAACCCACCCCACACAACCCCAAACCTTTAATTAAGAAAGCCTGATATTAAGTTGTACTCAATTACAACATCTGTAATTTGCCACTGTGCTCCCAGAGCTAGTCCATATGCTTGTGAGGCACCTTTTCAAACCCTCTTTTGGGCACACTATGACTATCATACAATGCACTTGTATTATAATTAAATTTAGTATAATTACTTTACAGAGTGATCAGTGACAGTCTATTGTTCAGGAAGAATTAATCCTTTGAGCCTTCCAACATCATTTTAGTTCCTGGTTCTAAATGAGATTTCAAAGAATGTAATTTATAATAACCAAAATCCCCAATGCATACTTTAATATAGCCTGCCTTTGTTACAGCAGCTCACTAGTAAAATGCTTCTGAGTTAGAGCACTCCTGGTGTACTGATTTACCTGCGCTGCACAGGACCACTCAAAGAGGGAGGAAAGCAAGCAGGAATGCTTAACCAATCACCTTGATGCCTTCTCTTTCTTCCTCCTTCCCAAAACATGGGTGCACTAGAACCCTTTCAGAACCGATTCCACTATTAAAACAGAATCCTTCCCCTAGGAGAATGCTTGCCTTTCCAGAAGCAGCCTGAGAAATCCTCCCATCTGAAACATCTCACTAATTCATGAATGCTTTGAAAGGCGGTGTGATGACTGGACTTGAGAGAAAGCTGGAACTGCTATCAGACGAGAAACCAGGAAGTTTGATTTCCTCCTGAAATGAGATGCTTTTCCACAGAGAGGAATCTAAGTTGGGCAGTGTCAAAACATTCTGTTTAGACATTTTTAATTCAAGCAAAATGTTTTGACAAAGTGGAATCCTTGGAAAAATCCTTTGCAGCTCTCATCCATTCCAGTATTGAAACCCATTTCCCTGTTTTGGATCCATTGCAATCCTAATTTTCAATTTCTTTCTCTGGACCAATTGTTAAGCATATTGCATATCCCGCTGAATAAATTCCTCCAGTTGCACTCCAGTCCCTCAGGACCACCATGCACAGGAAATATATGAGAGAACATGACCCACAATACAAGGCAGACGATATTAAAACAGGTCAATATTGTGGTGTTTTTTTAATTATCTTGTCAAAATGAAACCCTTCAGGCCAGTTAAAAAATTCTAAATTTCAATTTAATATCTTTTTACCAAAATAAAAGCTTTCCTTGTGCAACTTTATCCACCAGAACATAGTTTCAATGAAAAATTGCCAACTGCCAACTGTAGCTATCACTACAGCTGAATTTCTTGATGTGATTTTTTTCTAAATATCATGTTAAAAAGCTCTCTTTCAGTCTACTTGACTAATTAAGATTTCTCAGCTATCAAGGCTCAGTCCTTTTTACTGTCAAGCAAGGTCTATTTGTGCAATCAAAGATACTGGCCACAGATCTTTTTGAGGTGACATTCCAGGAAAATGTCACTGTTAGGATGATCAGCACTCAATAATATGTGGTATTGAAACTACATCAAAAGACATGGCAGAACACATTTTGGGCAAAGCCTGAGAAAATCTGCATATTTCACACTTCTGCCACCTAACAGATAGAACAAAAATTTTCTCAGAAAGCATATAAATTCTTTTTTTATTGGCTGAAGTAATTTAGCAAAATAAGAGAGAATCACTGGCAGTCGTTCTGCTCCTGCCTCGTGCATGAGGTTAGCTGGCTTAGGAGTTATTTTGTGAGCCCCAGATGCAATGTCACCAGAAAGTGAGAGTGAAAGCTTTGGAGTCTCCAGATGCCAGAGTAATATGATTACAAGGCCATCATATCTCTAATTCTAAAGAGATAAATCAAAAATCTCTTATAATTATCTTCCTGTCTTTCTTTTTGCAAGGAGCTATGAAGGGAAATATTTGTTGGAAAACATAAGAGGTATCAAACGCATTTTCTGGGAGAAATAGAACATTGTAGATACTGATACTCAAAACATGATTGTTCAGAGTTCAGCTTACCCTGTTCCCTATGGCAAAGTACTCGATAATGAAGAGAGACATAATGAAGACAGAAGCAAAGTTAGAGGAGGAAATAGAAGGGCCAGTGGTATCTGGCTTAGTGGCAACATCTGCGGGTCCTGTCTCACTTCTTGCTGAACCTAAACAGTAATATAATCAGGTTTATCAACTTTCCCCTCCATAAACATCTGGCCACTGCTATCCATACACCAGAAAAATCTCTAATACACAAGAATGAATGCAGAGAATGCAGAAAAAATGTGGAACCTTCAACTGGAACAAAAGCCATCAACTCTGCAGGTTAAATCTCAGTTGCACATTATCTGCCTTCCTCCTGCAGGTTCCCTGTCAGCTCTCCATGATAATTTTAAAAGTTTCATATTAAAGTATTCATTTTGAATATTCTTCACAATCAAATCGTTCACTGTGTAAAATTTCAACTACATTTTCATATATGAAATAACACCAGAGGCATTCTTCTCAGACAGTGCAGTTCACTACACTTGGGTCACTTCCCAGAAGTGGGGATCAAGCACTCTTCATAAAGAAAATTGAGCTGTAAGACAAATTTCCCAGATGAGGAGTAAAATAAAGTAAATGCATATTTTAAAAAATCCCAAACAAAACCACAAACAAAGAAACAAACACACCACTTCCTTTGAAACATACACTGACAAACTAATACTAATTTACTGTAGAAATAACACTGAAAATGACACTGCTTTTAAAACAAAAACAGCTAGAAAAGAAAAGCTGACAGGAGGTTTGTGGGGACCCGATACACCTGATGATACTAGGTAGTGATGGACACAAAAGAGAAAACATGAATGTTTGTATGGACAGTTTAAACCCCACAGAGCAGGGGCACAGAGGGTTGAGAAGAGGAGGGAATGCTCAGGAAAAACTGAGCAAGAAAGCCAGCAGGTGGAAGGAAGATGCACAGAGGGAGACAAAAGGGCCAAATAGACAGAATACCACAGCAGAGGAGAGATGGTAGGCAAGCAGGGACATGCAGCTTGTTTTCCTTGATGGCAGTCAGCAGAAGCATCACTTACTGCTGCTGCACCTGACAGGCTCACCAGCTCAGTAACCAAACAGCACCCTTTAGAAAGAGAGGATTATTTGTTTGTTCCTCCCAGAACACCCTCCAGATGTCATGGCAAAATAGTATTAATTGTGTCTCTGATGAGATATCTAATAAAGACATCTTCAAGGTTCTTCCTTCCACCATTATGTCACAAACTTCAAATTACTTGGTAAAGTTGCTGTATTTTAACAATAAAATTTCTCTACAGCAGAGTAAGCAGAACTCCAAAATATAAAATATCAAGCATTAACATCTGCAAGTATGTCTCTGATTTGTATTAGACAATATCAGTTCACTATTGCAGAATAAATATTCAAAGGAAAACTGCAGACATGTCACAATTATACTACTTCTGTTCATTTTCTCCCTTTTTTTCTTAGAAATTGGAGATGTTAGACAGTTTTGAAAATGTCTAACTTATGAACTATAACAGTAGCACTGATATTATAATTTCATCCATGGTACAATAAACAAGGTCAGTAAATTCTCCCACGTTCATAAACCAACAAAATTATCTTTTGATATCAAGAAATGCTAATACCTGTGACGAGAGCTTGCAAGGTAATTACATTGTAGATTGACACAATAATCACATTCACTCCAGATTTTCTCCGTGGGCTGGAATTTAGGCATTACCAGTCATCTGCCCTAGGAGACAAGCATGAGGCTCTCACTGGAGTCAGCAAGAACTGAGGATGTCAACAACAGGCAAAGTTTCAGTCCCAACTCAGCAAAGAAATTAAACATTCCAACAGTCACTCTGAATTTTTAGGTTAGACTCAGGTTAAAGGCCTTGCTGAATCAGGACCCCTTCCTTCAAATGTTAAACATCATAACAAATAAATATCATTATCAGCATTTTTCATAAGCTACCTAGTTAAGTCCCCTGATGTTCAGAGAAATCTGGCAAGAACAAAACCCACAAAATAAACCTTGGTTTGGGTAGTCAGAATCTTATGAGCAATATAAAATCAATTGGATAAAAAAACCCCAGCCCTCACTCTGAATTTGATATACTACTGCTTTCTATGCTTACTGACTGTGAGCATGACTGAGGTAAAATGTGAACACAAGAGGCCTAAAATAAAGCCAGATCAGAATTCTAGTCTTCAAACCCCCCCACAGTCTTGAGTTCACCATAAGAGGTGTAAGACAGACAAATCCCACAGCTCCAGGTTTTTCAGAGGGAACAAAATGTGCTTAAGACAATGAAATATTTTAGTAGAACACTGATATTCCCCTACTTAACCCCCATTTATTAGCATAATGCCAAAAGGAACATAAAATTTCATGAACATGAGCAGTTAATATAGCAGTCCTGTTTATAATAATTGCATTGTATTTACTGCATCCACATAACTGTACTTGCTAGGTTTTCAGCAGGAACATAAGTGGGTTTTGCAATCTTTGTATGAATTTCATGGTGTTGTGGAAATAAAACTAGCAATGCCTAAGCTAATTTAAAGCTAGATTAGATATGGTTAGGTGAACTGTTATTACACAGCTTGCAGAACAAATAGAAGCTGTAATTCTACTGTGAAAATATTCCAGGCAAGATCCTTAATTGGGAAAATCTGATCAATATCCCTTGACTTGACTGCTCTTCCACGACTGTAGGAAAACAGAGGTTCCAGCTCACTCTTTGCCAGTGATACCTTTGCTAAGTGCTCCTAGTGAATTTCTGTTTGTGTTAACAGGAACATTTCAGGAACTGGCTCTTAAATTATTGCTTCAATATTCTCGACATCCATGTCATAGATTACATTACCAAAGTATCATAATGAAATCTCTGTGAAACTGGTGTCTTAGAGATTAATTATCTTATTTACAGCGTTTCTTTTTTTATTGGCCTCATTTGGTCATTCTTAAATTACCACTAATACAAGTGAACTGCAAACCAATCTCTCTACACCTCCTAAAGTACAGTAGGAGCCTTAAATTGTTTTAATGTACTGAAAGTTGTCAACATGACATTGCATTTATAGGAAAAGGACAGTGTGGAACTACAGCACAAAATAAAACTGCATTTAACTTTACAAATCTAGAGACTTTTCCAAAGGTTTCTATATGAAAGAAAAAAGAATTTTTAAAAAGATAGTCTTAAATGTAACGTTTACCCAGCTCAGTATATTATTCAAGACATACCATAGGCTCACAGGAAAATAAGAATATCAGTGGTCTTTCTTCTTTTCTGTTCTACGCTGATCTCCTCAATTCTCCCCTCAATTCATTAAAAGTTGTTGAATATAGAAACAGCATCCAAACATCTGACAGTGTTACCCACTACACCTGCAGAAATATGACAAGGTTAATCATCTGGTTTAAAGGAGTCTGATTTCCCCTTGCAGGAGATTGCTGCTATCAGTTTTCTTGTGGAAGAACAGTCAATAATGTCTTCTAATCTCTAATAACAGACACAGGGCCAACATTCTATTACGACCTAAATAAATAGGACAAACTTTAATTTTAGACCTGTCTATCAAAGGGCTATTCCAGTAATTATTACTGCTGCGCTTGGTATCTAGTCTTTCCTTTTCCAATTTTTTTTTAATACTGCTTCAATTAACTGCCATTATGGTTACAAACAATGAGATTAAATTATATTTTGGTTAAAAATACAATTATTTGCCACTTATCCCCTCTTTTCTAACTGTAATTTTTTCCAACTCTGTTCTCCCTTTTTCAGTCACTTCTGTATCTTCCCCCACACTCCTCTCTACTTATTCCCCAAGTCAATTTATGGGGATCTTGTTCTCACCAGCAAGGAAGGGCTGGTGGGGGGGGAATGTGAAGCTCCAGGGCAGCCTTGGCTGGAGTGACCATGACATGGTGGAATGTTGAAGTGTTAGGACAGTGAAAAATGTGCACAGCAAAGTCACTCCCCCAGACCTGAGGAGAGCAGACTTTGGCCTCTTCAGGGATCTGCTTGGTACAGAGCAGTGGGATAAGGTCCTGGAGGGAAGAGGGACCCAGGAAAGCTGGTCAGTATTCAAGGATCACCTCCTCCAGGCTCAGGAGTGATGCAGGAAGCCAGGCAAAAACACCAGCAGGCCTGCAGGGATGAGCTCCTGGACAAACTCAAACACTAAAAGGAAGCCCCCAGAGGGGCAGAAGGAAGGAAGGAAACCTGGGAGGGATACAGAGAAGTTGTCTGAGCAGCCAGGATCAGGCGAGGAAAGCTGAAGCCCTGACAGAATTAAGTCTCATCAGGGACATCAACTTCTGTTGTACTGCTGGAGTGAAATAAGTTGTTTCTGACTTTCTGAGCAGTCACATATAAATGGTATATCACCACCTGACTTTTACATGTATTACAAAGCAAGATATTCAGGGCAGATATAACACACAGAAAAATAACCATAGCTCAAAATACATAAAACAATCAAAGTTTTTGAAGAGGATATAAAACACCACCAAGGTAATGCACCAGCTTTTCACTTCCTGCATTTTGACATTAAATATGTGCTCTGCAACATGAAATTAAGACACATAGATCAAGTCTGAGGGAAGAAGTCAGCAAGCCCATATTTTGTTCCCACTATTTATGTACAGATACTGGGCACTGTCACTATTGTGTTTCAGATTTTTCTGTCACAATGAAAAAGAAAAAAGTGAACTGAATAGATTCCAAAATTCAGAATTAAAAACAAAAATGTAAACACATTTCTACTAAAAGCAAGCTCCAGTCTCACACTAGGACAAAGAACACCTATTTTTGAAACAAAGTTTTCTATTTAGTAAGGAAAAAAAGATCAGAAAAATAAATACATTTTGATATTAAGGGGTATTTCTGTGTATTTCAAGGTTTGAACCTTATTCTAAGCTGAAAAATAGAAATCCCAAACAAGGTAAATCAGAGGCAGCTGAAACCCAAAACACTGGGCTTTTTCCCCATGATGGAGACCAGCTGTGAAAGACAGCTCCATTACCAGATTTTGGAGATGTTAAACTTGATTTTAAGACCAAAAGAGGTCACTATAATGACTCCATTTTGGGTTTCTCTACTACAAGGTTTTAATACAAACACTTAGGCCTGTAGTCTCCATGAAAATAATAGCATGTCTCTGAGACATCTAACTTTGACCTGATAAATGAACTCATGGAAATTTCATGTTTATAAATAGGTTATTCTACCATTTTTTTTCCTCATGTAGAAAAACTGAAGAGGCAATTCATGCACTTTTCTCCATAATAAAAATGGAGAAAAAGACACACACAAATTTGGAAGTGCCACTGCTCTGCAGTCTTTGTCCAATATGAATTCTAGAATACAGAATAATTATTATGACTGTGGTGTTGATAACATTGATCAAACTACCCCGAGCATTAACATAACACTGCATTTTCTGGTTATGAAACTGACCCCATGACATCTTTTCACTGCCATTGAAGTAAAAGGTGACAAGAGAACAGCGGTGACAGAACACAGATCCTTTGATTTTAACCACAAATCTCCCAACAGCACAAATGGCACCTATTGTTGTGTAATGAAAGAAACTCTCTTATTAATAATTTCACTCTTTTCATCTTCAACCTACTAATTTTCAACATGTTTCCTAAGAATTTATTTTGCCTTTATTACAGCTCTTGATTCAACACAAAGTTGGTATCTTGTTTCAAAGATGCTGGTTCATTCTACCTCATACTGGCAGAAAGCTTTTAAACAATCATGAATTCAGTATTACATCTACTGTGCTATTAGCATGGAAAAAATCTTACTGTTCAAGAATATTTCCTCTGGGTCATAATTATAATAAGAATAGATTCCTGTGGGCATAATCTAACAAAGTACTGAAGATGAAAGATTGTTTAAAACCTTATTGAGGTAGATGTCTACCATTTTCTTTCAAAAAACAACATCAGAGGTTTATAATACATCTGAGAGTTTTCATGTTTTTATTTTTTTCTTGTTTTGAAGAAAAAAGAACCACATGCAGTTGAGAGTTTCATCAGTTGGCATAATCACTGTAGTATAGAGATTTTCATCCTAAAGGGCCCTTCATCTTTTTGCACATGTATTCAGTAATTTTTGCAGTGGAAAGTCACAATGTCAACAGTTTGAGACATGACAGGTAAATCATTTCAAAGTACACAATAGTTGGAGAAGGGGAAAGTCAAGGGAGTTTTCAGGAGGATGGGAACTAGCAGCTTACATTTATCTCAATAGAAGTCAATTTGCATCACAAATTAACTAATAGAGCTAAGAATATGCTCCAAACTCAGAGATACAACACAACTGAGAATAAACTTCAAGATGAAACTAGCTATGCACAAATGGGCTAATTTGCACTGTAATACAAGCAGGGAAGTTAAATTCTTTCCAATAGGCCAATATGATACACCTAAAGGAACCACGAGCTGGGCTCGGAAAGGGACAGAGCCAGACTCTGATCAGATCCAAATCAACCTGCACTTCATTGCTGGACTTTGGCCACCTTAAAGGTACCTAATTTTCACAAGAAGCCAGGCAGCTTCTCTTCTCGGATGTCTTTTCTCCCCACCCCATATTCTTCAGATAAATC
The DNA here is from genome assembly GCA_013398275.1 of Promerops cafer. Classification (NCBI taxonomy): domain Eukaryota; kingdom Metazoa; phylum Chordata; class Aves; order Passeriformes; family Nectariniidae; genus Promerops; species Promerops cafer. The sequence continues at coordinate 1,394,291 of VZSE01001564.1, read as the reverse complement.
CCTTAAAACATTCATTAAAAACCACCTATACTACTGATGTAGTTAGAAGATTTTTTTGTAAATAAGGTTAATTATTTTGTAAATTTGGTTTCTGTATTCTTGTATCCTGGTCCCTTATATTTAATGAATCATTTCAATTATAAAATTGAGTCCCTTACAACTCAAGATAGAATATGATTGAATATAAATCACTATCTTCCAAACACATCTATTAAGAGAATTAGGAATTATCTAGCTGGGACATGTCCAGGTAGAGCACGTTATCTGTCTTTGCAAATAAACAGGTTTGGGTTCTTTTAAGCAGATCACTACAAAACAGTAAGAGAAAATATTTATAAAAAGCTATTAAATTATACAGAATGAAGCAACACCACATTTGGAGGAAGAAGGAATTTAAAAATCCATTCAAAACCCATTTCCAAGGCAGCCTCATTTTCTACTAAGGAAAAATAAAGATCTGCAGATGTACAAAGGTCTTCATATGAAGGTAACTTTAGGGAGACCAAATTTCTTTGAAGACAAAAGGCAGCAGTAGGAAGAAAGACATCAAACTCCAGCTAGCTAGAATTCAATGTTTTAGTCTTTGCAAAAGAAAAATTAAAAGGAAAAAAAAAGTTTGTGCATTTTTCTCTCAGATAATTAAAAGAAATGCCAAGTGAGAGCATGCTTTAATAAAGGAGACTTTATAAATTAGAATCAGAGACACATTCATGAATAGAAAACACCTGGTTTTAATAAACTCTCAGCTGAGGTATATAGATGCCTGGTAATGATGCACAGCCAATCAGAGGTGTCTGGAATGGCTTCAAAGAGAAGCAACAGGCAGAGAAAAACAAGCCAAAGGACTGCTGCATGTTTGGTGTGTTTATCTGGATGAGTTTACACGTGCTGCCTTTCTGAAAACAGAACCCCCACTTGCACTGGTTGTACTCACTGCCTGCCAGGTACATTGGAAGGAATTATTGCTTGTTATTGTGAAACTGGGGTAAAATTTAGTTAGGTTTTACATAAAAGCCTTACCTTTACATGAAAGAAGCTAATGTATGTATATATACACAAAGAAAAAAAATTCCCTATCTGGAATTAGTTTCTGAAACTGAAAATCACATGGATGAAAATGATGGCCAAAACATTTCTTAGCTTTCTGAAAATGAAGAAAAAAGTTGACCTAGAAGATGAACTATTTATTAAGTCTATAGAAAAAACCTATTATTTTAAAAAAGGCCATCTGATTTAAATAAATATTTGCAAACGTGCTAAGCGAGCTTGCATTTTCCTTATATCCAAATTTGCCCTATTTTTCTTTCTAAACTATTACTGGACAACCTGTTGCCATTTTTGGGGGGATTGTCCAAAAATACCTATCAAATCCTCATCAGCTGATAGGTGATACAGGAATGTAACAATTTCCTCTACTGGAGGGCAACTGAAGCACCCCAAATATCCCCAGCTTTACAGTTTTCTGCACCCCCTGAGCAGACGTGAGGCTGCTCTCCCTGAGCAGCAGCCAGAGCAGGAGTGCCCCAGGTGTGTGACCCTGATGTGAGCTCAGATCCCCTGCTGAGGGGAAGGGTGAGAGCTGAGCCCTGCCTGTGCTCCAGCCAGGACATGGCAGGACTGGCTGCAAAACACTGTGCAGAGGTAATACAGAAAAACTCTTCCTCACAGCACGGTTAAGTTCTATAATATAATGTACAGTCTGGAAAGCATAGCTGTATTTCTAGCTTGTAATCAGCTAAAGCAAGCACTGATATTGTCTGTCAGGTTTATTGATGACTAGTATCCATAAATTCTTTCTGGTTTTCTCATATCCTTGCATTTCCACTGGGCACATCTTGTTTCTCAACATTGAATTTTTGACAGCATTAGTCAGCACACCAAAGTAAAATAATGAATCCTACTGCTGTGCTTTTTCCATCCTAAAAATGTGTCCATATAAAGCCTTCAAAATGCTCCCAGAAGAATTGCTTTTTGTTGATCTGTATTTTTTAAGCGACTGACATGAAAATCAGATTCTAATATGCCACAGAGAAAATTAAGAGGCAGTGAAATCTATAGATGCAGTATACATCTATAAGATTTGCATGCTTCATAGTCTTGCCCAAAATTTAAAGATTCAGCATGTTTATGCAAATGGATAAACAGCAACAAAAATAGGGAGACCATTTGGATTTACAATCGAGCACATTGTGACATAAAAAAGTCTGAGACAGCCAAGACCCGACATCCTTCAGTACAAATACATCAGGAAGGCAACAGAACTAGTCCTGAAGTGGATTTCAGCAGAGATGCTGTCAATCAAACCAGTATTTAAATCAACAGACTTTGTCAGCTTGCTGAAGTTGCAGGCCAGCTGGAGGTCCCTTCCTCATGAATCACTGCATCCCCAGGTTTCTGGGACTGCTCAAATTAACAGCCTGTGCTCCTGGTGCACTTCCCCCGTGCTGCGGCCCGGCTGACCTCTGTGGGGACAGTGACAGGAGCCAAGGGAATGGCCTGAAGTGATGTTGGGGAAGGCCCAAGTTGGATACTAGAAAAAGGTTCTTCCCCTGGAGGGCTGGGCACTGAACAGGCTCCCCGGGGCAGTGGTCACAGCACCAAGAAGTGCTTGGACAACGTTCTCAGGCCCATGGTGTGATGCTGGGGCTGGTCCTGTGCAGGGCCAGGAGTTGGATTTCATGATCCTTGTAAGTCCCTTCCAACTCAGCTCGTTGTGTCATTCTGTGATTTTGAGATGTCAACAGAAAGGTAGAGAAATTCTGGAACGAAGATCAAACTAACAGCCATCCCAATTTCTATGCTGGAAGACATTCTTAATGCTTATTTTTGGTGACAGGAAGCATGAGGAACAGGGAAGGATTTGAAGCAATGACAGGGCAGGATCATGGCTGTACACAAATGGCTTTGGGTTTAAGGTGTGTCTGCTCCTAATGGAAAAGGAGGAGAAAAAGAATCCTTTCCTTTGCTCACTGATCTGGAGCAGTATTAATCCATACACTGTCTTTCTGGACTGGACCATGAAATACCCACTGAAGAAAGCCAGAGCTACAGAAGGGAGATATTCTAGAGTGGTGTTTCAAAATCAGAATGAAAACATCTCACTTCAACTAGAAAGTCAGGCTCTACAGAGCCTTGCTGCTAGTCTGATCCTAAACTTTTAAGTCAGGAAATACCCACAGTTATTATGAATTCAGAATAGACAGCATTTCTGAAATAATTAAAGCCAGAGAGGCAGTAGGTACACTGATGTACCCATTTTACACCACAGGAAAGGATATTTAATCTTTGCTGCAGCAGAATGCCGTGGAGCAATGGAGATTATTGATGTGGGCAGGCTGAGCTGGGAGACGCAGGAGGGAAGGAAGCTGAAGAGAACCTTGCTGCTCCAATTCTTCTCATCCTTCTAGTAGATCTGGCTAACTCTACTTCTTTGCCAAAAAAAGGGCAGCTTAATCTTCAAAATCCAGTATCAATACTCAAAATACCTACCATAAATCCTCCTGTTCAGAGACACAAGCAAAATGAGCACAGGTTCTTAAAGAATATTTTGCTCAAAATCTGTGAGAATAGAGAAAGATAATCTGGCAGGCAGCAGGAGAAGCAGGCAGGTGAAGATCCTCTCTGAGTTCTGTATATTATGAAGAAACAGGCCATAGTGTACCTGTTCTTGGCAACTGATGTATTTTAAGCAAGAAAATTTCTTTCCTGATATTATCAGGATCCAGCTCTGGGGTCCCCAACTTAAAACAAGGATATGGACCTGCTGCTGCAAGTCCAGAGGAGGCCAAGAAGATGATCAGAGGGCTGGAGCACCTCTCCTAGGAAGACAGGTGGAGAGAGCTGAGGTTATCCAGCCTGGACAAGAGAACACTTCAGGGAGACCTCATAGCACCTTCCACTACCTAAAGGTGGCTACAAGAAAGCTGAAGAGGGACTTTTTACCCTCATGGAGTGACAGGACAAAGAGGAACGGTCCCTTCCAATCCAGGCTATTTGGTGCTTTGCCTGCAGTGTGCTTGTTAAAACAGTCCTAACTCTCTCTTATGAACTTGAAAAATCATAATAAATTGTACTAAAAAACTAACGTAATTGCAGTAATTTTTCTAAAGCCAAAGCTACTTACTGCCTTAAAATTTTGACTAGTTCTGAAAAATGTCCTTCTAGTGTAATCTGAGTTCCTTTCCTTGAGAAATCTGACCCGCACCAAAAAAAGAAAAGAATGTAATAACAAAAGGCCATCCAATCCATATTTCCTATTTGGTCTTCTCTACTGGCTACAATAAATGACTGTTTTGCACTGCAGCTTGGGAGTGGAAGAAATAGAAAAGGAGCATGGTATGTGGATAATTAAAAAGATTCAACAGAAGTCATCATGGATAAAGTGTTATGATGGTGTTAAGTTCTGTCTGACACAGTAGAATTGATAATAAAGTCTTGTAATACCACTCATAGGAAAATATACAGAAGCATACTACATAAAGAATGAAAACATATATGAAAATGTCTCCCTTTCTTCTTCTGAAATTTAACACTAGACATTTTACATTTTTTCCTTACTTTTCTAATAAATCAAACCATAGTTAGCTATAGATCTTTGAACAATTCATCTGTCATTCAAAATAGAAACAGGAAGAAAATAAATACAGATGTGGAGAATGGATGGAATCTATTTAATCTCTCAGTTCAAGTATGAGAATATGCTGAGTTCTATTAAAAAGTTGTGATTGGGCAGCAGAGGAAGGTACCAGTCTTTCAGAGCCAGTCTGCACACAGCGTCACCCTGGATTTCTTGCCAAAAAGGGGGACATTATGGCTTCTCTCCTCAACAGAGAGAAGTATATGGGGCACACACAGAACAGCACACACAAGTGAGAACCATCAGCTGGCTGTGAAACTGGGGGATGCATGAGAGGAAGAGAAGCAAACCCCAAGAGCAAGCCTCTGACATAAGAGACTCTTCTTGAGATCCCAACAAGACCAGACATTTTGTTTTAATTAAGGAGCTGAAATGTGCTGTAATAAGAGCCACACTAGAGTAGCAGAGTCTGTGGGCTGTACCCTAGATTCAGATTCGTTTTTTCATTTTAAGCCAGCTCAGCCAGCAAATCTGTGTTTTTCACTTCACTGGTTACTGTGTTCCTATTTGTGTTCAAAAAAAGAAGAAAGCCTTGAATGCTGAATGGTCTTTCAGTGAGTCTATCGAGGAACAGTCCTCCACTGAACACTCAGAAACCAATCACAGTTAATGAAAAATAACAACAAAACCTCAGTGCACTTCCTTCATGCTCATAAAGTAAATGTTTTGTGTTCTCTTTTGCCCTCTCTTGCCCTAGAAAGAAAACCCAAAATCCATGGAGTGATAACACTTGTTTTTCTAGTGCAATTACCTTGTTGTATTACTGAGAAAGTTTGGAAAGCCTACTATGAAATACTTCACTCCCCATTATTTTAAAATTTAGGAGAAAAGAAAGAAAAAAGCAGACACAGCTTCAGATTCTCTTCCAGAAGGGAGCTGCTTTCTCTGCAAGTTTGAGCCGTGAGCAGCACTGTTTGCTATACCTACTGTGAAAGTCACTCCTTACCCCTGATCCAGAGAAATATTCACCCCTATCTTGGCAAGTGCCCTGGAGAAGTCCCAATACTGAATGTTCTCCAAACTTAGATTAAGACAGCATTTTCCTGTCAGAATGGCAAAACAGCAGTAGCAGATTTCTGAACACACAACCACATGGTTTACATATTACACAATAATTATACATTTAATTACCAGGACATCCCTTGGTATAACAAAACCACAGCCTCCAGGTGCTACTGAAATGTAAACTGCTACAGTGGCCTTGTAGTTTGGGACTGAACAGCATCTTGAGAGCGTGAGCTCAGTTTAGATTCAATACAGCTCAGACAGCAATCTTGCAAAGTAAACTTGTGCCTTATGGCAGAATAAATTACACATAAAAATCTAAGAAAATTATAGATGGTGCCAGAACTACTCAAACTGAAATGTTCTCATACAATTAAATATCACTCATGCTCCTAGCTACTAAATATTAGCTTTTTTTCTCCCATGTAAGCAATTGCTGATTGTTGTACTTGTCTAGGACTACTTTCTGGTAAGGCTCCAGGAACTAAAAGCATCAGTACCTTTAGTCACCTCCCTGGCCAACCACAGTATTTGGAAAGCTTTAGACTGCTTTGTAAAAGTACACCTGATTTTGAACTTTGCCAACCTCATGTATATTTAGATAAGAATTCTTACTTAAAAACAACCCAGACAAATGCCCAATAACTGGTATCAGCCAGATACCATCCCTAGATTTTGCTATTTCACCTACTTTAAAACATACCCACTTCTCTCGGAGCATTGTAACAAAATATTACCAATGCATAAAACTTGAAAAATTTAAGACTTTACAATGAACAGTGCAGGGAGATATTGTGTCAACCTGCTGAAACCAGCAATTCCTCAACAGGCTGGTAGAATCACCAATGGCCAGTCCCTTAGCCACCTAACACAAAATGTCACTGCCACTTTCACCCCTGACATAGTACCCCAGAACACAGGGCATCTAGGAGAAAAAATTTGACTCCCCATTTTTTTTCCTGAAGCCCTGTGGTGGTGGGAGAAAGGGCAGGAGCAGAAGACAGCACAAGAATTTCAGACACAGTGAGAACAAGTGCAAGTGCTGTCCTAACTAAAGCACATCCTTCTGGGACCTTTGATGGTATTCCAATTGAGAGGAATTTACTGCCATAGGCAAGCAAGCTCTCTTTCTTCTCATTCTGCTCATATTCAGGGAAACTGATCTTGGCAAGTAAATTAAAAGCAAGTAACTGGTGTCAGATTTAACTATTTTTTATGCTGTTTCTTTTCCTAAAAGAAAACCTGTATCTGGCTACCTGCTTCGGTCAATATTGAACAGCAGGATATTTCCCTAACTCCTTCACTATGACAGAGAATCCCTGAATTATTTGCTGCTTTTCCTTTACTCCTCGTTTCATCTGCTTTCCAACAAAGTCCAATATTCTCACGTTCTTCAGGCCTCATCAGTAAAGTCTGTGGGAGTCTGCAATTTACCTTTTCATAGGAAAGATACTGTTGTGAGTTAAGGAGATGTTCATGCATCACACTCATTAACATATTAAAAATACAGATATACTGTGGCATGCTTAGAAAGAATATTCCATTTTAGTTGTTATGTAAGCCTGTCTTCATTCCAGTAAAATTATGTTGTCTCAAAATGAAAAACAAGTTTTATTACATGTCATCTGCATACTTTACCCAAATACATAAACTCATCCACTCTCACTGTAAGACATACTGTGGTACTGGACCAGGCATATTTTGGAATTCTTTCCTTGACACAGGCTCACACTGGTTATAGATTTTAAGGTAAGAATCAGTGTTTCCTGTGTAGTTTGAAAACAGGAAGTCCTCAATTTAAAGGCAGTTCTGTGAGGAACTGGAACAGCAGCAGGCAATCTCTGCCAAGTACTGTAATTGCAGTGGATTAGCCAATAAAGACAAAGAAGCTTAATCAGAACTCTGATGCCCTTTTGAAAGTATCTTTCCAAAAAGGTAGATTCAGGAATTAGGATAATTCTTTTTTTTAAGCATAATGAAATTAAGGAACCAGGTCAAAGCAAGCCAGATAGTTCTTGCCACTTGGTGATACAGAAGTTCCTCATGTCCCACATTTGGGCTGATCACAAAGAAATCTTGTCATTAAACCTGTCTTTTGAAAACCTGCATGTGAAAGTATTTACTCATATACAGTAATGTAATCTGGCATGAAATGGCAGAAATAAAAATACAAATAGAAGGGAAATGTAGTTTAATAAGACTAAGTAGAAACCATAAAGTTCTTTCATTTTTCTTAACTACGATGGAAGCATGACCAAACAGATTAAGTACCTATATTTAAAGATCCACTTTTGGACATATTGAATATATCAGAGCAATACACACAGGCAGGCACCAGAGTTACCCTGGATTTTAATATTACTGGTGAAATAAATTACTTCATAAATTATGCTTGGCCTACATGTATTTGCAGTTTATCAAATGATACAAGGCAGCAACCATTAGAAGAATTAAAAACATTTTTCAAATGCTGCAGAGAAGACACTGTATGGTTTCCCTCAACATACAGTCCTTGCAACTGTCCCTGACATCGAGATCATGCTGTAAATGAAGAGATGTTACATCTCCTTAGTTTATGTCCTTTTAAAAGGCAAGATGACATCTATTCCATCTGACAGTTAAGATAACAGCGTTTCAGCATTATTATTATTATTATTATTATTGTTTTCTTTCAAAGCAGTTTTGCTAAACAGACATTATACTAAAAATAAAGTTATTCTGACATTTAACAGAAAGTTCTGGAATAGCTGTGAATTTTAAAAAACAATCATGGACCAAAGATATTTCTCAGGGCAGGAAATTAAAAAAGACAGACTGTTCCTCTTTTCTGGAGTAGTGAGCTTATTGCCTTTGTTCAAGATTGATACTGTGAAAAAGAAAATTGTAAATAATCTCCATTTTTTCATTTCCAAAAAGGTAAAAAAAAATTGTGTAGCTTTTTTCAATGACTTTTCTTTTTCTTTGTTAAGCTCAGTAAATCTTGACCTGTTGCTGTATGGAAATACATTTTTTTTATAGTGTCCACACTTTAGCACAGATTCTTCATGATCTGAGATACAGAAAGGGGCTTTTCTTGTCATCCCACTCTGAATACCCTCCTAGGATTCATCAATAAATTACAGGAGCTTTGATGCAAACTCCATAATTGAAGATGCAACTGTTTTTACAAGGCTGATTTTAGCACTCCTATTATCCCTATTTTATGCACTACTACATATGTGTGAAAAAAGGAGAATGTTATACCCACGATTCATTATAACCTGGTAGGTATGATATAATATGTGACTTAGAAATTAAACAGAATTTCTAAACATACAGATAGTGGTGCACATGGCTGTGGAAACTTCTGCAGCACCCTAACTGTCCTGGCCCCACTCTTGCCTCAGATATGGCTGCTTTTTAAAATCTACCCTCAAGCTTTACACTGTGAAAATGTCATATAAACAGTCTTCCAAAGGGGAAGACCAGCATGATCTTATGCTTGGAGAAATTCCAACTGAAATTTGCAAGACATCCCTTTTACTTGCTGTTGACACTGGCTCAGTTTGAAAATACAAGTAACAGTTTATATATAAGCACAGGTCCCATTGGCAATGCTTTCCAAAACATAATTCACAATTTAAAAAAAAACTTAAAAAGAACTATGTTTCACATATCTGCAATAGAAAATACATTTTAAAAATTGCTTACCCACTCTCCAGTGAAATAATACAGCTAGAATTTTACAATGAATGCATACACAACATTCAGTATATTTCAATTAGAAAAAAAAAAGCCCAATTTGCAAAACTTAGGCAAGCACTGACCCCATTTTATCTAGGGGGAAAAAACAAACCAAAATGCTCAAGGTTATTATGTTTCTTCTTTGGTTTTCTTCTATGATTTAAAAATAGATCATAGCCATTTCCTATAAGTTAAATTGTATTTTTCATTATGAATAATTTGACTTATGGAATATGCAAGGAATGCATTTACTTTTATTCCTCATATACATCATGCACAGAAAACCAGAAATAAAAATTTCAGGTGGTTTATTATTTTGAGTAAAATACTGCAGTTGTTTTTTTCAGTTTGACACAATGTGGTTATAGGATGAATCACAATGCTCTTTTTCCAAATCATTCCACCACAACACTCAACCAACTCAAAGAGAAAGAGAAAGTTTAACCAAATGTAAATATGTGGAAATTGCATTCTACCAAGAGGGAGAGGACTATTTGCCCATTCCCCTTGCAAAGTAAGTGAGGGATTTTAGTGGTCAAAAGTAGCCACAAGTTCAGTCTTACACTTCTGCTGAAGGATACCTTGGCCAAACGGGTAGAACTGAAACACTACACCCAAGTGCCTGTTTAAGAAGTGCTCAAACAGGAGGCAGGAGTCTGTTCTACAGCTAAACCCAGGCAATTAAGTTATGTATTTTTCCCTGTAAGTAAAACTGATTCAATTATGGTAGGAACTACATAATTCTTTTGGTGTAAATATAACTTTTAGCAGCATATGATGGGATTTGGCAATATTCTTGGAGGTGAAAGCAGTTGATACTGCAGATGTCTAAAAATACTACTCATTTTTGCAATGAATAAGAAGCATAGGATTTGTCACCATGATAATAATGAGATTTTGTCTAAAAGTAACAATCCCAACTAAACCATGGTATCAGAATTCAAAAATGTGGTTTCAACAACTGTGGAACTTGTCACAAAAACTACTTACAGTGACTTCTGCAGTCTGCCTCTGAAGTGCTGTAGGAAATAACTAACTGTTTACAAAGCTGATGATATTTCAAGAAAATCTAATTTAAAAAAAAATAAAACATACCAACTGACAGAAATGAATAACAAATCATAAACATTATCATTTTGAACAGAATGCTTCTTATGAAATACAAAATGTGTGCAAACCATTAATTCTGCCTTCATTACAGCCAGCTTGGGAAAGAAATGTAGATTGCTTTAGGAAAAATATGTTCCCTGTCATAAACTGAATACTCACATCTTTTCACACTTACAAAAGATCTTCCTGCCAAAGATGAAGATGAAGATTATTATAAAGCTCCTTACAGGCACCATCTAACTTAGCCTAATCACATCCCTGCAAGGCATGTTAGCTGTTATGGTGCTCTCTGCACACATGGTCAAACAAGAATAATTAGGTTTACACCTCAAGAGCTCACGGTGACGTGGTGACTTGCTAGGAAAGCCACCCTGGAGTTCCAAGTCCTTTAGTTTTGCCCTCACAGCTGGATTGTCCAGCTTCTATATTATGTAGAATCTACCCAAGTGCAGGAACATAAGAAGTATGAAGCATCCTAGATGTTCTGAAGCCTTGTTCCATCAAGGCTTTCATTAGTAAGAGCTAATAATACAGATAGTCACTAAGCAGTGAATTAATGCAATCCTGCCTTCCTTTCCCCTTCTATGACCATTGGACTGTGAAAGTAGGACATCAGCTTAATTTAGCTTTTTCTTTTTTTTTCCTCTATTCTGTTCCTTTATCACTTTACATCCACTTATTTTTCTTATTTTTTTTCAATATACAGATATTCTGGTTGCTATTTCCGAAGGTGTTTATAGACGCTAGGAACGTAAATCATAGTGATAATCATCAAGCACTAGACATTTAAGCCTTTTCAGTTTCTCTAGACATCTTCAAATTTCAAATGCCCCAATAAGCTACCACAAAAATCTCAATTTTAAGCATGAATACACAACACTTTCTAAACTTCCACATGTACACAGTGAATAGAAGGCAATTACCTGAGCCTTTTGTAAAACAAGATGATATACCTTAAGGGACATACCCTGTTCTTTTATGTTCAAACCAAAGAAATTAGAGTATTTTCTGAAGTTTCCCTTTCACTTAAGTACACCCAAAGGAAAAACAAACGGTAACACACAAAATACACAAAAGCCTCTGTGAGCCTTTACCAAAACCACATGGTGAGTAAGAAAGGAGAACACAAAGTGACTTGTGGAATAAAGAAGCTCCACTGAACAATGAAATATATATATTTAGGTGCAATCATAACTAAATCACAGCTAGCGGAAGGATCAGATCTCAGGACAACTGGAGAGTCAAGATGCCTCTGCAAAATATCTCTGAAAATTCCTGCACATTTGCGTTACTGACTTGGACATCCTCCCAGGAATCTTTCTGCTGGAAATGATCCCCAAGAAACTTTCTAAGGGATGCTGAGTGTTGAAAGTCCAGTTAAAGGCTTTTGACTGGATTCCCTCTAAGGTTCAACACTCAGCGTTACAGTCTTTTGCCCTACCCTGTCACTGATCCTAAGTGCAAAGGTTTCTTGTAGGGCCTGGACAGGGATAAATAACTACAGATGTTCTCCATACATAAATAAAATCAAGCAGAAAGAACCCTCTGTTTTCTACCCAAAATACATGCCTCCACAGCTAAACCTGACCAAAGGCTGAAATGGAAGCAACTGACAATAAATCAGAACTGCCTTCTCACTTAAGTAATATAAATAAGACAAGCATGACTTTCTGAGCCTTTAAAAGTACCTCTAAGCTGTAACATATTTTTGCTGCAATAATAAAAAGTCAGGCTGCCTAAAAAATTGAATTCCAGCAGTTCCATGGTAATTTTGCTCTAAGAGGTATCATCTCTTCCAAGTTCTTCTCCAAACTTCTGTAGCATACTGCTGACTTTTTACTCTCTCTATCTATTAGACTGAAAGGATAATTTCCAGAACTTCATTTTAACTCAGAGCAGTATTCCACAGCCATTAGCTTTTTACCCGTTTAGAATTATCCTCCCTTTCAATTTTTGGGAACTCTATAATGTTCTGCATTTAACACCCAAAGAGTTAAGCCTTTCTATATTAACCACCTAGCAGCACAGCCTCCAAGTAGCACACTAGGGATCAAAAGTAATCAGTACTATACCAGGTCAGCCATTTTAGTAATTTTCTCATTTAGTCATTTTACCTATTTCTTTGCCTTGTGGTAGCTTTTGAGTGATATCTTAGTTATTTCCACCTCACACCTCTGGATTATGTGTCAATTTGGTCAGCGTATTGCACATACCAAAGTGAGAGCATTTGTATCTGTGGTACCATATAGGAAATGCACATTATAAAACACCTAATAATGTAAACTCACACATCCCAGTTTGCCTGTAAGGCTCAAACCTGTGCTCTGTGGTGTTCATGCCAATTTTACTGGAAGGTAAATATTGAAGCACCAAGCAATTATGTGACTTAAGCAAAGCCACCTGGAAATTCTGTAACAAAATGGGACCAAACTTAAATGCCCCATGGCATCCATGTGCTAGGGATAACACAGCACTGACAAGACACTCAGGCTTTTAGGGACTGGCAGCTGGAAACAGTGGGGTCGTCCACAGCATCTCACATGGCACCAGATACTTCTGTTTTCCATACTTGTGCATAAAGTGAGGAGCATACTTCTGTCTGAGAACCAGGATTGATTCCTACACCTCCTAAACCAACCTTGTTTTATTAAATGGGCAACATTTTTTCCAAAATTAAGACAATAAGATAATATTTTATAACGCACATAAGTGTTTGAAACTTAAGACTTCCTCATTTTTCAATCTTCTAGAAATGAAAGTGGACTGAGAAATGGCCTTTTCTCATCACCACAATATATAAGAGCCAAACTGAAGTGTTCAGAGGCATATTTTTGGCAACAGAAAATTTTCAATTATATCTCCTGGAACTTTATGCATTTCAAATACTTGTCTCCCTTCTGTTGAATCTCTAATAGATATTGCACAACTTTGGCTCCATGTTCAGAATCCTTGTGCCAAATTGGACTCTGAAAGAATCTCATGTTTAGCTGATAAAGATGATTATGTAAACAAAAATTCTTTGCTTTTTTTTCCACTTACACTTCTGTAATTCAGACAAATCAAAGCAAATCACAGAAACCAATGGCCAAATGAAAATAAGAAATCACATATATTTTAATTATTTGTGAAATCCTCTTTGGTCAGCTCTGTTTAATGTAGGTAGGACCCATTGACCATACCATGGTAATGTCTGTATTTCAACCATCTGAGCAGTTTAGAAACTATTTACAGCATGTGTTCCAATCAGAACCTCACTGTTCAACTGAGAGTTTCATATATTTTTGGAGCATCCCCTCTGCCTGAGCGTGTTCAAGGTAGCCTTCACAGAACAAGACAATTTATGTCAATAATCCCATGGAACCAGTTTAGCTGCCTTCTAATCCTTGGCAGTCCTTGTTCCACCAGCTACCACTGATAGGTCAATCTTTACCTTTCATGACGGAGTATCTTTCATTTTGGAAATTATCTTCTCTAGAATTTTTTATTTATTTATCTCAAATTCTTGCAGCAGCTATACTTAAAACATCCTAGCATGTTTACGTAATTTATAAACTCAGCTAGCTTCCTTAGTAAGACAAGTGCCAATTATGTTGCATCTTCCATATTTATATTATAGCAATCCTATCTTAATTAACAATAAAATACATAAGCCAAATTGTGCAGTCTTCACTATTATACTCACAGGATGCTTATGGCATTGCATCGTTACTGCACATGAGAAATAACTTGCAGGATTCCTGCCTACCAATATAAAACCAGTTTTCAAGATTTAAGTGTGTAATAAATTAGAAAATATTTCTCATAGAGTAAATGTCTTCTGCAGCATAGCACTAATTATTCTTGAAGAATAACATTTTCACTGTGAGGCAGGATGTCTATTACTTAGAGGAAAACAAAAGAGAGAAGGAAGCAGGATATCTTTACCCTCCGCACGTCTTTGCCAAATGTTTCGCTGTAGCTGGTGCCCAGTATTTCAAATTGGACATAGGGGTTGGCTCCATCCTCTCTGAACTCCATAACACCAGTTAGCCCAGTTATATGGCCCTAAGGAAGTAAGTTTGAGAAATTTCAGAACAGGAGACATTTGCTTTCATAAACACTCTTCTGCATAAAATGTGTGCCAAATATGCTTTAATCACGTTTACAGTAAACTTGAATGTGGCCATTGCATGTTGTTCATGCATGTTCAGTAGCTCAAACCCAGCACTAGACAAAAGACTTCTGTTTTTAAATTTTTTTTCAGAAAATTACTTTAGCACTAACACACCCAGTGTTTATGGCCATCAGGTCACTACTGTCCACAGAAGCAGACCCCAAAGAAAAAGAGAAGGGCCTTAGTAGGCTGTGAGACAGCAGCCCTCCCAGCGTCAGTGGGCTCAGTTCTTGGCTTGAGCACCAAGGCATGAACTGCCAGCCCAAAACAAAGGGTATGCCTGCTGTGCTCCCAAGAGAGGCATGAAGGAAAGAGAAAATAGCACCTCTGTGAAACTATCACAGACTTTGATTCTGGCTTTGTAGCAAAAAAGCTTGAAGTAACACCAAACTTGGAATTAATTCAGCAACAAAGGATGGCACCATTAGGACTTGTCAGAGTGATCAAATTGCGTCATTTTACTACAGGAAAATGATTTCATTAATATATATTTGGGAACAGGGGGTTTCTTCTGAACAATTGCAAAAGTTAGTATAGTAAAAAATTAGGAGTTTTTTCTACTATTACTTGTGAACAAGTAACTTTTATACAAGTAGTTGCCATGTGTCTGCAAAGCCACAGTTCTGTCCATATTTGAGTATTTCAGCATGGTGCAAGACAGTGTAACTGTTAGGGACAGCTCAGCCAAATCAGGTCCTTTTTGCTTGGCTGTGGGCTACAGAATACAAGTAGATCCTTACTGAAGCTCAGCTAACTTACAAAGCTATCTGAGCTGTAGAAAATGGAACATAAGTCTTAAACGTCATCATTGGCTTCCCCTCCTGCCCCTGCAAGCTCCTTAAGTTATCCTCTAGCAAAAATGCATGAATCAATTCCCATGACTACTCCTGATCCTACTTCCTCCACAGAAGGCAGCTATGAGAACAGAAGTGGAACACGCACCACTGGACCCACACTGCACTGTGAGTAACTTGTTTATCATAAATCATTTGCATGTTCAATGGCTGTAGATTGTCCTTGGTTGTTGTAGATCACTTGCTTGTAATACATCAAAGAAAAGTTGAACAGAAGTTAAAACCTCCTTCAAACGCTCAAGTAGACATGAAGCAACTCTTTCAATTGCTCACACAATGGTGGTTTGTCTTTTCTCACCTTCTTAATAGTCTCTAGCATGGATCTTCCTCCGTTCCAAGGTTTGGTGGATTTCCTCATGCAGTTCAGACTTGCCATGCTGTGCCATTTCCTGTCCTCCAGTTTTCTGTGGAAAGCATTGGCCAGCATGAGCACACTGTCATACAGGTACAGGTTGGAAACCTGCAAACAATAATAAGAATAAGCCTCTTTTTTTAATGTGAGCACCTTCCAAAGAGATGATAAAAACCAGCAAAGAAAACAAAAGAAGGCATAAGTAAGAATTAAAAGCTGGGTATGTTTGACATGATTAACAGTCAAAGCACTTGAGACAAATGCCTGTGCTCCTGGGTCCCTCTGTCCAAGGGATTCTGGCACACTGGCACTGCCTGAGCATTACTGCAATGCAGTGCTGTAAAGAGAGATCACACTACACATATAAACTCAAACTACAGAGGGAGTACAGCTATCTGTCAATGAAAGCTATCAGTGAAAGACAAGGATTGCTACTTTGTCAGTCCTTTCAGCAAGGGGGGGAAGTTAGAACGGAATTAAGTCCTTGGGGGTTTTATTCATTTGAGCAACTGGTAATTTCTGGCACAGCAAAATCCAATACACATGCAACTCTTTAGAACACAAGGAGGAGAAATGACAGTATTATTTTGGTTTTAGCATCTCTTTCCACCAAATATACATGAGACTGGTTACATGCTATTTTGTCTGGAGCTACTGAACTTAGCCTCCTTACTCTTCAATTTATATGAGAGATAATAAACAATTGATGACAAAGACACCAGTAAGAAGAGAACACCACACTAGTAATGCTGAGCTATGTATTTAATTTTTCAAACCAAGACATGTCTAGCAACATATTATTAGATCTTTAACAGGCAGTGGTATCCACCTCAAATGGTAAAACTTTAGCAGTGGAAGTTGGCTGAGACCAGTGATTTAATAAATATATTTAGATACTCTTCACCTGTTCCCAGAGTTCACATGCACTCTTCTTCAAACATATGCACAGGGGGTTAGGTTTAGTCTTTACTAAACTCAGATCTTCACTTTACATCATCGGCCAGATACAGCTTTTTCTATTAATAGCACAACAACAATACTACTACTACTACTAATAATAATAATAATTTTTTTATAGCCGTAGGCTTTAATCATGGTTATCCCTGACTTTGCCATTTATCTCCTGGATTTTTCTAGTTCACCTTAGAAAGTGATGCCTAGAGACCAGGAATGAGCTGCAGGTGGAAGTTAACTCAGCTGCATACTTTCTATAAATGGGACTCCCTAGGTGTCCCAATAGAAGTGTCACTCTATGAAAGCTTAAACATATATTACTGTTGAATCACTGGCTGCAGCTAAACTTCTGATGCCTGTAAGATGCTAATCTTCAGAAACAAAATGTTTCATGTTCCATAATCTGGAGTTTGATGTAAATTGAAAACCTAGGCACTTTGAAGTATCTTCTAGTATAAGTAAATCTGAACGTAAGATATATAGGCAAAAATTAATTTTGAAAGAATCAAAATACAAAGAAAAAAAGATGCTGCAAATACACACTTATTTAAGTGACTAAGCATAAAAAGGGATCTTAACATGAAAACAATGCAAAACCTATGAGATACTATCAGGGAGAATCTCTCCTCTGGCATTGCCATCCTTTTTCCCTTCTTTTCTTTCCAGCCTTACTGATCAAGCACTCCACATTGCTTGTATTTGCTATTTTACCCAGTTAAATCTTTTCTTTCAAGAATATTTTCCAAAGTAGCTATATGCCATACTTCCTCTGGTTTTAAGAAAAGTAATTAAACAGTTAATAACTGTCCCAGAAACCAAGTTTCTTCTGCTCAGTTGCATTTGTTTCCCTATTCTGCAGATGTTTACAAATAACTTTCAAATAAAGCAACCAAGCAGATCCTTTTTATTCAAGAGGCCACTTTTCTTCTGGTTTAAACAACTCTTCACAGAAAAAAAATCAAAACAAACTTCAGATCCCACAAGATACACCACCCCAAACCACACACCACAAAATCCACTTTCTTAGAAACAGGTTTTTCATATATAAGGAAAAACTGCCATTTCTTATAAGCCTTCATGATCTTCTTTGCTCCCAGCTGATTTTTTTTTTTTACACACTCACTTTTAACTGACAGCTAATTGTCTGTTGCCTTGTAACTCCCACAGATCAGAAATACTTTGTGTTTTCTCCGTTTGGCACTTTTGCAGTTCTGGAGAACTGCGGCCTCATTCCCAAAAACAGTGCTTGGTTTGCTAGCAGAGAGCTCTAAGGCAAAATATAAGATGCACTTGGCTACACTGTTTTCTGCTTTCCATGTGCTTGGAGAAGACACCACAGTTCTGCACATGTGCCTGACAGAGCTGGGGAGAATTGCACTGAGGATCTCAGCCTGCACAGCCTTGCACCCAACTCAAATTACTTCCTGCTGCAGAGCAAAACAAAACAATCCTGTGTTTACCAACCTAATCCTCATAGTTCAGCTAGACCTTTAATGGACTTTGCATCACTATTGTGTCATTAATTTATTTTGAAAGAATGCAATAAACTGAGAGATAGCAAGATGGGGTCTGCACAAGAGGAGTCTCCCACTACATTTGTCCTTTTTCTGCATCTGGAGATCTGTACCAAGGCAGAAGAAAATGTTGCAGAGAATACACAGAAAAGGTACTTTTCTGCCATGGAAAGAATATTCTGCATGTTCTGTAGTATTATCCACTGGCATTTTGCTACCCTGGTTCTCTTCTGCTGAAAGCCTCATCCCAAACATGAGTAAATGGTGCTTTTTAATCAGCAAAATTCCTTCCTTCATATAATCATACTCTATTTACTCCAGTAAAAATGACATGCATGCATAACTACATTTTACTCATTACTCACTGAAGAGTCAACATTCTATGGAAGAGTAAGTTGCATCTTTCTCATACAATCAACAATTTTATTTTAGAACAGAAAATATGCAAGCTAGGAAAAAAGCAGCATCAAAATTTCCACAACTAAGGCTGGATCTCTAATAGTAAGAAAAAAAAAGATACAAGCATTCTGGCCTGATCTCACAGTAAATTCAGGGCTATAATAATTTTCTTTATTACATTCAAATACAGCAAAATCTCTGCATATGTCCTAAATCATATTTGCAACATGAGTTTGCTGTAACCTCCAGAATAGTGATGCTGTGAAAGGAAAAAGGATTCAGCAGACATAGCCTATATGCCCTTGTTACTGCACCTGCACACGTTTTAGTTTTCAGTGAACTGTCAAATTCCCTATGAGTATGGACATGACCACTGAAAAGGAATTTTTGAGATACCCAAGGGTTCAGCTGTACTCTGATTCCACCAGTGCTGTCAAAGGCATGAGAAAATAGATAATTTTAAAAATTCATCTTCAGGTAGCATTGAGAATTGGTACTAAAGCAAGAGAGAAGCGAAACAAGGCAACATATTTGGCTACTTTGGGTTTTCAAAGCTCTGGAGCATTTTTTTAATTCCCCTATTTGGATATTCACAGGGGAACAGAGAAGGAAAGGAGATATATCTGTCTGAAGAGATTTCTCTTAATAGAATAAAAATTCCTAGATTAGAACAAAGTACTTAATTTTCGTCATGTATGGAGGAAGTGACAGTAATTTTTAGTTCTTTTTTCTCTCCATTGCTGACAGTGTAAGAGCTGCAGGTACTGAAATGGTTTTTGATCTATCTGCTATAAGAATGATGGTGACTACTTCACCAATATGTTAAAGAATATACCCTGTACATGAATAATTTTAGGCATGTTCTGGTTTATCTTCTGGAAATTATTCCAGACTTTATGAAGCTCTTTTTTGCACTGAAGAAATAAATCCACCATACACTAGTAGAGCACAGCAGAAATTTTCAAGAATGGAAATCTATCACAGTATTAAATGTCATTTCATAGAAGTTTCTATGTGAATTTCATGAGATTTTCCAGAATGATTTCACTTTTAAAGTTATGTATGAAGAAAGCTCTTAGCTCCTTCAGAGGTACTAATCACAGACAAGTGCTCTTCTGAGGAGGCCAGCAAGCCACAAAGACTGACCCCAACTCCTGAGTGGCCAGCAGAGCCAGGAGTCCAGCCAGAGAATGCTGAAGAGATCAGCTGGAAGGCAAGCTGACACTGAGATGCCACTACTTCAAAAACTCATTCCCAAGCTGGGCATCTGTACCCTGCTGCTGCCAAAACCGCTCTGTGAGTGGCCACAGCAGTCAGCTCCGAGGATGAAGCAGATGGAAGAGGAGTTCAGAGCAAGTGCAGCCTGCCAGAAATGCCTGCTGCATGAGGAGAGAGATCATGGTGACTGCTACGCACACCCCAGCATGCCCCAGACCTGTGTGTCAACTTTCAGAGTTCAAGTACTGCCCAGTGCAGCTGCACACTTGTGTCCCTAATGGCAGAGTGCATCTTACCAGGAGCAGCAAAGATTGATGGTTTATTTATGGCATAATGGTGTGCTAACAAGGATACAGTTAGAGCAGAGGGACTGAAAATTTGACCTGTTTCATTTTCTAAAATACGTTTCAAAGAATGGCAGAATTTCTTGGGTTGGAAGGGACCTTCAAGATCATTTAATTCCAATCCCCCTGCTGTGGGCAGGAATGCCACTCACTAGACCAGGTTGCTGCTCAAAGCCCTGTCCATCCTGGCCTTGGACACTGCCAGGGATGGGGCATTCACAGCTTGTGACTGAAGCACTTGCCAGTGAGGACTGAGGCAAATAAATCACTGAGTACCTCAGCCTTCTCCTTACCCTGAGTAACCAAATCTCCTATTTCCATTCAGAGAGGGTTAATATTTTCCCTCATTTTCCTTTTATCACCAACTGTACATACAGATTTTGGGTTTTTCCTTGACAGACGTAGCCAGACTTCATTCTATCCGGGCTTGAGTTTTCCAGACCTGATCCCTGACTGCTCTGACAATTTCTCTGTATTTCTCACCAGCTTCCTGTCCCAGATTCCAGTCTCTGCAGACCTCCTTTTAGTGTTTTGAGTTTGTCCAGGACCTACTTGTTCATCCATGCAGGCCTTCTGGCATTTGTGACTGACTTCTCTTCCTTCTGGATCCTCCTCAGACCACTCCTGGCTGTATCACTGTGACCCACATGGATCAACAGCAGCAGACAGTGGTCAGTGGACTGTATGAGGCCTGGTAATCTCTCAGTCATCCCTGGTACAATGCGTATCAGCAGCCAGGTGCCTCCGTATCTCTCAGGAGAAAGTCACCTGCTACTGTCCCCTGCCGCCATTTCTCAGTTGAGCTGGCCGCTACACCAGGAGCAGATGAGGCTGCCTTACTCAGCTCTGGCCTCTCCCCCAATGTGAAGGCTCTTTTCAGCCTGCAGAGTGGTGAAGTGGCTCTGCAAGGGCACTTCAGGCTTTGGGGAAAGTCTCTTCCCCCTGCAGGTTTTGCAAGTTTTCTCTCTCCTCATCCCTGCCTGCGCTCCCGCCTCCCTTCTGGGTGTGCCAGGGGGAGAGTTTGCCTCTGTTTAGCTGTGGGTCCACTGCAGACTGTGCTTGGATCCAACTCTCCAACTCCTTCCCAGCCTCCCTGATGCTCCTTCTCCCTTTCCATGGCCTCCTGCAGCTCAGCCAGGTGTGTCTGGAGGTTCTGTGCCTGGACACACCTTTCAGGGGCAGGTCCCTGCCCCAGGAGATGGGGCCCGGCCATTGCTGGAGACTGAGGCCTGCACTGCAGCCTCTCCCTTCAGCAGCCCCGGCTGGGAGGAGGCACACGGAGTGCCACAGCACATCCCTGTCCCCATCACCACTGTCCCCAGGCTGGCTGCTGCTTGTCCTGGTGCTGCCCACGCCCATCAGCCTCTCTGGTGGGCAGAGCCCACTGTGAGACAGTGCACCAGTGCCTGTGTTATAAATACACACTTGCTGCTCAGGGAGAGCAGAGTCACAGCCAGCAGTCCAGCACTCGTGGAAACACAGTCAAAAGACAAGCGTTCATTAAAGACTCAAATGTCAGCTTCCAACTTCCAAAGGGCTATTTATTTATTATCTCTAGGGCAAATGAAATAAAATTACTAAAGTTCTCCTACAACCACCAAAAAACAGGCTTCAACTGTATATTTATTCAAGACTTCTGACAGTAAGGAATCTAACTACTGTATTTAGTGTTTTGCCCATTCTAGTTTTAAGTATCTCAATGAGCTTTCCAAGGAGATCTTTGTAAGACTGCACTCTCAGAATCTCTTTCTACTGATAAGTAGCTCTTCTTTCCTTTTTAATTTTCTCCTGTTTTTACATAGTTACACATATCACAACACTCCTCCCTTCTCAAAGGTTCTATTCTCTGAATGCTCACTGTCCTTCAGCTATTTATTATGGGCATTTAACACCATTATGAATGTTTTCTTTGCCAGTACGTTTTGTAACAACATGTCAACAATAATACAAGGCCTGAATTACCCTGTGATGCTCAAGTTTGTTAGCTGGAGGCATTGGCTTCACTCACTAAACATCTCAGGAATTTGGCACAGCTAACTCTAACTATGCAAGGAAAGTCTAGTACAAGTACCTTCATAAAGAAAACTGAACACAACCAAGAGTCAAAGAGAAGGACAAGAGGTAAATGCTGGAATTGCAAAACAGCGTACAAGATTATAATTTTACCCTACCTCATTTATAAATAAATATAGGTACAAATTAGGTTTCAGAGGCAATAACAAATGAAAAATGGAGGTACTGATGCTTTCTTTGAGCCACTATTGTCTGCTTCCTGATTGAGCAGTGAACAAAAATTCAATGAAATAATTATGCAAATAGAGAAATCCAGCAGTCAAAAGAGGCAGAGAGGAAAAGATCATTGCAGAGCCTACCTGGGGTTTTAGCCTCCAGCATGATCACAAAATCCCCCATGGCCACAGGACACCCGCAGTGCTTTGGGGTTTTTAATGAATTCTTCTGCTAACACACCTTGTAGAAAACACACGTCATTGGGCTTCAGGGAGAAATTTGTGCTGTTCAATGGGCAGTAAAGTCAGTTCAAGGATACTTTACATTCACATTGTATTCAGAAACAATTTCACTGTGACTGAACATCTGGCCAAAAATCCAAATTAAACTTTGCTAAAGAGACTAGCAAATATAGGTTTGCATTGAAAGAAAAGGAAAAATATGGCTCATCAATCCTTTATGGGAAAAAGTGAATGCTTTAATAGGGTTTAATCAATATTTACTGCCCCTCAGTAGCACTCTACAGTTGTGTAATAACAGCAGTGTTAACAAGCCAAATAATAATAAGGCCATTTACTTGGACAGAACTGCAGGATCAGGCCCTTAAGTTTAGGCACTCAAACACATCTTAAAAAATAACTTCACTTACAGTAGTTAAATTGCAGTGACTCCTGAAGAGAAAATAGATCAGAAATAAAAACCCAGCTTTGTAGGAGCAACTGCAGAGAGATGCCTACATAGATACCTGATGGACACATCATTGAAGAATGGAATTTTTACTCAAGGAGTAAAGCTCTTTCAATGAATATCCTCCCACACTTCTCAACATCTCCTCAAATATGTCCAAACCTGGAATAGTTCTTCAGTAGAGAGGCTGGACTCTCAATCAGGAATAACCTCATTACTTTTGTGACACAGTATGCTGGGGTTTTCTTTTTGCCTTTTCAACCCTACTGTGTATTTTGGGTCATGCTAAATAATTTCAGATACACTGTGTCCTTGTAATATATTTTAATACCTTTTGAATCTTACATGGATTGAACTCATCAACGACATAAATGGTAAGCAAGGGCAAAAACAAACTAATGGGAATTACGTTTCTAAAGAGAAATCTTTCTTAAAAACATAAACAAGAAAAACCTGATTTTGAATTTATTGAATTTGAATGCATTGTGACTAACCTGATGAAAGAAAAAAATACCTTAATCAAAAATTGAGTTTGTAGAGTGCCATCAAAACTAATACTTCAAGGGAAATATTTTGGAAAGAAGTAAATTATACAGCAAAAGTTTTTCAAATTGAGTCTGCAAGAACATTTCTGAAATAATCTAGGAAGTTTAACAGCAATTATACCACCATATACCATTCAAATGCCATGTGAGGATACATATTAGGTCTGGCTAGGACTAACTAAATTTAACTATAAATCCTGAAGTGCTTCAGTGCCTTCTCTCCAGATAAGGCAACACTGACAACACTGATGGCCCAAACCACAGGATACCAACGGCCAATGGAAGAAAGCAAGTTCTAAACTGTGTCGCTTCCATTTACCCAAAGTAAATGAGATGGACACAAAAAAATCCTACCTGAAGAATAAGACAGAGAGAAATGCATTCCTCTGAAGTCAAATAAAATGATCAAGACAGGAAACCTTATAAAGCTTTTTCTCCACTTGAAGCAGAAACCCAGATGAGTGTATTATACGTGCAAGAAATAAGGGCATGAGCAAAATTTTGACAAGTGAGTTGATGGAATAAGATTGGATTTCCACAAAGCATTCAGAACAGATGAGTTTTTGGATGAGCTTGCAGAACAGCCTGATCTTTAAAAGGCTTGTCAGAATGCCAAACCGGGATGATCACCCACTGAAAAACAACCTTCCAGGATATGGTACTAAAGACACAGAGAACAAAATCGTTCCAAAAAGATTTCCATTAATTTAGCCAGAACAAAGTTAATAATCCATGACGTCAATGTTTCTTTCTTCACTAGCTTGTTAAAAGTGCTAAATTCTCCCCTAGAAAAATACTACAGCTAGAGGTTGACAGAGATTAACTTATTCTTCTTCAAAGTCATTAAATAAATAATTAACCAACAATAGCTGGTAAGTTACCTTGACAACAAACAATTATTAATATGAGACTGCCCAAGGGAGAATGAGGCAGGGACTTCCAAACTGTGGTGTTAATCAAAGTACTTCAAAGCAACACAAAGACTCGGTGCTGGCAGGCGGTCACTGCCTCTGGTGGATTCATGCAGCCTGACATGCAGCTTGGAGCTCCTGCAGCCTCTGGCAACGGGGGTAATTCAGTGATGTA
Source organism: Promerops cafer (assembly GCA_013398275.1). Taxonomy (NCBI): domain Eukaryota; kingdom Metazoa; phylum Chordata; class Aves; order Passeriformes; family Nectariniidae; genus Promerops; species Promerops cafer. The sequence continues at coordinate 1,369,482 of VZSE01001564.1, read as the reverse complement.
CTTCTGTACAGCAAAAGGTCACCACTATTTTTTTTAAGCAGGACAAAGGAAACAGAAAACTGCAAGTACCTGAATGACAGGACCATTAATAACATGTCAGCCACACTCAAATTAATATGAGCCGTATGTCCACAAGGTGTTACATAAGATATTTTGGCAAAGCCTATGAAAAATAAATGCAGCTATTGAACACTTCAGGTATAACTGCACATGATAAAAGCATCCTGTATTCAATCTACAGATGCTTAAAAATATACTGGGGAGCTAATTTGTAGAGCTCTCACATGTGCCCTCTGTCTTTCACGCCAATGCAATTGGACATTAAAGTTATGGAATCAGCTGCCAAAAACATTTTACCTCTGCACTTCTTTATCTCTCTTGTTTTTAAGTTCATAGAGAAGAAACTAATGGGCAAAGCATAATATTACCATACCATTCTCTCAAAGACAGTTTCTAAGGTGGTATAATATTTCTGGAAGATAGAAACTGAGAATGTTTTGTTTCCCAAAATCCACATCTGGAAATCAGCAGGAAGAGCATCCTTATCAGTAAAATTTAGTAATAGGACATGAGGCTGCTGGTCCTAGCAAACCAGCTACCAGTTACCAGCTTGCAAATTTGCAAATTAGAACTTGCTCACAGGCCTGTCAGAGCCCTTCAGATGAGTCTCTGAATTAGATTATGCATAAACCAGCACAGGCAGCAATACTCAAAATCCTGCTGTAATGGAAGATTATTCCCCAATGAGTGATTTGTTGGTGCAGCATAGATAATTTTTCATCATACTGGAAATTGCTTTGATCCTCTGAAATGAGCGGCCTTTGTTCTCATTACAGCATACCTCAGAGTTACTAACAAAGATCAAAAGTGTCTTTTCTTTCTGAGTCAAGGCAGACATAGACTTTCCCCTGTGCAGAAAGGACACAGCCACGCTCAGAACTACAGGGGGTGTCTTTGGCTTTTCCCAAACTTTGCCATGGCTAGGACAGAACTTGAGCCAGCAGAGCTTCTCTTCAAGGAGGAACTGTTCATATCTGTCCCTTAAAGGATTTCAGTCTCTGCAGCTACAACTTTTTAGTAGGGTGCAAATAAGTAAAATTAACATCCCTATCCCTTGGGAAATCTTAATCCACTTCCCTTCCTGACAATCCCTCTGCCTCTCCTGGTCTGAAACTCTTCCAAGCCAGGACAGGAGTTCCATCTTGCAGGAGTGCTGACCCCACACACCCTCCTGACCAGGCTGCAGCAGCCCAGGCTGGTGACAGCCCCTCCCCAAGACCCACCAAGCCCCTTCTCGATCACTCCACCACGCATACCCACACTGGCCAGCCCACAGGCGCAACCACTGTGTCCTCACTCAACCCATCTCACTCAACCCATCTTTTGCAATTAAATGTTTTTAAGAGAGTTTATATTCTAAGTCCCACTGAAGTTTATAGCTATATCCAACACCTTCAACAGTGATACAAATGAGATTTTTAGCTGTGTCTAAAGTAAAACAAAATACTCAAGTCCCATTGAAAGTCTAAGGTATTTGTTTCTGAATTATTGCACTATCATTGGAAATAGGACCTATTAAATAATATTTAAATTACTGCAAGAAAAATTCTGATATCTGGGACAAATTGCCAAGAAATGTCAAGATGTTGCTAACACCAGAGTCAAATGTGTTACCAAAACCTGGAACTTGAACTAGCAGTACACGTTTTACGCTCAGACAATTGGCAGCTGCTGGAGACTTCTGAGACTATTGAAAAGGGACAGACTGAATATATCAGCTTGATTCAGTCCATTACCTAAATATGAAATGCTCAGCAGCCCAATACCTATCAGAGTTCTATTATCCTCCCAGATTAACTCTTTCACAACAGATGTCTAATAAGCATAAATTCAATAAGCAAGCAGTAATACCACAGAACTATGATGGAACAATGTTTTTCAAATATAAAAAGATTCTTAAGAGAATGAGATATGCAAAATCAGCTCTGAGTTAGTGCAACCACTTGCTGAAATTTCATGGACGTAACATCACACCTAAAGCACTCAGCACTGGGAAATAAATTAATAAAGTCAAGAAAAGTTGACCAAAGGTTACATCCTCAGATTTATCTGTACTCATTTCCTTCCTCCTCAGAGTTAAGACAGCCACAGAAAACTGTCCCATGGCAAATTCCTAAGATGGACTTTTTTCTGCTGTGCACAGCTACTGACCTGCAGCATCTGAAGATAGCCTTCCTGTGGATCACACAGCAGGGATGATATCCGGTGGTTGTTCCTCATGCACCTCTGGTTGTTGTCCCTTGAGAGAGGGAAAATTTGCCGGATAACTGTCATCCTCCCCAGAGCACTATGCACCAACTCTAATATTTCATTATCAGTGATTTCCTGTGAACGGAGACACAGTCATTTAAAAACATATATTGGTCCAGACATTTTACGTATGTCTTTCACTATTGGTTATATGTTTTTTAAAAGACAATAGGAGAAAAATGTTACAGATGCAGATGCTTGGTCTAGGCCAAATGTTATTTTGTGTTTAATAACAACAATGCTATTTTTTTATACATCATCTGAAACAAAAGATAACAGCCTAACACAGTACTATCTATCTTGGCAATACTACAATTTTGCAGATGTAGTTCCTCAAAGGAAAGCACCAAAATGGCCTCAATAGATTTCTAAAAAAAAAAAAAAAAAAAAATTTTTTAAAAGCCTTGAAATGAAATTTATATAGAAAGACCTTTTGTTTGACAGACTAGAACTTCACTATATCCTCAGGACAAAATAACAATTGAAAAACATAACAGCCTTCAGGAAATATGGCTCTTTCACCTGTGAACAACATTACAAGAAAGCACTTTTCCCATAAGTACAGTAGATCATTTCTGCAGACTAATCCTGATAATGACTCAAGGAAGTCTTTTGAGGTTGTCTGTAATAGGAAATAAAAAATAGGAGAAACTTTATGGAGGGGTCTGACACATTTAGGAACATCAGTTTGTGCATGCAGAATAATTTGGGAGCAGATATAAGGAGACCTCAAGGACAGGCTGCTTTTCTTTCCAGGCTTCACAACTTCTAAAGCTTCTCTGCAGACCTTCACATGCCCCAACCTCCTAATCCATCCTAGGACAGAGCCTGCATCTACTGCTCTTAGAGGAAAACTGAAGCCAGCTCCACTCCATGCTTTACACATTTTGTGTTTAAAGAAAGACACAAAACCAAAACCTCTTTTTTTACCCCAGTTTGAAAATCACAGGCTTAGCTGATGCTGAAATCATAACAAAGGTGCAGCCTGGGATGTTTTAGTCCCAACAGGAGTTCACTGTGAGGAAAGGCACTGCTGCCTGCACTCGCCCCCCAGGTACCTGCTGTACATCCCAGCTCCTCACCAGGGCCACCAGCAGCATCTGCAAGTCACATCAGCCTGTCCCCAGCACAGCTGGACTGCCTGGCTGCACAGCTGAGCCAGCCCAGTACCCAGCCTGCACAGGGCTCTCTCAGCCCCTTGCAGCTCAGGGGGCTGCAAAGAACTCATGTTGCTGCAGGTACTTGGTCAACAGGGCCCACACCTTGTGATGCATCAGCAGCAGAACTGAACCTGGCCCTGGACATTTAACATTCAAGAAAAAAAATTACTTTGTTCTCTTGCCATTTTCTCTGTCAAGCTGTGAGTGAAATGACCATGGGGTTGTAATAATTACTTGTTATGGTTGACTAGTACTGTACCTTGGCTCAATTTAGTTCTTTTTTGCCAATTTCCCTTTTTTTTTTTTTTTAGGAACATGAATTGTTAACTTTGCAGAAGGTGAAATTCATTGCATTAATGTCAGACCAACTAGTGTGGCATGAAAACAGTAAATCAGAAAACAAATATATTCTTATAGAAGACAAAGATTTTGAGGCTTAATAGAAAATGCTGGGCAGCATTTTCTACCCTTAGAAGGAGAGAGTGTAGCAGACCCCCAAACTCTACAGACCCCTCCAGACTTCCCCTCCATGGATCTGAGGCGTGTTAAAACTACACCCCATGTCTAAGCTGAAGTCTGAGGGAGAGACAGTTTCATGGCATAGCTTTAACCCATAACCTCCTAGGCTGCATCCCTTGGTAGGCACACTCAGACTGAACGGCTGAAAACCGAAAAAAAAAGAATCACAAATCATCCAAACCTTCAGTTCAGCTCCCACCACACACATTTTGTGTCCCTCTAAGTGATACACAGCCCTTCAAAGATGTCTCAGAAACACAAATGTTGGTCATTTGTGGAATTGGTTTGCCTGTTTATTTATCTGCACACACAGAACTTCAGTTAGTTTGCAATACCACGTCATATTGCTCAGGGGAATATTTAAATCCGCATTAGTTGTGCTCAACAATCATAACACGAATGGCAAAATGAGACAATTATGTTTCACATTACAATCTCTGTTTTCCTAGATGTAATGACAGAAAATTATAAATTTTAATGACATTAATAATTTAAAGAACTGAAATATATTTCCTGGAAATATATCCCTGAGAAAACTGGAGAATTAAACAGAACAGCAGTGAGAACAAGGATGCTCATGGAGGCAAGCTAGAGATTTATTTGGATTTTTTCAGTAGTATCAATACCGTTTGGTAGGTTATTTTAACTCCCCTCAATGCACTATTTACATCTGTAAAGGAACACCTGTTGAAAATCCAGAAAACATCATTTAGTTAGCTATTTTTCTAGAAGGTTCACCACAGCTTACCCTGTAGGTAGATTTGTTCAACATTTACATATTGCTGGCTTCTCTGCATCCCACATGGACAGACACACACATATATACACACACATATATGTAAATAAAAAGATTAATCCTTTAAAGAAAGGACACCATCCACTTTTCTTACCACAGAAAATGTTCTGATACAAGTGTGCACAATCACCTGTCCAACTCCCATCCTCACTGCCCTCCCACACACCCAGTATTACACCTCACTTCCTTTTACCCAGGGCTCCTAAAAGTCTCTACAGGGATATAGTCATAAATTAAGTTAATTAGCTCTATTTCTAGATATAAGGATTCTGCACTGGGTGTCCAGATGTCTTTCTCAGATCATAGTGAGTGCCTACACAGTCAAAGATTCTCTGATTTAACAAAATATTATTCTCAACTAAAAATTCTCTTGGTGGGGGAGTGTGTGGAAAGCACACAAAATGATAGTAAAAGCTGGACAAAACAAACAAAAAAACCCACCATTGAGATTAGTGTGGAAAAAATTAGTATTATTATTATTCACTGATAAAACTCAAAGCTCATCTATGACCTTGCTCCTAGCTGACTGAGACTCTTTCTGTGTAATTCCATAGCCTTAGAATCAGGCCAGTTCTAAACCCTACAGATTTATTTGGGCATGATGCAGGTACCTATCCAGTACTGTTTCAAGTCTGTGCATAACTTTCAAGCAGCTATTAGAAAAAGAAAACCCACAGATTTTTGTGGGAATAAATAAATAAATATAAATGCTGCAGTGTTAAAGATTGCAGCCAAAAGGAGAGAAGTGAGATTTCCTTAGGCAAGTAATAAATATAGAGTACCTGGAATACAATTAGAATAAATTGTAATTGCAAATTGCTACATTTTGCATTGAAATGTGTCATTTCCTAAATTTTATGAAATTTCCACTGTGTTCCTTGTATTTCTCTTCTATTTTTAAACTTTTTTACTCTGTATTTTTTGTACAACTTGAAAATATCTTAGAATGCTTGCCCCACTTGCATTCACAAATGATTATTAAAAGGTCTGAATTTTTCCGAGAAAAAGTAAGATACAGGGAAGTGTTAAAAATTTACTAATTTCTGGTTATCAAAGTAAACACAAATATCATTACACAAACTGAAAGAAGAAACTAATCTTAGGCACTCCCATAAGAAGAGCAGGACCACAGTCCTGGCTCTACACAAGCAAAAATTAGGCCACAACAATTTGCATGGGGACTAACTGTTGATCACCCAAAATGCATATAACATAGTCATTTCTGGAAAAAAAATCTCAAAAAAAGTGAACAAAAACCACTGCATTTATAAGTTTTTCTTTCTCCCAAAGTGAGTTTTCCCAATATTGCTCTACAGCCATGTGCTAAGAAAACTCTGCTCATCATTCATTATCTTACACCTTCCTACATGCTGCCCTTGGGAAAAGAAGTATCTTGCTGAGATAGACTTTATCTGATAATTACTATTCTATTTTCTGCTCATTTTTTCTCAACTTTCAAAAAGATATTTTATAAAGGAAAATAAGAAAGAAGTGCCCAGATGACAGCTGAGAAGCCATTTGATTCTCAAATCAAGAGGACCAGTACCTCCAGACACACTGGGCACATCTGATGTGGTGAAAGGAAAGAAAGCAAATATTGGCAGAAGCAATGGAAGTGCAGGATGGAAATGGAAAGTAAGAAATATGTCACACCAGGGGAGTGATGAGACACTTTCTTGTCCCTCATATAGAAAACTGCCTCCTATAGACAATCAAACAGTGGTGAAGAGAGACCTATGAAAACAGAAAAAAGACTTGAGCTTGAGTCCAGAGAAGGATTAGCAGAAAGATGTTCTGAGTGAATGTTCTGAGAGGGGAAAGGAAAAGCATCAACAGCCATTTTTCTGCACTATGCTCTGACTGATCACCTGGGCTGAGCTTGGGAAAGTTTTATCTGTCCACTGAAGATCTATAAATTAATCTGCTGGCAGCACCACCAGCATCATTTGGAAAGTGTCATCTGTCCAGAAAGGAAAAATAAGGTCAACTGCTGTCTAAAATTTTTGACTGGTGTTCAAGTGATGAGGACAATGTCATCTCCACACGGCCCAGAGTTCCCCAAGTCCCTTAGCACGCTAACTTCCTGTCTAAGGCTTCTCTGATGAATTGTCTACTCTTGCTATATTCTCAAAATGTTTTATTGCTTTTCCTGCAAAAAAAATTCCAAGAACTTTTCTTCCCACTTCACTTTTCCCTTCTCTTTCTCAGCTAAAAGGGCTTTTCTGACAAATATCATCATAGTTCGGAAGAATTCAACCAAATACATTAGAGCTGCATTTGCTTCAGTAGTTTCTCTGTGCTTACTGACTCCAATTTTTTCAAATCAGGATCTTTATTGAGGACTGAAAAGAGAAAATACTCAAAAACAACTTTTTCTGGGTGTTAATCAGAGTTTAGTTTTATTTTTTAATTAAAGCTTACAAGAATTTCAGTTGTTTTTTGACTACTGAATAGTTTGCTTTCCAATGGACTTGGAATTTGTATAATACTCTATTTCTACAGCTATTTGTTTCAGATTTCTTGTTCCTGACTTTTTTTTTTCTAAAGCATGGTTTTGCTTAGCACTGTAAAAGCTATTGATGATTTTTTAAAAGCCCCAGTTATTAAGCTCAGGTTAGTACCTGAGGATCAACTGGTTTTCCACATTCTATCTATAAAAAAAAGCATCTTTTTGCAGGGGCCATTACAAATACAATTTACCTTTCTGCTATTCACCCCGCAATGCTGCAGTGTAAGCTGTTTGATTTTTGTTTGTTTGCTTTTAAATGGGACCAATGACAGCAAAACTTTTTCTAAGAGATGAAGAAGTGAGCCCATTTTCAACCTTAGATCCAAGTTACTCTGCATAGCATTAAACTGTATGTTGAAATACAGGAACACAGAAATTCAGTCACCCACTGAGCAGTCCCTGTGAACAGCTCCTCACTTCTTAAACCATTGTGCTATGAGAAATACCAACAGGGGTTGGCACTTAACCTACAAGGACTTCTTTACCCCATAGTACATCCTTTTCTAGTGACTACCTGGTCTTTTAGACAGTAAAAATCTAATGTAATGAAATTTCTGCTAGTTCTCCCCACTATTGTTGTGCGTGCAGTTGAAGAATTTAGAAGCGAATATTGAATTTCAGCATTTGTTAGTCCATATGCCACAGAATGTGGTGATTCTAAAACTGAAAAAGAAGTTGTTTTGTGTTAATGACAAATGCTCCTTTGTATCTGCTCCAATGTGGATTGATGGGAATCAGTGAGAATCAATGTAATGTAAAAGCAACAAATGAAAACTGTAGTCAAGACAGAGCTCTGATCTTTAGCTTTCAGACTTACTTTTTACACCTTACAATTAGATCTATTTTTAAAACACTGAAAGTGCAAGTAATTCATCACTAGGCATTCTTCTATCCACACCACACACAGTTACAACATAATCCTCCATTACAAATGACTGACATCAGGAAACACGATGCTCAGTTCATCGCTGGCTAAGTCAAATCACTGAGGTGGCCCCAAGGGTGGATTTGGCTGACAGAATCTAATCAAACACAGTCATTCCAGCTTATTCACTAGACAGAGAAGGATGGAGTTCTGTGATGGCTGGAACTCAACCATGAGTCACAGATCCCATACATTCATGTTTACCACCAAAATAACTGAATAAATGGTTCGGTAGGAAGTATATGCAGTGACTCTTTGCATAAACTGTCACTGTTGTAACCAGACTGAAAAAAGATATATGGACAGACCTAGAGCAGAAGGTGCAGATCAGAAAATACCCAGTGGCATTCAAAACACAGTTGTATTTGTCTTTTCAGACAGACACTGAAATTATTTAGCTGACTTATATAATGTGAGTAGGATGCTGAAAAATGAAGAATAAAAAAAAGAAGAGCAGAACCAGGTATGAAAAGAGACAGATGATGGGATGGAAGAAGGTAACCAAGGAAGTTGTTCCTATACACTCTCAGATCATAAACCATTTTCCAATACTAGATCTAATTTCCACTGCAGAAGATTAAATTGTATTTCCCTTATATTTCCAGATTGAAGATGTGATCATATTCTTGTTATATTTGTACCCAAGTTTTCCAGCCTTTACACATGAGTCATACTTTACCAAGCTTTCATCACACTAAGTGTTTTCCTCTACATTTTCAACATTGTTCTGCATGTCTTGTTCTGTTTTAAAGTGTTTTGCCCAAAACTTGCAACACTGTTCCAAAAAAGCCAAGCTGATGTCAAACTGAGCAAAATAATTGCCTCCCTTATCTTACAATGGATGTTTCTGGTATCGAATCTGAGGACTGCATTTGCCAACTCAGCAGGAACACAACAGCACTGATTCTCATTCTGGTTTTTATCCTCAAGGATTCTAAGCTACTCCTGCAGATGCTTACCACCTATACCTCATTTTGTTGCCAAAAGCAAAAGCACTTCTTCTCTATATTAAATCTCACCTGGTGGAGTGCTTCGAATTCATCTAAAACAAATGGGACTACAACAACATGTTTTTAACAGTCTGGGCATAATTAATAGTTCCTATAAAGTCAGAATCAGGGAACTAAGTCAGAACATTAAGCCCCCATATTCAAGTAATCACCTCTCATTTTTCTTCAACTTCTGCTATATAGAAACTTTTTTTATTACTTTGCATGATTCCTGCTATGAGTCATTTTGCAACACAGCCTTATTTTATAATCCCTTACTTTGTTACACCTTTACACTCTTCCCTAGCCCTTTTCTTAAATCACTTTTTCTTTAGAATTCATCTCTGATTTCAAGTTCTGTGAAGATAATCCACTGTCACCATACGGAAACCTTCTCATGCCTTCATCTTCAGAGATTCCCACAGGTCTTTTGCCACCCTTTACTTCCTGTGTTATCTTTCCAAAAGCATTACTGGTTTCCCAAAGCTGAGAAGTTGGACAGCCTTTGATGACAGTTATTCCCATGGTCCTTTTCCCCCCTCTCCCTCTTCTCCAATATGTGTGTGTCACCATGGTGTGACCACCTTCACACCAACTCTTTTCTGGCTTCCTTAACCTGTTCCTCCTTGGTCATAATGAAATCTGAACTGATGGCTGCCTCAACATTTTAAACATGTACAAATAATGTCAATCAAAGGAAATCTGTGAAGCTCTGTCTGTATCCCAACCTACTTTCTCCACTGCCAGGGAAATTAAAATCTTCCTTTATTTTAATGTCTTGTCTTTGGGGTGTTTCTGTCAAAAAAAAAAAAAAAAATCCACTTTTAGAAACAGTCTTCCTCAGTGTCTTCTGCATATTTCCAGGCAAAAGTTTGTCCCTCACCCCTCCTCAGTTTTGACAGGTAACACTACATTGCCTTTTTTTCATCCATACCTGCCCTTCCTAAAAAGTGTTCTCCTATATTAATGGATAGTCTTGTGCTTTACCTAACCATGTCTTACAGCTTTCAATTAAACTACTGAATAAAAAAGAAATTTAAAAAGAAATTAAAGAAATTATGTCTTAATAGTGAAACAACTAATTTGAATTATATGCTGAATTCTGTACCATTCCACTTCCAGGAAGAGCAGTTCATTGCTTTTTGTAATTTACATGAAAAATAATGAATGTTTAGAAACTTGGAATTAGAACTAAATACATTGATATGAGGGAATAAAGTACTGTGTTTAATTTGATTATATTTTTGTTCAGTATTCCAGTTTTCCAGAATAATTTATGTTTTCTTTACCCTTGGAATGGAGACAATTTTAAAACCATGAAATGTCCCACAAAAAGGGAAATATGGTTTCTAATTCTTTTTATATTCCCAGACCTACTACTCCTGCTAACAAAGAAGCAGACACAAGCTCCTGGAGCACTGCTCCTGGTACAACCACATCCAAATTCAGTTTCAAGTATTGCTCTTGTACCTCTCCCACAGACACATGCCCTGGGCAAGGAACAGCATTTTCTCAGAAAAGGCAGAAAAAGAGAAGGGGAGAATGAAAAATGTCATGAGGAGCCAACAGAGATGCTTAATGCTAGGTATGAAAGAGAAAGAAAAGTAAGAGAAAAATAAAAATAATAAAGAAAACTAGGAAAAAAAAAACAACAGGAAATAAACATCCAAAAAACAGGGGCCATCTGTATACTGTGCCAGTCTTGCTAAAAGAAGCATTAAATGTCTTTCAAAGCTGGTGGGTCACTTCAAGCATCAAAGGTATAAACAGAAAAGTGCAAGCAGAACACCAGATATGTTCTAAAAGATCTTCCAAAACTCTAAGTCATTGACAACTCCCCACAAAGTCAATGATAATAAAGTGTTTTGGACTATTCTGGAGACACAGCTAAGCATGCAGTAGTCATCGTTTGGAAGAGTTTGCTTTTACACAGATTTATCCAGGAATCACAAGTGTTCTTGCTTTATAAAGCTACCTGGCATGTTTAACCCAGAATTTAGGTAGAATCACTACCTAAATGAAAGCAAGAGATGATTTCGCATTTCTAGATGAATAAAAACAAAAATTGCAGGTGATGAAATATAAATCAAAAAGGGGAAATATAAATCAAAAAGTTAGAAATACTTCTCTTTTTTTTTCCCCCTTCTAATATTCAACAACTTTTGACAGCTATTGCAATGTTGAAATGTAACCTGTTTGAAACCAGAAAAGTGGACACACAAATATATATTTTTAAGCAGTAAGTTTTTTATGACTTTGGCTGCAAAGAGGACATATGAGGGCATGATATTGCCTGAAAAGACCCATCCCTGTGTATTCTCTTACCCTAGAAAACCTGCCAGATAATGTTTCAGCCTTCCAACCCCACACAATAAATTTAACTCCCCATTAACCAGTCTTTTTCTAAAGATGACAGAGTCCCTTCTCAACACCAGTGGTATCCAAACTGAACAGATACTTCAGCACAGAGCTGGGTTATTGAAAACTAGCAAACAGGATTTTGTCAGCACAGCTGTTTGTTCATTTGCTGTGTAATTACTAGCCATACAGATTTAAAGTTAGCTCATTCAAAGCTTGGTGGTCTTGCTTACCTAACAAAATTTAAGTGATAAAATTTGTTCTACCTCTAAAACTTAACTCGTGTTCTACCACATGGGAAGGCACACAAGGGAAAAAAATAACAGAACACAAATTTTTATTGGATTGTCAGTGCAGAGAGAGTAAAGTAGATTTAATTAAAGTAAGAAGATAATAAAACCTCTTATTGAAATAATACCATGCTATATAGTCATTCTTACTACAGCAAGGTAAGTCCAAGTTTCAGCTCCTCGTTGGTTTGATGAGAGGTGGGAGACAGAGCACACTGTGAGGTGCTCTGGGTCAGCAGATCTCAGTAGCCTAAGCTGTCCAAAGCCCTTCAGTGGTTCCCTGAAGTGCAAAAGGCCTGAAAAGCCTGTTTACAATCCAGTGCTCTTCATACCAGGAACCTCCATGGAAAAAAATGTCCCTGTGTTCTCTTCCTCTTACTGCCCCATCAATCAGTCAGCCCCACACCTCTCTTTCCTTGCAATGGGACCGTTAGGTCACAGGGTCAATGGGGAAGTGTAGGGTCCTCAATCTGCCCAGGACAGAGGAAGGACTTTTGGCCATGTGCATAATGGACTTCTACTCTCATGGAAACACATCAAAAAGAGCTGATTTGACTGTTGGGAATTAAAAGTTAATTCCATTCCACAAATCAGAGTAAGAATCAGCATCATATTTTCCATCAAATATTCATGCAGTTCCCAGTACCACTAATTGGAAACATGTACATGGAAAGCTTAATCAGTCTGTCCTCTTGCTAGCATGGGGGGATGCACACTTAAATAAGAAGCAAGCCCCAAGGAACCTCCATCTTTCTACAGATGCATCCATGGAGATGCTCAATGCTCCTCCTTCTCACAGTAGCTTTAAGCACACACACAAACTCCAACACTTCTGTTAAAGGACAGCCAAGACATTTCCTCTTCCTTTTGCCTGCAAAGACTCCTCCAAAGTTTTATGAGTCTGAAAAGCTTCTCTAATTGTCTGTTTGGACTGAATTGCATTTTGAGATATTTATAAATTACGTGCACTGATATTTTTCACTAGAAATTTATACTCTAAATTCACATGCTGCTCTCATAGTTTCCCTATCCAGTCTTTAGCCACAAAGGAGAAAAAACAAAAGCTTCCAAAAGAGCAGCAGAACTGACATGCTGTGTGATTTGTTTGTGTGTGTACGAGTGTGCACACATTAGTGCACGAGTGCTGAAGGCTTTTATCACAGTGTTACAGATTCAGGCTTCGTGAAGTGAATTTTAACATCTGAACAATAACAGAAGCAGTAAAAAATTCACAAACACTCCCTCTCTATAAATGTTTAGGGAAATATGCACTGTATTATCTTTATGTGAATATAAACACTGACTCTCTGGGCATCTTGCTGATGTTTTGTAGTGGGTCATTACAGCAGCTGACAAACCAGGAGGTACTTAAATGTAAAAACGACTAGAAAGAATTTATAAAGCCCTTTACAAGCAGGGATTTCACTCGCTTTCCCTAACCCCTATTTAATTACAGAGCCTGTCTAATGCCACACAATACAATTTATAGTTACTATTAAAAGTTGAGTATCCAAAATTATTAACTAGGTGCAAAGAAAGGAGTGAGAAATTAACAAAGGAATTGGCTATTAAATTAGAGGCTATGCATTTATAATATAAAAATAAGACAGTGAACACTGTTCTTTTTAAATTATATATTTTGCTATCTTTAAATAAATCATTATTTAAATGAGGAATTTATAAAATACTGCCATTTATAAGTTACTATATATGGTGCAACATTTCATTGTTTTTTTAAATAAGAATCTGAACAGATTCCCATTAGGGCATCATGGCACTTAGGTAAAATAAATAATCATTGTAGCAGGACAGGATCCCATTTGCTGCAGAGGGGAAACATTACACGTTGAATTTAAGCTATTCTGGATCTTGGCCAACACACCAACACAATTCTGCACTAGAGAAAGCCTGTGTATCATGGAAATCCATATTTGAATGGACTAAGCTCACAAGCACTCCTTCCTCTCCTGGCATCTGTGTGCAGGCTTTCACAGCAGTGGAGGATGAGCTTCTGCCAGAGAGATGCCTGTATTCGAGATTTCTTCTGAGATATTCTCTGCTTCCTAAATAGTGTCGGCAGGAAGGTAAAAGTAAGTCTCCCAGCTGCTCTGAGGTATATTGGAAGCTTTATCTTGACCTCTGGTGTTCAACATATGACAATTCAACTAAGACAGACAAGCAATGACACCACAGAGTTTGAACCTTGTGCCATTCAAAAAGCAAAAAATGCTATATGTATGCTCAGTTTGGTGTGTCAAAACATATGAAACAAAAGATGGTGATGAGTGAATGAAGCGAGCTGTGTTTTCTCTTTTGACTTTCTTACCTCATTTACATAGACCCAGTGACTATCCTTTGATGCAAGGTTGGTTTCCACAGCCTACAAAAATAAAAAGAAATATAATAATAAAAATAAATAAAACATGGAAAATATATTCCACAAAGAACTTATATAAAAATGTACTATAAAGCTAATTTTTATTGTTTTCATGGCTACTGACATTGTTTCAGTACAGTTCCTTTCATCTCTTCCTCTGCTACTTCATGGAACAGTAACTAATTGGTGGTAGCTACCTTTCTCTGACTTCAGGTCCTAAACCAAAGTACCCTGACCATGTCCATGTACCACAAAAGCACACTGGGGCAGGGTGGACATCAGCATAAGGGATCCTGTGATGAATAACTGCACAGAACATGCAGTTCAGGTGATCTAACTTCTCTATGGTATATCCAATGCATCCTACTCAGCTGGGTTTCTTTTCAATATGCCTCCCAAAATATATTGTCTCTGGCTCATTACACCTCTGATAGTTTATCTGTTAACTAACCTAGTTAATTAAAAACATGACAGTGAGATGCTCAAGTGAAGTTCACACATTTATATGAGAGTTCATCTTCTCTTCATATTTACATAAGGCTCAAGACAATGTTACGATTTGCATGGTCACATTTTTGTCTTCCTGGTATGGACTTGGATAAACATTACATATTATAAAGAAGCATCCCATCTCAGCATATTTGCATATTTATCCATACGTGTTACAACCCACTGGGAAGCTGAAACTGGAGAAGACTGCACTACTAGTACTGAGAGAGAACCTCAGTTAAGGATCTCGCAACACACATACAGGTTCCTAGGCATCCCCTTTGTTTGACACAGACAATCTCACTTCAAGACACTTAATAGTCTAATAAAGTGATGGCAAGCACGGAGAGATGTACACTACACTGCCAGTGATATTGTTAATGTCCTGTTTAATACATGGTTAAACAATTACTGCAGTGTGTTCATCTCTCCTAATAAAACAGTGCACACATGTATTTCAGGAGGCAGTTCATTACACGGTTTTGAATGTTCCTGCCTTCAACCACTTCTTTCCTCTGTGCCAGTATGACCCCATTTATTGAACAGATATTCTTATCTCTGTTATAAATGGCCCTATGAATCACTGAAATGAACCCAGTTAAAAAAAAAACAACAATGCAAACCAATACAAATGAACAAAATACTACCAGTTACTGGTTTTTAAGCTGGATAATTTCCATAGTATTTCAAAAACTACTGCAGTGGTACTGAGAGGCTCTGTAGCACTGGGCTGAGCAGGAACATCATCAACCACCTTCCTCTTCAGAACACATTTGCATAATAAGCCTCTCAGATATTTAGTGTCAGATGGGATGAATCACCTTCTCTTATGACACTGACTACAGATGACTGGCTTAGAATAAACGCCCACGACTTCTAAGGATGCTGTGGAATGACAAGAGATCCGTCCTTAATATAGGCTAAGGGATATCTGATTCCTTCAAAAATATGAAGTAAAACTTCACTAAGTAGCCAACACCAGCATCTTTAACATTAATCTTAGCTTACACTGTGTCCTCAAAATAGGTATCAATTACTTATCTAAGTAACTTTGTTTTAAAATTTTGCTCATTTGTGTAGCCCACACAACCACAAGAGAAAATTGTGGGAAACACACATACCTCCAACTATTTCTCATGTTCACAAGCTGAAATACTCCTCTAAAGAGACAAAAATCACAAGAGAAATTGAAAACTCATTGAAAGAGGAAAACCAACACAGAACACAGTAATTCTCTTCATCATGAAGAGCATTATCCCCTTGATAATTGCCTCCCTTGCATTTCTTTTAAGCTGGAAGGAACTTTAAGCTGACCACCTGAGGAACCACAGCTCTTTAGGAAAGACAGCAGTGATGAACAGGAGGGCAAAAATGTGTACATTTTCTCCCTATTCACCTCCCAAATATATCCAGACAAAGCCAAAATAGCCAGGTGCTGTAACATACAGAGGAAGAGCAAAGTGCTGCTAGCATTAGCAAAGCAGAATTAAATAATGCTCAGGTGCAGAGTTATTGCACTGGCTACATTTAGTGATTCATCTGCAACAGTGAGCAATTTGTATGAATAAATGCTCAGTCTGGGGAGACGCGAGAGCCAGGGAATTTGAAATGAATTATCATCTCTCATTCTTCTGGGTTCACATATCTGGGCCAAAGTTTTTAAAATGAGGTGCCTAAATTTAGGCTGCTAAGAGTTTATCTTTAGTCATCAGAGTGCCAGACCATTCAGTGCTCCTCCTACAGAGCCAATGGCTCTGCATTCTAATAGCTTGAAATGTATTTAGAAACATCACCGTAGGTAGTCAAGTCTAAATGGCTCTAAATATCTTCTCTTCAGAACTGCAACACATAGTGTGAGCCATTACTCGAAACGGAAACATGCTGGCAGGGAGCTGAAACTTCTTGCATTTTGTGCTTCAGATTTTGTACCATATTTACAGACTTGCAATCTAAAAAAAAACTTTTAAAAAATCCTATTGAAAAACAGCTCTCAGGTTTCAACTTTCTGATATCACCAGTCTATTGCCAGAGGCTCATGAAAGTTAAGCAGTGTGAAAAGCAAGGTCCTGGAGACCTGTGTTATCATAAGGAAATTTATTGAGAATTCTCAAAGTAAGAAGGAATTTAATGTTCATAACTTGGAAAAAGGTATCAGCACTTGGGAAATTATGGTCACCCATTTTTAATTATTCAAGCTGTTCAGGATTTTGCCAATTGCTTGAGATTGTGTCCATCCATTCAAAAAGAAAACAAATTGTCTATGAAACATCCTTGAAGGACCTATTGCATCCTATTTGATAAATGTACCGTATATAAAGAAAGTAGGATATTGATAATTTCCATAGTATTTCCATATGTAGTAATTTCCATATGTAGTAGTACATATGAATAAGTATGAATTTGCGAGATCACTGTGCCTGAGTAAAAGTGTTGCCATCTATTGGGGAAGGATTCATGGTTAAAATATGGCATAGTTTTGCATGGAAAAATTATTAAAATAGGTGTAAAATGTCCTAGTTCTTTTTATACTTTCTATGTAGATGGGGTCTAAGTGAAACTTGGGAGTAATGCTTCAAAATATTTCTATCAATAGAAAATCTGCTTTTGAGATAAACAGCACAATGGAAATTAAAGAGCATCTGTCTTTCATTTGTTTTATCTCAGAGTAGCAAATAAATTCTAAAAATTTGGAAAAAAAAGAGTTTTATTTGAGTTTGTGCCCTTCTTCCTCCCCAGCTACCTTTCAAGAACCAAATGTAAAATGCAGAACTCAAACAAGAGAACTGTAATTCACTCAGTGGACCACTACAAGTGACAACATATAAACAATACTATCAGAATCGGGCCACAACTGGAAGATGGGAAGGGGAGCAGTGAATGCAAGAAACTGTTTAATTTCTCAGTAGAAAGCATTTGTAATAGAAATGAAAAAGGAAGAAACTGAAAATCAAAATACGAGCATTAAGATTTCAGATCTCATAGCAACATTGATAAAAGGGTAAGAAGCTTCAAGAAAAATAATCAAAGATAGTTTCATGTATGTAGTTTTGCTTACTTTTAAATGTATAACTTAAAATAATTTACTGCCAATAATCTATGACAACATTTTTTTATTGGAATACAGTGGAAAACAAATATTTACATTGCCTTTATGAATAAGTAACTCGGTTCATTATTTTATCTAATGGCAGTTGCAGGATTAAAAGTTAGGAAAGTAAGCAGTAAACACTGCTATGTTCAGAAATAATTCCACAGAGGGAAAAAAAAAAAACAAAAAAAAACCAGAAACAATCTGTTCTTGACCTTCTCAAAAAATCTGAAAGTGAAAACCTCTCCAAGCATAAAATGGCTGGCCAGTAACAGGGAAGGCTCTTTTCCACAATACCTGGCTGCTTTGCCAGGGTCAGCACCTTGCTGTTAACAGCAAAAAGCAGGCTGCATAAAAAGGGATGAGTGGCCTGACTCAACTGAGAGGAGATGCTGGGTGTTCAAACAGACCAGGGCAGGCTGTGTTCCAGTGACAGCAGCATGTGCTGAAGAGCTCAGAATTACATGCAGCAGTGTTATAGTTACATACCTGCTGTCTCCTCCCTGTGCACCCAGGGGAACAGGCAGGAGGAATGTCTGGAAGCCCTGTAACCAGCCCTGGGATCCTAGAAGGAAATGTCTTGCAGATGGCAAACACAGATGTTCCTGTTGTGTCTCAATTTTTGGAAACAAAGCTTTGCCACCCTGAAATCCATGATATAAAAGAACCACCAGACTGTTTTGCTAGGAGGGATACCAAAGTAGCAAAAGTTATTACTAGCACATCCTTTAACTTAATGGTGAGGATAAAGAGCATCATAGCTTTCTACAATGAAAAAACAAAGCAGAGGGCAAACCGGGGAGTTCACAGAAAATATTTTGAAAAGGGTGTCCTAAGAGACATTGGAAGAAGTTAAAACCAAATCTCTTGCAAACTGCAGTGGTTTAACCCCAGCCAGCAACTAAGTACCATGCAGCAACTTGCTCAACTCCTTCACCTCTCCCTGTGGAACAGGGAGTAGAATCAGGAAAAAAAAAAAGGTAAAACCTGCAGGTTGAGATAAGAACAGTTTAATAACAACAACAACAAATAATCCTTGAAAAATAACTAATGGAAAAGGACAGAACAAAAAGACAGAGAAAAATAAACCCCAGAATGACAATGATGCACAATAGAGATGCTCCCCACCTGCTGACTAATGCCCAACCCTTTCCTGAGCAGCCACCAGCGCTCCCAGCCAGCCCTCCACCGTTTATATAGTGGGCATGATGCTCTGTGCTGTGGAATGAGCCTTTGGCTACTGTGGGTCCGTGTCCTGGCCACGCTCCTTCCCAGCTCCTTGTGCACCTCCTCACGGGCAGAGCACAGAAACTGAAAAGTCCTTGATTGGGAGTGAGTGCCCCTTAGCAACAGCTACAACACAGGGTGTTAGCAGCACTGTTCTCACAGCGAATACAAAACACAGCACTGAACAGCAACGAGGAAGAAAAATTAACTCTCTCCCAGCTGAAAGCAGGGCACCAACCGATGACTAATTACAGCTGCCATCAGGGAGCAGATGCACCTGCATTGCAGAGTGCTCTCTCTGTGTCACAATCGTCCCTGGAGCACAGCTCCGGGCCTCAGTCTCTGCTACAAAGCTCCTCCTCCACAGCTGTATTCCCAGCACAAGACCCCCACTGCAGACCCCTGCCATGCAGACAGACAGATCATGGCCAGCCCCAGGGTGCCTGTCCGAGCCTCCAGGAGCCCCGTGGCTGTCACACTGCAGCTCCTGAGTGAGCAGCTGAGGGACAGAGGCCCCGTCACACCTGCACTCACACAGACCAGGTTACCCTACTGGCTCACTCCCAGGTTTCCCATGGCAGTGTCTCAGACATCCCAAACCTTAAAATAATTCCTCTTGGTACAATAACAAAATAACAGCTTGAGCTTGTGCATCTGAGGAGAGACCACAAACCAAGGAACCCCTGAGTTTTATCCCCTCACAGTGTAAAGAAGGGGAAGTCTGGGGGTCATTAGCTTCTGCCACGTCCCTCAGTGTCCCTCAGCTGGCCAGGCCACAAGTCTCTGGCCCCTTGTCATGCCCAGGGTTGTCAGTTCAGAGCCTCTGGTCTCAGGCTCCCACCCAGAGCTCCCGCACCAAATGTCTCCCTCAGCACTGAGAGCAAAACCCAGACACAGAACTGCTGGCCATGGACTATCTGAGGAAACAGCCTGCAGAAGGGCTGAGTTCTTCCTAGAGAACAGCATGACAATGATGGATAAACCCATTCTTTACTTTTTTAACTTATTTTTAATTATTATTCATAAAGAAGGTGTGAGCAAAGGAGGGCTTGGGGAAGTAGTCATGTCTAAATCTCAGCTCTTTGCAAATCCTTCTTTAGGGACCAGTCTCATTAATTCATTACCTGCTCAATTTACCTTTGCCCCTGAATAGGTTTCAAAAGAAAATTTTGCTTTTGCCCCAAGTAAGTTTGCTTCCTAAAGGAGCTTTTTTTGTTCCTTTTCCCTTCACATCTTTGGAGAAATCATTTGCCTACTGTGTTTTCTTTCCCCCATCCACGAAGAATAAGAAAAAATTGTTAGAACCATTTTGAAATCTACTGTAGTAAAACTTCAGTAGGGGAGGAAAAAAAGTCCCTATCTTCTGTATATCATTTTGTAACCTGAGTCAAACTTAGGTCCAGCTGCCGGGTTTCATTGCAGGAGATAGCTCTGGATTTTTAAAAATAGCTTTGTTCTTGATTTCTATGTCCAGGAAAACATTGTAAGAACCAGGAGAGTGGTTTTGATCCCAAACAAGAGCTACAGACCAAGTTTCCACTGCAATACAACTGACAGTAATTAATTGGACAATAACAAAGTGCACCTGTTTATCTGAGAAGCTTTGTGAATGTCTTCAGATACAAATAAGTTAAGATAGCAAATATGAAAAAGTCAATTTTGGTAGAACAGATGGGTTCATTCTATATCCCCTAAATACCTAACTTATATTTAGAAATCTCTTCAATTAAAATAGTTCTTTTCCAGGTGTGACTTGCATAGGTAATAGCACTTCACAGAAGAAGAGTTTCTCTGTACCAGTGACTGAGATTTTTGTACTGCCCTAGAACCTTCTTTCCTTTGTATTTTAAATAAATACCTCTTGGCTCAGTATCTCCAGAGGAGCACTATTAGATTAAAAATAAAGTAAGCATTACTAGCCACAAAAAATAAATTGTTTATACAAATATTATAATTCTTATAGCATACTAAAGAGCACTCCAAACTGATATTATTTCTGAAGTTTAATTGTTAATGGTACCAATAGAACAGAAGTTAAAAATTTCCAGTACAACATCCCAACTCTAGATGAAACTTCATGAAACTAAGATAATTCAGACTAAGAATCTTGAAGATAAAAACTCAGTTGCAGTAAACTAGATCAAGCCTGTAGGTTTATTTTTATTATTTAATACAGGCTAACTAAAATTTCTAAATATAATTTCAAAGTGAAACATGAAATTTTTTCTTGTCTAAACAGTAAAATGGGAATTTAAAGAGTTTCCATGACGTATTTTTGCAGATAGAAAATTCACTGAAACTGTCCCTGTCTAACTGAACCTCATTTTCCAACAATTTGAACTTTTTTAGTAAAAAAGTGTTGCCAGAAATTCAATATTCTTCCTTCTTTCTGAACTTATTCCCAGAAGTGTGTAAGTACATGTTTTTTCCAAAGCACCCAGCAGGCTCCCCTGTGTTTCCCTGATCAGCACACCTCGTGTCAATGATGGAATTCATTTTACCACACTTAGACCTGACACTGTCAGCTCTGAATCCTGGCACACAGGAGCTTCCTACAAGCCATTAATGAACCACAAGCATAGCGTGCCTTAGCATCCACATTTTTGATATTTCTCTCTGTGTATGATTTCATTCTTGGTCCCACTCTATAAACACATTACTGACGGCCCTCTCTCAGCAGGGACCTTTTTCCAAGTTATGCACTGTTACATTAAAACATAAAGCCCAATACTTCTGCAGATCTGCACTGCTGAGAAAAGGTGTTCTTCCCTCCGTGGTCCTGATGAAGCACAAGGAATAACTGAAAGGCTATCACGAGACCTGATGGCATTTTAACCATTCCAGGCTCCTCCATTAATACAAGCCTGTAAAACCTGGCATGTTCGGCCTGAATCTCCCACAAAAGAGAGGCCAAACTGGTCATGGAGATCTCTATAGTCTCATTAGTCTGAGTCAGCTCTCCAGGGTTCTTGCTCCCCATAAACTCTGTAATATTTCATTTATGTCCTGTCCAAACGATATGAGATGGTCCTGTCTTGACCTCTGTCTCAGTTCTTTCACAAGATAAACTACTCAGCCTAATGGGGTGGGGAAGAAATATGAAAAAGAAGGGTGGGAAGAAGGAAGAGGAAAAAAAAGGAAAAAAAAAAGGAAAAAATAAAATACATCCCTGAGCAAATTCCCAAATACCATTCACAACTGAATCCCATTTTTGGTTACTAGCCAGGAATTTCAGACAAAGAGGAGTAACTATGACCCAAACCTTCACCCGCTTTTAGCACATACCCCTGGAGTTGATGAATGCTAATTAGAAGGTGTACCTGATATTTTGCATTTATCAATATAATTTGGTAACAACTCAAACTACAATATAATATTTAAAGTTTGTACTGCACTAGTTGCCTGTTACTTAGGTCATAGTTGACTGAAAAAAAATACACTGAAGGAAACCTACATAAAAGGTAAATGCTAATCAAGAGAAATACTGGAGATGACAAAAACTATAGGAAGGTTGTGAGAAGACTGCTGAAACTTCCTCTAGCTACACAGCTGTATTGTTTTTGAGTAACTACTTTAATATACGTGGCACTGCCTATCATTTTAGCCTTAATCACTTCGATGTAATGCACTGGGATTTCTGTTTAATCTGATTCCCATTTGATACGTAATGCTTATTACAGTCAATCTCCGCTGCCATTCCGTTTAGTGCACATTGCACTGAACGATGCATGAAAATACCGTACATGGAACTCTTCCAAAAGCATTCAGTAAGAATGTGCTCTTCAAAGCTCAAATGTCACACAGTGTTTATAAACATGGTAACTGCTGACCATTTAACTACATGGCACAGTAGTGACACCAGATAATTGCACAGCTGTCAGAAAGCAACATTTCCGTAAAGACATGAATCTAATGTTAACTAAAGAACAAAACCTCACAGAAATATGGTACTTAAAATTTTACCACAGCCACATGCCCAGTTGAATTTGAAAACCCAATGAATCCTTTTAAAAGAAAAACTAAATTTTGCTCACCTTGACACTGATTTTTTTTTTTTAATAACAGGTTTGTACATCTATATTCGGTTTAAAAACCTATGCTTTTTATATTTACAAAGAATTTTGTAATGCTTTGCTGAGAACTGTACCCCTGAGTCATACTCCAAAGAATAAACCAAAATTCATCAGAACTGCCCAGCACGTGGAGGTTGGCGCTTTTTTTTTTTGTTATCTGATTTGATTCTCCACCTATCTTCCAATAAGAGAAGAAATTTCCATTGAAACAAAATAGCAGTTTAAGTCTTCTGTTTGGAATGCCAAACAGTATCCCCCCATACAGGGGATTAACTAGAAATTGGTCTGAAGGTTGAAAATGCTTTTTCAGGCACAGACCTGGGGCAAAGAAACCCTTTTTTCAGCATGGAGGGTTGCTCTGGGTCCTCGTAATGAGCCCCGTTCCACAGTCAGGGTACAACTCCTTCAGCACGTACCACCAGTCCCATTCACTGTGTTTTCTCAGCTCTGCTCAGAGCAACAGCTTAAACTCCAGCTCCAGCTTGCACTGCAAGTTCAACTGTGTAGAGTTTGCACAGAGGTTTCCAGAGTTTGATCTTTTTGCAGGTATAAACAGTAGACAGTAACTATTCCATTAAAGATGCAAACTTCTTACCTGACATACACCAAACAGTGAAAACACAACTTACACATTCCTAATTCCCCCCCCTTCAAAAGGCTCATACTTTGTCCTGATAAGCATGATAGTTGAAGCTCTGAGAGGCATGTACCACAAACTTTGAAATGAAGAACCAGCTACAGTGTGAAGAGACCACATTGATTTTCAGGAACTTACAGTTTAATACTGATTTACTGCCTCTACCACAAAGTTGCCAATCACACTGCATAGCTGCTATTTAACGTAGGCTATGGGGTTTTAAACTCTAGGAACTTGGAAAGGTGTATCAATATCAAAGGTGACCCTGTCCAATATCCATATTTTCATCCATTCACATACATTCTATCTCTTCTCTTAAATTTTTTAAAAATCATGTCTGGTTTTAAAGGAAAGATGGCAATAGTGAGCCTGAAACATAATCCCTTTCAAAAGAGTCCTTTTCTGCCTACAGCACTCTTCTGCTTTAAATTGCAAAATAAATACAGAAGTAAAGCAAAGTCCTTACAGGTCTGAGGACCTTCTTGTCAGTCACAGGGTACTTTACATGCACAAACAGTGCCACAGGCTGTGTGAGCATTACAGAACACCTTAAAGATCACCTTAACCATCTCAAACCACAAGACTTTTGCTGACCAGCCCTGCCAAGAGGAATAAATATTTGCTGTTCTTTACACTGCCTGAGGATACAGGCCTGCTGTGCATTTGCCAAGTGAGAACTCTCAGGATGCTGCAGGAGGAGGGAAACCCTTGGGGAGCAGCAGTGGTGGTGTGGAAGGCTCCCTCTCCCCTCAGTACATCTGCAGTCTTAAAGACTTCATGCAAAGCTTATGAAGGGCACACAAAGGCAGCAGTCACCCAGCATGGTGTGCAGCTCATGCCAACAGGAAGCAGACACAAATAAATTCACTTTTGTTCGCAGACGTTTCTTTCAAGCAGACGTTCAAATATTCACCACTCGGGTCCAATCCCTGATGTTTTGCACCTATACTTTCTCAAAGCTTGCAGAGATACACTGGAAGCCCTACAGTGATCTCATTACTGCCAGTCTGCATCAGCTTTATCTTTGGCAGCAAGAATGGTATTAAAAATATATGTTACAGTAATGGGGCATGAGCAGATTTGACTGGAAAACATAATTACTTTTCTTAAAGGGTTGCATACAGTTATTCAGAGGCGTATGGCAAAGTTACTAATTTAAAAAAAAAACAACATATTTCATCCTTGGAAAAAAATTCTGCTTCATCTAACTAACACAAGCTCACACAGTGTTTGCAAAGTTACAGACAAATGGAATTTTGAGATTGAACCTTTCCACACTGTCTGGAGCAACACCTTATCTTCTGACTCAAGGGACACCTGCATACATTACAGACTATGCCTTGATTCTGCTCTTGAAACTTAGTAATTTTTAGCATTTTATGTAGTAAAATTTTCCCCCCATTGTTTCTGAGGCAGAATTTAGGCAAAACACAGATTTTTGTTAGAATTTTTATGTACCTGAGTTTCCCTACAAATCCAGAGGAGGAAAAAAGGGAAACTAGTAAGTTTCTAATTTTAAAATATGAGCTGGTTTGACTTGTGATATAGTACCCTCTCCACTGATTTCTATCATTCCATCCATGCAGGTATGAAAGGATGCACAAGGGAAATTTCTATTAAGTTTAATTAAAGTAGCCTACACCTCACTGACAAAAAAACCGATGTCCACTATACGGTACATCATTTATGCTGGATAATTTATGTAGGGGACTATCAGTCTATGTTTTAAAGGATCTGCTTAGACAGAAGAAAACCAGTCCCCAAATATTATGAAATGTATAGAGTTCTAATTTAACAATTATGTTTGTGACAAGTTATGACTAGAAAACAAAAAATTGTTTCAGCGTATATCCCATTAAAATGGATTCCAATTTCAGGCTAACGTATGGAAGCATTCATTAAGTGTTAATTTGTTTTTCTGAAGGTGAGGTGATGGCAACCTGTTGTGTAACAATACAACGAACAGTACTGAACAAGGAATTTGGCATGAAATCCATCCTCCTTGAGGGAAAATCTGTGGGAGATTGAAAAAAGAACCAAGTCTATTAGTTGATGATAGCTCTATTAATAAGGTTTGTGCTGTGGTCAAATTTGTCTGTTTGCAGAACCTACTTAGGCACACCAAACTTTTGAGCAAAGCCACACATTTGACCACATATTTCAGGTATTTCGGCTGTGACTGATAATCTTCTCTGCAAAGAGAAACAGAGATGCTGAAGGGAGCTGACAGACAAGCAAACAGAGAGACCAGAAGAACTCAGCAAGCACAGAGAAAGATAAAATCCAAGGGCTGAGACCTATGGGTGGTGAGGACAACACACAGAAGATTAAAAAACATAAATGAAGAAGAGGGAAAAGAGGACAGGGGAGGTAGGAAGTAACCACAAACCACATGAAGGAAAAATAAAGTTGAGAAGATTGGAGATTCACACAATCCCAGGAACTGGTGAATCGAATGAGGGACAAATTGACTGGCCTGCCATCAGAGAGCACAGGGGGAAGAGGTCAGCTAGCTAGGACAAGAAATACAGCCTTGAGACAGAAAAGAAATAATAAAGAAAGAGAGAGAAAAAAAAAAGTCTTTCTTCACTTAGGTCAGGTGTCACTGTAAAGTTACTTCTGGATAAAGTAAGAGTTATATATAGGTGAGATAGATGTACAGTGCAAATTGAAGCAGGATGCAGCTAATGAAGAGGAACAGACAGATAAGACTTGTGATAGAAAGAAACAGTCAGCAAATGCAACCACTGAAAAGTATTTTCATTAAATGAACATTTCTTAGCTGATTCTTTTAGATATTACTTCAGTGTTGGGCTTGAGGGACTAAGTCTGAAACTAACAGAAGAAAATTAAATATTAAAAAGCATACAGTCTCTAGAACTACTTTTAATTTGTGAGACTATAAAATTTTTTAATGAGGATATACTAACAACCATTTCCAAAGAGGGCAGTGCAAGATGTAAGAAACAGCAATAAGAAGAAGACAAGTGTGGTGACATTTTATTCAGAAAGGGAATGATACTTACATAGTGAGGTAACAGACAGCAACAAATAAACAGGGATATCATGAAGTCTATGTGAGGGAAGTAAAGAAAGATGTCTTGGGATAGCAGCCCTACAGTCAAAGCTGAACTCAGAAGAATAATCCTTACCTATTAAAATGTTCTGCAGGGGTGGTGTGCATGTAATAAAATGTATATTCTTGAACTCAGAGCATAATAATAATAATAATAATAATAATAATAATAATAGTATTAATAATAATAAATCTTGTAAGAAAGTGCAACCATTAGTTAAATGAAGCTAAGTACAGTCAAGGTTCCTAGCTTCCCAACAGAGACCTTAAGAAATTACAAATTTCCTCTGCCATCCTTAGATTTTTAAGTTTTCACCTATCCAGTTTACTCAGCAGATGGTCCTTTGGAACCTAAGAGCTTTAGTTGCTTATTTAATATTATCAGCAATGAATCTGACAAATACCATCAAAGGAATTAACTACAGTAGAAAACTAGGAAGTATGATAAATACACAGGTATTTAGAGAGCATTTAAAAAGCAATGATTTCTGAATGATTTCATAATTATGCTGAAATTCACTACTATGAAAAATAAGGTCATGCACTCAGGATAACAAAGAAAAGTCTATTTTTGAAACTTCATCAGTTTGAAAAACACCAGGGGTGTTATTACAGGTGGTGGTCTGTGGTCTAGCAATCTTTACACCCATGAACAACTAGACCTTAAGATATATATAGATACAGCTGGATAGATAGGTACAGATAGATATATATATATATGTAACAGATAAAATGTCATCAACAGAGTAAGAAAGAATGCACCCCAACAAAGAGAGACTCCTGAAGTCCCTGGTAGGTTGAGAGTAGAGTTATAGTTTGGACAGCTGAGTAGCAGAATCATAACACAGTATGTTTCCTGTATTTCAAGTACTATATTAAGGACCCCAAGAGGATAAAAAGAAAGCATCCCACCTGCTAAACTCACATGGCTGTGCTAGCAGAAAGGCATATGGATACAAGTATTATCATAGATATATTCTGGTCAAGAATAAAAAGGTTTCTTCTAAGTCTTATGTGGAGATTCTGTATTCACCTCACAATGGTAGTGGCAGGGCAAAACACACAGTTTCATTTCAGGAGCATGATCAGTATATGAAAGTGATTATGGAATACATATTTATATATTTATGGCCTCTCTCCTCAGGAGACAGAAGCATGCAAGCCAGGAGTTCCCTTCTTATCTTGTACCACTGAGACAGTACAGAAACCCAGCAGCAGCCTCCTGGGTTTTATGAGAAAGACACAAAAATATGCAGTTTATGTGTTAATACTGAGGCCCTGTTTCTATTAGGAACTAAGGCATTCAAGGTTTAATATCTCAGATGTTGTAAATTGCATCTCCTGGAACTTGGCAAGCATCTTGTCAGCTTCAATGTAATTTGTTTTTCCAAACCCAAATTGTTTTTAAAAGATTAAGGTGTTCCAATTTTTTAAAGCATTAAGTACAAAAGCAGTAATCCTTTACCATTGTGATAAGGATTGTCTACCATAATGTTTATTATTTACTAAAGCTTGACTGCCAAAGAAAGGGAACTCATTTTTCAAAGTCCATTTTTTTATGTAGCTGAATTGCTATATTCTGAATTTGGGGCTGAGAAAAGAAGACTGATTACTTCAGTTCTGATGAACTTGCACAAAAATAAATATGATTCAAGAATTAATAAAAGAATATGGGATGAATATTAGCTCCATTCAAGTCAAAGGGGACAAGATTTCATCCTCAGGAGTCTTTTGTCGCTCAAATATTTCTTCAAATCCTAGAGAGCTGATGGATTTAGAAGACTATTAAGACACAGTTTGCCCAGATGTGTTAGTAAAGTAAATCAGTTAATAAACTTATAAAAGACTACCTACTACAAAAAAGAAAAAAAAAATAAAAATGCACATCAAAGCTTAGTAAAGAAATCTGGGACTCTGCTTTTTTGATGGAAGTAGGCATGGCAGAGTTCTGGGGAGAGGGAAAACCCACCACCATGATGTTCAAATCAGGGTGATACCACTCCCGCTGGAGAAAACCAGAATAGAAAGAGTTTTCAATAGAAAAGAGTAGGAAAAAAGCCATAAATACAGTATGGTGAGACCTTTTCTTGCAGTTGGAAATTAGGGCAGAGAGATAAAGTGCACAATAAACATCACCCACATGACAGACCGAGGAACTCAAGTTACTCATCCTTATTCAAGGACTTCAACAGTATCTTTGCTTTAAAAATCTGGAATCTTTCTTGCCTTCAGCAGAAGAGTTTTTCACAGCAAAGGATGTGCTGAACCTGCTGCTTTCTGCCCCAGAAGAAGCAAAAGAGAGCACACTCCTGGAGATACACTGTCAGTGTTCAGAGGCCCTGACCAGAAACACATCCTTACTGCTGGCTCATTTGGTACCTCTGGTTGAAAAGGGCTTTAGAGATGCATTCTCCTGGCTATGCACATTTATCTGTGCCTTTTACCACCTTCTCCATTACAGCATTCAAACTGAAAACTAAAGCTTTGCTTATAAGAATATCACTGCAAGTTTGCACTTGCAAATTCTACCCTTCTGCATCACTCTTGCAGCTGCTCCTAAGTCTGG
This sequence comes from Promerops cafer, assembly GCA_013398275.1. Lineage (NCBI taxonomy): Eukaryota > Metazoa > Chordata > Aves > Passeriformes > Nectariniidae > Promerops > Promerops cafer. Next base: position 1,340,093 of record VZSE01001564.1, on the reverse strand, counting down.
GGCTTGATTGTTAATTGAACACTGGAAGGTAGCAGAAGGGCTGTTCCTTCATGAATCTGAAGCTCATAGCCAGAACTGCCCCTTCCCTGGTTAATGGAGACTCAAAAATTTACTCCTGGATTTATCATACAATTCCTGGGAAAATATGAGCAAATTTTCTCGAGTTTGATGTAACTTGATAATATACACGTGCACTTTGATAAATACATACACATATGCATAAAATGTTGCAAATCTAGGACTGATAGGGGCAGGAAAACAACTGTTGCAACTTTTCAGGGATCATACAGAACAGCAGGATTGTATTAATAGGTATGCTAACAAGTAAAATATGTTTGCACATGTCTTGGCCACTGATTTTAAGTTTGGCTATATCTAAGTAGGATTTATTGGTCAAAGTATGCACTTACCTGGAAATCCAAAGTAAATTATCAGGACACACAGTTTGTTTCTGTTCTACCAATGTGTCATGCATTCACTCCCTTCTGTGGCTTTAGGAAAAGGAAACCAGAGGAGGGCAGTCCTTTTCAAATGGTTTGAATCAGTACATTTTTATGTCACCGTTTGTTGGCTTCTGGGAGAGAGATACCTCTCCCATCCAGGGCAACAATTCTGGGACAAGTGGCGAGGAGCCATCTCCCCCTCTAGATTTCCTCTTGCCTTGCCTTTGAGAGCCCATTTCAGCACTCCAGTTGGCTGTGTCAGATGAGATAGCACATGGCTGAGCTCTGTGCAAATTGCCTCTCACAGCAGCCTCGTACCATGCTCAAACATCGCACTCCCTCACCTCCCATTGTTCCCTGTTTCTTTTCATTAAGTCTATTCAGCAATTCTCTCTAAAATCTGTGTCTTGGCTGTCTCTCTGTCAGCTGATTCCTCCCTGTCCCTCTCAACAAGCACAAGACATTACTCACCTGTCTGTGCTGCACAGCTGAAACAGAAGAACTATCAGTCAAGTGAGAAGACTGAAGCACACTCCTATACCATTATTTTGCTTTCCCTTAGCTACTCTGTACTCCTATTCCACAGGAAGATTTATTTCCCAAATTAATTAAAAGTACACAGCCTGTCTTCATTCTGAAACTCTCACCAGCTATTTACTCCGTTCCAAATCCAGAGACAGATGGAGCTGTTTGCCCCCAGCTGCAGACAAACCTCTACAAACACAAAACTCTTCCTCCCCCTCCACAGCATCTCTGGCCCCATGTGTCCCCAGACAGATAGAAGAGTCTACTGCAGCTGTGTGAAAACTCTAGGCTCTCCTGCTCTTTCTAAAATGAAAGGCCACCTGGAATTTTGAGCCAGGTGTCTCTTGTTGTCTGGGTCTTTCCTAAATAAGGTATACCAGGCTCAGTGAGGTGTACCCGAAAAGATCAATATGTAACAAACTTTCATTTACTCAGTTTTGGTTACCCCAACACCTGTTCTCCTTGTACTCAAGTCTTCTGGCCCAGAGACTTTTGTCTGTGCTCCTGGGGTGGGGGTCAAGGACAGGATTACCCAATCCTCACACTCTTGTGCTCAGAGATGTGACCTTACACTACCTGAAACTGCACTGTGAGAAATGAACAAGCAGAACAAGTCTTCACCAGTTTCCAAAAAACAAACAAAATTATTTTCTACTCCACCTAACTACCTACCTAGTTAAAAAATGGGGAGGACATTTCTTTCCTTGGGCTCAGTAAACAGCAATAAATAGCCACTGCAGTTTGCAATTCTCATTTAGCATAACTACAGATATTTAGACTTAGTTGAGGAAAAAGATATGCCAATATGGGTGCATACTCTGCCAAATACCCTCTGCAACAGGGTCCACCTTTCAGCCAAGCCAAGTGCCAGAAATTTGCCAGAAAAACCCTACTTGTTCAAAAAACCCAAAACGGTAACGACAACCAAAACTACTGCATGGCACTGTTACACAATTCTCATTTGAAATTCCACTGCTATAACCTGTGGTACACTAAGAGCAACCAAAAAGCATAATCTCGGGATGGATTTTCAGCTGTTTTGTTCCTGTAATTTGAAAACAACTAGGAAATCATACAGCTTTCACAACCTTCACATGGGGCTGAATCTTTCTGACTACTGAGCATTATTAATTAACAAAACTTGAACTTCTGTTTAGTAAATGATTATGAATTGCTTAATATACTGATGCTTCTCAAGTTCTGCTTTTGAACTCCATGCCTGTGCAGCTTGGGAAACCACTACAGAAATCTTGAGCTTTCCTATTCCATCCTATTTGCCAAGGAAGGCTCAAAGCCTGTCTCAGATGAATAATTTTAGTAATAACTGAAATAAACTGAAATGTCTTGTTTTTATCACTGCTTGGATTACTACCACAGAAAATGAGGAGCCTTGGGAAAAAAAAATGTTAGAAGCATCTGTCTGATGCAAAAATCAAAGTTCCTTCCATGTTTTAAGTAAAGTGACAGCAACTCAAAAATGGCTATAAATTTTCAGTACCATACTTTTAAAATCAATAGGATTTAAAATGCATGACTAATTGGGCTGATACAAATTCCCCTTTTGAATTTACATATGTAAATGTTTGCAGAATTATCCAAGTAATATGCCACCCTTAGCTACATGATATACATCATATAAGGTCCAGATAAGATAGAAACATTGATAAATTAGTGATCAATCTTTACAACAAGCTTTTCTTTTCGAGTAATCCTATGACAAGCATGGGTACAAGGAGAAAATCAGAAAAAAGCACCACCACTCCTTCCATCTGAGTGTGCCAAAGGCACAGAGTGAATAAATAGCATGTGGTATTTTCAGAGCAAGGCAAGACCTGTCAGCTTTTCCTCAACCTCCACGCTCTGACAGAGCTGACAATGTGCTGCCACCACCAAAGTGCTTTCAGAAGACCCATCATCTTCCCTCTCTCTCCCAGACAGGACTGCAACACTGAAAGCCTTTGTGCCACATACAACGCCAGGCTGAGGAGACAGACTCGATATCAGGAGCTGGGTTTGATGCAGAAAGAGCAATAATTGAAATTTTCACCCCTGTTTAAACAGAGAGCAGTGGGGATGGCTGAGAAGAGAGCAGCAGGAATTCCCTTCCACGCTCTGTGTAAGCGTTCAGAGGAAATGCTGCAGGAATATCCACCATACTTCCAACAGCTCTGGGGGCCTGCTAACCTGTTTGCACCTCCCTGCAGCTGCTGTACCCTAAACTCAGCCTCTCTGACCATGTAGTTTCCAGTTAGCTCCTCCAGGGGCAGTTTTACAGCCCTTTCTGAAACACCTGCACTGAGGATGCTTTTCAGAGCGTCTTCGTTCTTTCTATTCAGTATAAGGGGAGTTAGATACTGGAAAAATGACTCCCCTCAGCTTTCTTTAGATATTACTGCTTTCATCAGAAATCTACTGAATTTAGTGGGTCTCTCTTCAGTTGTCTTCAACAAACATGGGGCCAGACTTGGAAAAAAAGAATATGAAAAAACAAGACTTAGCTTTTTTATTAGACCCTATCATAATCATCTTGGCAGAATAAATAATCATTTACATGAGAGGACAAATTAATATCTAAATAATAAACTTTCTATGCTCTGGAGTCATCTCTTCACAACTGAGCCCTCTATGCATAATGTAAGACTGCTGAGTCGATGACTTTGAATAATCACAAGTGACCTGAAATAACAGCAAAGTAACATAGAGAACTGAATCTTTACCATTGTCTCCCACAGGGATTAGAATCCATTGTTCCACACTGTAAAATGTTGTTTGTGTAGATAATAATTTTGTCTTGTCTAACTTTAAAGTTCACATTCATGGGCTTTTTTAATTAATCAAATGGCTCTGACAGCCAGAAGCTTCTTTCCAATATTAGAGAAAAAATGGTGGGTGCCAATTTATGATTATTCAAACCAGTAATCTCCTGTATCTCTGGCTGCTATTATTCCCTTGCCTGTGACCCAGCCACTTAATGAAGTGAAATTAATTTACAGTAATAGGAAATTCTCAGAACTACATGAAAGCACAAGCTTTAATATGAGAAGAACAAATGGCTATTTCATGCAAGGCTGGCCACAAGCATTGTGAAGAAATTTGAAAGGACTTTATACCTTTTTAAATAGGTATGGTATTAGCTGGAACAATATAGTGCAGTAAATATGATAAATCAAACACCTCTTCAAATCAGAAAGCACCAACACAATTTTCTCCTTTTGTCACACAGCAGAGTTTTCTCATTTGCATATAAATGTATGACACACATATATTTTATAAAGGTAAAAGCAAGATCTTATCATCCTTCAAATCCTATTTAACTCTTCTATCATAATACCAATGACAAACTCCCAACAGCAAAGCAGTAACAGGGAGGTTGACATTTATTTTGCTTACTCGTCCTTTACAAATGTATGTATCTGTGTGCATTAGCACTGAAATAAATATGGGTTTATCTTAAATGGCAAAATAAAGCTCCCATTTTTGTCCAAAGATACTGTTTATCTACAAAATTCTACAAAAGGGTGAAACTGTAACTTCAATCTCTCACATTGTTTTATTTCCTTTCATGTAGGAAAGTATCACTTTTCTAAATTTTGCTTTAACATTCTTTCCCCACCTCTGCCCTGAGAAAACAAGAGGGTGTGCAAGCAGAGAGGAAGAGGTGTGCAAGAGCCACAGCAGCTGACACTGTGGTTCTTTCCTCAAAATAAATTTCTTTATTTGAGGAATTAAACATTTTATATCATTTGCTAACTAGCTCTAATATTTGTTTTGTTATCCCTCATATACTCTGTATTCTTATCCTAATTTGTCAAGCCTTCTTAGGTCCCCTGCAGGAAAGAATGGTTTTTCAAAGCTGCAGTTACCAGAATGCTCCTTCAGCATGGCTGGGGGCTGTGGGACAAAAGCCACCACTCGAGTGCTCATGCATTCACATGCTCTCACTGCACACATGGGGTGGGGATGCTCGAGCAACACTCTGGGAACACCCTTGGACATTTCTCATCACCCTCTTCCCCAGCCTGACTGAGACCATCAGATTTCTGGTGTGTTGGCACAAGCTCCTTTCTGTTTTGCTTTTCTGTCATCCCAGAGCTCAGGAGAACAGGATAAATCTCTTCCCTTCCAAAAACCTTAAATGGCAACAAGATGCTGTGATGACACTTCTGCTTCAGCTTTGGTGATGGTAAAGCCAAGACCTGTGCAGTGATAGGTTGATTTCAGCTGGAGATCATCTGAAACTTTGGGCAAAATAGTTTTCTATGATCTCCAGCTGAAATCAACCTATCACTGCACAAGTCTTGGCTTTACCATTACCAGGGTTGAAAAACAAGGTGTTCACCACTGTTAGCAAAAATCTGTGCCAATTGCTAGCCCTGGATGGATCTCTTTTTTCCCTGAGAGACTGTTAATTTATAGAGATATATCATGGAAACCAGGCTTACTTCCTAGCAGACCTGGAGGTCATTATGCAAGGTGTGGGCTGCTACCCAAGGTGTTATCAGCAGAAGTAACAGCTCCAAGCCTTCTTCTGTTTTTCTCCTCAGGAGCACACTTCTGTTACGGGGAGTATCCAGCCTACATGGATAAGTGGAAGGGCAATCATACTCCTTGGCAAACACAATGCAAGCTCCAGCCTCTTTCAGGTCCTTAAGCAAACTGACTCTGATTGACAGACAGCCACAGAGAGATACATGAAGAAAAGGCTTTACAAGATAGAAAATGATTCCTATCTAACGATAATTCAAAGATTTCTCTTTCTTCCCCTCTATTCATTTACTTGTTCAAATAAACTGAAAAGCTCCTCCGTCTCCTTGATATTACAAATTCATCCTTTCAAAAACTGCTTTTCAAAACTGCTATTTAATTTCTTTTCTGGCAGTGCATCTAAATCTTCTGTAACCCAAACACAGTATACACACATTACCTCACTAAAGCTGAACGGGATGCGTTAGTTTGGCAATGTGTTCAAAGCAATCTTTCCTCAGGAATCTTAATAGATAAAAACGAAGAATCTTCAGCTGCTAGACGATGGAAGCTCAGAAAATATATGCAATGAAAAATATTTCAGTATTACAAATAAATAAAAAAAGACGAAACAGAATCTTAAAGGGGTTAACTGATGGGCAGCTTAAACCAGTAATTTCAATTTTTAACAAATCTCAAAAAGCCCAGAAAACCCCAAAGTATTAACAGTTCTAAAACATGCAAATATAAAATAATTAAGGGGTGTAGAGAATTATATTCCCATAGATCAATCCTGATGTTTATGTAAGGTAACAAAATAATTTATCAATGATTGGTCGATCAATAATAGATATTTAAATAAAATATCAATAAAAGATATTTAAGAGTATCTATAGAGAGGATTTTTTTTTTCTTTAACAGGGTTACTGGTAAGATTAAGAAAAATAAATTACTGATACAAGTTTTTCAACTATATTCAATATTTATTATTTTAAGAGAGATTTTTACATGGATTTTGGTGAATAAACAGTGGAAGGATTAGCAACTGGTTAATTCCCCTTGCCCTACCACTGTGCTAGTTCTGATTAAAAGTGTGGAATAATTTAGACACCCTTCAATAACCACCAAGGCTAGATTATCTTTTGCTACCCTGTAGCATTATATGTTGTGAAGTTGTAAAGTATTGAGGCAAACTCAGAGATGGTTAGAAATGCTTTAACCCTCACATCCCTCACCATTTGCCTGTCCAACATAAAGGTGTTACTGGATTCACAGCAGTTCCAGGAAATACTTAAAGCAGCATTTGCAAAGGTACTTCTTGACAGTTGTACTTAGAAAAAATATGTGGTTTGTTCAATAAACAATCCATGTTTCTGACACATGAAGACTACAGGTTACAGGAAGGAAATTCAGTTCAATTATTAACCTTTAGAGAAAAAGGAAATTTGCACATTCATAAATGTGCCTAAAAATACTAACTGAAAATTGAAGCTCCATTCCAAAGCACAGTGCACTCATCAGGGAAAAAAATTAAACCTGAACTGGTAGTCTTCAATTTACCTTCCAAATTTAGTGTATCAGAAAGCATCTATCTCTTCTACCAAAAAAAACCCAAAAACACCAACATAAAAAACATGACTGTAGAGGCAGTAGCTTGGAGTAGTTTTACTGTAAATGTTTGTCTATTTAAGCAAAATATAGCCATATAAAAATAATTAACTGTCCTGAGATTAATACAGATTACTTTAAAACCCTTGACCTTCATATATTTCATTTGCAACCTTGAACAGATGATTCAATATCTAAATACTTTGTTGGCCAGAGCAAAAGAACATGGAAATGCTTACTTAGATCATAAGGTGCTGTATGAGTAAAACTTATTTTTTCTAAGGGCTCAGAACCCATAAGCACAAAACATCAAGAAGTACACGAGACATAGATGCATGCTACAAAGTTCTCATTTCAAATACAAATATAGAAATCTTAAATCAAAGTCAACATTAAAAAAAAATCTTCAGCTCTAGCAACTGAAGCAGTCTGGAAATTCGTATGCGTAAAAGTTGAATGTATCTAACTACTGTTATGATTTGCCTTAAAATTCCCCATATAATTGTATCTCATCATCTGAAGGTTGATCAGAAGAATCATGAGACACAGAAGCCTGGAAAGCCTCGGAAAAGCCAAAGTCTTTTCTGAGAAGCACACAAAAAACAAGACTGGACTGAAGAAAAGAGGATCCCAAATTATGAAAATACATGAAACTCAATTGCCTGTGGACACAGCTCCTCTGCAGGCAGTTACACATGATTTCTAATGGGTAAAGTGTGAAGTATTTTGAAATCCATCTATAATTTGTGGGGATTAAAGGTTTAAATTTTCCTGCAAAATTCAGGCACTGCCTGGATACCAGTGAGGCTGGACCTTGGTAATACCCAGAGACTGGGACTCAGCTGTGCAGAGAAGTGGTAACTCAGATCCTGCACGAGGAAAACGAGTGTCAGGATGTGAACCTCTAAGCAGCAAGTGTAGGTAGGGTCTGCCCCTGAAGTCTACTGCCTTGGACACACGCAGGCTGGGCGTTAATACATTTTAATAAAATATCTTGCTTTTAACAAGCAACTAACTCAATCCATGACACGTGCAACAATTAGTAACAACAGCCAAAAAATCCTATTAAGGGATGGAATTATTGTTTCTTTACCCTCTCCCTCCCTCCTCCCTCTCCTCAGCACTCACCCTGCTGCTACAGAATGGTTAAGGTTGGAAAAGACCTTCAAGATCATCCACTCCAAATACCTCATTTTTTAAAGGGCTAAATTACAGAGCAGATTTTTGGAGTGAACCATTCCTGTGAGCTTCTTCAGCTACAAAGTTTGTATTCAGACATGAATTTACAGTCTCTTTTTCAGTGGGGTTTGGCTGTTTTCTGCTCTGGGGGTTCCAATAGCAGCTCCCTCAAAAGCATTAATCTAAAGCTATATATGTGCAAAGAAATAATCAGAAGAATGTGTAATAAAGGATATCTCAAAAAAAACCACATTCAATATATGTGTATTCAAATCCAGAGCTAGAATATTATTCTCATGAAAATGTTGCTCACAAGGATTACTGAAAAGAAAGGCTTTGGAGAAAAATCAAGAACACCTGAAAAATTGTCTGGAAGTGGACTTTTACATATTTAAACACAATCTGAACAAGTCTTTCTTTGCCAAAAGGAATGCACAAATTCCCTGAGAATTTACTCATGGCAGGAAATGAAAACAGACCTTTTGTGTTCCCCTGCAGACTTGGCAGCCGAGACTCACAGCCAATTCACACTTGAGTGACTCCAGAGCTGATCCGAAGCTGCAGTCCCTCCAGCACTTCCAGCGTGCTCTAAAGAAAAGCTGAGTATCCCATAATTAAGTAAATACACAAAGGTAATGTCTGACTTCTAAAAGTGACAGGATTGCAGGACCTGTTGATACAGGATATAATGGCAGAACTTATTAGGATCACTAATGGCTTAATTTCAGAAAAGATGTAAAAGAAAAAAAAAAAAACAACCTGCAAAATTTTTTTGTTTGGAAAAAAATGCACGACATTTTCTTGGATAAGGTAACCACTCAGACTTGTTGGTCTACAGCTTTTGCAGAGGTCTATGGATGTCAATACATCATGAGACAGTTATAAGATTTACCACCTGCATGCCTCCTACTCTGAAACAGATGCATTATAGCAACTGCAAGACCATGGAAAATTTAGAGCTTGATTACTCAGAAGTATAAGTGAATACAGAAATTATATACATGTATTATTGATTTTTATATAAAAATATTCCTCTAAGTGTGAGTTCTTGCCTTTCTCCAAATCTCTGTATTTATCATTAACTAAAAAATCATCTTCATGATTTCAATATTTTAACAAAACATGACTTCATTCCACTTGTGAACAGAAAAACAGCATTGACCTCTTCACATCTGACTGATCAAAATCAGTCTTGGTCAATACTGATCACTGAGCACGTGTCTAGAAATATTAAGATCTTTGCTGGCTGAAGTTATATCAAGTCAGTTGTTGTGAATAAATATCTGTATTTTAACATATTTTTGAATCATACAAAGAGAAACCAAGTAGAGTCTGGGTATAATGGTTTCTTGGTAGGACCTGAAGATTGTGTTACACACAAAAATGAAATTCATTCAATAATCATCTCTGTACAGTACTTCCTGTGACCCCCTAGCACAGTATGTCAGTGCTCTGGAACCTGGGATATTTACAACACAAATAGACCTGGAGCAAGCTCATTGATTCCAAAAGGTACGTGGTATACTTAAAATTACTCAAACACTACCCCACTCTGTTCAGTTGTTGCTGAGGCTGAACAGACAATGTCCAAAACTGAGTAACCTTCTGGTTCCACTGCCATGGTGTCACTGAACGCCCTCTCCCAGTAATGCCATCATACTTGGGAGTACCAACCTCTACTGCTGTTGGCACAGGATTTCGGGAAACAAGCTGAAGTCTTTGAGACAGGACACACATTTCTGCTATTGGGTAGCACAGCTTCCAAACTCCTGTGCTGTCCTTTTATGAGACAATGCCACCAGTTTCCTGGTAGACTGTACATACAGAGTTTTGGGGGCATTCTGGAAATGGCTCCACACTTCCACAGTGCACTGTGGAAATTCAAAGGAGTAACAGTGGAGCCAAGGACATGGGCAAAGACAGGAAGATGGAGTGCTTTTCCAAGGTCAGAGATAATCAGTGTTGGACACGTGAAGAATGATAGTTACATCTACTAATGGAGTGGTTTGCATTTTCTGTCATTTCTTTTCCATTTGTTTAGTTTTGTTTTGGTTTTTTGTGTTATTTCCTTTTCTTTATGGTTTCACCAGTCCATCCAAAAGGCCCTAAAAGTAGTTACACTGAAGTGCCAATTTCTGACCCATAAACATTGGTTTAAAATAACAAATGACATTCAGTTTGAATGGCACTGTAAATGCCTTTTGGTCTTAACTGCCCAGTTCTTTAGTTCACAGGAAAATAATGTCCTTTTCTCTTGAATAGAAAGGAGGAAGTTTTCAAAAGACTGCTCAGGAAAATATCACTAATGACTCATAATATTAAACCTCTTTTAAAGCCAAGGATATTTCCTTGATGTGCAATTAGTTTTTTTATATGTTTCATGCAGTCTTATTTAGTGTCTAAGATACTATGACTCCAATACTTTGCTTTTTGTAAGCAATTTTCATGAAATGATCATTACTGTGAGCCTGAATATCCCATGTCACTAGGTGTCTAAGCCCCAGTCCATTACCGAGATCTGTACAGCACCCAGCACCAACTAACTACTTTTCATTTAGGTAAGAAAGCTAAATGGGGTAATGAGCAACATTTTATTTCCAGCAACAATTTTTCCCGGCATTAGAAATGTTAGTCTTTCCTTCTTGGGCACTTGTAAGAGACTTAGCTTACTCCAGGCATGTAAAATTAGGTTCCTCACCCAAGCAGCTCACTAAGTCAATGGCTCCAGAGTGACTTACCCTATTAAAGACAGGACTAATGAATCATCCTTTGAAGATGTCTCTCTGTTGATTACAGAAGAAACCTCGCTGATAAGTTTAGAGAAGACCAGACTACTTCACATTTCCCCATTTTGTCCATCCCTTGTTTTTATAGCTCCAATGAAGACTGTCAAGTCAGCACGGAATGACCAGTAGAAGCAGTAAGCATAGTTCTCCCAAACTCTTTTCCATTATGGCTCTTCTCTTTTTCCACTTTTAATGACAGGAGCTCTGGCTCTGCATTGCACCCCTAAGGTGCAGACCAAGTGAAGACCAAAGGAGCAGAGCTAACACAAGGCAAGAAGAAACCAAACACCAGAGACTTCTCGAGGGACTTGTAATGCAGGGGCCAAAAGGTCTCTCAAAATTAGCAAAAATGTGAAGACCATTTGGAACAGATATTTGCATATTTATGCAATGCACAGTAGAGAAATCTGTGAGCAGTCTTCAAATACTGAGCTGCTTGATGAAGTTAAGATACAACAAAAAAAGGAAAAAACCAAACCAAAGGAAAAAAGCTGTCCAATTTGTGATTTCACAAAGTGGACAGCTTTTCATTACACAATGTTTTCATGGGTGTGAATCACACTATCAGGGAACAACTGTGGTATGAGTCATACAATGGAAATCTCACTGAAACTCATTTCTTGTGACCGCCTGCACTATAAAGGATACAGAAGACATGCATTCCTGCCTGAACCACACCAGAACTGCCAGCCATGCCCTTGATCCAGAAATTAATCATGATTAGTTCTGAGTTAGTTATCTCTCGGTCCTGTTTCTGAAGACACCTCTCTGTTTGTTTTCAGCTAAATGCACACTTTGTACTTGTTCAGGCACTTTCCTGAAAAAGAATCTGCTTTTTAACTGAAATTCCTAGGTTTACATTTTTATGTGCTAGTACAGCAGAAAATGCAGAAATGCATATAATATGAAAACCTGAATCATAAACATTTAAAAACATAAACTCCATATTAAATACTGATTTAAATTTAAAAGTGCCATATTGTATAATTCAACGGCTCTGTATTTGCTAACTTAAAATACATTCACTTAAGAATGTAACAATAAACAGGTATTAAAAATGCAACAGTGGAAAATAAATAATCATACTGTTGTACATCATGCCAAATATATACTAATCGAAACTAAGGAACAAAAGTTTTATATTTAAAAGGCTAAAACCAAAGAGCCTTAAAAAAGGCTTCAACATTAAAATTCTACTGAAAAGGGCAACACTAGAAGATTTATGGAGAAAGCTGTGAAACTTTATTTGTGTCCCTCAAGACATGCCCCTCCCTTCCACTTTGTAGCCCTTCTGCAGTTTCTCTCCTTTTCTTGACCATCTCTGTAAAGGCAGAAGGATTTCCAAACAGATGCCTCCACAAAGCTCTACTCGGATTAGAGTGCTATTTTTTAAATCCTATTACAGAACAAATAAAAGTGAATCATATACATAGATAATGGTGCTATTAACATTTAAAGTCTACCAGGTAATACAATGCCATGTAAGCCTCAAAAGAAAATATCATCTTGCAAAAACTGGATTTGAGATGCTCTATGACAGGGCAATTTCTCCAATACCATTAACAGCTTGTGCAGCATCTCTTCCTGCCAGCAAGAAAGCAAATATTTGAGGATTTCATAACATCTATGCTAAAATTTTGAGAGCAGCTTGGACCATGTGACATATCTTTAATACAATAGTTTTCTCATGTAATAGGTTCACAAAATAATTGGCTAATACACCAATTAAATATATTGATGTTTCCACTCCAGGAGACTGTTACAGTAGAAATTTTAATGAGTAATGAATCACTCATATGAAAATGCATGTTTTGTTTCTTTGTTTGTGCTCAAACCTCTTTTATTTCAAGAGTAATTGCAAAAGAAAGAAAAGCAACCCCATTTATTCCTAGTATAATTTAACAGTAGGATTCTCCCTTCATAGTAATTAAAGATCACTTTTCAGAAAAGAAATTGCTGAGGAAGACAGAGAGGGGGTTATGTTAAATATGACTAGGGACATCAAATATTTTATTTACGTAAAAATTACGTAAAATATTCAAAATGCTTTCTTCTTTCATGAAAATACACTTTTTTGTGATTGATGCAAAATCTGGTTTTTATACAGATTATAGATGAGCAGATATGCCTTAACTGCAAGGAAAGTTATATGCCTCTATAATTTCTATGTTTAAACACCTTTGCTTAGAGCTCAGTTAATAATGGTGAGGGTTTTGTTTCGTTTCCTGGCATAGAATTTTAAAATGCATAAAACAGTTTCAACTTAATTGAAACGGTATTTTCTTTAAAAAGGTTTTTCTGAAAAAACTTTTTAAAAATAATGAGAAATTCAATTTTAGGTCAACTGACAAAAGTCATTCAAACAAAGAGATTTGTTTGTGTCCTAAAATGTTGCTGCTTTTCTCCTTTTGACAAAATGTTCTTTTGAAATGAGAAAGAAGTCAAAACATTGCATTTAAAAAACATCAAAGCATTTTCTTTTATCTGAAATACTCTTTTATTCTGAAATGACCAATAATGCCTGTATTTTATGCTGAGGGATTGACTGTAAAATGGTAGGAGGTGGTGCTTCAGTACAGTTCTTACTTTGACTTAGCTACAAAAAATGCATAAATTCAAATAACAATACAAGTCCACCAACTTACAACAGGGCTTTGGAAAGTAAAATAAATCCCTTCTATTCCTTTCCCATCTCTATTTGTGCTGAGCTTAGCCATAGTGTAATACTGGCATTTGTACTGCACAAGAGAAGAGGAGAGACATCAGAGCCATTATCAGAGAATCATGGAATATCCTGAGTTGGAAGGGATTCACAGGACTCATCTAAGTCCAGCTCCTGGCCCTGCAGGACAGCCCCAAGGACCACACCCTGTGCCCCAGAGCGTTGTCCTTCTTGACAAGCCTCTTGAACTCAGCCAGCCTTGCTGCTGTGACCACTGCCCTGGGGAGCCTGTTCCACTGCCCAGCCACCCTCTGGATGAAGAACTTTCTTCTAACATGCAACCTCAACCTCCCCTGGCACAACTTCAGGCCCCTGTCAGTGTCACCACAGAGCAGAGATCAGTGCCTGTCCCTGCTCTTCCCCTCACGAGGAAGTTGGGACTGCAATGAGGTTTCCCCTCAGTCTCCTCCTCTCCAGGCTGAACAGACCAAGTGCCCTCAGCCTCTCCTCACAGAGCTTCCTCCCAAGGCCCTTCACCATCCTCACGGCCTCCTCTGGACACTCTCTAACAGCTTTTTATCTTCCTTGTGTTGCTGTGCCCCAAACTGCCCCAGCTCTCGAGGTGAGGCCGCCCCAGTGCAGAGCAGAATGGGACAATCCCTCCCTTGCCCAGCTGGCAGTGCCTGATGCCCCCCAGGACATCCTGGCTGCCAGTATCCATTAGGTACTGTGAGAAAAGCTTTTAAAAAATACTTTGTACTGAGTTTCGTCTATTGATGAACTGATCATCAATATGACAAATCAACAGAATTGGTCTATAACAAACTTTTGGACTTGATATAAATTGCAAAACCATATCAATATTAATTCAAAAGGCTGAAAAATAAAGATTTTGTAAATGAAGACATCACAACCAGATGGCAAGACTGGGCCAGGCCACAGCATTTTAAAGAGTGGCAGTAAAACCTCCATAGAAAACTTGAAATGGGTCAGTATTTCACCCCTGTAGCCTTTCTCTTTTTGCAGTGGTATCCCTGTCATTCACTTTGGCACAAATTACTATTAATTATCTATTCTTTACAAAAAAATATTTTACTAAAGGCTTGAAGAGAGTTAAGCCAAAATTTAGCTATTTTAAATGTCCTCTTTTTCATTTTCTCCTTGTCATGTGTGTATTTGTTTATTTAGCATCTCTTGCCAGATTTGAATTTTCAGTGCTGATACCTCATTAGGCTGTAAGGACTTCAAGGAGAAAAAAAAAAAAAATGCAAGATAAAAAAATTACAGTATTTTGACCGATATTTATGACTGAAAATTGCAATAACCTATCATCCATGATTCTAGAGAGAGGAAAGAATAGGTTTCACTACTGTTGGCTCTGTAGTAAAAGTCAATGTTTCTTTTGGAGAAAAGCTTACCAGAATTCCCTCTGCATTACTCTGTAGATCATTACTCCTATACAACTCCTTAATGAAAGTGTAACATAATGCACCATTTTTCAACTCCTCATAAGGTGTTCTCACCTGCTGGGTTTCAATTAAGAAGCCTCGAGTACCTGTTGATAGGCAAGTGTTTACTCTTGACAGTTTTACCTTATATTTTGTTAGTGCTCATGCTTCAACAATTCCCAGGGATAAAATTTCACCATCCAATACCACTTTGTAATCTGAGAACTTCAAGAAGCCTCACACTACAAAAAATGACCAAACCTCTTCATTTGTTTCTTCAAATGAGGCTTTAAACTGCTGTGAAACTTTTCCTTCCCAAGGGCTAGCACAAATTCTGCCTCAAGCATGCAGGAAATGAAACCAAACCTGTCCAAATGTAAATCTTCTAAAGACAAAATGTCACATTTTGCCAAGCAATAAACAAAATCCCTTGTCTGCCAGTGACAGGAAGAAAGATTTTGTTATATCTATTAACATATACAGATTTAGAATTAATATTTAGAACTTTCATTGGACCTGAAATGTGAAACTCAGAAAAATTTACACAGCTTCATGACTAAAGTTGAAGCTATGACTTTTTAATGCATGTTACAAAAATTATTCACTTTCATATAGTCTTTTTCTTCCTGTGATGGGTTAGTGACTGCATTCCGACAACAGGGGAAACTCAAACATTACCAACATTGGAAGTTTTCCTCTCCTGCCAAGGCTTTGATAATTCCAGAACAGGCAGAGATACATTTTGTGTCTGTGGACCAAAAGCATCCACGTTACAAACAACCAATGATCACTAGTATTTAGAAGGTTCTGAATGTATTTCAGATTTCTTTGCTCAAAGATATGATAACCAAAACAAGAGCAAGGCAAAGTAAGAGAAAGCAAGCAGAATAAAAAGCATAAGGATACAACAAAAGAGAAAGGCAACGATTCTTTCCACTTTATTGAGTCTTAGGATGGTCCCACACTTATAAAAATCAGGTATATTTAAAAAGCATAACTTGTCCTATAGAGGTCACATAGGGCACCAGCAGAGATGGGAGAGGTGCTCTTTAGCTGCAAGCTAAGCTTTCCTTCCTATGCTGGAAGTTCAAATTTACTGTTTTTTCTACTCTCATAGTAGTCAAAGATATTTAGCAAATTCTTGCAAGCAAAGATTCCTACTGAAATATAACCGCCAGCAAAATTTTACTACCCATATTTCTCACCAAATGTTCAAAAAGTTATATTTATCTAAAATTATCCTTCACATAGCTGAATGATAGGTCTTAATGCTTTACTACTTTACTGCAGCAAATATGAAATAAGTGAAGGGATTCGACATTATTCACTGAGTAATTTTTAAGAGGGCTTTTACTGTGCATCACATGCATCAAACTGCATAGGCTTGAATTTGTAGTTTCTTTCTGCTTAACCAGGGGATGAGAAAATGACAACTTTTTTTTACTATAAAGCAATAAATAAAACATTTCTATTTGCAAAATACATATTCCATTATTTTCAAATCACAAGGAATTAGCTCTTTTACAAATACGTGAATGATATGTACAGATGAATAATATTTTTAGTTATGAGAGGGCTACTGAAAGATTAAAATAATAAAGAGAACCTACAGATGTTGGTAGCAAAGCTTTTGTTGGGAGTACATTGTATTCCTATCCCATATAGCCTTAATTAACTTCCTTGGTGCTGTGCATATCTTAGATCCTTGATTAAATTACTTTATTATCTCACATGAAAATTTAATTTCAACTTTCCCCTCCCTCCTTTCTGAACTTTGTAAAAACATATTTTTCTAAAAATGTAACAACTAATTTTAAGAGGCCTGATTTAGCAAATGTTAAAACAACTTTGATTGTTTTTCCTGCATGACATTCTTCAAAAAAAAAAAACCCTGACAAAGATTTTAAGCTTTAATTTAATGACACAGCTTGATGAAAAAGTTAGTATCAGAATATTGCCCTGCATCTCTAGTGCTGCACACAATGCTGTTAATCCCTTGCAGTTTGCTCTTTAAAGTTTTTTAATGCTTTGAGATGCTTTGTGGAGAACCTCAGTGTAAGTGCCAAGTGCATTCTTTTGAACAAAGTGTGTGATGCACTCAGCAATCATGCACACACACACAGCTGCTAGCCAGGGAGCCCCCTGTCCCCAGGCCACACATACCAAGAGGGTTTTGTCCCCAGCAGAGGGTTCATTCAGATCTCTAAGGCTTTATTTGTGATAAGGACAGACAGACACTCAGGTTGTCTGGCTTACACCAAATCCTGTGCCAAGCACTTATGTGAGTTCTCAGTAGCCAGAATCCAATCCTCTGGTAAGACAAAGTCTTAAGTACCAGAATTTGCATCGTACCACTTCTTCTGAAGACTTTTAACTCCAGCATCCAAGTGTTTGTCCAGTCACAGTCCAAATCAGATAAGGCTTTGGGAACAAAGGCAGGCACTATTAGATGGGTGGGGGTCCGTTCATTGCACTGCTGGTCTCATTGGACATAATTCAACTTAACTACACAGTCAGAGCATGACTGCACTGATCACAAAAGTAATAAGGACCAACTCCCACAGGAACAGAACAAATAACAAAAATAAAGGATATATATTCTTATTAAATCCAGAGAGATTAAAGCACTGCATTATCAGTAGTGATAATGCTTCTGATGAAGAGGCATTTCCTGTTCTGTCAGAGGAGCTTTCATTTCTTGTTCATCACTGTGAATTACTACTACATATCCCCAAATAAAAAGATAGATCATCTCCTGAGCTCACCCCAAGAACAGGTACAGGTCACAGTCCAGTGATTTCTGAAAACAGGAAAAAAAATTAAAAGCGGCTTTTTGTGAAAGGGGATTATTCAGTCTGTACATCACCTATACGTGTACCTGTAGTCTGTACCTGTACCTGGGATGCTTCTTGTTACACACACCTCCCTGGACTGCAAGGGGAGAGAGGCTACAATAAAAGGCATGTCCCACAACACATGCTTTCATTTGACTCTCAGGAACAATATTTGAAATGGAGAAATCCACACTGTCAGGAGCAGCATCATGCAAAAAATTGGTGTGAATTCCATGTCCAGAGAATAAAAAACCAACACCACCACCACCACCTAATTAGTTCTTTGCCTACCCCAACCCACACTAATTTGAGATTCTTTTATGATTAAACAACTCAGTAATTTCAGAGCAGTAAGACGGGTCGAGATTGAGCACCATCATGATACAAACACAGTGAGAAAAAAAAAAGCAAGGCAGGCATCTAGCAGTTTTAGAGTTTTAGGAATAAATTGAAGAAGCTTGCTCCTGCTAGAGTGGAAATCATTCTTCAACACTATTTGCTAATATTGCAGCTACAGATAAAAAGATTATTAAAAAGCCACCTGGCTGATGCCCCTGCTAGCAGAGCATCTGAAACATGGACAAACCTGTCAGCTGCACCACATCCTCACAGCTACCACAGAAAAACACCCTAATACAGCTAGAATGCATTCAGGAAAGAAAACGGCTACAAATAGGATGCAAATATGTCCTTGATAAATGGAAATATAATGGACCTTTATTGTTCAGAGGGTGTAGACTGCTTTCTTTTTTTTTTTCTTCTCATTGAGTTTATTGAAGTGAAATAGAACAGTCATTCACTCAAACTCTGCAAAATGCCTATTCTAGTGAAGAGCACAATCTTATAGATGTTTCTAAGTACTTTTGCAAAGGAAATGTTAAATAACACCTACTGTACTTTGGAGACTTGTGACTCATACTCCGCCTCCAACAATCCTTGGTTTCTGTTATAATTAGGAAATACTATTTGTTTTCATGGTAGTGCCTAGAGACCCTATTCCCTGGCACAAGGCACCACAGGAATATGTAGGTGACCTTTTTAGTGTAAGCTCACCAAAAGTACTCTAAAAACAGAAACAGCAATATTTCTGTCTACCACTTCGCAGCGGGAACATAAGTAGCACAAGAGTCTCTGCATGCATTAACAATTTTATAAACGTCCTCAGTGCTGAAGATACTGAGCACTTCAGTGCAGGAAGACCTCCACAGCATATGGCAGTCTGTAACAACCCTGTTCATAGTGACCACAAGCCTCTTTGTGCTGGGAACAAATGCTGGTTTGGGATTGAAAAGGCAGCCTGAATCCATAAACTACATCTGTGCTCTACATGTTCACTTCGCCCCAGTCTTTTGCTGTCTCTGTCCCCTCCTTCTCACTGAAGAGGCAGGAATCTCTGTCAGACAGTGACCTTTAGGACATTAAGAGTAATTTGGATCTCTGAGGGGAGGTGGGGTGTGAGGAGTGTGTGCACAGAATTATTTTCATGGGCAGATGATGTGAGCAGAGAACAAAGAATTCTTTAGCAGTTCTCCATTCTGTACTGCTTGTTTCTGGGCCTCTTCCACTGTGCAAAATCTCCTGTTTTAAAGGGATAAATGACAGCTCCTCTGTGCTGTTTAAGCAACTTTGATTCTTGCAAAACACCAGCCCAGGGCAGCTTTTAAGTCACCCAGAGCAATGGGAAGTCAGATGTCACAAGGCAGCTGACTGTCTCCCACAGGCGACGGGAGAGCGGTGGCAGCAAGCGATCTTAGCGGGAACGCTGAACCCCTTGAAATCGCCAACCTGAATGGTAACAGACAACGCCTCAGAGAGTAACATCCCTGACCTTAGCATCTGTTTATATCTCCTGCTTTAGAGTTTTCTGGGAAAAATCCCAAACACTTCTGTATTCTTACAAGTCAGACTCACAAAGGGAAAAATAGAATACAGTGAAAAATATAATTAAAAAATAAACAAACAACAACAACCCAAACTAAAAAATCCTAGAGAACAACACTCCGGTTCAGTAAAATATTCTTATTGTTGATTTCTAACAAGCTGCAAGGTTTAGTTTAAGTGAACAAAAGCAGCATATCCCCATCCCTACTACTTAAGACTTTTATAACTCTATATTATGTCCAAAACCTAAGCAGGTGCTCATGTTATATAAATTTTATATGATTGTTCTCTCAACTCTTGACAAGTTTTCTAAAAAACCACGTTAAGGCCTTCTGAGACTTTGCATAAACAGTTCTTAGCCACTGACTTTACAGCCATTATGCAGAAACGTGGTTTCAAGTCAGCCAAAAGATATCTGCCCATCAGCCAAAACTGTCAGCGTCAAACTGCAGTGAGGATCTCCTCACACTGCTAGCCCAGTATAAAAACCACATGGCAGACAGAATTTAAAGTTTCTTATGGACAATGCTAAAAGACAAAGACGTAAATCATAAAGGGACATAAGAAGTTCACACATTTTCACATGTTCATTAGCCAGAGAATTTCCTTTTTTCCATTTTTATCTTACAGAGTCAAAGTACAATCATGACTTGCAACCTTAGAAGTAATGGGAGGTATAAATATGCTCAGAGCTCATATCAATTTTAATAAAAATAATTTTCTGTAGAAATTGCATACTGAACAAATAAAGATAAGAATTAATGGGTTCTTTCTAATATTGCAAGAACTATTTTCTGAACATTCTGTTTTCTCATAAAGTGTGTTAATAAAAGAGAACAAAAATTCCATGTTGAGAACACTCCTGAAGGGAAATGAAAACTTTTTAGATGTAAGAGTACACCTATATTTCACCTATGCAGATAATTTACAAATCTCTGGGATATATATTTAGGTTTATTTTAAATTTAATGCTTTCTCCGTAAGATTTCATCTCCTCCTGCTACTTATCCCCTTGACATTTGTGCTCTTACTGTAATGGGATTTAGTAGCACAAGTGGGTTAAATTCTTAGGAAATAAAATCCCATTTCATGGAAATTTTCCTGCTAATTAAAGCAAGAAAAAAGGAGAAATACAGAAAATGCATTGTTTGTGGCACGCAAAGTAAATGTGTCTGCCTGGAACATTACACAATCTCAACAGCTCTAATGTAATTCAGAGACTGAAGAATTGAGGAGAACAAGAGAATAAACAAGCCGTAAATTCTCACAGCCTAATGCAAAAATAATAATGAAAAAGTAAATTTGATTCTTTGATTTCAACTGAATTTAAAAGAATGGTGACATTTAAAAGTCACACTGTGAAGAAATAAATGCAATTCTATGAACTACTGTTAGTTTAACTTGTATCTTGTTCTTGTATCTGGCAAAGAAAATGAATCATATTAAGCATGTTTATTTCTGTTTGGTTTTCTCTAATGCTGTGCTGGATGGCAAAGAATTCAGAGATATTGATTTGTTTTAATACAAATTGTTCAATTTAAATTTTTTTAAATAAAAAGGAAAAAAAAAAAGAGCACAAAACATTTCTATTCATCATGGTTTTTTTTCAAAAACTTTGAGCTACCCAAAGCACACACTGTCAGCCACATGCTGACACATTATTAGTTATTATGATTGTCTTGAGTTCTATTAGTCAAAAAGTACATCCTGCATTTACAGCAAAACCACTGCCTGGAGAATAACATCACACTGAGTGAAAAGAAGCCTGCTTATTCTTCAGCACTGCAATGGTGGCAGGTCATATCCTACCTCTGTGTCATTAAAAATAATACCTTCAAACAACTGGCAGTGTGCTTGGCTGAATATTTTGTGTAAACGTTGCATAATCAAAATCTCTGGACTTTGTCAACTGTGTGCTACACAGACTTAAATACTGAATAACCAGCTGTCTCTGCAGTATCAGAAAAGTGCCAGCACATCACCATTCATGGCACAAATTAGGAGTGAAAAACTCAATTGATGAAAGATTAGATGTGATGCATGCAGAACAAAACTACCTTAGGTAAAGCAATATAACTTTTTTTCAGGTAAACATCTAAGTTTAGGTATAAGGCTAAAAGAGGAAAAATGCCAGAATGTTGGACTTGAACACTATTTTATTCAAAGGAAAATATTGATAATCCTCCAAGGAAAACAAACCAAGGAGATCTACATAAACAGCCGAACTTCAATATGTATTAATATATATTAAATACAACTTTTGCATCACCTTAAGTCCACTATCATGAATTTACTGTTTATTTATTGTATGCTGAAGGGGAAATAATCTCTCCAGTATCAAAACAGCTGGGCAAAATAGCTGTAATGCCTGTCTCATCAGTCCAGATACATATTAGAGAGATTTACTACCTGAGTGGGTAGTGGGAAAAAAAAACACATGGATAAAAAAACCCCACACTAAAATCTCTGGTGCTTTGTCATTTGCATCTGCTGTTTTGCAGGGGACTTCTGTTCTATCAACTAACTTCCATTCTCTTAAAAATACCATTTTTAAGTTAATGAATGCAAGAAACTCCCTTGTCCAAGTTTTCATTGCTTAGCTGACAGCTAACCCAATTTATCAAAATAGGAGAAAAAGTAGGTTATAAAAGCTCCTGAGTAGCATTTAGTCCAAGTGTTTCAAATACAGCTGGTCCTTTTGATACCAGGGTTCTGGCATCTTTATAAACCATTATTAACCATGTGCATTTAGTATTAGTAGAATTTTGGCTTCCAAATGAACACCAGTAACAGCCATTCTGCATAGAAATCCTGTTTTACAAGACACACACTTAGGAACTATGTGAGACCAGACTATAAAAATTATTAACCATAAACCATGTTCAATTTAGTGCTTTTCTAATTAGCAATTTAGATTGTATTACAGTTGGTCATATTCCACACTGTAACAGAACTGTATTTATTTTAACTGAAGAGCAGTAGCAAAGGACAACTCGGCCCTCAGAGAATGAATCTTCTGTCAGTAGAATCTGCACTTGGGACCCTGTGTCTACTGTAGGAAATGTGAGTCCCACATGGGATGCTGTGAAAATCCAGCTTCTACAAAAACCAAAAGGTGATAATAAAGCTAATACCTTCTTCTCTGTTCTCAGCCCAGACAGGAAAGCACTTGACTTGGTATCTTACCACTGCCAAAAGAACCCGAAATTGCAAGAGGGGGTCGCAAAAGGACACACCAAATCCAAAATACGTGGTAGCAGACATGGCAGGCTTGTCTCTCTGAAAGCTTCAAAGCCAGTTCTGCTGGAGAAACAAGGAATCAGCTTCTGCAGGGGTGATCAGCTCTAACAGGGCGTGGCAAAAGACATTGAGCCATCCCATTGTAACAGAAAAGGAGTGTAAAACCTTTCGGGTCTTTAGCTCAGGAGAACACTATAGCTGGGCTTCCCCTTCCTTACTTTATTACCAGAAGAAAATGCAGAAAACAGGAGCTATGTGGCTACTATGCCTTGAAAGTTGTCAAAAAATTCTCTCCAAGGGAGACAGTAAAAGCAGAGCAGAAATTAACCTACCTGAAAGGTCACTGTTGAGAAGAGTCATAAAATAGATCCTGAGAGCATCTATAAACTCAGATATATGACAACTGTGTTGCTGCTCTCAAGATTTAAACTAATGCTGCTGAGTTGTCCAAGTATTAAAATAACAAGTATACATTAAAGTTTAAAAATAGGTAACAATTAAATCTAAAGTAGCTCATTGTGCACTGATGCTTATAAATGCAATTCAAAACCCACAGGCTGTAAAAATATTATTCAAGCAAGAAAGAAGACTTTCTTATTTAAACATCAAAATCAGGGGAAGAAAAAAAAAAGGCAAATACGACCCAAAAGACAGTATATACACCAGTGTGCCAGTGTCATGAGAAAGCTGATCCATCTCTCAAGAGCAGAGTTGGCTTCTAAGTCAAGCCTGTTCTGAGCCTGGGATTGGACCAGAATAGAACCACTAAAACATCAATTATCTTATCATCTCATAATAGCTAATTGATGTTTTAGTCCTCCTTTTCTGGTAGATTATAAAAAACATTAACTTTGCTTCATCCGTAAACAATTTCCTGTGAAATTGGGGTTTCTATTCTGCTTCAACCTGCAGCAAGAAGTTCTGCTAAATGTCAGTAAGTGTTAGATGAATCTGTCAGAAGGAAGGAGCACACCTGATAGAATAGATATCCTCACAGTGAATTACTGTACAGAAGACTTCCTTTTGAATTACTGTACATGGGGCTGCCTTTGGATTTGGGGATTGCTTGTGAGAGAGAGACAGGGGGAAAGCAGCAATTTAGGATTGTACACCATTTATGCAGCCTTTTTGTTGGTAGAGTATAATATTTTAGGTAATTTCAAATACAACATGATACTTTCTAAATTTCTAATGACCTAAAATAGTTCCAGTATGATAACTTCTCAGTGAAGAAAGTTGAAAGAAGTCAGCCATGTCAGTCAATTGACTCCTCCACATAAGAGGCTAAATAGAATGTAGCTTTTCAGCTGGAAAGTATATGACTGAGGTGATGTAGGATAACTGCTCTAAAATTTTAAACAGCCTGGAAAAGGTGATAGGAAATGATGATTCACAATTCAAGAACCAGACAGAGCCAAATGATGTTATCAGCCTGTAGTTTAAAAAAAACCCAAACCACTTCTCCACACAAAGCATGGTAAAGTGTGTAACTCACCTCTGAAGTATGAGTAGAGATCAAGAGATCTGCCTGCAAGTCTGGAGGAGGCACGTTCTCAACAGTGGTACCTCCACCATCCAGACAGCTTTTTACCCAGCAGAGTCACCTTTTTAAGCCATGAGCAGCCAGTTTCTCCAGGAAAATGCTGCAGGAAACCGTCTCAATGACTTTACTGACGTCCAGGTAGACAACATCCACAGCCTTTCCCTCATCAACAGAGCTTCATGGAAGGAGGTCAGGTTGGCCAGGCAGGACCTGCCTTTCCTAAACCCCGGCTGGTTGGGTCCTGTTGTGACTGTAAGGAAACCTGTCCTTCTGCTGCTTGAAATGAACTCATTATGAGGGCGGAGAGGAGCACCCATTCCCAGCCTGTGAAGCAGATTCCCTGTGTGCCAGCTGCCATGTGCAGGGGAGAGAGTGCAAGCACACCCAGCACCAGCTCTCCACTCAGCCCTGAGCGCGAGCTCCGTCAACAGATGGCTGCCCTCATTTGCATCTCATCAAGATTCATGGCCACAACTTTCAATGATTAAACTATCAGAAAGATGTAACGAGCTCTTTAACTGGGAGAGAGGAAGGGGATAAGAAATGATCATGCTTAGCCTCTGTGTTCTTGCCAGCCTGAATGACATGCTTACGTGATAGTTATTTAACAGGATCTTTACTTCAGGATGTGGCTGCTGGTGGCTGGAAGCTCTGGGAAGGATCCAAGAACACCCCCTGAATACAGAGCACCCCAGGGACAGAAGAGGGACCCCAGTGCAGCCTGACTCTGGCCATGGGGCAGCCCGCTCAGCAGCCTTCCCGCTTCTCCTCACTTTGAAATTTTGCATCTGCTCAGAACAATTTTGATGCAACATTTCTGCCCCAGCTAAATCCAGGTCCTGAGACCAGTCGGGCTGCATAAATCTGCTAGACCCTGCTCAACAGAGCCCAAGAAGGAATCTCCAGCCAGTGCCATGACCACACTTGACTGTGTGTCAATGCCTGGTCACATCATTCCCCTCCTTTTCTCTCACCCCTTTTCTCTGCAGGACGCATTCAGGTGCTCAGAAGAACTTTAGCATGAAAGACTCAGCACACTCAGTGATCAAAGTCTGTCTCTAAGTCTCTCTCTAAATGTGTGTTTCTAATTCTATCCTGAATTCAAACTGCAGGCTTCATTTGAGTTTTTCTCCTGCTTTTAAACATAAGCTTAAAGCCGAAGCGGAAATGTGATAAGAAAAGCTCTGAAAGTCTCTTAAGTATATCAGTCATGGGGATATGTGAAGATGAGAAATCTTAGGTTTCAAGACTGAGAGGAATTTTTAATTACTTATATTTGAAAAGCTCGCTAGTAAGGATCTCAGGTATTGGCAAACAACATAAACCAACGTATATGATACACATGTGTAGGACACTATGTATAGACAATGAATATAAAAGACTTATGATATAATATACATCAGGCATTTTGTATTTATTATGCATGTAACATAACAGTTGATTCTAAAAATGTTATAAGCCTACTATTTTTACATTTTTCCAACTATCAATGATGTTCTGATACCACTTCATCACCTTAGCAAAGCTCCCTTACAAATTCAGCTTGGTTACTCCAAAGTCTCCTGATGGATGCAGAAGAAAAGGACTAATACAATAGGTATGGTAATTATCTCATACTCAAGAGATTTAACTTCACTACTTCTAAGTGATAAACATTTAATTTTAGAAAAATTTCCTTCATTTCCGTTTTGCCTTATTTTCCTCACTGTAAAATACACAGGATACATAATAACTATGCATAAAACAAATAATTGCATAGTAAGTTCTTTAACCTGTCACCTTAACTCACTTGACATAGTAACAATGCTTAGATAATTTGCATGATGTTATATTCTAATTGTGTATTTCTGCCTTTTCCTAACTAACACCCACCTTGCATTTTAATACAGGCAAGCTTAGCTTAATAAGTCTCATGCCATTCATTACCTGAGTGGTAAGAGATGCAATTGTCTTTTATTTTAATGCAAATAAAGCATACAAAAAATAGCACGTGCAAAGAGACCATGTCCATGAAAAGTTTATGCCTGCAAAAGTGACAGCTGAGAGGAAAACTGGGGACATTTTCCAAGTCCAAGTCTCACGTAGTTCAACTCATTAAACAAGAAATATTTACTTTTACCAGGAAAGCTCCAGAATCCCAGCATATCCAGCACTTCTGAAGACTCGGGTTTGTGTGCTTGGTCATCGGTACTGCTCCACATTTTCAGCTGCTGAAAGCAGCAGAGGCCACTAGACCAGTTTCCCCTCCTGATATTCTAATGCTGTCTTTGTCAGGGAAACTAAATGTTTATTGCAAAAGAGGATATAAACTGCCTACCCTCCCTGACATTTATTGAACCAATACTCAACATTAAATTTCCTCTCTGGCATCTTAGAGTAAGATAAATAGGGATTAAAATGGCAGCAGAGCAGCAGAGGAACAGTGGATTTTTATTTATGCATTCATTCTCCCAGACCTAAGAATAAAGATGTACCAGAAAACAACACACACAATGAAAAGTTAACATTGCCATCAAACTATAGGATTTCTAAAAGAAAAGGGATAAATCAGGCTCCCTCCTGAAAGCTGAACCTTACTTGATAATCCCTAATACAAGTTACCCAATACAGAGCTGCTAAGGGAATTTTATACAACAAATGAACTTGAGCATGTGGATTTCTTTTCTCCATAGAAACTAAGTGGCCTCAGGATTTTCTACCTTCTATAAGAGAAATGCATCCTAGATTTGTGTCTTCCTATAGTCCCAGACAACATTTCCCTTTCTTCTACCATGCAGTAACTAGATCAATTTTTTCCCCCTGCTGCATAATGGAGTTACGTTGAACTTAGCTATTTCCAGAAAATTCAAAATGTTATCAAAGACTTGTTAAAATGGGTTTAAAGAGTAAGGAGAATCAATCAAGATGTTGAGGCAATATTCAATTAACAATAACACATACTGCACAATGGGGAAACAGATATAACTAAAGTATTTGTTGGAATATATCACTTGTTCTGAATCATTTACAAAAAGAACTGAGCAACTAAAAAGATATTTCTTTCTGATGAGTACTTTAATTCAAGATATGAATATTTTTAATCTGCCTGCCACACATACTGAAAGATTAACTCTCTGGTTTTGCATCCCTGGAAAACAAGGATTGCATAATTGTTTTTAATTTATAACTTTGCCAAAAGAGACTTCTCTTTAAGCTTCTGACACAAATAGGTGATGATAGGTAATGTCTCTCCAATCTGCAGGTTGAAAATATGCAGTTGTAGGAAAAAGAATGTGTTTTAAGAGTCACTGTTATCCTAAGAATCTCCAGACTATCACCAGAATCTGTCATCTTATAGACTGTTTCTTAGCCTTAAATCTTTGTGAAAAGACAAAGATATGGGAGGTTATGATCTTTTCATTCAGAAACCCCATGAGACTGCTCAAGGGACCTTGAAATGCTGCAGTCAACTTCATCCTCAGCCTTCAGCTCCACCATGTCTGGAGAAAGTGGGTCCACAGAGGACAACTCCCAAGTCCACAACTGCCCACAAGTGTTTTCTGGAGAGTACCTAGATAAAGAGTATCTTTCCAATGGAATCGGTGTGTAGGTGGGAATTACATCTACAAAAGGTGTTACAGATGTGTGAGGGGAGGGTGACACTCTTGAAATGATTGTTTTCACTTGGGTTTTCTCATTTGTTCAGGTCACTGTGCCCCGAACACAAGCACTGCAATCACAGCTTTACTGACCTGGAAGCACGTGAGGCCATGAAAGGAAAGATCCTCCCTTCCCCAATCATTTTTAAATCCAGTCAGTGAAAGCCATCACGCCCCCCATTGGGACTTCCTGTCTCAGAGATCCCATTACTGACAGGATTCCCCCTTTTCTTTGACTTCAACGTAACTGCTTCTGAACTTGCAGTTTTGTCATGTGCAGTCTGACATAGATCTGAAATCAGAACAGTGATTTCACTGAAACCTAACCATACTAATTCCACTGCATGCTTACTTCAATCTTCATTGCTTTAAAATGCCGTTGTCTAATTAAATTTGAATCCAAAGGAAATAAAAGCACAAAGTACCTTACTCTGTTTCAAGAAGCATTACCCACCAGAATACGGCTGACTTCAAGTCGGACCTTCTAGAACAACTAAATATTTCTGAGTTGCTGATACACATTAAACTAATAGGGGTCCCTGATTACTTCAGCTGGTGGCTGTATAATTTTTTCCTTCAAATAACTTTAAAGACTTGCTGATACACACAATAATTCTCATGCTGTGTCCTCTTTTATAGATTATGCTCATTTAAAAAGTATTTCATAACATCACAAGCATTATACAGGTTCTTTTCTATGGATCCTGCCTTCCCCAGTGAAGAGCAGTGGTCAATAATCAACTCAGAACACTGCTACTATAAATTCTTTTTGACTGTAAAAAATTCATCCCATACAAAGAAGTTACCAAGTGCTCTTTTTAGCGAGCAAAGCTTTTAAGTCTCTACTGGTGAATAATGGAGAAAAATAGAGGGCAAAAGAAACACTGCAGAGATTTTGTTACTATTATTATTGTATTACTGGTCATTTAAAGATAAAATCTAATTTTAAAACTCCAGTTCTAAGAGTAGCTCTAAGTGGCCCATATATTAATAGCCATTAAGGGGCTGCTCTGCCTGCTGCAGGCTGGCGTGGAGCCAGTGCCCTTCCCTGCCCACAGCCCTGGCACAAGGAAAGGCTCCCTGCCCTGGAATCAGCCTCCCTGCTGCCCTGCTGCTCCATTCCACGCACAGCAGCACTGCTACAGTCTCAAAACACAATCAGGTCACAACCCAGTTCAGTATCTTGCTATAATTAAATATTTTTTCTGTAGTTTCAGTATATTCGGTACCTGAACTAAATCTTGTTAAAGCCAGCAGAAAAGTCCATTCTGTTGCCATTAATGAGTTTGTACCACATGCTTTGAAACTTCTGCAGATACAGCCTATTACAACTAAAGCCAGATGATAAGGTTTCTCAAGTGTAACTGAATCTGGATGAAAATTAAAGATATAGCAACATTTGTCTAGATAAATGAGGCTTGCTCAGATTTTGACACATTATATATTTTCAGTTTGCCGCACTAATCAATAGCAGCTAATTAGTAAAACAAAAAGAGCCAAGTCTACCTAAGGAGAAACAGTTCTCATGCTACCACTTATTTCAAAAGTCAGCCTGGAAAAAAACAACTGCTTTGAGCTTTATAAATACTGAGATGGAATTGAAAAAGAGCAGATATTTTTATTTCACATATGATAATGAATGAAACTATCAGAGATGTTTTTGTCCAAACACAAGCAGCTAACCAATGGCATTTGAACTTATTACTCGTAACACAAGCAAACAATTTCTATTTTCTGCAACCCATAACAAACAGAATTCACGTAACTTTTCTTTATCATTATGGTTGCTACTTTTCTAAATGCCTTTTGCATACATGATTTGCCAAAACACTTCTGTGGAAAAAAACAAAACCAAACAACTACCAGAAACAAAGCAAAACACTGTCCCCTCAGCTAAGACTAGGTGTCCAGATGAGTCTAAAAAACTGGAAGTATTTTCTTCAAAATGAAAAGGCAAAGACAAGTCTAACTAGTTTATTTCTGTGCTTGTCAGTATTTTCCACCAGAAAGGGGTCCATGTCAGAACTAGACTTACATGAAACAAAAAACAAACAAACAAACAAATTTAAAAAAACCAGACCCAAAACAATCAACAAACAACCAACCTCAAACAATCCAAACTAAAAAATCCTCACACTTATTAATATGGGATCTGATTCAAAATTACAACATGAAAATAAGAAGCCTTACATGCCTGTCTTAGTCAGCAAGTTAATAGGACTGGGTAATTCTATTTTGAGACCAATTCCATATATTTATAATCTCCATAATGGACTAATAAGAGGAGGCATAGAGTGTAAAAGAGGCAACCTATTAAAAATGTGGTGCATGAGACAGGACTATGACAGCCAGTGCTCAAAGAGAAAAGTGTGAGCAGATAGGGGAATCAGCCACATTTTCTGCAGTGTGTTAAAAATATCCAGGTAGAACATGCCAGATTTTTAATACATATTTTCTCATCTGATGCATGTTCCCTCAGCAGTCACCCTCTACTAGATATTTACAACAATGTTGATTTTCTCCAGGACTTTTCTGTTATTAATAATCCTCACTCCCCCAAAGAAACCCTAAACCAAACGAAGGGTTACAAAATGAAGAGACAGGCAATCACAGCACTGCATTATGCTGCTCGGGCTCCCAATGAAAAGTCCAGGAAATTTACTATCAACACTGTTTTTCCAGACTTCAAGTCATTTAAAAGCTTCATATATTACTCTGGAGGTACTTCCAAAATTATTTTTATAATTTCCTTTATTTCCTTACAGCATAACTCTTTCTCTTTGTTTATCTCTCGGTGTATAAATGCAATTTTATTTACATATATATACTGCATCTATTACTGGCTGCCATGCTGCAGGCATTACTGTGCTGCACTTTAAAATTCCATCAAGGTAATCCATTTAGGTACACAATTGTGTTCTCTATAATTGGAATTAATCTATGGGAAAAGGTACTACCCACACTGTGCCATCATGCATCAGCCAAATACCAGTAGACATTGCCTTCGAACATAAACAAATTTTATGCATTTATTTTTAAGCCCTACTATTTCTGTGATATAAATCTTCAGGTGTGAGTCAAATTTTCCCGCATATGAGACATTTTCGTGGATTTATAACAGAAACTATGTAAATATTGATCTCTTTAAAGTCCTTCCCAATAAATTCCTACTCCTTTACCCTCCCTGTCATGTACTTCTTCAGCTTTTAGCTTATTTCTTCTCTAAGCTATTAGGAATTCTTGCAGCAATTAAAATTATGAAAAGAAGGAAAAGAAAAAAAACACATTGGCTACAAGATCCACATACGTTTTGGCACAGCCCAGGTATGCATCACGTTCCAAAATACTTGCACATAAATGACATTTTTGAAGATACATGGTATATGTTTTTTATACATGGTAGTGGAATTTAAAAGGTATCCTGCCTCTGGTAAGACAAAATGGCATTTTCCTACCACTGCTGCAACTGCACCAACCATTTAACAGTCTACTAATTTTTAAAATCTCTATCACTGAATGTACTTTCATTAAAATGCAGGAAATTAAAACAGTTTATTGGAGAAAGCTATTGTATACCCCAGTGGGAAGCTGCAGATTTTTCCCATTTGTTTATTTGTAGAAATTAAAAACTTTGTGCTGAAATCACAAAGGTGACTTGGAGACTTAAACTTACCTTTAGCTACTGAGGTCTGATGTCTCATAAAACTGATGTTCACAAACCCCTGTCACCAAAATCTCAGGAGACCTTCCTTGATTACAGAAGATGGAAATTTAAGCCTCTAGAGAAATTTCCAGTTAAGCACCACATTCTTTTCACATTATTAACCTTATTTTTCATTATAGAAAAATGGTTTTGGCCTCTTTCCCAATCATATAGGAACTACAGCAATTTAACAACACCAGCAGCAGGTCTGTTCAAAAACGGAACTGCTACACAACAATCAAAGAGGTTAAATAAGCATAGGTGGCAGAAATGCCCTGAGTTGGATTCTCTCCACCAGGAAATTAACAGACCAGAAAGAAAAGCAGGAGAAGGTGACCAGAAACAGGAAAAGAACCCCGAAAACGAGCATTAATTACTTCAGCAGTCTCAAAAAGTCAGACTCTCATCAAAAACAAAGAAAATATTATATATTACTGAATTTATGCTGTAGGAGAGACAGGACACAGAGCAGGATATAGTTGGTACCTACAGCACATTCCCAATAAATAGAGAATTACTTGAGGAAATGTCACCCAGCTTGGCTCACAGGATCTTTTAAATGTCTTGATCCATGTTAATATCTGATAGCAAACAGTCACTGTCCTCTTTTTAAGCAGTTGGTGATTACAGATGGCACATTTTAAACTGCTGCTTTCAGAAGCTGGGAACAGATGCAGAGCACTGCCAGTGCAGTATTAGTTCTGCTGTCCAAATCTACAAATATTCTAACTTCTATCAACAGGATTCTCATTCCCAAAAGTTATTGATATCTGACAGAGCATTATGTAACTAAATAAATAAGTCTTAAAGATTTCAACTTTCACAAGTTTCATACCAACTACATTATTCATCAATGTGCTTTAAGAAAAATAGTAACAATAAGCTACAAAGAAATCTAAAAGATATCTCTGTTTCACTACTTTGGTAGTTTTAACTTCTGTGGAACTGTATAAGCATTTTAACAGAAGAAAAGTCTTGCAATTTCAAGATCTTCTGGACACGTGTTCTGGGTGTGATTGAGGCAAGGGCAATATTTGAAACATTTGTATCTGACAGCTAATGTTCAAAGCCATCCATTTTGCATTATAAGTGTAAGATTCAGAGTCCCTGGCGGTGAAAAGATCAGTATGAAATTACAAATTGTCACTACTTGCATGTGTGCACACCCCCCTCCATGGAAACCACTAATCCGCCAACGGGAGCGCAGCCCTCTCGCAAATCATTTCCCATTAAACTCGAGGCTCCCAAGGCACAATTAGTTCAGCGCAGCATCCAGGAAAGGAAATATTTTTAGACATACTCTTTTCTACCTGAATGCATGTACCGAATTACATGTTACAATTAGTCACTAATTGATGAGGTAATTCACAGTATTATGCAGGGACATTTGAGAAACAGTATCTACAACACTGGTTTGGGAGAATGTTTTCCTGTGACAAGCGCCCCAAAGGTAAACAAAACAAGCACTGTACAATACAATTTAGGACTTTGATGCTTTGAGCCCAGAATCCCCTCAGACAAAACTTGTGAAGAACATAAAGAATGAAAATTACTGCAGAATATTAAGGTGAGATTTGAGCAGACAAAAGTTGGTACAGTGGTAGCAAGAGCTCCCAGCCATTCGTATGAAGCACAGACATTGTAGTTTCAGGAAAGACCAAACAATAATTCAGTTTCCAAAACCCTGTTTTGTCTTTCCAGCATTGAAAATTACCAGCATTAAGGTTTTCTGGAAACTTTTGACTGAACCTCTGGGTCTTCTAGGGAATTTTTGTCTGTACACATTACTGATCTTTTACAGTGACCTTCAAGTCCTCATTTAAAGTCCTTTAGCTAATAAGTAAAAATTTTTCAAAGCATGTTCGGGAGAGGGAAAACCACCTTGACCTAACAGACCATTTCTGGTTACATCCTCTTGGGAAGTTTTAACAAAGACATGCTAACACGCCAAAGTGAGCTTTCTTCAAAACCTCTCCAGGTTTTGAAAAGTTGGAATGACTCAGTCTAAATGAACAACAGTTTTTTGTAGTAAATATTAGATATTAGATTCAATCCTGCTTCACTGCACAACCAGGCTGCACTCACATGCAATTTCCATGATCTTCAGCAGAAAATTTCCCAGCATCATGGGAGATTTCCATTGCCATGTAGGAATGCAAATCCAGACTTCAGCCTGATTTAATTTCTAACCCAATAAATAAACTATGTCTGATTCTGAAAATATCTGCTTTTCCAAGGTGAAGTTGTATGTCTCAGAGTAACATACTGGAAATTTGTCCACCATCCATTCAGTTTGCATTCTACCAGCACCTCTACCAGTTGAAATCCCACTGGTTTTTAATTGAGAAGCACTTTCAGGTTGCAAGTTTACTAAATTATCCAAGTATCAGCAGAATAAAATTATCTTGGGCTTTAGTACTATTTCTGGATTTCTAGTATCAGAACATGACCCCATATCTCAATCAGATAAAACCAAATGCAGCAAATGAAAGTTCTGCACAAGAAAAGTCTATAGGGATCAAAAGAAAATATAAGTAGAGCAAATAGTCAAATGAGTCCGTTTTTAGTAATTTTTAACTTAAGGCAAAATTCCATGGCTTCTGTGCTAAAATAGCAGCAGCATAAAAATGTTGAAAATTAGGTTTTCATTAAAGACTAAAGCACAACTTACCAGAGCACCTTTCAGGACACCCATTTTAAAGGCTTTTAAACCAAATAGTGTTTATATCACACATCCAGTTTGCCTTAAATGCCTTAACAGGATTTATATCACAAACCTTAGATTAAGGAAACTTCACAACTTCTACAACTGCTTCCTAAAATTTTTGTGCAAATTTAGCAACAAGCCTGTCAAATTCCTGCCGACAGCAATGACTTTTGATCACTGCTGCAGTGGCTCTGGAGAGCTGAAACTGGGAGTTTCTCAGCAATCCCAATTTCTTCTTTTTTTGAAAAAATCCACCAAACAAAAAGCCAACAACTAACACCACAGAAATAATTTGAGTAATTTTTAAAACTCACTAAGGAAAAAAATACTTTTTTTGTCAATAACAGGGTCTTATTTTTTCTTCCAGATGAAACAAGTACAGAAAATTCTGCTGGCCAAAGGTTGCTAGGGAATATTAACAAGCTAATGGTGCAACTTGGAATTGTAAGGGAAATACTACAAAAAACTTGTTCATTTAGACTGAGTCATTCCAACTATCAAAAATGAACGGGTTTTCATACTTAGACATACAAGTAGAGTTCAAGAAAGAGAACTGCAACAGGCAGCTTAATGGTACTGTAAAAAGTAAAAACCAACTAAACAAAATCCCCCACAATAAACCCTGGCAGTCTATTAATGCCAGGACTGTTTCAAGGATACTTTCATTAATGCACGACCACATATTGCAAATGGAGTAGGCTACCATGATCCAAACTATTTTTTTCAAGCCAGCTATCAAGGGAGAACAGGAAAAGCAAGTCAGATACGCAGTGTCTAAATGGGTCAATTTTCAGATAGTGTTGATACCACGTGAAATCAGAAGTGTATATATACACCACAGCTGTGATTCATCTCACTACCCCAAAATCATTGAGTTTCAAGATTGAAAAGCTCTATTTTCCCATTTCAGCTCGTGCTCTGCACTGCTCAAGTTTCACTCTACAGACCATTTTCTAGTGTTTTGTCAATTCCAGTTATAAAAGTCTCAGGTGAATTGGTTCATAATATTTCCCTAAGATGACTCTTTCACAACCTAATACATCTCTGCCATAAAGGATTTTTCATCATACAGTTAAATTTCTCCCTTGCTTGCTTTTGTCCTATGGGAATAGTTCTCTGACCTGAACGGAGATCTGCATGTGCTTACATTTAAACATTACATTAAGATGCTGGCAGAAAACACCTTCATGTATGCAACAAAATGAGGTAAAGTGACAAAGCGGGCTGGGAGGGGGAATAAAAAAGATTGCATTATTAAAGAGCAATTCGCCAACACAATAAAGTTCAAGTATATAAAGAGAAAAATGCTGCTCTATTTAGTCTTGAACAAAGAAATCCATTTTTTATATCTAACGACAGTAATGAATTTACTTAATTCCACCAGTACAAGCAAATTCATATAAAACATCAGGAAAAATGATTTAACTTCTGCTTCAGTTTGCTTTGTAAAAGGGAGACAATGCTTCCTGAACCAGAGAGATTGCTATCTGCTTAGATTCAATGGCTATCCATGAGGATAAAAATTATACAAAGAAATAATATATCTGCATTTCTTTGAGGAGTTGCATAGAATATTCGTATTCATACTTATTTATAAATGCATACAAAATACAAGACTGCAATTTTGCAATTCTGTTCCACACTTATGCACAGATAAATAGTGTTCACACAAAACCATGCCATTAGCTATTTGATTATTCATTTATTCATTTTTATAAAAAAATTGGTCTAGCTTTTAATTTTAATTATTTTTCATGCATTTTAGCAGGACTTGCTAAATAATTTGGTTACGACAAAGAGAGTGTTGCCATTTAATCAATATTGAAAGTTGAGCAGCAGATGTGAACCAAGAAAAGATGACATTAGAGGAAGCCATAACAGTAAAGAACTTCATTTCAGACTTTCATAAACACATTGCAGGGAGGGAATCTGTACAACACTCAACTTGCATTTGCTCATGTGCTTAGATCCAACAGGCTGTTTAATTAACATTTTTAATGTATTCTTAGATACGAATAATCATAAACAAGTCATTGTAAAAAAAAGTCTACAAGCATCTCTTTGGGTGTTTAGAACTTCATTTTCTGTTTCTGGAAAAACAGTACAAATATTTGTCTGAAAACAAATTAGCCACAAATGTTCCAAAATTTGGACTGCATATTGGAGCTATGAGTAATGCTCTGGGTGTTTGACCAGCCACTCTTCAGATAACATAACATTAACTGAGATTTCAAAGCCAAATCTTCCAACTTCAGAACAAATGATTGACTGCAGCTATTTATTCTCAGCGTCGGCTTCGCTTTGTGGAATACACAGGAACATTTTCTACTGGAGCAGAAACAGGCAAAATGGCTTTAACAGCTAAATAATTTCCTGGGTGCAGATAAACATGTTGATATGGAGAGAGCTCTGGAGAACGGCTCGGTGCCTTCCCTGGTACACACAGACCTGGGCACGTGGAAGTTACAAAGTCTAAATTAACGTGCAGATATGTTCATGTACAAACATACAGGAACAAGTGAAGTGGAAGGTTCATAATCAGGGAGCTGAGCACAGATCCTAAAAGCACAAGCCTGGAATCACTTATGCTGCATTATTGTGATTAATGATTTTGGCCCTTTGCTACAGTATTGCAGCGGCCCTGAGAAAGATGCAATTACCTCTTTTGAAGAATGAAGTTGAAAAGACTTGCTCCTAAATAGCAATGCACACAGTCTGGTGCTTAATTAAGACTCTTAGTGAACGTTTTCATTACCTTTCTAAACACCATTCTTAGTCCTGCTAGTTTTCCAATGTTTCCATTGTAACAGAGTAAATTACAATTAATGAATTGACTAACCCACATTAATTAAAGATGGTTGTCACATAAAGTCTTTTAACCACCTCAAACCAACCCTCTGGATCTTCAAACACCCAAAACTTAAAAACATTATGAAAATTTGATAGGAAAGACTGTGGAGTTTTCTTAATTCTCCCTTTGACAGTCATTACAGTTTTTTTCCACCATTCCTGGCAGGACCACCATAATTTATTTTTCAGCCTAACAGTCTTAAATCTTTATTTTACAGTCCCCTGTCTCTCACTCTTCAAAGGCTTTCCCTATTACCTTTCCTTCTATCTACCAAACACAAAGCTGCAGAAAGTCTCAGGGCAAAAAACTAAATTGCATTTCAAATTCAATGGTCTGCAGTTTATGTAAGTGAACACAAATAATTCTACAAGCCCAGTCTAGTAAGGAAAAGAGATGTCTTCTAAATTAGTATAAAATCATCTCACATATAAAATATTTACTTATTTATTAACCACTGGTGATCTATGCAGACAGACCCATTTACCATCAGCTTGTTATAGCTTAGCTTTGTGCATCAAGCATTTATATCAGTAGTATGTTAAATACTATGTATTTGCATCAATCAGGCCCATAAGAAGGAAGGTTGGGTCAATTGTTATTTGTGAACAGCAGCACTACATTCAACCAGTGCCTCAGTGCTTTCAAGACAGCCCAGGGGTGGATGAAGGCACAACAGCAAAGCATGTCTAGGAAAGCACTTGAGCTCAGTGGGGGAGAAAGCAGAGGAAAGCACTCAAAGCTGACAATATCACAGGATCTTTCCTCCCTGTCTTTTTTTCAGAACTATCTCCACAGGACACCAGCCTTTTTACATTCTCTGAGTGGTGTTAAATGCACATGATGAGCACCTGAATTTGTATTATTAAGAAGCTAAATGTTATTTTCCTTTTTTTTTCTTTAAGACATAAGTATCCATACAAATGTTTAAAAGCAGTAATATGCAAAAGGCTACATCAAAGGCAAAAGCATTTAGTAACCATGTTAAAGGAAACCCCCCAAACCCAGATAAAACCTTCTCATTTTATTGAACTCCTTGAAGTTAATCAAAGCATTAGGCTACGTCTTAGAAAGTAATTTTCATCAGAGAAAAGCCTATGTCTTCAAACTTATTATAGCATTGGATTCTGCAGACAGAATTTATGCTGTATATCTTTTTGTTTCATTACTTAACTTGTTTATAGGTAAAATTTTGTTTACAAGTGTGCAGCAAATCCATTCAGTCACAATCACCAAAGCATGTAGAATTTTGGTTTTACTTCAGATGAAAGGAGAATAGGGAAGGGAAAAAGAGATGCATTTTCTTCCATTCTTGTCAGAATGATTTATCATTAATTTGATAGTAATAGGAGAGCAAAAAAGAGCTCAATAGGAGAGCAAAAGAGCTCCCAAATACCAAAAACCCAGCAACTCACAAAAGATTATAGAACAATGAGCAAGCCAGGTTGAAAGCCATCAGTGAGAGGAAGCACATCCCTGACTGCACAGTCCAGCTGACAGCAGTTTCATTATACTACACAAGTGTGATGGAGTGGACACAGCTTTGGGGAATTTGGTGGCAGACCAGAAGTTGTATCTTCCCTCTGACAGTGCTCAAGTTGCATGTCCAACCTGGTGAGAGCTCATCAAGAGCTCAGAGAGAGGCAGCTACTCCAGCTATCCCAAAGAAATACACATTCAGGTTCACAACTGGAAGCCAATCCATCCCAAGAAAATTCCAGTCATTAAGTTGGTTTGATTTACTCTTGTTCAGTCAAGCCTATCCAATATCCTAGAAACCTTCTCCAAATGTTACCTAACTAGGAGGGACTATTCAAAGTGTGTATGTAAGACTTGAGTTCTGATTAATGAAATTCAATCCAAACAATACAATTTTGTTTCCTTAGTTCAGATTCCTCTGCTTCTGGAGAAGTAATGTAGATTTTTCTTCAACAATGTTTTCAACTGACAACATTTTATGATTGACAGAATATTTTGAAAAGATAGTTAAAAACATTTTAAAACCATGAAATTGTTCAATCCTTTAAATAAAATTTAAGTTTTATTTACTGTAGAAAGTATTAACTCACATAGGAAAATTTTAACATTGCATAGTGTTGCATTATACATTTTTAAACTAGTCAGTCCTCACTAAAAATATTTTCCATGGAAGATGCTATTGTAATGAAATGTTCCAACTTTAATGGTTAGATAATAGTTATTAGTTTCCCTTGCCCACACTTTCTCATGTAAGTTAAACTATCCACCTAAAAAGGAAGAGATGCTTTTTGTATTCTACTTCATTATAATACTTTAGGTCAATGCGCTTGATCAAACTTAATGTCAAGTTTCACTCTCACAGCATGATTTTAGAAAAGTATAGTACTTTGAAATAAAAAGGTAGAAGACTGGAAGGCAAAGAGCAATTTTGATTTGATTATCAATTGCTGCAGCTAATATTAATGCTTCAAAATTACTGATTCAACCTCTTCATAATGGTTTAATAAACAAAATAATGTTTTGAAATGCCTCTCAGCTGGCTGCAGATATGCTGTCAGTGGAGCATTCAGATCAGGCCAATATCTGTTCTTAGCTTCAGCTTTAATGCACAGACCTACCATTGGCCAAGACTGAGCCCACCAGGCTGGCACCACTGGGATAACTCATTTAGGAAGGGAGGAAAAACTGCACAATTGCAGCTGGAGACAGGACTGGGAATATGTGAGAAAACAGCTGTAGACACCAGTGTTGGTGGAGAAGGAAGGGGAGGAGCAATCCACAAAAGACCAACAAATATCTGAAAAAACACTTGTGGAGAAAATGATGTATAGGTGGGGCCATATCTACAGATGCTCTTGAATGATGCCATGAAGGAAAGAGTGCTGTTTTAAAGAAGTCACAAGTTGGTTGCCTGGGACTTGGGCACCTGTGTGGTGTGCAGCACTGGGCACCAGACAGGCACAGTACCCACAGTGGAATCCCACTGCCCTGAGAAATGAACCTTTCCTGACAAAACCAGCATTGGACTGATCCTGCTCTCTGGGCAGTGTTGCCTAATCCAGGTTCCCAAGAAGGATGAACTTACATTGCAAAGCAGCCAGCAGTGCCTGGGGGGAGCAGGGCACACTCTGTGAAGTTCAAAATGCCCGCAGCTCTGGCCAGTGACTGCTCAGGAAGGACTGGCATTAGAGGAAACAATTAAAATAAGGAACCCTTGTATTAGGGCAAATTGACTGAATTGATTTTTTGCAGTAGATGAAAATCACGGGGAAGTTTCTGTGATATGCTTCAACACTGAGTGGACAATGTGTTTTAATACTGAGAGTCCTGCCTTGCAGCCAGGGAATCCAGGGTGAGGCCATGCTGCATGGTGGACAGCAGAGCAGGGAGATCCAAGCTAATGCAGATGGAAACACAAGCTCAGTAACATGAGAATAATTCCACCTGGAGGGTGCAATTGCAATGTCCCTTGGGACCACCTCCAGCGCTTTCCACTCCACAGTAGGAACGTGCCATGGCTTGCTCCCAGGTCAATGTGGAGAGACTATATTATGTGTTAAAAATTACTCAAATACAACTAGAGAAATAAATTTCCCAGCAATGTAGGTGTGTCAGTATGAAAGAGCAGGCCCAGTCTGCACTGGGATTTAATCTGAAAACAAAACACTAGAACTGATGAGGTCCACGTGATCCAAATCCCCTCTATGCACTCTCCCCAGAAATTTCACAGCCTGTGCTATTCAAAGGCCATGCTCACTTTCTGGGAAGTGGGTATTCCCATTAGAAACACACTCATCCAGCAGAGCCCAAGATGGTAACATGAGACAATACTGTCTCATAGCCTTAATTAATCTCATCTATAGGTACTGGAATTCTTCTACCAATAGCAATTGTTATAAATTCTATGAGATTTTACCTGTTACCACAATAACTGTTTTCAGTTACACTAGGCTATGTCTGCTGAGGTCTTTTAAGAACCAGATTCAAACAGTGGTTTAGATATCATACAGTCCCAATTATTACTACAAAATAATACATGGCATTGTTTTTCACAGCTTGAATTCATGGGAAAAAATACAGTCCCTTAGCTTACCCACAGTAATTGCCCAGGGCAATAAACATGGATTCCCTCTGCAGCCACGACACTGATTTTGCACCAATCCCTTACTGCAGTCATACAATTAAAACAAAGTCTCCTGGGTTTTTAACATTACATGTTGTTGATTTATCTGACCAATGTCTCCCTGACAAAGTTCTGAGGAGCTAATGAGCTGCAGAGAACACCTTAGCGTAGGCTGTTTTCAAATTTCATTAAGTGAAATAAAGCACAGGAAGAGTACACGTGTGCTGAGCCTTCCAAAGTCCTGATAAGGCATTAATAAACTTTATCAAATTCCGATTATGGCTGTCTCATTATGGATATTGTTACACTTTCTACAGATAGCACTGCTGGTAAATTAAATGCCAGAAGTGCAATATTTGAGTCTGCTCACCTGACTGAGCAATGGTAAATAACAAAAGGCAACCGATAGAATCTCCCTATTTTTCCAGTGTTCACTGGACCCAAGCAAATTTGTAGATGTTTAAGTTCTCTATTTGTTTCTAATAAGTACATGTCACTTTTTAGGAGGTGAAAAGTGCACAAAATACAGCATTTTATTATCTAAATTCTTCAAGCGCTTCACCTGAAAGCCCAAGTGCCACCTCTAATCATAAAACAGCATACACTAAGCAAATTCTTTTGCCAAAATCTCTTACATTCTTTATTATTACATCGTATTAGGAAACTTCTGATTCAACAGCAGCTATTTTGCTGCAGAATGGATAAATTCTTAAGTAGGCACAGATGCGTCATGCAGAAAATATTAGCAAAATACTTTACTTATGATATACGTGCAAAGATAGAAAGAAATGCATTCTTATTAAGGAGTCTTGTTCATTCTAGGGAACACTAGCTCTGTCAAACATTCAGGTACCTGCCTGTACACAGACATTTTCATAAGCAGGCCAAGCCATGTGATTGCTTCCAGCATTTTATTCTGCTGTTAATTTGGCTGTGTGACCCTGAGAAGTCAGCCTGAGTTCTCTGCACTGCTGTAATGACACTGAGAGACAGAGATGGGAATTGTTAAATGACTCTAGATCTACAGATTAAAAAGTTCTACACAAAAAAAAAAAGGTATTTTTAGCTCTTTCTGCACATGAGTGGAATGCTGGTTGACAGCAGTGTGGCAGAGCCAAGGGAAGTGGATCTTCACTGATGAGTGAGAAGTGGCATTGCAGTGACTGACAGAGATATGTGGGACATGGCAAAACTATTAGAGAAGTTAATGCAGACATCATGCAAAACAAATGCAGTGGCCTGTAAAGCAGCAAGGAAGAAAACAATGATGAATAAACTTAAGGAAACTTAGTTAGATTCCCATTAAAGAAAAGCCCTAAGGCTGCAGCAAAATGGGCTAGAGAGGAAATACAAGAAAGAAGATTATTTCCAATATCATGTAACAGGTAAGTAAGAGAAACAGAGCCTAGACCTTATGGATCTAGAACAAGAGCCTAGCAGACTGGATGTCTCCTTTGCCCAAAAGCTTGTTAGCTTTCACAGAGTCATTTAAAGGACACAAAATCAAAAGCCATGTACATATATATAAAACAGATTTTCCCTTTAAGTGGTAAAAAGTGTTTCATGAACCACCATGAACGAAGACAGGTAAAAAAAACATATTTAATTATAGCTGATCTCTCCCTCAAAAAAAATCCAAACCAAAAAAACTAAAACAACAACAACAACAACAACAACAAAAAACCACACCAAAAAAACCCCAAAACTAAACCACAAAACCCTTCCTGGTTGCTTTTGTTTTCTTCCACAGCAATTTAGACATTTTCTAGTGAGAGGGTCCTTAGGTAGGTCCAGTTACTGCTGCCACAATTTTAGAACCTCCAACACTTACTGG
The DNA here is from genome assembly GCA_013398275.1 of Promerops cafer. Lineage (NCBI taxonomy): Eukaryota > Metazoa > Chordata > Aves > Passeriformes > Nectariniidae > Promerops > Promerops cafer. The sequence continues at coordinate 1,296,648 of VZSE01001564.1, read as the reverse complement.
TAATACTTAGGTTTAATTAAAGCATGAGGCTTAATGAATGTTTAGGGGAATGTAATACTTAAATAGTGTCATTCAAGGACAACTTTGTTTTCCAAGGTGGCAATAAGTCTTCCTCCAATCAAACTAAAATCAATAAAGTGGAACTTAGCAAATCAGTCACGGCATTAATAATTTCAACAGTAGTCATACTGTGTTAATAACGAAAAAGAGCTAGCAATGGTCATCTATGTGAGTGAATCTGAGTGAAAGCTTTTATGCCATCCCTAAACAGAAAATTATTGCTTGTTACACTTCTGGAACATAAGGAACACGTTCACTTTCACTTCCAAAGAGTGCAAGAACACACCAACTCCCCACACTTTTCTCTCTTCTTGATTGGCAATGACAATTTCTCATAGAAGGGGACAGAGACCTGCCAATACCTCCTGGGGACATGCTTGGGGGGCTGTGAGCATCTTTTTCTCTTAATTATTTCAACAAACAGATGTTACCTCAGTCACTGGGCTGCTCCACCCTGGTACTACTGGAGGCTCCTGCCTCTGTAGGTGATGTGACGGCTGCAGAATGTGGCAGAGGAATGTGAACTGAATCCTAAGCAGGACAGGGCTGTTGCTAAAGCTTATGAACATGTGGGTGCTGAGCAGAATACCAGTAGCACAAACACAGCTGTCCAGTAGACCACTCCCCCCCCCTTTTTTTTAATGAGGCAGTGATTTTTAATTGCTTTTATTACTGTAGGAATATTGGGAGAATTACTCCATGCAACCTAAGCTTCATACCATTAGCTTTCTACTCAACACACTTTCCTCCTCAACTTTATTCATGATGTTCTAGTTAAATCTCTGACATCTCTTGCAGAAGCTTTTTTATTAAGGACTTATAACAATCATAAAAATCTGCTCTGGGCAGAAACTCAGCATATAAAGGCTCAGTGAGGGAATACTCGCACCATTTAAAGTGAATTTAGTATTTGTAAAGGTACTGTAAATGAAAGAACCCTCAGCAATTTTATAGTTCAAATGGTAACACTAACACAAAATGTCTCCTCTCACTTTCCCCTCTCCTCCTTCCCTGTTTACTTCCCTCTCAGTATTCTTCCACAGTGGTAAAGCACAGCCTCTTCCCAGAGTGGGAAGGTAATTCCAGGTGACGGGCAGTTCATCACTCAGGCTTTCTGCTGAACCTGTTGTGGAGGAAAGATCCTTCTCCACGAAGGGACTCGGCCACAGGGAGCAGAGGGAGGTGCATCAGCTCACCTGTGTGAAGCCTCTCAGAGCCTGCACCTACTGCTCTGATTTTACAAGCAAGGGAGAGCCTCCTGCTGCAAGAACCAAAGTGACCGCAAAGAAAAAGGGTTCTCAGAGGCCCAGTCAGGACCCTGAACAGGTCTGTGGGCTCCCCTTATGTCCTGTAATCCTATTAATTACTGCTTACACGGTTTAGCTCCTGTCTACACCCTGTCACAAGCCTTTCTCAACTGTTTTATCTTAAAAAAAAAACCATAAAACACAAAAACACCAAAAATCCCACACCCTGATAGTAATATCGTGCAAGAAATCAGACATTCCTGTGCCAAGAATTGCATGCAGGCCATTAGAACATTTTTTTCCAAGTTCTGCCAAAGATTTCCTTAATCACTTTTTCCAGTATTAAAAAAAAAAAAAAAAACAACAACAAAAAAACCCCAAAAAAACCCAAAAAACTCTGCAGGTAGAAAAACATTTGGTATGTACACAACCAGGTATTGTATTATAAGGATTAGATGAATTTAACTGTTCTTTCAGAAGTTCAAAGTAATGATATTGAAATATCTCAAGCAAATTGTCTGCAGCACCTTGTACCAGGTCTGATTACATGAAACAAACTGAAAAAAAATTGCTTAAAATCTAGTTTGAAAACCCTGGGGATGTGTTTTGTTGAATATATTATTTTTTAAATCTCCTTACAAAAAGTTTGTTTTAAAATTTCATCTTTTATAAGCTAAAACAATTACTAGAAAATCAAACCTTTTTTTTTCACTTATTCAGCTCCAGTTAATGGCCTCTCATAGTAATTATATAAACTTAATATATCTAGCCACATACTACCCAGAAGTGTAAGAACAATGGATTTTAAAAGTCTTAGAGTGTGAACTGGTTGCTTAAAGAGTATTATTAGTGGTTCCTTTTTAAAGAGTCCAGTACTGCTTCATGGGGAAGATCTCTATTTTAATAGTGACTATTAAATAAACTAAGAATATTGTGATTTTTATGGTTAAATAAAAAGTGAAGAAACACAAACATTTTGGCTGCCGTAATTTATTGCATTATTTTAATCTATAATACCAATTGTAATGCATGAAAAATGGTGACTTTGAAGAATTAAGCATTTTTGTTGTTTTGCATCCCAACTTTATTATCCTCTCTTAGCCCTAAAAGAAGATAACCAGGATCAGACAACAGATTATACATAAACAGAAGTAAACAACAAATGGGTATAAATCAGATTATTGGGATGCAAATCAAGGGAGTGATTCATAGCATAAACCTTGGAAATAAAAAACTGTTTTATGCCTTCAAGGCATTCTACTCATTTCCATTATATTTTACAGAATATTTTATAAAGACAAGTTTTGATATATCTCTGCCAGCAAAATTACTGTAGGGAGAGCAGGTCACATCCAGCACCACTCAGTTTTCATTATAATGCTAAAACACTTCATTCCTTTTGCTACACCCCATCAGACCCAGGGAGGGAACTGGTGACACCACCAGGACTGGTTCCCACGGACTCTCCATGCTCACACTCATCTTCACACAACCCCAAACCCGTGTGGATGTGTTCAGAGCCCAGCACCTCACCCGCTATTCGGTAATTCCTCCCGTTTGCTGCCAGCAACGGGTGAGCAGCTCATCCTTGTAAGCCTCTGGTGTGCTCTAGCACAGCCTCTGTCGTGTCCTCATGTGGGCCAGGACCCCTGCTCCCTCTGCTCTTCGGGTGTTGCTACTGCACCTGACCACCAAACAGCTGCCTCCAGATGTTTTTATTGGGGTCAATATTTTGCACAGGAAAATGGCAGAACCTGACACAGAAAACTCTTCAATTCTGCCATAAAAAGCTGTCAAAGGAGGTACAAGAGTGAAGGAAATGAAAAATGCAAAAGCCAGAGAGGGTCATGAAGACCTAGATGTTTCTTTATACAGATGCAGCTCGCTTTCCCTGCAAGCACCTTTTTCCAGCCTGCAAACTCCAGCACAGGCAGTGCTACTGCAGCAGCTCCCCAACCCAACCTGTGTCCCTGTGCAGTCTGCAGCTCCCCCTGCCACTCATGCCAACCCTTGGAAGCCCCCAGCAGCCTGGAAACGCAGTGAGAAAGTTAGTAACATCTTGGCTCCTGACTTTATGTCCAGAAATCAGAAGGGCAAATAGATACCATCATCATAACTCTCTGCTCCCGGAAAAGGTGTCCTTAATGACAGTGGGGGATATTCTGACTCCCTGCCCCAGAGAGATTCTGAAATTATCATTGTAAGGTACAAAAAGCACCTTTACAAGCCTCACAGTTTATATGACACAAGAAACCCTTTCCTTGCATGCCACGACAGACATCCTCCAGTCCATGACAAACACCAGTGCTGGCAGTGCAGACTGAGGCACACATTTATCTCAAAAGGTCTAAAAATGTATCACAGAAAGCTCTCAGGTAGGTCTCCAGAAGACAAATGAGATTCCATTAAAATCAGGGAAGGAGAAGGATCACTGCTGAGCACCATCTTTAGAGGATGTCTTTACAGAGAGAAAGATGCCATGTAGGGATGCTCAAGACAGCCAAGGAAAACCAAGGTTTTCCTTAGGAGTGCTAAGCACAGGCAGCCCCTGACGCCTGAACCAGAAGCACACAGCACTGTGTATGTCCCAGGCCAGAACAGGCTGCTGGGCCTGTCCCCCAGGAGGGAAAACTGCACGTGAGAGCAGCAGACACCTGCAGGAGAAAGGATGGATGCTGTCAAAAGGATAGAGAGCATCATCTGATGTGGGATTGCAAGTGACTTTCTCTCATTTTTCTCTCGAAGGGTCCAACCCACAGCAGATGCCATTAGTACAACACCATTATGCATTTCATGTTTGAGTACATGCACTTTTAAACCTTTGAAGTTCTTCATTTTCCTTCAAAAAAACAAGCAAACAATGCCTTCTGATCAGCTGCTACAGACAAAATAATGAAGTGCCCAGATTTGCACTGCTGAATACTTTGTTGAGATAATTTTTTTTTGTCAGAGCTCAAGAAAGAAAAGTACAATCAATTTAATCACAGACTAATAGTGGGACTGGAGAAGGAAATACAAATTGATGGGGAAAACCACTGTGAAAAGGAAAATAGTAATCATAAATTAATGAATCAGGGGAGTATTTTGGACTCGCAGCTATTTTCTACACATTTGTTAACATTTTTCCAAAGATACAATTTTGCGTTTACAAAATATCTGTTAAAAGAAGCAGTCTTCTAGTTTTACAGGATTCCTCCCTCACCCTAAGGATATTTTGTGAGATCTCCTGAAATAGAAGGAATACTTATAGTATGCTCCCCAATTGACCAGAAAACTTCCAAGTCTTTTTTTCAACCTGTTTCTCTGCAACTAAAAACCTGTAAGTGCGAGGCTGAAATACTGGGAGTTTTTCTAATACATACCCAGATACATTTGTGTTTCTAAGAGGCTGGAAAACACTTCCAGTGCACAGAACTTTCCAATTGCCCGTGAAGCTCATCAGTGGCCACGAAAGAGCCAGAAAAGGGAAACCAGTAATGAACACTCCCAAGGTTTAACACACAGGGGAAAACCACTTCTGTGTAGCACCCACAACGATGAGCTGTCAGGTGTTTAGACTGAAAGCACGTTCTGAAACCAAGCATTGTACCTGGTGCTCCTGGGTTTAGCGCCTACAGCGCCGAGCTCAGGATCCCGCCCCGCACGGCGCGCGACGCGGAAAGCTGGCACCTACACCTGCTCTGCTGGACTGCTTCCCTGCATTACACATTTCCTCATATCTTCACATAAATAGCAAATTTGAAAGTTCAGCTCCGTTTTAAATCAGATTATTAAACAGGTTTGGCCCTCAGTTCTTATGCAATACTATTGTGATGCAGCAGAACAAAGGAGAGTTGTAGATGAGCTTTACTTTTGCAGAGAACACAAGAAAATCATTGAGAATTGAATTTACTCTCCATCTTTGAAGTCCAGATTATAGAATAACTTTTGCTGTCTCAGGCACAGGCAGCAAGTTTATAAATACATCAGAAAGAGGATAAAAAGGAGGATCAGTATGATTCAGTGACTGAATTACAAGCTCACTGAAAAGGCCAGTTGTATGGTTCGGTGCACAAGGTGCTCCGTAATTAGATTGCAAGTGTCTGAGGCCAAACAGAAAGAGGAAAAAAGTGCAGCTACCTCACCCACCTATGGTTTTTTCAGAGACACTGTTTAACACCAGCCTTCCGGGTCAGTCTCTGCTGTGCTGCCCTGTGACGGGTGTGCACAATTTACAGAAAGGTACAAGAGAAAGGGATCTTCTAGGGACAGGGACAAGTGAGCCACGAGCAGCCAAATGCTCAAGGTGATCCCTGCAGGACAGAGGAATTATTGGAAAATATGGAGGGAGGCATGAAACAAGATAACAGGGGAAACACAACAAAGAAACAGGAAGCCCCACGCTGCATCACAGACCAGATCTGTCACACATCAGAGATCCCACACCACTGTCCCCTGCAACATCTGCCTGCCCTTTCCCTGACAGGGATGCTCCTCCAACATGCTGTAGAGAGAATGTTCAGACTGTTATGTGATCTCTATTTCTCATTCTCCCTTTAATCACTGATTCTGCAGTGATGCTTTACTTCCCACTGCTATCAGCCAACCCTCTCTCAAATTTCTTTAAACATCCCTCAGCAGGACCTACTGTGCCTCTTCCTCTCAATTGCACAGGATCCTATGTGAGCTTGAGATTCTCCCTCCTTAGTCATCTAATGATGCTGAACTCTCCCTTCAAGAGGTTTTTACACATGTGCACATATTTCTTGTGCCACCCCTTCTCTCCCAAACCTTGTCAGTGAGAATCATATCTCAGTGTGCCCTGGCAGCCAGGAGGGCCAACCCTGTCCCAGGGTTCATCAGGCCCAGCACTGCCAGCTGGGCAAGGGAGGGATTGTCCTGCTCTGCTCTGCACTGCAGCAGCCTCACCTCGAGAGCTGGGGCAGTTTGGGGCACCAAAATATAGAAGAGATACAAACCCTTTAGAGGGTGTTCAAAGGAGGGCAATGAAAATGATGAAGGGTCTAGAGGGAAGACGATATGAGGAGAGGCTGAGGGCACTTGGTCTGTTCAGCCTGGAGAGGAGATTGAGGGGAGACCTCATTGCAGTCACAACTTCCTTGTGAGGGGACGAGGAGGGACAGGCACTGATCTCTGCTCTGTGGTGACACTGACAGGAGCTGAGGGAATGGCCTGAAGTTGTGTCAGGGCAGGTTGAGGCTGGACATTAGGAAAAGGCTCTTCCCCCAGAACATGGCTGGGCACTGGAACAGGGTTGCCAGGACAGCAGTCACAGCCCCGAGCCTGACAGAGTGCAAGTGTTTGACAATGCTCTCAGGTACATGGAGTGAGCCTTGGGGTGCTCCTGTGTGGGGTCAGGAGTTGGACTCAATGATCCTTGTGGGACCCTTCTAGCCCAGAATGACCACTTCTCTTCTTCCTTTCTTTTCTGTGCACTCCTTTCCACGCTTGAGTCACCCCTATGCACTGTGGACCAGGCAGGAAGTGTGCCCTTCACCCTGCTGCCCCACAAAGGGCCCCGTCCCCCAGGCCAGACCTACACCAGGCATCTCCCCCAGTGGTAGACCTGCACTGCACATTTATTCCACTTCTTCTGGCTTCCACTTATGGCACAAACTAAAGCAGAAGTAGTGAAAAACATTATTTGCTGCCACAAAAAAGCCCTAACAAATGTCAATATGTTCAAACTCTGCTATAAGATGAGATACCTGTTTTCCCTGGGCTCATGTTCTGATGTTTTCCCAAAGCAAAATACTCTGCCAGAGGTGCTAACACCCTCTGGAATTATAGAAGTGATCAGTGCAGCCTTCAAGGGTAGCAATTATAGACAGATAAATTAGGTCCTGCAGTAAGTTTTCAGACTAGGAGAGCAAGCTCACAGATGAAATTATGAAAGAAAAGAAAGCAGAGATTCAGAGAAGGGAAGTGAGCCCTTACCTCCATACCCATAACACTGAGGCAAGTGCATTTTCACCCTCAGCTTTTCTAAATGGATCTTTTCATAGAGGGGGAGCAATATAAGCTAGATGGCACAATCCTTACTAGAACTGAAGATTAGCTGACAAGTTGGGGGCCAAATATTAGAACTTAAAAAGTAGTCTACTAAAATTATTGAGGCTGATTTAAATTTTACTAAAATCCTACCGAAGTCTATCACTCCAATAAAGAGAAGGGTCTTCAACAAATCATGCCATGAACATTTGATAAACAAGACTTGAAAAACTTCAGTGAAGTCCAAAAGGTAAATTACATATACTGTGAGTGTGACAGAGCAAACACTGGGCAGAAATTTCAAAGTTTTAGCCCACACTGTGTAGAGAAGTCTTTAGAGCCTCCTGATTATTTGCTAAAACCAGAATAATAAAAACGATAATAAATACTAGCACTCTCAAGTGTGCATTTCTGCTACAAATGTTCTCCTGAAGTTCATTCCCCAGCTCAAGTTATACAAAACCACAACGGCTCCTATTCATCCTTTGCAATATCTTCCCACTCATACAAAAGTTATTACCATTTATATTACATAGAATTGATAAAGGCTCACCTCAATTTAAAAGTTCTTTTTCTGAAGACCTGGCATTTCTTTTTTTCTTTAGTCTTCTTTTGTTTTAGGGTTGACATAATAACATTTCCAGTCAGCAATTAGCAAAGAAAGTCTTTGCCAAAGAGCAGGCCTAAAACTTCCCCAGAGCTAAAATTAAAACGTATATAATCACTCAGCTAAAGGTTTGAGATATGATTGTTTATATATTAAATTGTTCTTACAAAAGGGATAATCTGTTAGGAAGCAACATAATTAAAATATAAACAATAAACTAAACAGGTAATAAAGCATCAATTGGCTCTTCATTATAGAGCATCTACCTTTTACCTGGTATGCTTTATATATTTTGTTCCAGTTATGTTTTTTAATAACACAAATTAATTTATTCTTTTAACAAGGCTCGAAAGAACATTATTTGCATTTTTATGGAGTACTGGTAGGGTAATTTTGTTGTGTTTTTTTAAGACCAACACCACAAAAAAATCTTTTCAAATCTTTTATAAAAGCAATCCTTTTTCCATTTATAAATACAGCAGTCACCACTTCAAGGTCAGCTTCAGTTTTCTAATATTTATGCAAAATGATCAGAGTTTACAAGGGAATCATCTGTACATAAGTTGAAGCTCAATATTATAATGGAGAGGCAACAGGAGATAAAAGTTGGCTTTGCAAAGAAAAATATATTTTGTCATTTTTCTTTAAATAAATCAATCAGACATTCAACAGAGTCATAGAATTTCTTGGTACAGACCTTGCTCCCGAATGAAAATGCACAGATAAAAAGATCTTGTAAAAGCATCTACACATGACAAATATGAGCCTTCAGCTGGATGAATGGAAATGCATGGAAAATCACTTCAGAGGGCTGATGGGCTTCATGTGTCCATACACGAAAAGAAACACGCCAGAATGAAGCAGAGGAGGAAACGCTGCTCGTGAGCCACCCTTCCCAGCAGCACAGCAGCAGTGGCAGGAGCAGGGTCCCTGTCGGGGCAGTGCAGGGTCCCCCGGACGCCTGCAGCGCCTGGCACAGCCGTGCCGGGCTGCGAGGAGCCCCGCGGAGCCCGCGGCAGGCGCTGAGCACGCCCGGGCAGGTGCCCTGAGACACGGCAAGCGTGGCGGCACCCGCCAGAGCCCAGCGGCGCGGGCCAGGGGCCTGCCGGGGCCTCCCCTCCTGTTTCCTGGCAGTCTTGTTTGGCTTTCTTCTGTTCACTCTTAACACAGACAAATGCCAACCCAAAGCACGGTCAGGCCTGGAATGAGACCCGCTCCGTGCTCCGCTCCTTCTGCCCCTGCGCTGCTTGGAATGTAAGGCCTTGGCAGGGGTGAAAATTTCTCCTGCGCAAGGTCCAGCAGCACTGAACAAGTTTTGTAATCTTCTCCTTGCTGTCACAGCCAAGGTGCTGAGATAGGTGACACAGAGTAAACAAAGCTCATTTCTTTGGCATTCCCTGCGCCGTCTGCATCCAATCCTCACCTTGGACTGGCCCCATGCTGTTAGCCATTCACACCAGCCCTTGTTCAACTCTTTCCCCAGTTGCCTGCTCTTCACCTGAAGCTGCCATTCTGCAGCACATCACAGTTAAACTTCTGTAGGAACGAGAATAGCTCACAAATGAAAGCAAAATATAGATAAATATTAATTATAATAAGGGAAGGCGCTCTTGAGAAAGAAAGAGCTGCTATAACAAGCAGGAGTTCTTAAAATAATGAGTCAGGAGAAACAAAATATGTTCAGTTACTAAAATGATTTCTATATAGACTGCTGTAAAACTTCCCATATGGGGTAAACAGATGTTACATACTAGGCAACAACAGATACCCCTTGCCTGACATCTTGCACATTATTTGATTGGATTATATTTTTATCAGATAAAGATAGTGCTTGCTAATATAATGTGAGGGAGGAGGGTCTATACATTCAAGGAACCAGTTTCTGATAGTTTTAGAACTATTTAGAGCCTACTCTATCATCTTGGGCATTTCATATTTTTTGTGCCGACCTGCATTTTTAGGCTCAGAACGGTCATTTTTCCCTCACACCTTTCTCAGTAAGCAGAAAAGAGACTCCAATTGCTTTTTTACACCAACTCATGAGAGCCTCTAACATCCAAAGCCTCCACTCCAAAGTGCCCTGTAACCCACTGAATCCTGTATTAGAATAATTTCTTGCAATGTACACTAAAAAAAGAAAATAAAAAAAAAATACCCAGAGCTAAGTGTCAGATGCCTTTGCAACAAGCTGATGTTAAAATCAGATAGGAAGTTTCAACTGAGAGCTGCTCTTGCTGTCCTTAACCAACTGAAGAGTAAAGAGAAATCTGAATCAAAATCTAGTCAATATTCTCCATGAACACTTATTCCTAAGCTTCTCTGAATACATCAGAGGATGAAGTACATATTAGACTTCTTAATTTTTGAACAGAGCAATGATTAGATTTCACTGTTGACCAGTAGCTTCATGATCCCCTCCTGGGAATACACAAAGAAATTAGGCTTAATTGTTTTCTATACCATCATTAATTTCTTTCTTGAATTTTCAGGTCTTCATCACATTGCCAAAACACCAAATTAAGAAAGATGTGAAACAGGGATTGGTTTGTGCCTTCTGGCTGTGCTTGTCCTGGTGGGCCCTTGCTCCCTCATTGCTCCCTGCAGCACCAACCCACCACATTGTGGGGAGCTCCCCCAGGAACACCACGACAGACATTTCCCAAAACATTTTAACAGGAAAGTTTCACTTCAAAGAGAACCAGTGTGATGACAGCAGCTGTGATGGATTACAGTCAGACCTACATTGTGCCTGAAACACTCACGCCTCCACAGGAGGGGAGAGCAGAAGGAGAGTACATAAAGATGTGTCCATCCTTTTCCCCCTTATTCCCGAGTGATCCCAAATATTGGCTTCACTGTAACATCCCAGAGCCCCTGCAGGACTGTGTCTGCACTGACCTGAAGGCAGGTTCTCTGAAACATCACTTCAGTGACTGACTGAGGACACAGGACAGGAGAAAGGCAGAAAACCTCATTTGCTACATCAGAGCAAGGTGCAGTAAAACTGCTTTATTGTACTGATAGAATACAAAGGAGTTTGTGGCAGTAATTGGAAAGAGTGTTTAAAAGTCTGACTGACTGTCAGGCATTGTGGGAGAAACAATTAGCAACGTGGTTTTAAAATGCACCAGAGACTGTTTTGAGTGAACCTCAAAAGAAAAGAAATCCTTTCAAGTTTCAAAATATTTGGATCCCAGGTGAGTTCATCCCAACTTTTCTTCTTTTGCAACAGCTTCATCCTTTTTTTTTTTTTTTAAGTGGAATCTGTCCTCCTTCCCATCTTCATTCTACTAGAGTTAATTACCAAAATAATTCCGAAAACTTTTGTTCTCTTTTTCCAATTATGATTCTTCCCCGACTCATTTCTTTTCTCAATGATAACTGTCTCCACACCATCAAAAGAAATTACACCCAACATTATGTCTCATGACATCAGTAACTGAGAATAACTTACCATCAATATTATATTTAACAGGTAATACCACCCTATAAATACAACTGCATGCATAATTTTGCTCTAGTTGTTGTTTAATACTGCCACTTGATCTTAAATAAGCCTATTGAATAAGCCTGGAAACTTTGCTTCCAGAAATGGGTACCATTGTCAATACCTTCCATTATACTCTTATTTCTCAAAATTACATTTTTCTATTCTGCAAAAGTCTTCCATTCTTTGCAATCTCCAAAAGGATTGGTGCTGTACTCCTCTCTACACACACCATTTCTGTTGCACTTGTGTTCACATCTGCTACATCTGCTTCCTAAGACACACTCTATTGATTCTGAGGTTTGGTGAAAGTGAGAAATGATTTATTTACCCTTTTTAATTTAAAAATATTTGGACCCAAAGATCTAAATATTCATTTTTATTTGAGATTCACATTTTCTCCTTGCAAAAGTATGTCCACACACACATTTATTCTATTATTAGGGAAATCAGGGGAAAATGCAACTGCTGTTTACAAGCAGAGCAGCAGCAGCATCCACAATTAGGAAGCCAACACGAACAACCTTTGCTTTGGTTGAAAGGAATTGATTGGGATACCACAGCATGTAATTATACACTAAGAAGCTACAGCATACTAGTGTGAAAAGCCCAGCAAGATCCTAGGAGCAGCAGCAGCACCCTTCCACAAGTGCCAAAACAAGCATTCAAGGAAGCTGGACTGAGGAATGTGGCTCACACACAGGGACATGCACAGTGTACTTTATGAGTACATTAAAATAACCTTTTTCTATTTACATAATAACTTACATAAGAGGCAAATGTCAGGAAGTCACTTAAAACTCAAATATGTCTGTTTCTGAGCAGCTTAACTGACATGTTGTTGCTATTCCCAGAGTCTGAATTCCTGGAAACCAGGAGGCTGACACAAATGAACAACTTACATTTGTAAGCCAATGTAATTGGATTCATCCGAGATAAAGATTTTGATTAATTGTATTCATCTGTACCTAGAGGAAGTGCATTATGTTACTGTAGCCTCAGCCCTGGATTGATTTGTTCATTTATTCTAAAAGGCAAATACTATCTTTTGAAGTGATACATTTGTTCTGGCTTTAACTTTGGAAGTGCAGGGCCAGGTCTAGAAGCACTGCTGTGCCCCCGCTCCCTCCCAGATGACATGTTGGAAAGTAGCAACTCTGATGTTTCTGCTTCTTCCTCAAATCTGGCTAAAATGGGTCAACAAGTTCAAATTTCTAGACTGACAAGTCCCACATGCTTTCATTACATAGTCTTGCTTCCTTCTGATTGTTCAGCATCTTAAGAAATGTGTGTGTGTTCGTGGGCGGGTAGGGGATACTGTTTAAAAGGACAAATAGAAGCGTGGACTTAGGTAAGATGAAAAAATTTTATTTTGGGCAAAACACAATTATTTGTTTGGACTACCTTTTCTTTTTTTTTTTCCTTTCTTTTAGGGGAAATTTTAAAAAAGATTCTTTGATTCAATTTGAAGGGATTCTGTATCTGACTTTCAGGCTCCAGATCAAGAATTCCCTTGTCAGATGGTCAACTGGGTATTGCACTTGAAATAAAGGTGTAAACAGCTGGGTTTTAGGTGAGGCTTGGCATTTTTAAAAATCTACTAATGAGTAATATTTCAGCAAGAATAAGAAAATAGAAGCAGTATGCTTTAGCTGTGTTGTCCTCTTCAACAGCTATAAGCAGAGTCCTTTCAATGCTAGAAGGGTCTGAGTTTCCTTCTCCATCAGTGTTTATTTCAGTGGCATCCAGAGTTTTCACACCTGCCACTTTGGATATTCAGTTTTGCTGTCTACTTCAAGATGGGTATTTTGGGTAAGGAAGAGCATAAGAGAAAGCCAGGAAGAGAAGCAAAGAAAAACAGCAATGAAGCAGTTGTCATCTTCAATAGGTAACAGCTTTCTGACAAATAAGGTATCAGCCCATACTCATGCAGTTCATGTTGAGATTCATTCACCTGACAAATTACTCCCCTAAACTTCTAGCTTCATTATTTCCTTAGATAATTATGCCTACATTTTTTATTTCTGGAGTGATTTGTGATGGTAGTGAGCATCTGGCATCGTGTTATACACAACTTTTTCTCCAATTAACGCGAGGAAACAAATGTCATTTTAGGGATGTTTTGTTTTCCATAAAGGTTATGTCCTAGGTAAGCTTCAAGTATGAATATAAACACACACACACTTTTTCATGCACTCAAATCCAGTCCAGTGAATGCAAAATCAGTTGCATAAGAGTATGTGTAACCTTTTCACCCCTCTATGATTATTAGAAACATGGCATGAGCTCTTCAGAAAGAGCAATAGGGAAACATTCTTCAGAGATAGTCACATTTAATAAAAGCCAACAGGTACTAAGCCCTGACTTACCTCTACCTGAGGACCTCCCTGCCTGCCAGGGCATTGCTCTGGAAGCATTTATTGCCTTTTCTATGCATCTTGCTTTTTGTCTTTCTTTCTCCTCACTAATTTCAGTCTTCTGGGTAGAGATCTTGTCCCACTCCTGGTTCCCAAACTGAGGATGGAAAACCTTAAAATGTCTGTGGAGATATTTATTATACACAGAGATAATCCTTTCCCAGAACCAGCTGTGTATGTGCTGAAGGGTATCAAATTCAGGTATATCCCCAGTGCAGATACTCTCTGCACCCAAGTAAAGGTATCTAAACTAACTGAGCCAGTTGAGGAAAAGAAGCAAGGATGTCTTTGAATCCTTCGGATTTTCAAATCCTTTGTTGAGATTCATATCTCCAGTTCACCTTACAACTACATGGACTAAGCAGGTAGTTTAGCCAAATTTCTCTTGGCAGTTCACGGTTGCAATGAGCCCCTTCTTTGTCTCTTGGAACAGTATTTTATATTTGGCTTCTCTTTCTGGTACGTTTTGTCTCAGTTTAAGATGCATCCACCTTTCATTTACTTTTTGTTTGGTGGGGGTGGTGGGGGTGTTTGTTTCAGCTCATTGTTCAGACTGTGTTTAAAATTGCATCCTGCCTCCACTCATGTATTTCTACTGCTGTTTCCCAAGATAAAAATGTCATCTGTGTAGACCACTCTGTGACTTTATCAAAAACTTAGTGGTACACTAACTGTATCTCACAAGGGAAGATAAAAACAATTCCAGACAATCAAGGAAATTAGTGTTTCTTTGGGTGTCTTACCTGTTTCCTAACAGGTACACTGTTTGTTCTACCACCCCCTGGATATCCATCCCCTGAGCTTGCTCAGCAACACGACCAACTACCCCAAGCTGTTAATTTTTCTAGTGTCAACTTTAAAATTGACCAAAAAAATCCCAAAATTTTGAGGACACAGGAGCAGAGAGCTTTACTTTGGATGTGAATCTCTCTTTATGACAACATCAGCCCTTTTGGGCACCTCAGCTATGCCAGGCCACGCAATATCGAGGCTACATCCCCTGCCCCTCTCTGGTGCACGCAAGGGCCAGCCCAGGTACAACTGGCTGCTGCAGCACCACAGGACACTGTGACAGCCCCTCTCTGGGACAGGAGCATTTACAAAGGTCAGATTAACAAACCATTCCTCTGACAGAGGAATTCATATTCCCTGGAGCTTTTGTATTCCAGGAGATCTTCATACAACTGAACAATTGCTGAACAGAGAAGTCTGATAAAAACAAATTTGAATTAATGCTGTAAAAGTGTTAGTGCTAAGGCTGAAGGGTTTCTGACTGGAATTTAGCCAACGTATCTATGTCTCAAGTCTTAACATTTGTAGGAAATGCCACCTAGGAAATCTCACAAAATCTACCAGACATGCCAGTACAGCAGGTCTCCTTTCAGTCCCAGTTGAATACAGCTTCCTGACAGTATCTGAGTTCTCCCTGGTGAAGTTCCATCCAAATGCATATCCAAATTCAGTGTGTAAGGGTTGTCTACAGACTAATTCCTCATTAAAGTACAACCTGAGCAGTGGAGCCAGTCAGTTTCCACATCACTGGTTGTGACTGATGTGGCTGTGGCATCAAAACAATTTCACTGCATCACCATAATCTCAACTGAACATAACAGGAAGAAAATCATCTGTATAGATGAAAGGTGCACTTTAAAGAAATATATAATTTAAAAACTGAGAATAACAGATTGGCCACTGAAAAAAAGTATCTTGACCTAAACTCTGCTGTAAACCAACCTTTGCAATGATGGGCACTACACATACAAGCTTGCAGATAGCAGTAAACTCAGCTGAATCCCAGCTCGAAGAAACTGCAGGGAGGTTTTAAGTGAACTTGACAGCTGTTCGTCCAATGTCTTGTTCCTGACAGACTCAATCAGGTACTGAGCTCCTAAAGATGTCCAGATCTGAAGCTATGATGTTTATTCTCTATTTTCAACTTTCCAAAATACAACTCATGAGTGCTGCAAGATAGGGCTGTCAATCTCTAAATATAACAGGGGATTCATACCCTGTTGTCCACCGGTTTCTGCTTTTCTGCTTACCAATCCACGATATAAATTAAATGCCATGAAACTGTTTATTATCTTTTTTTTTTTCCATTCAGATTCTCTGGATGCATTCTTTGCTGCTAATTTTATTTCCCCCAGTATTGCCTGAAAGGAGGGAGGCAATTACAGGTACATTTATTAAACTAAGTATCCTTTTCAATTACACTCATACTGAGCTTTGGAAGTTGACAGTTTGGTCTTTATTATGGAAAAATAGGTTTTACAAGGACATATTGAAATGGAATGATAATTTGGGGGGAGAGGAGGGAAGGGTTTTGCTGCTTGTGGCTACCTCATTACATGGCTGAGATTGCAACTATTTGTAATGCTGTCTTTGTACAACACACAGCACCAGTCTCAGCATTGTTCAACATGCTTCAGACACAGATTTATTACCCAGAAAACTTTAATAGTGGTAAATATTTCATTTATGGCTTCATTTAAAAATATTAATCTAATAGCAAGGCAGATGGATGGAAACTAGCTTCCATTTCCTCTTGCAGGGTGTTATGTGATGTTGCGAACACGGCTGTCTTCAGCTAGGAATATTGGTCTACTGAGGTCAATACAAAATGCAAATTCACTTCAATGATACAAAAATCAATTCTTAAAATCTGTGATGTCCCCGAACCTTTCAAGACAGTTTATTCATGTCAGTTGATGAAGCCCCATAAAGCTGCTGCTTCATGTACAGAAGACACTCAACCAAGGTGGAAGAGCCAAGAGTTCACGGAAGGAAGAAAGAAATGTAAATACCTTCAGCTTTCTTGTGTGGTTGTTTTTATAAGACTAATGACCACATGCAGAAGTACAACATGCAATTCAATAGAAACATAATGACCTTAAATGGGATTTTGTCCATCTTTTAATAACTGAATTTTTTCCACCCATGAAGAAGCATCAAGGGTCACACCAGACACAGCTACTGCTGAACATCAAAGCCAGTCTCTCAAAAGCTCAGTGTGCATCAAACAAATAATTGATGCAAAAAACGAGGACTGACTCATCATATTTTGTTGGAGTAAAGGGCATTCAGCTGAATCCCTGGAGAAATTTTACATTGCAAAAACTGAACTATATTCACTCTTCTCCCCATTTATTCAGTTCAGTCTTTCAACTAACTCCAAGACAGTTAAAGCTTTTCAATAAAGCCAAAAGTGAACATAAACAACTGAGTGAGTTTCCATAATGAGGACACCCACATCCATTGCATGGTAAGACAGTGCCCTGTCACAGTCAAATATCACAGAAGTCCCTATGCCTGTGCCTGCAGGAAAGGATGGTATTAAACTACTGCAGTACTCCTCCAGCACACAAACTTCAATCTTAAATGATCTGAAATGACTGAGGTATTTAACATATTTTTAGGTTTCCATATCTGTAACTCCTGCATGCATGTTTTGACTCCCTTGTAACAGGAAAATGTAGAATTCCATTGACAAGAGTGCCGTGGGAACCAGATAGTTTTTCAGAGGATGGTTATAACAGAGATGATTATTCAGTTATCAGCATCAAAAACAGGACTTAAAAGAATACACATTGGTGCCTGCAGAATACTATCTCAGTAGCAGCTTTCATGATCCGTCAGGAAAAGAAAAACATACCCACTGAAAGCCATGGAAACCACTTCTAGGAAAGAGTCAACAAATCCTTTTTGTCAAGTCCTTGAAGTCTGCCAAGAGCTCTAATATAATTAGCAAAGGTTTCTTTGAGAAGGCATGGCAATCTAGGAGTTACTCTTTGGGCTGAGATTAAACAGTTGAGAGCCGATTCTGTGACTGCCACCATTCTAGGGAGCGGTCCTGGGCAACTCCATGTGCTCTCCTCTAATTTTGCTAGGATCAAGGGAATAAAGCCAATTGTGACAGTTTGAGAAACGTGCCTGTGTCTGCCCATGAGTTTCTGTAGCTTTTGAGCAGCTTTTATCCTCACATCCTTCCAGACAAAGTAAAACTTCCATTCTGGAACAGAAACACATCACCAAGGGAAAAAAGCTTAGAAAACTAGAACATGGTTGTTGTGAGGCTGTTGACATCAAACACTCTTCCAAAAGGAGGCATAAGCAAGAAGGATGCATTGGTCATGATCACCTAAAGTATCAGCATACAGATATATATGTATTATATACATGTATTTTTATCCAAAAACATGGCATTCTGTAATACTTTTATCTTTTGTCCTCCCCATCCCCAAAAAAAGCAAACTTGGCTGAGCATTTCGCAGGCCCAGTTAAAACCAGTGCTGGCAACTTGACCACCAGCTGCACCCCAAACAGCCCATTTATAAGCAGCTGAGCTGAACCCCAGCTGTGCTATGTCAGTGCTACAAACCCAGACTTGAAATGCCTTGATAAGACTCATAACACATCAACTGCATTTTGTATACTGCATTCTGCCCTATATCTGTGCAGAGCAGTTACAGTTTTTCATGAGACTTGGGATGCAACAAAAGCCCAAGGGGTCCTTTTTCACACTGTTCAGGTCAGAGCCTGCAACTGAAATAGAGAAATATGAATAAGAAGGTTTACAGCCTGAAAAATATTGCATCTTTTTGTTTCATAGCTGCTGTGGATGAACTCCTAAACAATGTCCCTTATTGACAGAGAACCCCATTGTTGTGTCCCTACAATAAATTAACCCATTGCAGTACTTCAGTGAATGATCAGTCCCTTTACAACCAGATTTATTCTACAAAAAGCTAAGATAAGGAATAAGCTTGTACATTTGGAAGGGCTCTAGACACTGAATACCATCAGTGTGATACATTTTCAGGAGAATTTCTCACAGAATACCCAGGGGAATAGAAGAAAGCACTAAACTCCATTTAACTACAGGATATAATCATACCTCTCTACCTCATCTTTACTACAGCACAGCACTTAGAAATAGCCCAATAGAATAAATATTTTGTCCATTATTTAGACAGAGGATAGACATATGGAAGTTTTTCTTTTCCTTGCAGCCAGTCCTACTTTAGTTATGTAAAAACACTACAGTCCAACGAGTTAAACACTGGCAGACAAGCAGCTATAGCAGAAACACAGCTGGGAACAGCCACATCCCAATCCTGCAATGTGTTTATCTGCAAAAAGTGAGAAAGTTACCACCCACTGTTGGCTTCATTGTTCTCATTTCCTAATTTGGAGGGAGAGAGCACAATATTATACAGAAATAGATTTGGGGGGGAAAATAAAACAAACAACACATTTCTTAATTCTAGGCATTGGGTATGAGAAGGAATGGCAATTAGAACAAATTATCTAAATGCCTCACTAGTGTTGGGAGGTGCATTTTAATACAATCAAATTATTGCTCTAATATCAAAAGATGAATTTGTTCTTTATCACTAGACATTAATTTGGTCAACTATTACTTCCAATTTCAAGCTGAATTAAAAACATTTGTGGTTTTCTTCTGAAATCTTCAAATGAACATCTGTTTTCCTCAAAGCCTGCTAATAGCAATCGAAGGAGTCTCCAGGTATACTGCAGGTATACTCCCTTTGTTCTTTTTTTTTCTGCACAAGGGTTTTGCTAGCCTAATTAACTCACATGCATCATCCCACTTTGCAGGAATGACAGGCCTCAAAAGCATCGGCAACCAAAAAAATTAAAACCCCAAAGAACTAAACTACACAGAAGAACCACCATGAAAAGGTTAGGAAAGACAAATCAAGGATTAAAGCAGGAATGCCCTACAGTTTACTCATGGCAGGAGGCCGAGCTCTACAATAAGGATATTTACCTTTTCAACATTACAGAAGAGCTGCACAATGCAAACCTCTCCATCCTAAGAACTGTCTTTTAAAAAAACATACAAAGCTGAATGAAAGCTAAGACTAATTCTAGGAAATACACTTGCATCCTAAAAATCAAAAAGTTGTTTTGAGGTTGGCCAGGTAACCAATGATCAAGGCGGGACAGTATTTTCTAAAATAGTTTTGTTAATTGTCCTAGATGGGGATAAAAACCTGCAGCTTAATTCATCAAAAAGAGTTGGCATTTTAAAATCTTCCCACAGATACCAGAATCCCAAAGGCCAAGCCTTTTCTTTACCCATCAACCTCTTTACCCTTCCTCATCTTGAGTTGGTCACAAACTTTTAAAAGTGGTAGCTGCGCACAAATGAACAGGATCATGTGACATAGTCTTCACAAAGCATATAGTCAAATTTATTCCAAAGTACAGACAAACTCATTGAAATTTTCACAGCTGAACATGCCCTTATTGAATATTTGGCAGAAAACTGCTGAAATCCATTCTATGTCCACATCATTAACTTGTGCTACGGTTTTATTCTTCACTGTCTGAATCCACTTATTCCCAAAACCCAGATGACTTTGACCCTGCAGGCTGACACCAACTTAAATATTTCTATTTTGTTTGTGTCCAAAAAACACTGACTGAGGTCCTTCTGCTAGGTGTCATCTGCCCCATCAGACAGCTAAGATCATACACCCATACACTTTAAACACATCCTTTCTTACCCTTAGGGGCTTTACATCTTGGGCCACAAACTAGAAATGGTTGCTACAGGAGTCTGTGGAGGCAAACATTTCCAACAGGCTCAAATTAATAAAAAAAAGGCTAAAAAAAAAAAAAATATATATATATATACATATAGAGAAAGAGAGAGAGAAAGAGTATTCTTGCCTTTTCTCTTTAATATTCCTAATCCAACAGATGGATGCTGAGGAGATGTTGCGCAGTAGAGGGTGGCCAGGCTTGCCTATTGTCCCCTAACATTTCCTCCTGCCACTATCACAGACAGAATGCTGGAAATGCTGGCATAACCCAGTAGGGAATTTAAGTTATAATTATTGTTATTTTTCTGAAAACACATTTTTGAGCTGAGTAATCTATTTTATGCCAATTGATCACTAGCTCTAGCTTTCCTTCTCAGTTGTAGCCTCCAAAATACCTTCCTTTTTCTAATAGCAAACAGTTCAGATTCATTTTGTTGTTCCATCTTATCCTGATATGAGCCATTTTAGCTCTTCCATGTAAAGATCATGCTTGCTGCTAAAGCAGCACTCTTCTACCTGAGTGTCCAGCCTGTGAAAAACACTGTTCAGGACTGAAGCTAAAAGAAAACTAAACGAAGAATAATTTAGGCTTTGGAGCCACTTCACTGCAAACATATGGCAAGAAGCAAGCTTTAAACCAGGCATGATTGCACAGGATTAAAAAACAGATGCAATGCCTAAATATCATACAAAGTACTACACGGTCAAGGTCAGAACTGCAGCTGATGTATGCAAGTCAGCATTCAGTGTGAGAAGCAGCCTAGCACTCCACTGCTTGAGAGAGGAATGTTCTGTAAACAGACTGGTTTGAATTCAGCCTTTTGTGACAGCCCCATGCACACACACAACACTGAGGATCCAGGTAACAATGACAGCAAATGAAGGCATCATCATATTCTCTACTTGACTTGTAAGGTCTGGTGAACTCCTGGGAAGAGGCCAGGGTGTATTTCTAAACTCAGGCTTGAAAATCTACTCAAGGCAAAGAGAATATGTCTACATCCTCATCTGGAACTCTTGTCTAATAAATACATTCATGCACAGAATGCACCCACGTCCTTGTATTATGACTTAAGAGCTCACTCTCAGACAATTTAAACAGAAGGAACAAAGACTGCAGAATAATTACTACATATGTATGCCTAAAGCAGTAATATACAGGTGTATTTGCTAATCTTTACCTATTTTCTTCTCAAGAATTTAAAGTCTGTTTGGTTAAGGCTCTTTTAAATGCATTTTTAATTTAATTCAGTAAAAATATATGTAAAAATACACATTATTTAAGTACATGTTTAAACATATTTAAACATATTTTACGTATTTACATATTTAAACTCTACAGAATGTTTAATGCATTCATAATGTCTATTTAATATGAAAATACTACATCTAAGATATAATACATTTTAAAGTATGCTTTCATACATATATCATAGTTCATGCATATATCAAAAGTAGTGCTCAGATATCTGTAAGAAAATGATGAATGATATCCAAATGCATTAAGCACATTATTACTTCAGATAAACAACTCTTAAATTATTCTGATTTATTATTCAATTTTGCTAGAAAGCATATTTACAAAAAAAGATAGGGTTTTAAGCCATGAAACTGAATATAAATCATTAACCAGACAGCCACACTTTTCTCACTCTGAAACTATTGAACTAGAAGTATTAATATGGCTTAGAAGTATAACTGATGGTGAATTTTTAAACTTGCCATTACGAAGTGGCAAAAGAAATAGAGAAATGTGGTGTAGAAGCTCATTTACACACTAAGATTTAATAATATTTGTACATTACTCCAGTACAACTGAAACCCTTAATGAAGCCTCCCCAAAGACTGACAAACTTTAGGCCATTTCGGGCACAAAGTTGAAAACAGAGCATAAGCAAATTGTATCTCTTGTAGAGCTTTTTTTTTCTTATAGGTTCAAAGCCACTTTAAAAAGGAGGTGATGATCCCAATTTGGCAGATGGGAACAGAAGAAACAGAAGCAAGATAAAGCAATTTCCTGAAGTTAGACTGTTAGCGTTCAGGAACACAATCACAGGCGGATTATATGAAGGTGCTTTTATTGAAGAGCTCTGGGAGTCAGGGTACAAACCCAAATCTGACTTTGACATGGATTCAAAATGCATACATATTTATACTCTAACATTATATAATTACCTATTGTTTTATTGTATGCTCATGATCTCATCCCAGATATTATTCCCGTGATCTTTATTGAATACCTTACACTTTCTTTCTCATGATTCCCGTTAATCACTGTTACTACTAAACAGTCATCATGTTTAACTTTTAACAAGAATCACATCATTTATCAATGCACTTAATCATATCATTTATCAATGTGCAGGTGCAGTTTCATACGATTTACCAAAAACAAAGCACAATCATAGCAGGTGCAGTTCTGCATGATCTACTACAAACAAAGCACAACATTCTCTTTCCGTGGCCTACCAGGCCTACCCTGCCTCCCTGAATATTGCTCGCAGTTCCTACAATTTTAGAAACATTGTGAACAAGACCCTCTGGCACAGCCTGGGACAGAAAGCTCTGTTTCTGTGTCAGTGACCAACCAGAAAACTTCAGGTGTGAAGATGAATTAAACACCTCCTTTTAAACACCTCCTTTTAAACAGAGGTGCAAAGAGCAGCCACTGCTTATGGCTGTCCATAGGAACTTGTTTGATCTTCAACACATTTTAAGGAGCTGGTCAGTATCATTAGGTGATTTGTACAAAGGGGAAACTAAGGCACACGGCACAGTGATGGCCTGCCCGGGTCCAGGGTCAGCCAGCAAGCGAGCCACAGAGCTGGGAACTAAAAACAAGGCAGCTCAGCCCAGTCAAGTGCCAAACATCTCAGCTCAGAACACATACCAAGGACACACAGTGCTGAAATAAAACTCCAGATCGGTTATGTATGCCCTGCTCAAAATTTGGGTTTTTTTTTTTCTTAGGTACTCATTTATTTTTCAAGTCTCTATATTTAAGAAACAGAAGTATTTCTTCTCACCCCCCTCAAAAATATACAGAAAAGAGTATGTAACCAGATAGAGAATGCGTGTAACCAGATAGATAATTCACAAAAAAAGTCCTAAACTGCAAATGAAGTTTTAAATATTTGAAACCCACGTACTACCAGTCTACTCTCTATTACAATGTAATACATTATTCATCTTAATTGCAAGTATCTAATTTCCAATGTAATGCCAATATTCCCATAAGCATGAAATATCCTTCCTTTGATTACAGATTTTAAAATATATATTTTATTGGGTTAACTGATGTCTACTCATCAATTACTCATTCAAACGTGCTGAATAACCTTGCTCTTCCATACCTCTGTTTAGGTCTAACTGGCAGATAATATGGAAAGGAAGATCAATGATGGACAGAAGTGAACTGTTCCATACCACAAGTTGCCCAGGTCTTTAATCATCACCGTTGTCAAAGACAATGTAACTAAGAAAATCTTTAATCATTATTAGTAAACTTGATGAGTATAGAAAAAAACTAAATTGTAACAGGCAGAACTTGAATGATGGCAACTATCAGTCATTAATGTTTCAAACTGAAAGGCATTTTCCATGTATCATATATTACACCAAATTAAATACGTGTCAGACAGTCAAATAAAGGACATTGATTCATTGATAGAAGCCCCAAAGACAAATAGTGCATCTGAATGAGTCCATCAGTCTTTACAGAGTTATTTAAAACAGAGTCACAGTATTTAATGAAAGGTTGAATTTGTCTTTGGCTGGTTAATGCACGCTGTTCCCAGTTCAAATCAGATGAGAGTTTAAGAAACTTATCTGAGGTCATTTCTGTGCTACATCACTTTTCTTCTGGTCATTTCTATCCAGTAATATTCTTTTGCATTGTTGCCCACTTTGCTTCATCACCTTATGATTAGGCAAGTTGCAGACATACTTTATCCTCCCTTTATTCAATTTCTTGGTATATTTAAAAAAAAAGCAACTCTTTTCTAGAGCTCACCAATGGGGTCAGTTTGCAGAACAACACAGACAAAGCCGCAGTACTTCTACGTTAAGTAAAACAACTTGAACTCAACTTGAACTTGAGAGGAATTCTCAAAAGCCAAGGAAAACTAGTAGAAAGAAGAACTTAAATGGAATCGTATTCAGCAAGATGATTAATAAAAGGAGCTGTAATAGAAATACTCTGAGCAACAAAGAATCTAGAGACAGCTGCCTTTGAACGTTTTTTTTTGCCTCATAGCACAACAATAGAACATTCTTCTCACATGACATTAGGCAAACAAACTTTATTACAGAAATCATCAAGATCAAGAATTTAGTGAGCTTTAAAAGAAAAATAACTGACACTAATTCAGATAAAATACATGCAGAATTTAAAAAGTTATTATAATAAATATTTTGGAAGTGATTGCAAATCTAATGCTGCAGGTCCTCTCTCAAAAAAGAGTATCAGCAACTTTAGCAGGTGGGTTTACCTCCAGAATTCTCCTGATTTCCCTTGGCCCATGTGGTGCTGGGCACCAGCAAAGCTTAATTTCATTTCATTTCCCAGCTAGTACATCTCTGGGATCTGGCTGTGGCTATTCTGCAAGGACTTCAGAGCACCAAGCATCAATTCACCCATCCCAGGACATCTGAGGCCATCAGGAAGGGAGAACTGAGATCACAGTGATTCATTTCTTGGGTCTCAGCAATTGTCTTATGCACTCCAGGGAATGCAGGGGTAATTTCAGATGTATGAGCAGCCTGCCACTCTGATCATCTCTCAGGAGGTAATTACTTTTGGTCAATACCAACTTATTTGCTGCAGTCTGGCAAGTGTTTGCCTAAAAACAGCACACTGATAAAAAGTGATGACCTTATTTGCCCACTATTGGGGAAGGAACACTGTCCCCACTACACCACTGCTGGGAATTCACTTTCCTAGGGAACTGCGAGCACCAGCAAGGAAGTCTGGGACTTCCTTGAGAAGAAAAGGGTTAAGAGGAGGGTTTTCAAGGCCTCTAATTTGAACTCCTTTTTTAGGAATGAAAACTTGGCCCTGGAAAACGAGTGCAGTCTGGCGTAGCAAAAGGTGCAGAGGCTGTCTCAGGTTTGAGCTAATGTAGATGTCAGCACACAGACCAAAGGAGCAGAATTTCCTGTGGCCTCATAGAAGCACGAACTCCTAAGTCTTTAAATGTCCAGGGTCTGAGGGACAAAGGGAATCCAACCCTGTGTTACAGTTGCAGTAAATTTTTATTTCTACCAGTTGTGACAAAAAACCCCAACCTTTCAGTATGTGACACAAGGGTAAGAGATGCTACAGCGCTTCCCTGAGCCTGCAGTCAGCACAGAAGAGTAAAGTGGCACTGGGAATTCTCCTGGGCCCTTTCTGACTGTGCATTTTTAGAACCTACAGCCCTGGATGCATTGGTATCAGTACAGGAAAAACCTGATCACAGAAATTAGGAGCGTTACTTAAGCACGTGTTCTGCTCCAGACCAAGTGCTAGGAGTTCATCCATTCACACCCTCATAACCATCACTTTTCTTCCACACACGACAGAAAGAAGGTCTTTGTGATGTGTGCTCTGCTATGTAAGGCCCTAGAGTCATCACCTCATCTAAACTGTCCCTCCTCTAAGATTACCTTGGGGTTTTTTTTCCAATGACATTTATATGTGATTGACAAACTGAGTTGATTTTAAGAGTCAGGGAGTCAGATTTAACCAATTTTCAATTGATATATAACCTAAGCTTTTGCTATAATGCACTAAAAACCAAGTCATCACAACAAAGTAAACTGCAGCAATGGAATTATAGTGTTCTGCTTTATTAATAGAGGGCTCCATTTCACCTGATTTCTCTTACACAATAACCACATGGCTCAGCAACACAAAACAAACCCATTGCTAAGCTGGCTTAAGTCAACAGTCCAGCTCCTTGATTTCTTAGAATCAACAACAAAAAAAAAAAAGTGCAAAGCCTGTGACATTCACTGACAAAGAGATAAAGCATCTGAATTGCACTTTATTGTTGAAAGAACGTGAAATAATGATAGCCCTACTACAAATGAAGTGATAGAAAGGCCTGAAAGAATATTCCAAACTGCATGTGTGTGAGACAGCTGCATCTGTAAATGACCCTGCATCCAAGTATTCCCTACTGATCTGCTTCTCCCACAACCCGGCCGAGCTATTGTGGGCAACAGAACAAGGCTGTGTTGGCTGCTTGGTTTCTTTGACATCTAAAGGCAGAAAGTATGATCTGATCCTAAGTGTGACTTAAATCATTCATAAATTAATATCAAATTCTTATTATCAATTTTCACCGAGAGACATGCCATTAAGTAGAACTCCTAGCATTTTTCAATCGTCTAATTTTCTCAAAAAGGAGAATTTTCATGGCTAAAACTGGTTTTGACCCTATAAATAAGGATCATCCATCCAATTTCAAGATCTAGTCCAACAAAGGAAGTGTGGAAGTCTCTGTTATGCTTTGTTAATGTATTATTCCAAACCAACTATTGAGAAATGCAGAGCCTGGGAAACAAGGATGAACTCTAGGATCACTTCAGAGAGGGAATAATTGTAGACCAAACAAGGTAAAGCAGAACCCAAATTTCAGAGGAAAACAGAATATTGCTCTTACCAAAACTCACACCTTTTATTGGACAGAGGACTTTACTGGCTGCATTTATTGATTTTTCTATCAAACCCCTAAATTAAAATATTTTCTTACAGTCTGTCTTATAGTCTATGCATATAAATTCATACTCACACTATCCAACTACAATCCAAGTCTACATGCATTACTTTTATTATATCCAGGGATAGCAAATACACAAAACCAGAAGTTCCATTCTACATAAACATGTATATAAAACTTGCTTGCCAATTTGAAGAAACTAATTTGTAACCTTAGCAACATAGCTAATGAACCAGATTTCTATTGGTAGTATTTTTAATAGCTTATATCATACTTCATTTGCTAATCTTGAAGGAAATTTACTATTTACTGGTAGAACTAGCAGCTAACTCAAACCCTTCTCATTGAATTACATTTAAAATTCACTATTTGCTTATAAATATTTAAATTAAATACAAACAGGATTCTTGCAAGGCAAACCAAATCACTCCCAAAAAACAAATACAAGTCTCTGCATGCTCTCTCCAAATTTATCGTTTGCTTTCCATCATAAGTTTGCCTTCTCAATGCTGTAGAGTTATATAATAGAAATACAGATAAAACAGCAGAACAACAGTTCCAGCAATATTCAAATTATGAGAAGCAGAAGATTCAAGATGGTTGCTGAACCCCTTCCCTGCATGACACACTTTTTCTTAGACATCAATGGATATCCCCAAATATTCATCTCTCTATTAGTATTAATGTCTTCTACACAAAACAAGCCCTCAATTTTCAGTCTCTGCAGTTTCAGATTTCTATTGATCCTTGAGGGCTTAAGGGTAAAATTCATCCTTGTTTAGACAGCCTCCACTTAATCCTGCTGACCTACTCAAGAAATGAGATATAATGGTAATATTAACATTATGAATCTGCAGATGGCATTTCCTCTAATTCTATCAAAATTGTGTGACTCTGCAGACCCTCTTGATGCTCTTTAGCCTGTTACGAACTTATTTTTTAAGCACCATCAAGAGCCCTCAGCATCACCTTCTGAAATCTCATCTTTATACTTTCTCTTTTGCTACTGTCCCACGAGGTCTAATTTTGTCTTTGATGCACAGTCAATTTCTTCCAAATATTTTCTCCCAAATGATTTAGAAGACTTTCAAGGGAACAAGAGAAAAAACAGCTCCTTTCTTGCTCTCAGAAAAAAAAAAAATCTGCTCTTGTTTTGAAGAAAACTACAATAAATACGCAAGCAGAAGGCTGTTCATATAGATATCTTAGAGTCTCCTTTGACTAGACACTCTTACTTTGAGAATTTGAGAAAAGACAGATGGTCCTCATGTGTGCCTGTAGAGTTCTTGTTTTAGCATCAAATAAAAGGGCTGTCCTCAGAAGAAAGAGCAATGGAGAGCACTTCAAAAACCCAGTACAGACCAGGTGCAAAAGTGGCCATTTGCACTTGCCACAGATCCACTGAGAAATTCACTGCCATTCTACACCTTGTTCAGCCTCACTGTGGTCCTTGACACCAGGAGCCTGGTGACATGCCCTGGTGGAGCTAAAGAGACTGAGTGGGGACACAGGGCAAAAGGGAAATATCTGTTTTATCACCAGGTTTGGAAACCTCTCAAAGCAAGAGCATTTCGAGTGTCGGAACAGAGAAGTTTTACAGCGAGCACCAAGAGGAAAGCAAGGTCAGACTCAAATGAGGGGACTGGCACCAAAACTCTGGCTACCTTTGCTGCCAGAATTCTGGATGAATAGGCTCTACTTTAACCTTTCCAGAAGCCATACTGCCAATAAACAGCAGCAGGAAATGCACAAACCCAGCCATTTTGATACAGTTCCCTTGCGCATTGGAGAACTTCATGTACTCTTGTCAAGAGCAACAAAGAGCTAGAGGGAGTTTGCATGGGATTTTCTTCAATAATATTTTGACATGCTTTAGGAGATTCAGCTGATGAGTGGAAATTCCCTACTTGAATGAGGGCAAGACACCTGTGGCACTCCGCTACTCCATTCTCTATTACTCTTGTCTCACATGCTGATGATGTTAGTTTACCTGGCTTTTTAGAAGACAAACACCATTCCCTTGCCTCCATTCTTGTGCAGGACCAGAGGAGAACAGCACAAGACTGAGGGACAGCATGCACAACAACAAACAGGCTGGTTCAGGAGAAGGGCAGTATGTCAGAATCCCTAATTTTCTCCCTAACATTAACATACTGTATGGAAACTGGTCATTCTAGATGAATGAAGAATTTGTTGATTAACAAAAAGGGTTTTCAAAGTTTTCTCAAACACTCATTATGTGGATAATTCAAACCCAAGACATTGACACAAACATCTGACTTGCCCAGTCATCTAAACTACCCCATCCACTTAGCTTGCCTTGTTCTCGTCACTTCACTCTCTGATTTCTTAGGATCACTGGATTTTATCCTCATGCTTTTGCTGTGACAGGAAGAAGTTATCTCTGAAATATTCATATAATTATAAATTTGCTGCAAACAGATTCTCCATATCCAAAATCTTGCTCTAGAAGATTAGCAACTGTTTTAGGACTGCTTATATTAACAAGTAAATAATAAGCATTAGCAAAAGCAGTGGCACACATGCTCTGATTGTCCATACTGCTTTGTCCTTACTGAAGCATCTGAAACATTGCTCTATTCTTATTCTTTAAAATTCATTTAGTCTTTTTAAGAACTCGAGTACCAAAGTACTTTTCTAGCTCACAATCTTTTGTTCTTTGTTTGGTGGGTTGTTTTTTAATTATTCCAAGTCTCCATTGCTAGGTCTCCTGATCCTTCCACAAGCAGCTGACAGTGATAAACAATGAAATCCAGAGCCCTTGGGAAGTTGCTGCATCGTAGCTGGAATACTTTGCTGAAGTGATGGTGATTCCAATAAACAAACAGGCATAATAATTTGTAAATCAATACCAGAGTAGGAAACTGAGAGGTTCCATTATGCTCCAGAACCATTAGTCTCCTGATTTAACTGTTTGCCCACAGGCACTGAGGGTGTTCACAGCTCCAGTGCTGTGGTCAAACAGTTCACTGTGTTCACTTTTAATTACATCAGCCAGCATGAAAGCTTCAGTGGTTTAGTGAGGTCTTGTGGGTTTTTGTGGTTTTGGAGAGGTTTCTTTTTAATAAATTTTTGGTCAAAGTGACAAGAATTTACTTGAGCTTTGTACATAAGCAAAGCTCCTGGACACAAAAAGACTGGGTCATTACCTCTCTGTAAAGATTTATATATACTGTTAATTCTAATTTTAGATTACCAATTATAACAGTGCAAACATATCTCATGAAGTGCCTATGTAGATCATTTTAACATCAGCAGCACTATTATTTACTGCAAGGATAGCTGAAACTCTTTTATTTACCACAACTAGTGAGTTAAATCCATCACAAAGGGAAACTCTGGAAAGGGGAGTAAAATAAAAGGAACAAGAGAAAGATAAATTCTCCGGCTAGAAAAGCTGAATTTCATTTTTCAAAGTAGCAAAAAGCAGACCAGAGATAAGGCTTATGCACACCACATTGTGGCCACATCGATGTGACTGCTATACCCCTGACATATGAGGCAGCTGCTATCAGCAACACAAGCACCAGTACAGCCAGGTTGATTTAAACACATCCATAGATTTCCTACTTAAAAGACTATAGAGCTCAAGAGTCCCTTTTACCTTCTCAGTAACTTCTAATTCCACATAGCCAGCCAGGCCTTTCCTCTGCAGATGCCAGGAGGACCAGCCATGAAATGCCAAAATTGACTATTCAGCCTCAGGTTATTCACAAATTTGTTGATGCTTTGACACTGCCACTGAGTCATTTCATTCAGGATTGCTTTCCTTATCATCTGGGGCTGCAGCATTCCACAGATTTCATCTGGAAATCACAAATAGCAGTTTCTGCTCAAGTCACCATTAAACTGTGGAGAGTTTTGGGACTAAAGCCTGGCTGATGTTATCACTCACACCAAAGCATTCCTCGTGTTCCCTAAGAGATCTCTGTGCTTTTCCAGGATACAGTTTTCCCCTGCTCACTCATAGTAAGGGTTTGACCTTTTTTTTGATTTTACTTTTTGTGTCTTCATCATTCACAGCAAACTCAGGGCTGATGAGCCTCAGTGAGGTAGTTTTTCTACACTGTTCCTGTTCCATTTGGTCAGCATTGCAAGTCCCCTGCATGAATAATACCCAATTCCAAAAGGCTTTTAGAGACACAGTTCTTCACCCAGTCTATGCTGAAAGGCACCAACACTATTTGCAAATATCAGTAGAACATATCAGAAATGTGAATGTTCTTAATGAGCTGAAACAGAAAAACCCTGAAGAGCTTGCACTCTTTGGTTCATTTCTGCTCCAATATCTTTATTCTCCTTTTCAGCAGCATAAAACACAAACATTTACTCTCTGTTCTTCTGTATTTCCAGACATACAAATTCCTTAAGTGACTCACTTGGGCATGGCATAATCTGCAAGTTGTACGTGTGTGTGTGTGTATATATATATAATACATACAGTACATACATATTTTTTATATTTATATTACATAAGCACGAATTTTACTCAAGCATGCTCAACACTATAGCTATTAATTAGCTATGAATAGTTCTATTAATAGCTATCAATTGGCTCTATTAAGTAATTATTAATTAATTGTATGGGGGTTTAGGGTCTTGATTTTATTACTATTTTGTCTCCTTGGTATTATTTCTAGCACTTCTGCATGCCAGAGATTTTTTCAAATTGGACAGTTCCACTGCTTATTTGCCCTGGATGCTGTAACCACCTTATTTACACAGGGGCATTCCCAGTGTTAGGGTGCCTCCTGTTTATGGGAGCCATCAGGGATGAGTCTGTCTTGAACTGCACACTTTTATTAAGAATTCATAACTGTATCCAGGCTGAAATGCTCTATTTGCTAGGTGGTTCTTACTCTCAGTCAAGATGCATTCAGAACTGACATTGATTTTTAAAATACCTTGAATGCTAGTATAGTTTAGAAAATGATCACTGTGGTGCAATGAGTTTTGTTTGGGGGACTTTTTAACGTGTTGATGTACATCTCAAAATAATCTTTATACTCTTTAATAAAATTATGGAAAAACTTGTTAGGGAACTTGTAACATTTTCAAGTCAATATACTTCCATTAAACACAAAAATTCATTGTCATATGCCAAGGCTTAAGTTTTTTCCCCTTTACATTATTATCTAAAAATAATTTTCATGTGATTTTTTTCCTTTGGAAAGCTGGAAGCAAAATATGAATTATATATCAAGACCAATCACTCAAGGTGCTTTCCTAAAGAGTGTCCTTGGAACCCAGTTGCTATTGGCACACACATTAATAAAGTGCAAAGCTTTTAAATCTGATTGCTTCAAGTTAAATGGATGGGTCAGTGCCAAACAAATTGATCTCTTTCACAGTGCACGGTCTATAGCAAACTATAACACCATAACAATGAAAGGACTCAATTCAATAGATAAAATCCAGATTTTTAAAGTTACCTGAGTACCCCTTTAAATGCTCTGTAGGAGTGTATGTACAAGCTGCATTGTTTACCTGAAACTAAAGCCAACACACACTATTCAAAGAGAGCTTTAATATTTGACACAGCGTGTAGGGGTTAAAGGCTGTATGTCTGAAAAAAGGATCACTGGAGTGACAGGACAATCAGATCTCTCAAATGAAACAACCAGGGGTCAGTGGTGGCAAAGACATACCTGGCAGTATCAAATGAAAGGATGACCTTTTGGGCAAGTTCTTGGTTTGACATTTAGAACTTCAATCCCTCTTTCAGGTGAACTCAGTAAATTGCCTACTTTCTCTGTAACCCCATGCCCCAGCTGGTAAAAAAAGGGACTAATGACCCTCTACCTCCACATTTCATGTTCTGTAATGATAACCATTAGGTACCTGTCTCAACAGAAAGAGATCAACCTTGGAAATTGATCTTTGAATAAAAGCTATGAAAACATAACTTAACAAAACCCTGACCAAGCAGTGAACAAAAGCAATGGAGAAAACAGCAAATCTCTGTACAGAAACCTGATTATACTTCCTTCTCTGCAAATTTCAGCATGAAGACTTATTCAATAAAAAGGTATTACTAAAAATGAAAACTATCAGAAATTATCCTTAGGACACAAAGTCCTTCCCCACAGAGGATACTGTCAGAGCTGCTTTTATTCCCTTAGCCCTCACACTGCAAAGGAAATGCTCCAAGACCTGAAAAACCTTCTTTTCTCTCTTAAGAAATGTTGCACATAGCAGAAAAAGCTGCAACAAAAACATGTCCTTTCTGCTGTCTACCAATATACAGCTTTGACTGGAGGACAGCACACAAAGCAGCTGCCCATCAGATAAGAACTGAAAAGACAAACAGAGCTCACTCCTAATTTGTCACCCTGGAGCTCACACAGCACCCATCCAAACACGTGATGTAAACCCGAGCCAGTGCTCCCACTGCCAGCCTGTCCCTCATTCCACATGTCCAGTGCCTTCCAGCCTTTGGAACCTTTGAGGACATCTTCCACACGTCTGCCCTCATAAGAATTAGAAGATCTCACCACATACCTTTGAAGTAGTTTCTTCTTACCCTGTTTCTCTTCCCTGAGACCAGGAAGTGTTATAGACCTGTCCTTTCTCACTCTCTTCAGGTCCCTATACCTATCACCCCATTCTTCCTCTCCCTTCCACCTGCAGACCCTCTAACACATGGTTCACTTGACTGAAACTGTTCCTACTGACATTCACTTTTTTAGCTGCACTCTAAACTTGTTACTGTCTCCTGCTGGACTTGCTGGATGCTTTTAATAGAGTTGATCATATTTCTTCTTGATAAACCTCTTCCCAGCACCTCTCTCCTGGTTTTCCCCTTATGACACTCCAGCACAGTCTCTCCAGGGAATACCTTCTGTGAAATTCTCCAAGTTCCCAAGGAGGGTCCCACACCCATTCAACTCTGTAATCTTCTTTCTTTATATTAACTCCATCCAGCAAGCAAACTAGCAGAAAAATCCCCCGTCATTCATATGCTGATGAGTCATGATCTACTTCTCTGAGACATTTTTCATATTCTGGTCAGTCTAAACTGACTGCTTTCAGGATATCCCTACAAGCTTCATGTGGATAAGGAGATTTCTTAACACTCTCCCTTCAAAAGGCAAAGAAAATCCCTTTTTTCAGTCAAAATGGACAGCCAGAATATCAGACCTGCCAATTTGGACTACAACACAGGTGTCATCTTTGACTCTTACTTCTCATCCAGGAAAAACCCAAAATCTCAGAGATTCTTTAGACATAATCTCTCTAATAAACAGGTTTTTTAACCCATCTGTAATGCAGAAATTCCTTTCCCAGCTCTGATGATATTACATATTGATTACTTCCAAGTTCATCTTTCTGACCTTAAGAATCACAAGCTCCTTTCATATCTCAGTGAAACTTCTGCTGCAAAAAGGATCTCTAACCTCTTTCTTTGATCATTTCACCCAACTCTTCATATTGCTTCAACAGCTCCCTTGTTACCTGTCACATCAAAGATATGCTAACGATCTTCGCTTCCAATACCGCACACTTTTCATTCCAATCTTCCAGGTTATTTCTAATTCATCATGAAGATTCTGGCCTTAGTGTCAATGTCCTTCACCTACCCCTATTTATAAAAACATTTCCACAAATATTTTAAAATCCTCAGTTTAGTTTATTTCAGTTTAATTTCTTTTATATTCAAATTGCTGATTTCTAAGATGGTGCAATGAGGACACTATTTGTGTCGTGTAACAACATTCATCATCAATCCCTTTTACTCCACAGATGTCTCTATCTGTCATTTCTTGCACACTGCAAATTCTTTAGGGACACAAATTCATACAGCACCCAGTAAAACAGCATCCCAATTCATAACAAGCCCCTCAAGTACAGCAAGCATAAGCACACCAGTTACAATAGCACCAGGAAAAATAATTATTAGCATAGGACTACATTCCCTTTCCAAAACAGCCCTTAAGCCCTTGCTAGTTTTGTGGTATTTGCCACCCTCCAAGCTAGCAAGGTAAATGAAGTGACACCTGGCACTTTGAGCTGACGACACTCCACACTATTGCTCTGACACAGAACACTCTTTGCCCCAGGAAGAGGCCATCTCCTTGCACAGTTACCACACTGTCCCAAGTAGTAAGCTTAACTTAATCAGATCTAACTGCTTGTCCTTGATGAGCAAGGCTCCCAAACATTTCTCCCCTTGCATTTGCAGAGTGCTCCCTCGACCCTCTATTTTGGATTTTTTAGGAATTCTACTGTTTGAACTGTGAAGGAACAGACATAACATCCAGTGTTGTCTCCTACACAGGGGGCAGAGCCCACCCTCACACCTACACTGGGTGCTGCCTGCCTGGCAGGAAGAGGAACACAGCACCAGTCCTAGGATGCCTTCCTTGGGATTCATCTTAAACCCACGTAAATCTCACCTGAGCTCTTCTCTCACACAGAGCACTAAACTGTGTGCGGCCAGCAGTTAGTAAAGGCTTAAACAGATTTTTTAATTAGTTTGATATTAAAAATAAGTCTTGGGTAAATATAATTTTATTTCACCAGCTAAAAGTTGCTAAAATCCTCCTGTGAAAAGATGCCAAGCAGGTGCAAATTATTACCAGCAATTATTACTCATCCCTTCCAAGGATAATGGCCTTCTTCTGTGACCTCTGGGACAACAAACATAATGAATCAGTGATTTTCGCAATCCAGCACAAGAGGTCTAGAAGTGCATTTTAGGAGAGAGATGATTGTGCAGAGTCCTGTACTCCCAAGTCAGTCCCTGTTCTTAGAAACATTGAAAAGGTCAACCTGTACCTATGGTGTGTACACACTGGTGTTGTAAGTTCAAAAATTTAACATTGAATAATTACAGGATGTACTTCTGGAATCCTCAAAGCCAAGCTTCCCCAGAACAGTCAGCTAAACAATTCACTAAATTTATATGAAAAAGTAAAACTGGAAGATGGTAAATAGCTTTTTTATGGCCATTACTTTTTCTGATTTTTGTAAGGCAAATATTTTCTCATGTGCTCATTTTCTCATTTTCTTCTGTGCTACTTCTGCCAGTGCCTTACAATAGGCAAACACTGGTATAGTGATGCAATGCAACTGCAGGAGCCTATTTTAAAATTAATCATCCATAATTAATTAGTAGTATCTCCTTTCTGATAAATTATACCTAAATTGCAGAAAATTATCCATGCTGAGAATTATAAAGTCATCTACAGCTTTGCAGTAGTTCAGAGAAACATTTTGCATGTATTTATGTATTATAATGACCACAGATATGTCAGAGTATTCAATTTCACTTTGCACTATACTAAAAATAAAAATGCATAGGAACTTTATCTTTAAATTGCACAATGTTCAAGGGGTCACCCAAACAACCTGAAGTGAAATAATTTGGAAAACAGGGCCATGAAGGAGTAGGTGGAGAGAGGGTTAGTTTTTGATAGCCTTGGTTTTTAGTGCCCACTAGATTTGTCCTGTCTGAGCACTTGCAAAAGCCAGCACTAAGTGCTTTAAAGGCAGTACTAAAGAAAGGGTATTGTCTGTGTCCCAGTAAAACACATCTGTTTCCAAATCATTAATAGATCCTGTTCCTTCAAAAAGACCCCAAACATAAATGCAGCCTCACCTGACAAATAGAATCTTCCCTATCTTGAGCTTAAATCTCTTCAGAGCTCTAGATCAGCACATGGAAAATAACAAAAAATGTTGAAAAAAATGGTTTGTGTAAAAAAAAAAATTAGTGAAGCTCACAACACAAATGAATGTTAACTCAAGATATTTTAACAATTTTTTCAGCAAGATGTTTGCTGAAAACACCTTTGGATTTAACATCCTTATGTGTGGACAGCAGCAATACTTTGAAATGATTCATGTTTTAGCAGCTGAACACCTGCAATGAAACGAGGACCCAAAAGTGCACTGAGGATGAAGCATTTGGAGCAGGAGGAAAGCCTGGTTCCTGTACATACAGATTTAATGACATTTAAAAATGCATGATCCTCTACGTATATGCACCCAGTCATCAGATTCAGAACATGAGCAGAGAAATCAGGTTCCTTCACACCAGACATCATTGCTGACACTGAGAGACTTGGTAAAACTGCCACTAAAGCAGTATTTAGACTCAAAAGGGCTTTGTGTACCTCTGGCCAGTGTATCCAATTTCCATATTCTTTTTCTCAACTGACCCATAAAGCCTCACAAAACTGCCATCAGTTGTTGTTAGATATACAAAACTGGATGCAAGCCTCCTGTCTCCCATGATTTCAACATTCAGGTTCAAAATCTCATGCAACATTCTGGTGGAGTAAAGAAAAAAGTAATTTAAAAATATTGCCACCTCTACCTGCAGTAGTAAAAGGAATGTCATTTACATGAAGCAATTCATAAAGTCATTTGTTCAACAATTTCTTCCCCCTCTTCACAGTGTCTACAAATCTATGTAACTGAGTGTTCCAAACACATTTGATTGGGATCCCTGTGAGAATAACCCCATCCCTTGGATTAGTCATAGTGAAGCAAAATGTAGGAGGGTTTGTGTTTTGGGAGGTTTTTTGGCCCAGTGGAAAGAAACTTGCTTCAAAACCAATTTATCCCAGAATGGGAGGGCTTTGTTTTCACTTCGGTTTTAGCAATTCAATGAGGTTTGCTTGGGCTTTAATTATAATTATTATTCTCTTTAAGCACAAAGAGTCTTAGCATATTGAAAATGTCAACAATAGCAGACAAGATTTTAGCTCCAAGGAAGAAACAGAATACCAGAGGAGGATTTAGAAGAAATAAGGCGGGCATAATTTAACTTGAACTATTGAAAGAAGAATGTAGTATTTCTACAGTTCTGTTACCAGCACTCACAAATCACTAGCAGCTCTTTAAACATAGAAATTGCCTTCTAAAAACAGAAGAGGCATAATATTTTTCCCAAAATTATTCAACAATATTTCGAGATGTTTATATACTGCATATAAAACAGAGATATGGACTAATATGTTGAATGTTTGCAATATAAATAAGGGGGGAAAAAAAAGAGAGAGATGAAGTGCTAAGTGCCAGAAAATTAATATTGAACTTTTTTCCTGTTAAATTCTGAGAAGTGAATGTCCCTGGAAAACTATTTCATACAATTGCTTGTGGGTGCAAATTGTTCAAGATGCCATAAATAATTCATTCAGCTCCAGTCAAGTAATAGCATGTCACCAACTGCAGAAGGGAAGAGAGAAGGCTGGAGCACTGTTCTCTAACAAGCGCCAGCTGAGAGTGCTCTGGGAGGAAGGAGCTCGGCATCTTCAGTGGCCAGGATTGAAGGAAGGCTACAAATCACTGTGAAATGATCCCAAAACCCCAAACCACAAGCAGGATATCTGTATTTATTTTAAAGAATCAGTCAGAACACTTAGCAGGAACTAGGGTGAAAGAGAAACAGAGAAGTCTTTGCTTTCCAATGAGGACACTGAGGTGATTATATAAACAGGGTAGAGATAAATTACAGCTGTTTAACACAGTGTTATACTGGAAATTTTTAGCTTCAGCTCAGATTGGAGTTGTTGCAATCCACGTAACCCTTCTGCATTGATAAATCAGTTTTGTATTAATTTTTAAAGTAATTAGTCTGCTCTATTTTATTATAGTCTTCTTTTTTTTTTTTTTTTTTAAACTTGCTTACTATCCTGGGCATGCAAAAAGTTCTGCTTTAGGCTGCTGTGATGCAGGGATATGCCCACAACCTTCCTGCAGTCATCTCACCAGCTTATGGGCAAGGCAGGCTCACAAGGAACTACAGCACTTTCAGAGATCCACCTCAACAAAAACATTTTTCACTTCAGTGGAGCTGCCAAAAATACAAGTAATGCTCAGTTAAAGAATTTGTAAAGCTGATAATGCCTTCTTTTTTCAAGTCAATAACTACATGCAACTGGGTTACAGCCTCCATTTCACTGGTGTTCAAAAGCAAAGGTTGCATATAAATATTGCAAAGAAAGAAGGGTAAAGTCTATGAAGCAATTGATATCACCTATATTTATAAAGGCAAATCCTATTAAAATACATATCCCAAGTAAGCCGTGTGTTCTGTGAAGAATTAAGAAACCAAACCCTCCACAGAGGTCAGGAACGGCACATCCGCCACAGGAAACTTGAGAAGCGCTGAACTACAAGATCTTTTCCTCCTCTTCAGATAGGTTGTATATAAAAAGTACAATGTCTAAACTTACTCACACACAATGTTTCCTGGCAGGTCTTCAGAAGGGCTCCTGGGCCACCTGGAACATCCTGCACAGTTCAGGACAAGCTGCTAGCCGGATTTACCAGAGTGTTTTGAACTCTTGAACGCCCTGCGGAACGATGCCTCCCTGAACTCTCCTGCCCAGCATCCCCATTGTCCGACTGACCTCCCTGTTAGAAAGCATTCCCTGTTTAGCTTCGGGTCATTACTTCCTGTTACACATCCCATGATCACCTCAAATAATTCCTCCTCCTCCTCCTCTGCTCCTGTTTCCTCTCAGTACCTGGCAGCTCTGTTCCCTCAGGCAGGCTGTACATAGCGTGTTCCTGAGGCCTCTCCTCAGAGGTCGTGCTCTCCCATCCTTTCATCATTTTTGTCGCCTCTCTGAACTTTTTTCCATTTATTCATTTCACTGTCCAGCCCTAATGATAAAAGCAATCCATACAAAGAATACCTCTACTTGGAACTGAAAAAAACATATCCATTGCTAAGTGAAAGAGGCAGGTGAATCCTCACTGTTCCAAGGAAGGAGCCTTTTTAGTCTCAGATTCCTGTATCTGGGCCAAAGAAGCTAACAGAAAAGGTAAAAGTGCTAAATCTTCCCATTTCTGAATTATTAGATTTTCTTATCACCTTGCAAGAGGATCACATGCTTTTCAAAATATAAAGTTGTTTTCCTGGCACATATCCTCCTGTTACAATTGAGACAAATATCTGGGATTTTTGCAGATGGAGAAAGGAACATTTTTCTCAACTGTTTAAGGAGGGACATTTTCGATTAGGTTTGCTTCAGTCCCTAAATGCCCTTTTAATGCATAATCTAAGATAGTTAATATTTTATAAATGCATTTACCATCCCTGTTCTGAATAAAGGTTGACTCCAGGTTTATAGCAATACCATTGAAAAGATTTTTTTCCTTCCCCTCACCATTCTTACAATCAAAGAAGTTTCATAGCAAAATACTAAATCTTGCAAACTTACAAAAGGTCAATAATTTCTACTGCAGTAACTCTGACACGTGACAGAACCAGGCACTGAGATATTAAGACAGTTAAATGGGAACCATGCCTAAATAAAAATTAGAGAAGTTGAATTCTTCTACAATTCAAAAGCTTTTCACACATGAGATGGCAGAGTCCCCTAGCTTTGCACATCCAAAATCAGATGAGATCTCTCTGGCCTACCCAAGAGATGATGAGACTGAAACCCAGCTCTGCATTTTTAGGCAGAAAAATATAGCACTTGCAGTATCAAACCAGACAAAATAGACCTTGTACCAGCTTCCAATGGCTGATATCTATGACTTGTGCTAAGAAAAGTCTGTTAAATGTGTTTATTTCAGGTTTCATAATCTAAGCACTGTTCTCATTTTTGTTCTGCATTTCACCAGAGGGTTGGTGTTCAGCACCTGGTTTTCATGAATATAAGCTATTAGCCAACACATTTTAACAAAAATCTGGTTGAAGTTTTTCAGACATTTTTTCCCTACTACAAAATATCAACTCAGCAAAACTGAAAATCTTAATAAGAAGCCTCTTTTTCACATGAAATTTTCCATTTCCAGAAACAGAGCTTTAAAAGCTCTTTGATCTTTAATTTTTTTTCTAATTGGAGTTAAAGAAAAAAGAAAATAAATATTTGCAAAATCTAAAAATAACATCTTTACATTTTCTTCTAGCATTTCTACTTAGATTTTTTCAGAGAACTTTTTTTCCCCAAAAACTGAAAAAAATCCTCAAACAATTTCCAAGGTTTACAGTGAGATTGGTAACAACAGCAGTCAGTATAGAACTATATAGCACCTATAGTATAAAATACCAACTGTAGAATTGAATAAACCCACTGAAAGCACTTACTGCCACACATTGTGAATGATGGGTTTCAGCAAAATACATAAAAATGCATATTTCATTTAAGCTGCAGGTTGTTACTCTAGACTCCCTGAAAATGTGCTGTAGATAATTAGTTGCAGTTATTGACTGAGATATTGAAGA
This sequence comes from Promerops cafer, assembly GCA_013398275.1. Classification (NCBI taxonomy): domain Eukaryota; kingdom Metazoa; phylum Chordata; class Aves; order Passeriformes; family Nectariniidae; genus Promerops; species Promerops cafer. The sequence continues at coordinate 1,255,351 of VZSE01001564.1, read as the reverse complement.
ACTGCAGCCATTGTAACTCTCCACAAGATAAAACTTCAGCCTCTGTCTGGGAAAGATTCTCCCCTACACTCTGCACCTCGTATCTTCAAGCCTTTTGAGAATTCCTTTCTAAGATTTAAATCTTCTCTTATAAAGCTTTTCTGAATCAATCGAGATTCAATATAGGAAGATTGCCAAATAAATTACTTTTCATTTCTGCCCACTGTTAAACTCCTGCAGGGAGCTGGAAATATTATCAGGGTCATTAGTCTTCATGCCTATAATACACAGTGCTTTAAGGTGAAGTGAGTAGTGATAGAGTTTAATACAGTTTAATACTGCCCCTACCCTGGAGACACCTCAGGGTTCGGACAGGGCACTCACCTGACTCACCAAACATCCCCAGAGCCCTGTGTCCTCAGGGGGGACAACTTCCACTCAGCTGGGGTCTCAATAAAACATTTCCTTTTAACCTGGTTTGGATACTTGGTTAGGACTCCCTGGCAATGTGCATTTCTGCTGCAGGCCTCCTCTGAAAACAGCTGACTGAGCTGTGGAGAGCTGCACACACTTTGAGGGCACATAACTCCCTCATTCTTCTACTGGAAATAACTGTGTGTGCACAAACCTGAGAATTTATGCCTGTGCTTAGTCTTTCCCAAACTACCTATTTGCCTCATTTATTTAGGATAAAATTTACCTTGTTATTTAAAAAATCACTGATGAACACAAATGTGTATAATTTACTGAGGCTGTTATAGTAAAAAAAAAAACCCTAATGAGCTAATTTGAGTTGATTTTTTTTAATTTAACAGGCTTTGATGCAGCAAAACTGATAATTGGAAACAGGTCCCATCCACATTTTAATTTCTTAGTTCAGTCATATCCCTGGTTAGTTAAAAAAAATTCAAACCCCTACTTTATTGCCAAAATCTTAGCTAATGAATACACAAACTTAAACTGAGGCTCAAATTCTCATTCTCAACTCTGACATATAAAGCACTGTAAAATAATTCATTATTTAATATTAAGAAAGCTGGATAAAACTAATTAATGCCAAAACTTAGCCCACAGCACATTAATTAAAAGTTTGCCCAACAGCAACCTCCCTGTCTTAATTAGCATCGCTGATTTCAAGAAACCACTAAGAAAAGAAGACAAATACATAATTCCAACTTCAAATTTCATAAAAATCTCTCTGATTCAACTTTCAGCCATCAATAATGTGCCCCTTTAATAGAAATTTGGAGATTTCCACAGCAAAGACAGCTCTCTCAGCCACATTGTTTCGTTTCTAATAGATTGTTGCAGATTTTCTGGTCACTTGTTAAGAGTGGTTGAAATCCAGGACAAAAGTATTGATACAGAAGACAACCAGACAAAAAATAATTACCCCCCACAGAGCTGTATATTATATTATATTACATTATATAATATCTGGCCCATGTTGCCCCATTTGCATTAACCACAAAGCAAGCATTCCATGGAGCATGTGATATTTCAGTTCTCTGGCACTAGAGTCTGACAATCTTATTCGACATTAAACAACCAGCACTGTCAAAAGGGTAAAACATGGGTCATAACACGTATTTCTGAAATGTTGTTGATTAAAAAAAAAACAAAAAACTGTGCACTGACCTCATTAATAAAAGTCTGGGCTCCCCGTGGGCTCAGGAGTAAGATAGCCCTTCGCAACGTGTCCCGATAGCGGTTCAGCTCTTCTGTCTTCATGGTGGTAAAAAGGTTGGAAAATACTCTGCTGATGTTCCTGTCCACTTTTTGTAATGATACATCAAGTCCCAGTCTGGAGGCCTGATCGAGAAATCCCTGCAGTCCACGTATGTCTGTAACACAGGAGGAGGGGAAAATAAAAATAAAATAAAATAAAATAAAGAGAAAAGAAAAGAGAAAAAAGCCACTGCATCAGCCTCCTCCAGTTAGGCACACAGCACTAATTAGGTGGAAAAGACTTTTTTTTACTTTTTTCCCTGCAGTGCTCTCTGAAGAAGAGTATTCCACACAGCCATTTTTCACAGTGAGTGCCAACAGGGAAACTTCATCAATTACCTTTCCCTGAGGTCTGAGAATGACTCTCAGGAAGAGCCAGTTCACGCATTTGGGTGGCTCTGCAAACCTCCCCAGAGGCTCGAGGCAATGAGGTTTAACACCCACAAACAACAAAGTCCCACCCCATCAACATTACAGTTCAAATGCAGAAATCCAGGAGCAGATAAAAAAGCAGGGGGTAAATGACTCACACCTAAACTTCTCATTTTCTATAACCTCACAAAGCTGCTTTTCCCAAGAAACAAATACAAGATCCAGAACATACACAGCCTTCTTTTGCCTTACCTTTTTTCCCTGTCCTGGAAATAACCTGCCTAACCAGAGGTTTACCATTTATCCATAAACTCATAAAAGAATACACATAGCCCCAGTGTAATTACAATATATTTAAGTGTTTAAAAACAAAACCAAAAAAAGTGGTTCAAAGAAGAGAAATCATGCAAACAAGCCCCTTCAAAACATGTTCCTTTGAGCTCTGTGCCTCAACTTCAGGATGATTTGAAAAAATATATTTCCTTAACCACATTTTTGGGCATGAACATGAAGGAATAAATTTCATATGTTCATGATGAAATCTGCTTGTTCAAACTGTACTCAATCTTCATTCATACTTCTCAGCATTTGTCTGTAATAAATGTCTGAGGTTTTATTTTTTAGTGAAATTTAGAACAAGAAAAATGCCAAAGCTTATACTGAACCAGGTTGCTCTCAAAATTAGCAGTGACTTGATCACAGCTGTACCATGTCCTTAGAAACCCCTAATTTTATGGGAAAAATGTCTAACTTGTCATGAATGAGAAAGTACTGAAGCCTCTCACATTCATTTCTCACACTTTTGTCATTAAATTTCAGCTCGTAGGTGAAGCCAAATGCTGGAAGTTAGAGCACATTTACTGATCCCATAGTGAAACCTTCTCTTCAGGAGATGTCACTGTAACTAACAATCTCTGCAAAGTACATTGTAACAGCTGGGGGATAGTTTAGGGCTTTTCAAATCCTGCAGTAACCACGTTGTGACACTGCTCAAGCCAGAGGATGGAACCCAGCCCAGCTGAAGCCAGCAGCACTCCCTGCCACCACACCTGAGTGGGCTCTTAGACCACCCCTAAACATGGTGCTTCATGGCCACAGAACACACACGTGAAGTCCTTAAAAGATGGCACATGAAACCTGATGTAAGTAACATCTTGTGAGGATACACCAGCTTAGCTCATGTACGAGTGCAATATATTAGGGTCAACTAGCAAATATCAGATCCAAAAGGAAAACAAGCTGCCTTGAGTAGCTTCACACCCCTATCCAAATATGAGAATGCTTGTTAATGTGATTAATTCGGCTTCAAAAATCAGCTGAATTGCAGAGAGACATGAGAAATAGCAGAAACTAAGCTTGGGTTGTGCCAACCACAGCGGACTCCCTACTGACTTTTTAATTTCGGTTTAGTTGACGTGATCATCCAGCCAGCCAGCCACATCGTCAGGAAAGGTGCACTCAAAGGGCTGTGCTGATCTTTTGCTGCTCAACTCAGGCAAGTCTACAGCAGCTTTGTCCCACTGTCATAAACCTTAGACTTGTTCAGCATCCTCAGTCCCCAGTCAGAGGGGAAAGGAAGGGGTTTATTGTTATGCAGGCATTTCTGGGAAGCAACAGAGGACTTGAGCAGTGTATAACTGCTAAATATTGCAGGTGTGCTGAAATACTGACAGTGACAAACAACTATCATTTACAGGTTAAAGCATTTCACAAAAGTTGTCAAAGTAAGTTTGGATTCTGTGAATTTACATTCATTAGACAGCATTCGTTCTATACCTATGCAAACTCTACATATATGTGTGACACAAAACACAAAGGTTTTTCTTTCAATGATGTTTAGTCCTTCAAAATTACTGCAGTGCTTGACAAACAGTAAGAAAATCCCCTTTCTTGTGGTTTAGTAACAAGTTGTCTTTTTGTGCAAGCCTCCAAAGGAAAGCTGTTTACAAAAGATTAACTGTGCTGATATTGCTCTGGGGGTTTTCTGCCTCACATTTTCAGCTGATCTGATGAAGAACTGGTTAGAAATATTCTTGTAGACAAGTGCAAAATACTTGATGCACTTGGCAAGACTGTCTGGACTTGGAAGGGCATTTTATATTCCCTACAAACCTTTGCCCAAGGAAAATGGGCTATTTTCCCATTTGAGAAACGGAAAGGATTCTGAGTTTTTCCAGCTTGGTGAGAAAGCAAAATCTGAGATGGATGAGATTGTCCAAGCTCAACTGTGCAAGCACAATCTGTGAGTTTTTCACAGATATAAGTGAATGTGAATTTATTCAGTGTTGGCAATTAGAAAGAACTGTGTGATGATATCTTCCTGGATGTTGACATGCCTGCTCCTACTTGACACCAGGAAAAAGGAGGAGGCTTGGTGAGAATTCAAAGGTGGAAGAGGGAACTGAAGAGAATTGTTTGAAGAGGTGACTAACAACTTTAGGTGCCTGCATAATGGAATCTTTTTTCACAAATTATTATTCACAACAATTACCAAGAGGGCAATCATTTCTTAAAATGTATCAGTACACAAATACACAAACGCATGCCCATATGCAGGAGCATCTGTTTATAAGACATAATAAAGTAGGCTCAGTCTTCTTTTATCTGACATCACACAAAGAAGTGAGTGCCCTCATTTTTTTTTCCTCCATTTAGAAGATCACAGGTCCATGCAACATTAAAGAAAAACTGAGCTTTGCTCCACAGCAGCTGAAACAGAAGCATTCACAGGTACAGTTACGAATTTCTTTCCACTTCTCATAATCTAGGACTGCTAATCCTTCATTTTCTGCAACACTAAAAGGAGTTTGATACAGTTCACATAGAATTTGATTAAAATAAAGGCTTCTATAAACAGTTTTTTCTGTTAAAATACAATCGTTTCCTGTCTCCTGTAGTCTTAGCAGTGATTTTTTATTAAAAAGTTTGGATTCTAACATTAGAAAGTTATCCTGGACCATTACTAATGAAATAATTCCTTGTGCCCATTCATCTCATGCTTTGTAGGCAAAGTATAGCAATCCAAATTCTCACTTCAGTCTAGAACAAAGGACAGACCAGTTTGATGTAGGTACACAACCTACACAGCTACCTCTGCCTTCAGTCTTACAATTACTTGTTTTTCTCAGGTTGTAGCCTACACTTGGCCTTTGAAATCCCACAATCATATTTTAATTTTCTAGTTGCCCCTCTGATTTGTGCATGCTCAGCATGAGGACTTTTAGAGGCAATATTTGAACATTTTCTCTTAGACAACATCAGTTTCTTGAAGAGGATGATACATTTCAGAAGGAAAACTGCACTAGAGAAAATGCACTTCTCATAAAAGGGATCCATAACACCACACAATAATTGGGTATGTTTACAATACTCTAGTGTCAACCACAATCATGGAATCGGCAGGTTGAAACTGGAACTAGAAAAAAGTGAGAAGAAAAAAGAAAAAAAAGGCAAATTTCTTATGAACTTTGTGCCTCTCCTGTTACATCTGACCAGAGAGAGAATAGAATCTCTGTGTCTGAGAGCCTTCTTCCTAATGTGGACAGAAACCACATGTGCAGGTCAGACAACAGAACAGGACAATTGCAGGGATAACCATGACAAGGAGGGAAGGAAAGCCTTGATACACTGCTAAGATATGAATTCCATCACTGTGACAACAAAACTAATGCTTCCCATAAATAAAGAGCTTTATTGTACTATAAGGAATAATGGAATATATAATTTCCTGCTGGAGGTTAGGTTGGCTACTGTGCTGGCTGATTGGAACACAAACATAAAAGAATAGTACTAAATATGGCATTAGCTACCTGTAAAGCTTATTGTCACCTACAAAGCACTTCATTTTTATTACATTATTTATAATCTTTTTTATACAAAAAAAAAAGTTCCTAGAGTTTACTGTAGTATTCAGCTTTCATGAATTTACAGGATCTGATTGTTGGCCTTGAAAAAAGAGCTTGAAGCTATTATTTCTGTGTGAAACAGCTGTGTGGCTGGGCACAGCTGGCCTTTTAGGATGGCTCATTGCAGAAAAGAATTTCCAGGAGGTAAAGAGCACTATATCGTCTTTTCAACACCAGTTCCTAACCCCACTTGACAGAAACAGAGGCAGCACATGGCCAGGAAACATTTTACTTTGGGTGGAAAACAGCTGGAAGCAAACTGCAGGACCAAGTTGGAGCTGAAAGCACAGCTGAAGAAGCAGCAGGATATAATTTCACACCCTGTCATTCTTATCCATGCAGACTCTGGGACGACTAAGTGTCATCACCGAGTTCTGATTTCAAATAACCTACGCAAATCCTCTCACTGGTGCATTTGGAAAAGGGAAAAATTTAATAAATAAGTGTGGAAAAACAATGAGATAAGGCAGGAGATGGTGAGGTTTGGAGTTTTCCCATTTGCGGATTGCAGGCTCCACACTTCACACTTTTTTTCCCAATGTCAGTTTTATTTGAGCATTATTTTGATGATATTTAAAGTAGTGAGAAGAGTATCAAGGAGGGTTGGATAGTTTCATTATTTTAGCATTTATACACTTATAAAAATAAGTTTACCTTTTCCAAGAATTGAGGAAGGGTATTCAAGGCATTGTTCTTTATACTTAAACTTCAAAGCATAAAAAAAAATACTGTTCCTTCTCTCTCATTCAAAGATATGTTTATTGTCATTCTGATTCTCTTCAAATTGGACAATTATTTCATTTCTTGGCACAGAATAAAACACAGATTTCTGGGATTCACTGATTTGAAAGATAGCACATTAGCACTCTGTTTCCTAAACCACTTCAGTTTTGTGGGTTTCATTGTTTTTATTTTACATTGGCTCTTCTTCCTAATTCTCACAACTGCAAATTGTTTGCATTAGAAATAAGGGATAATATGCCTGGTGTTAGAAACAGAGACACATATCCTGATGATTAGACTCCTGCTGCATTGTCAGCTCTCTGAATAAATTATTTTGAATGCCATCTTTGTGTCCTTGCTGCAGATAATAACCTACTTGAAGGATTTGAACATATTCTAGAATTTTAGAAAACTGAAAGTGGACATACTTCAGAAGTAGCTCTTATTCTTCTGTCAATAAATAACAAAATTTTATTTCTCCAAACACTAGAAAGACTACTATAAATGTTTCCAAAAGGGAATTATTTTGTCCAAATCATCTAGAAGAATCAGATTTTGAGCAAGCACTGAAACTTTCAATCTAAAATACTCACAGAATGATTTTAACTGCTCAAATAGAGTGATGAGACCAGAAAGTATAAGAACATAGTCTGTTATAATAGATATAACTGCATTAATATTAGAACATAAATATTTATTGGAGCCAAGTACAAATGTGAAATGATATTTTCTACTTTTTTCTCTGCTCTTACACTGCCTCTCCAAGCTTGTATTTCTCACTTCACCTACATAATTTCTCATGTCTTTGCCTACCATATTCCCACAATCAGTGCTAATATAATTTTTTCCTACAAACATTAGAACTCCCAATTTCAAACTGTGTCTAATTTAGTTACCTTACACCTAATTAAGTTTTAGTTCAAGAACGTATTGCTAAAAAAAAAAATCCTTGGCTTCTTGCATGCTTTTAGATATGCCAGAGTTCACAGTAACACCTCTGCAATTGTATCCCAATTTCTTTGCTTTCTTTTTCATAAAGAAATGAGGTCAGTAACTAAGTAGTCATTATTATAGTAAGTAGATAAAATATCAAGCACAATAAATTCATTAATTAAATTGCATACTTTTTATTATTCAGCTTAGAACAGCTGGACCAAATGAGACCAGTTAGAAGTTCTGCTGAACTCCATGACCTGTCTCTGACACACAGGGTGTAAACCAGGAGGAATTGTGGATATTTCCCTTGAATATTCTCCCAACAATTCAGTTTGCAGTGCAAGGAATTCCTCAGACAGGTGTGGTTTCTCTGTACTAATGGTCCATGCAACCCTCCACAGCTTTCTCCTCCACAGAACAGTTCAGCTTCCTTTAAGCTCCAAAGCAGTTGACAACCACAATAAAAGCTTGGGAACTTTTAGAATCCCACTGGATCTCCCATTTCCCAATCTTACCTTTCTCTCCTGGACAGTCCTACTAACAGAGATCAAACACAAAGCAACATGCCAGCCCCTGCACTGCCTGACCAAACAGACCTAGAAGCTGCACAGTCCCTTCTCAAAAACATGAGAGAAACGCAAGAAATGAGACATTTCAGGGGAAAAAAAGCAGCAGGCTATTAGAAACTTAAACTTTGAAAAATACATAGAATATTGATTCACCATTTAAATCAAGATCACACACTGACATTTGACCAGCTCTCCATAGAAACAAAGTGTGTTTCCAAGTGTGTCTCCACGTGTGTTTCAATCCAAGCATCAGGATTAACCAAATGCAAACTTCTACTCTGAACTCCTTTCAATAGCAAAGGTTAAAGCTTCTAAAACAGCTGCAGAAATTTTCGATACTGCCCATACCAATAATATTTTCAGACTTTCAAAGATAAAAACTACTTTGAATAGAGTCAAATCACAGGTTATTTTCACTCCCAAACAGATGGAAAAGGGACAGAATGCACCACAAAGCCAGATGTGTTGCATAAACAGATGCTTCCAGACTCATCATAAAAGGTTAAAAATATTTACGTTACTCTGCACAACTGATGTTCTGCACCTGAAACAGCTGATCCAATCTGAAGGTAACTGGAGCTTCTCAGGAGGCCCAGAAGCACAAAAGCCTTTTAAAGGCTGCAACAGCCCTTTCACATTTAGCATGAAAGGTCAACTACAGGTCTCTCCTGCTGGATTTTAACACTTAGCATTCAAAAGCACAAGGGAAAGCACCTCAGGAAATTCATTACTGTTGGAAAAAATGTGGACATATGCAACAACTGATGTAAAAAGGGAATTCACTGAAGAACCAGCATTTCTGTTCAAATCATCTTTTTGATTCTTTTAAGTGCAATAATTGCCAACTGTTTGCCCAATGGTAAACCACTAAAATGAGCTGTAATAGCTTCTCATCTCACTACTGCTTTTTATACATTAAAATACCTTTCAAGACACGGCGCAACTGCTGTACCTTCTTGTGAGACCAAAAATAGCTGTATTGGCAGAAAATATGCTTTTGCTGATGTATAGCCTCAGTTGAAATTAAATATTTTTCACATAAACTAATTTTAATCATTGCAATAAATTGCTGAGTTTAATATTTGCTATGACTGAGTACCAGAAATCTAAACATTGATCCACCAGTACCTTAAGGAAACACATCTTTTTTTTTTTTTTGAAGGCCAGAGATGCAGCTTTTTGAAGCCATATTATTTTACATGAATATCTGAATTATTAGTACCCATTTAAGATGTTGGGACTGTAAGCCTGTCAGCTTTCACACAAATGTAGCTGTTACTGTATGGTAACTTTGGTTATTGTATTTTGACATCTGAAGAATGCCCTTCAGAAATAAGACCAGTAACCCTAAACTAGGGATAAGCAAATGCAAGTAAAAGCATCCCAAAACAAACCAAATGTGCAAAGGGCATACTCGAAATAGAGGCAAAGATTTTCTCTTTTCATTCAGAGAAAATCAGAAGTCACCTGAAGATCTGAGAGATTTATTCTGTGTGTGCATAGCTAAGTGTCCAGTAGAGAAGTCAGAAGCTCATCCCTTTGGCTTTAATGGATTGCAGAGTCTCTCTTGTTTAAGTCAGCTTTAAATACTGCACGTTCTGATCTCAAGAGAGAAGGCAGGAAATTACTGCAGATAAAGAAATTAAATCACCCCTTGAGGAAAGGCTACTGGCAGGAAGACCTCATTCTTTCACATGTGTGACAGTAATTATTGTGTGTGTTCATACAACACCCTTCAGCTAAGGATCGCAGTGGACTTGATAAACACCTGGACAATAGAAAAAAGTATAAATACATGTCACAGGAGCTAGCTGCTCTTTTCTACTTAACTACATGTCAGCAAATAATAATTCAAATCATTGATATGGCTTCGCTTTGAATATTATGCGCAGTTTTGGGCACCAAAATATAAAGCTATTAGAGAGTGTCTAAAGGAGGCCATGAGGATGGTGAAGGGCCTTGAGGGGAAGCCATGTGAGGAGCGGCTGAAGTCCTTGGTCAGTTCAGCCTGGAGAGGAGGAGACTGAGGGGAGACCTCATTGCAGTCACAACTTCCTTGTGGGGGGAAGAGGAGGGACAGGCACTGATCTCTGCTCTGTGGTGACACTGGCAGGAGCCTGAAGTTGTGCCAGGGGAGGTTGAGGTTGGATATCAGGAAAAGGTTCTTGACCCAGGGGGTGGCTGGGCACTGTAACAGGCTCCCCAGGGCAGTGGTCCTGGCCCCAAGCCTGACAGAGCTCAAGGAGCATGTGGACAATCCTCTCAGGCACACTCTTGGGGATGGTGCTGCGCAGGGCCAGGAGTTGCACTCCATGATCCTTGTGGGTCCCTTTCAACTCAGCTTATTCTGTAATTCTGTGATTGGAGAAACTTTCTCTCATTTTGGTAGGTTCAAGCAAAAGTTGAGTGTCTGGGCACACAATCAGCAGAGATGCCATCAGAGCTGACAGCTCTAATGCTGTTGGCACCCTCCAGGGATGGAGTCCTCACTGGGGAAATATTCTCTGTATGGTTACTATTTCTCTACCAGTCTCATATTTTTTATAACAAAGTCCTTCATGATGTTAATTTTGTACTATCTCCAGTCTCCTGCGCTGCCACTGGGCAGGTGCCACAGTTCCACTCCAATGCTCACTTTCCAGAGCATTCAGTACAAGGTGGTTCAGGGGCACTGAGCCTGGTCCTTGTCTGGAGCCTGGGCCCCAGGAGCCCCCCCGACTGGGTGGGCACCTGGCTGCAGCTATGGCTAAGGCTCTGTGTCACCACACCACAGGCACCAGATGGACACCAGCTCACCAGGAGCCCGAGCTGCACAGAGCTCACTGCCCTGCCAAGCCCATCCTGAACTTGGCCAATATTTGCTCACGTGCTGGCAAGGCAAGCATATTTTTAGCTCAGAAACAGGGAAGAAGGACCCTTTGGACAACCTTTATTTTATTTACATGATGTCCATCAGGCTGTAATGAGTATTTGATTCCCTTGGATAGCTGTTTGACTCACAAAGAGCATTTTTATACAGACACTGAATTTGGAAAACGAGGAAAAAAATATGCATCCTTCTTTAATCTCCTACTTCTTTTTAAAGCCCATTTTTGCAATATAGTTTCCATAAAACTGCATAAAAATGCAAAGGGATAAAAAAAATCAATTGTAGACTCCTCTTTTCTCCAGTGTTTTCTGACAAAAGCAAGATGAGAAGGATCCCTACTGAGATAACAAATCCCTTGGCAGAAGAAAGAGGGAGTTGAAAATAAAAACTAAGTTCATGTCACATATAATGACCACCAATTACTCCCCTCTTATAGAAATCTGCCAATAACAAACAAACAGAAAAAATCAATTGCCAATTATTCATTTGCATTATGACAACTACTGCAGTACAATGGCAAATACAAGTACTCCATTCTCTAACAACAGAACTCTGAACCCGGGCCGGAGGGGAACCACATAACCAGCATGCTAGAGAACAAAATCACAGATCATCTTGGTTTTTTTCATCAGCTAAAATCTCCTCAGGCATCCCTGACCGAGCTCTATGCTTTCGGAACATCATGAGTAACGATTACTGAAAAGTCAACTGGTCACTCTGAGGTGGAACACTGCAGCAGGACTACTGTCAGAAGATTCTCCCCTCATCAGACTGCAAACAAAATAAGCACATTTTTACAAACCGAAAAATGAGATGTTGCAGGCCTTAGTCCCACAAACATTCAAGTCTGTATTTTGCTCTGTGTGAGGAAACTCAGTGCCAAGTCTCCTCCCACGTACAAGATCTCTCAGCATATGAATATAGTGCATAGTTACTACACACTGCAATTTATTCCTTTGATGATGATTATCAGGACAAATACTCAAAGCACACAGGACCCACTTACACCTTTCAGGATGTGAAGCCATTCTTTCCCAAAACAGCAATAAAAAACACAAGCAAAAAAAGATTCTCAGCTTTTTAATCACTGCTCCCATGCATCTCTTCTCTCCAAGCTACAATCCTGATAGTTCAACAGCTTATGCTCATGATGGAATATGTGGCCTTTGTGAAGGCACTGTAAACTTTCTATTCTTTTTTTTTTTTACTTTATTTCTACAGAGCAACAGCAAAGAGAAATATTTACAGGCTTAGGAAAACGGTGTTTCCTCATTAAATACTCAGCTGTAGAAAAGGATAATGGTAAACAGATACCTGAGGAGTCAACTCTTCACATCCAAAAGCAAGACATATTCAAGGTTCCCAGTCTACTTCATTGGCAGCAGGGGAGCTCTATTTGCATGTTTATGAAATTGGGGCTTCCTATAACATCTCTTATGTGTATTTATGAGTAAATGAATTGAGAGATCTATCTGCCTCAGTAAAATTAAATTTGATTGTAAGACAGAGATGAAGCAACTCCCCCAAAATCTGACAAGCTTTTATCCACTTATCACAGCCATTAATCTGAAGACCATTTAGGAAGTCCAATACACTGTAAGGTTAATACTTCAAGAGGTCTTACATTTTTTCCCCCTAATTAAATTAATTCCTTAGCTAATGTCTTCCAATTTAGTGGAAAGGAGTCAGGCAACTCCAAAAGTCACCAGAGGAAACGTCATCATTAGAAAAGGATGTGAAGGACATCTCTGGCTGAGCAACACTGTGCAGGTGCTGCCAGCTTTGGTGGGTGCTGGCAAATCCACACATCTGAACATAGCTCACAGGAGCAGACACTGTGCTAATTTCAGTTACTTGAAATAAAGCAATGGCTTGGAAGAGGACAAGACATCGTGCCAGAAAGGATAGGATAATCTGTTACTGCCAGACATCTCAAGATCCATCAATCAGGTACAGACAAGACTAATGTAATTACTGACTTCTCTTTTTTCTATTCTTGTGGAGAAGCTCGAAAGCGGAAAACAGAAACCTCTCCTTAAGAAAAGATTACAATTGCTACAATGCAGTGAAAGGAAAACAAAAAATATTAAAACTATAGCTAATAAATTCACACTACTTTCACATATTCCATTTTCTGAGGGAAAAAAATCTAAATCTGCTGAGTTCACAGGAACGATTCAGCTATATGATGTTTTATAAAGACATGGAAAGTCTATTCGAACTCTAGATGAACCATACAGCATTTTTATTTTTACCTTTTATTCTGCTCTTCACTCCAGGCAGAATCAATCTCAGGTGTTTATTCTGGGGACACAACACATCAAGCTCTGCCTTTTTATAGCTTTAAGATAACTCCCACATATTTTAATTAATCATAAAAGGAGCAGATGAGAACTACCAGTTCTCATTCTACTATCTCATTTATGCACCAAGTATGGGTAAGGCCTCTTGCAGTTGTCTTAGGGTTTGAGTTTATGGATCATGACAATTAGAGTACTTTTTTCCTACATAGTATGTTCAAGCACTTCTGCATCTGAAATATATTTGGTTACTATAATTAATAACTTGGGGCAGGGGAAAACAGGGTTAAAGACTTCTTATCAGGAGAATGTGCCCCAGATCTCTGAAAGGCAACTTAAGAATGCCAGCTGGGAATCTTTGGAAGGCAAAATAATACTGAATGGGGTTTCTTTTTATTTTGCTTAGATTTCCTTGTCATTTTATCCTCCTAATTGCCTTCTTTGAGTAAAATTGAGGCTCATTTCAGTTCAGGTATTTCTTCAGACCTCTTCATTCACTCATGTAATCATTTTTCTCACTATCAAGAGGTTGCTCTTGGTCACAGAGTACACAATCAGATTTCACCTGCACCATCTTCCTTCTCACCCTAAAGATCCCCATATGGGCCATTCCCTTAAGATGCTTGTGTGCACCTTCCAGCCCCCAATATTCTGTGATTTATTTAGATGCATTTCCAGGCATGGCACTGCACTGACTTTTACAGCAGCAGAAACAATATAGCTGTAAACTTCAGGGAATGAGACAGCCATGTAAACTGCTGGAAACACCCTGATTTCAAAACCTTCTAGCCAGAGGTTGCAGATACAGTTTCACACTTCATTTCTTCTGACATGTCCCCAGAAACACCGCTGTGCATATCCAGTGACAGTACTCCAAACCACACACCCCAGCCACCTCCGAGGCTTTAGTACACTAGCTACTGTTTCCATGAAAAAGAAACATTTTTTTCCCCTGGAAACAAGTGCTCAGTGTTTGTATGAACAGAGGTCTTTTGCTCAAAAGAGTGGAATGAATGATCAGCAAAATGTGCTTTAACACCGGAAAAAGAGAGAGCTGGAAGTTGAGCTCTTGAGATTTAGGAGGTCACTGATTGCATTCTTTAGACAGCAGGACCATTTNCTTTTTTTTTTTTTTTTTTTAATGTAGAAAGAGTCTAATATTAAAAATATCAGCTTACCAGTTTCTGGTTATATTATAATATATCCTGATTTATGCTTTCTTTCACCCCCTATCACTAAGTCTTACAAATAAAAAAACCAGACATTTCCCTGTGCTTTCCGAATTTAAATAATAATTTTTCTGATTTATACTTCAATGATGGAAACATACAGTTTTAATTGACCTTTAATGAGTGAAATAAACCCCTAGTCTCCTCTTACAGAGACCCCACTCATCTCTAGATGAAGTGATCAATGACTGATTTATTGATTCCACAATGTTGAGGGATTTATTTATATAGAACATATATATGTATGTATATATAATGTGTATATATATACACATTTAACGTATATAGAAATATATATACATATAATGTGTGTATAATGTATATATAAATACATAAACATATAATATGTGTGTGTATATATATATGTGTGTGTGTGTGTGTGTGCGCATATATCCAAGGACNTGTCCCCAGAAACACCGCTGTGCATATCCAGTGACAGTACTCCAAACCACACACCCCAGCCACCTCCGAGGCTTTAGTACACTAGCTACTGTTTCCATGAAAAAGAAACATTTTTTTCCCCTGGAAACAAGTGCTCAGTGTTTGTATGAACAGAGGTCTTTTGCTCAAAAGAGTGGAATGAATGATCAGCAAAATGTGCTTTAACACCGGAAAAAGAGAGAGCTGGAAGTTGAGCTCTTGAGATTTAGGAGGTCACTGATTGCATTCTTTAGACAGCAGGACCATTTTTTTTCCTCCTTTTTTTTTTTTTTTTTTAATGTAGAAAGAGTCTAATATTAAAAATATCAGCTTACCAGTTTCTGGTTATATTATAATATATCCTGATTTATGCTTTCTTTCACCCCCTATCACTAAGTCTTACAAATAAAAAAACCAGACATTTCCCTGTGCTTTCCGAATTTAAATAATAATTTTTCTGATTTATACTTCAATGATGGAAACATACAGTTTTAATTGACCTTTAATGAGTGAAATAAACCCCTAGTCTCCTCTTACAGAGACCCCACTCATCTCTAGATGAAGTGATCAATGACTGATTTATTGATTCCACAATGTTGAGGGATATTTATATAGAACATATATATGTATGTATATATAATGTGTATATATATACACATTTAACGTATATAGAAATATATATACATATAATGTGTGTATAATGTATATATAAATACATAAACATATAATATGTGTGTGTATATATATATATGTGTGTGTGTGTGTGTGCGCATATATCCAAGGACTCTTTCCCAGCCCCACAAGGATAAATTCGACCAAAACTATGAAAATCTGCTTAAATCTCTGTAGCACAAGAGGCAGGAGGGGGTAATAGGATTCCATTGCTGTAGCAATAAATAGCAAGCAATAAAAACATTTCCCTTGAGCAGCCATTACACAGTGTAAGTGCAGAAGCTAAGGGAGGAATATTAGGATGAATATAGACTAGTTAATTGAGGATAAACATACCAGGGAAAAAAAGAGATTTCTTGAACTTTGCAGTATGCTGATGACAATTTGACGAGACAGTGAGTCAAAAACCTACTTAGAAAAGAAGGAAATGAATCGTGTGAAATTCGCAGTGGATTTAGTGAAGTGCATGGTCCCATGGGCTAGAGAGATGTGAAGAGAGATGGCAAGGTTGACTGTGAAAATGAAAGAGCTGGACACTGAAGTGTGCCATGGGAATATTGAGGCAAATTCTTCCAGCAACTACTAAAGAACAGAAAGGAAAGAACCCACACAAAGTGAAGTATATCCTCAAGCCTGCTACTTCATTTACATTTTTGACGTGGTTCTGAAGAAAGAAAACAAACAAATGAACAAACAAAATCTAATACCACCCAGAAACCAAAAAGGAGTTGAGAATAATCAAAAATAACTATTCAAAAGCTTTTTATTTTTTCTGATTTTATAATTCACTCCTGCAAATTATTTTTGGTGATCTTTATCTGATACTGCCTTTGACGCTTTATATCTTAATTTCTATTTTTCCTTTTTTTATACAACCTATCCCTTGTTCCCATTGCAATAAATAGTCACTTTGATTTACAATTCCCTTCAGCCAACTGAGCAGAATTATATACACACACATAAAAAAATTATTAAAAACAAAATGAAAGTTCATATTTCATAAGGTACTTTATTTTTTAAAGGTTTTTATTTTTTTAAAGGTTTGAACTTTCTTTTTTTCAATTTCTAATTTTATTTACAATTTTACTGTGACACTACCAGCAGGAAGATTAAAATAAGCTGCAATATAGCCTTCAAAGATACAAACAGCTGTTTGTTGCATTTTCTACATAAATACTGTGACTGGAGAGTCAAAAGAACAGGTTATACTAAGGAGACTCAAAACTCAAGGCTGAATATCATTCTGTTTTCAGACAGATACTGCTACTTTCTCCTCGTTAAAGACTTGCCAAAGGTCTGCATACACACTCAAATGTCTGATGTCCCAGACTCATCAGATGTCTGATGTCTATTTTTGTTACAGCCTGCACTTCAACTAATTTGAATGTCTCATATTAGTGCTCTAATTATAGATTTCATATAATCTGATTACTGTTACAAACATAAGGGTCAAGCTCTTCTTAAAGTTGTCTGGTTTCTTTTAGGCACTACTGAAAGTAGCTGAAAGTGATGCTAAAATGAAAGTTGTTGTATCCTTCCGGTTTATTAAATGGATCTGATAATTTTATTTTATTATGCTACATGGAAAGCAGTGATTTTGTAATTTTGTTTTCAATGGACACATATAACTAATGGAAACTTCATAAAATTAGAGTTTATTTTTCTACACAGCTGCAGTTATCAAATTTTAATGTAATTTTTTTGGTGCAGTTCTCTGGAGTCAACTGCCCCCATCTACTCACCTCTACCCCAGAGCACCCTCACTCTTGCTCCTCACTCACATCTCAGTCATTCCCTCCTACGGAATTGTTAATGGTCTACCACCTTCTCCCCTTCCCCCCCAAAAAAGACTGCTCCACCCTTTCAGGTGTCTCTGAAACAGAGCATGGTGCCCTTAGGGGCTCAGTGGAACAGCAGGCAGAGCTGTCCTGAGCACTGCAAGTCAGCCAAGGTGGCCACGGACCTGTGAGGAACTGGAGAGCCCCTAAAGCCCTCCCTGATTCACAGGGTCTCACTCCTGCAGGTCGTCTGACCCCAGAAGTGCCCCTGCTACAGGTGACTCCACAGCATTCATTAACAGTGGTGCCAGAATCCCATCCTGTGTCCCTGCAGGTCTCTGCAGTGCCTGTCAACTGCACACGAGCTTTGCTCTTCCCACACCTCCCAGCGCTGCTGCAGCAGGGGGTGGCAGGGGGGAGGAGAAGGAAAAGGGGCTGTGAGAGCAGGGAAGGAGAGGAAGCAGGGGGCTTTATTCTGCAAAGGCATCCCTGGACTGGGGAACCACTGCCTTGTAGGATGGGATCTGGCTGTAACTTGGAATGCAAACTTGGAACCCTTGTAGGATGGGATCTGGCTGTAACTTGGAATCAGCTCCTGAGGGCCCAGTGTTCCACTTCAGCAGCACCAAATTCATGCAAGGGGTTAATAACTCATAACAATCAGGCCAGGATTATTCCCTACAAGAACAAATAGATTCAGAAGAGATGTTTTTACAAGTTTAGCAGTACTTTTTTTTTTTTTTAATATACTGCTGCAGAATCTGGAAGGTATGACTCCATAGCACGCCTCCAAATCCCCCATCACTCTGGGTGGCCTGGTACCCTGCCTTTCACACGGGCTCAGTGTGCCCAAGTTCTCAGCTCAGTGTCCCCCTCTGCTTCCTCTCCGTTTGCCTGACAGAGGCTAAGATCAGAGAAGACAGCTTGCTCTGACATTTCCAGATGGAGAAAGAAGCAGGCAAAGCCAGTCCATTTGGATAGAGGTGGGATGGCCAGCTCACAGAGAGAAAATGCCAGCTCTCCATACAGGAGCAGATGATTTTTTTTTCACGGCTCCCTGCTGTCTTGATCCTGAATAATCTGTAGCTAACTGTGTTCATCAGCCTGTGCTCGTCAGGCTGACATGCCCTTCCCTGCAGGTGGCCATCCCAGAAAGCATCATCCAACTATTTTGCAAAGGCAATAATATTAGCAAAGCAATGGCAAGGAACCTTTTGGTACTAGCAGACTTTGATCATGATAATGCTTATTAAATCTGATACACTGGGTGAATACAGACAGTTTTATTATTCAGCTAAGGAATTGTATTATAATGCATATAAACAGTTACATTCTGATATTAACCTTAACCAAGTACTTGGGTTATGGCAAAAGAAATAAAAAAAGAAAAAAAAACTTTGAAAATGCTGTCAAGTGAATAGAGCCATGATTTATGTGATAAGAACATTGACTCTTTTCATCACATACAGATAGGCCACAGTTAGAGAGAGCTGAGTATTCTGACCTCCAGTTAACAACATGCCTGGAAAAGCAAAAATTTAACTTTTGATTCAAATGTGATTTATATCACTGACAGTGATTAGTCTTCAACAGTTTTAATAACTTTAACATTACAAAGCTAAATTCTGCATGTTTATTACATGTGATTATTAATTTTAAAAATCCTGAAGGGCAGGCATGAGCCAGAAAACAAGAGGGAACACTTCCAGACTCCATTTTTACTCTTAAAAATGCCTAAATTATGCAAAGGAATATCTGTAACTGTGATTTTAGATATGTAATTCCCAACTACAACTGGAAGAAAAGTACATATTTTCAATATTCTAGCATTTAGTCTTATCTTGAAAAAAAAAATCATAATATGCAACACACATTTGAACAAATAACTTGCCAATGCTCTTCGTGGACTTTTTTTTTCATTATCAAGTTATCATGAATTTACTTCTTTGTGGCAGCCTAACTTGCATGTCACCCACCCAGTGATAGGTCCTGTCAGCACTTCGTGAGAGAAGACTCTCTCTCAGAGGAGCTACATATCCAAACAAAAGGAAAAGTGAGGAAAGAAAAAATGAGAGTAAAATTCTTTAGTCTTTAAAATTGCATTGGAAGTAAACCAGAGGAGATCTTAGAGGCTTCCTGCACTTAAGCTATTCATCTCTGGCTTCTGGCAAGTATCACAGGATTATATTAACTGACATACTTAGAGGTCTGATGTTGTAAAGAGGTGACACTTGTGACAATCTCAGAACTTTACAGTCTATTCCCCAATAAAACTGTTAAGCTCCTGGATGCTTTTAACACTATTCTAAAACAAAATCCTGAAATTTAATTCTGAATGTCTCTGCCTCCATTCCCCACCTAAATCATTTAGAGCATTATTTTACACGGGTATTGCAAGGACAAAATGCTTTAAAGTGAGTAAATTACCCAGATTCTACATGAACAGCAGCAATATTCACTTAATTTAAATAGATCATTAAGAAACACATCCAAAGGCTCCGAAATCCCTTGCATTTTATCTTCATTAACATCCAAGCATCTGTGGGCCTGGCAGTGTTTGGTGAACGGTTTGACTTGATGAACTTAAAGGTCTTTTCCAACCTTAATGATTCCATTCAAAGCCAGCCATGTTAGAGGAAAGGAATTCACACATCACCAGTTTTGTCTGCTCTGCCTTGTCCACCAAGTGTATCTCTGCACAGCCCAGTTAAAAGCTGAATATGGCTTCTCCTTTTGTACTACAGTGCATTTTATTAAAATATTTCTGCAGCTAGTCCTGGACCAGGGCAATGTGCTGTGCTGTACTCAGAGATATTTTAAAATTAAGTGAAAGAAGTATTTTTCTCTTACCTCAATTTCCCCATTTTGGATCTGCCCTGAACATCAGCAACTGTTGCCATAAGCTACTGTAAAGCAGTGTGTGGACTGAATAAAGCTGACTCCATCCCAGCCAGACTTCTACACAAGTCATCCACTGTATTTAGCTTTTGGCAACATTTGTTGCTGTTCCACTCCCTGTCCTGCCTTAGAACAGCCCCAGAATTTAACCAAAGGAACGGATTTTCAACACCAAAGTACTGAGACAATCAAAACAGAACCATCAACTAAATTTTAAAATCAAATAGTAGCTAGGTTTCAGTTATTAAGACAAAATTAAGGAATATAAAAATCTTTAACATCCACAGACCGATAGATTTGCACCCCGTGACAAAATCTATTTCTTTACATTGTTTACTGCCAGCATGAAGGAACTTAGTCTTTAGAGTGACTTATTAGAAATATTACAAGTGATTGTATTAAAAAATCAATTCTTGATGAAAATATTAAGAAAAAACCCCACTAATTAAAAAGCTATATTGGCAAAATAAAGCTGGCCTAACAGGATCCTGGAGGAATCAATCACTATAATCATCTGTTGCCATAAACTCTATGGGAAGATTACAAATGTGATGCTTCAAAGGAGGGGAAAATTCTTTTAAAATATAATTTGAACTTTACTTCTGAAATACCATGACCATCATGATCCATCACCCACAGCCACTGCCCAGACCTGCAATAAATCAAAGCTATGATTCAGTGGTTACAATCAATCCTTGGAGAGCAAACGGTGCTGCCATGTCCAGCACATGCATTTCAGAGTATCCACGAAGAAGGGTGTGTGAGTAAACGGCCAACACCAAGCTGAGACAGAATGCACAGGACTAATGAAACCTTACACAACAACTAATTAAAGCAAACAAGCTGAAAAAGACAGAAAAGCAGCACAGAGATGCAGCTGAAGCAAAGCTGCATGGCCTAAGGTACGGGAGAGCGTGAGCATTTAGACACCAGGGATGAAAAGCTTACTCAAGAGAGATGTTATTCACCTCCCTATCAGAGGAAGCAAATGACCTTGGAAGAAGCTCTGGCTGTGAAAGAGTTATTCAGGTAGAAAAAATGACCAATTACCAGAATATAATTGGTGGCTGTTTTGCAGGAGCCTCAGAAAGTGAAGGTACTGGGAATGGATTTTATACAGGAACCAAGTTATTTGCCCATTTTTCAGCTTGAGAAAGGTCCATTTCAGGCTACTCATACTTACAAACAAGAACTCAATTTAAAAAATCACACCCAGTTAGGCCTGTAATACAGCTTAAGTCTAATGTAAGCCTATAGCAAAAGAAAAATCTCACTATGTATGTCCAAAAAAATCCACAAGTAACATCACATAAGATAATCTGCCAAGCTATTCCAGAGACTTTTTAACCAGCATCTTTATGTCAACAACCATGTATTTTGCTACTAGAAAGCATTTTGACAGTCTTACTTGCTGTGTTGAAGAACCACCAAAGACAAGGTGCTTTAGACAAATACCCAATGCAAAGACCTGAGCAGGATAGATGATTTTACACTTGCATTTTCAAAAAGTAAATCTAAATTCAATAATTGGAATAAATCTTCTTCAGGGTATGCTCATATAGTTCAGGCAATCTATTTGAACTCTTCTACTTCCATGCAATAAATTGTGAGAGGCAAATCATGAAGCACTGTTTCAAAGTAGTCTAACCTCCATTCACCACAGAGGCTGAACTTTTAATAGAGGAATTGCTATCATTTCCTGTGAGGAATTAGAATGGCTTTTCTCCAGTAAACTGCAGATGTCTATTAAACAAAGTTATGGTGGGAAACAAGATGAACACTTAAATTCAATGTCAAGAGTTTTCACTTTAATTAAAGCAATTTCCAGTTTAAAGGAAATGAATATCCAAGAAAGCATTTAAAATTATTCTTTCCCTTCAGAAGTAGCACTAAAATTCAGTTAGGAGTGAAATATGATTATTTCCCTTCAAATCTTGTATTCTAGAAAAAAAAATATTTCATTGCATATTTATTTGGCAGTAGCTCACCAGAGTAAGGTATCAAAGTCCTTAGCAGAGTTCTAAAATTCCAATTTTAGCTTTGCTGCTTTCCCTCATAAACTATAGATCAGTGATAATTATGGTGCCAACCTAGTTGTTCTGTATTTTCTTTCTTCAAATTCCAAGTATAAATATCAGAGAAGAGTACCACTATATTTTAAGGTAGGAAGAAACTGCAAATCCTCTGTCTGCATAAAGGTCATCTTACCTCTTCCTTTTCTAATTCAAAATGAGACATTTGAGAACAGACAAAATACACAGTTCAAATGTAGTAAGAGGGCTAAATACCATTCCAACTCTGTCTCCAATAAGCACATAATAAGCATTAATATTAATGCCAGTTTAGGGAATCCAACTAAACAACAACCTGAGCATGAAACTCCCATCATCTTTGGAAGGGCTGTCTTGGAAAATTCTGCTTGTCATTTTGACCAGAATAAGAGTGTAAGAGAAATTTGCTATCCAAAGTGATACATGCTCATAAATTTCAGCAAATTGGCATATTCTAGTAAGACATTTTTCTGCAGACAAGCCTTAACATTTCTGACCTGCTCAAATGCTAACCCATCTTCCAGTATCCTTCCCATGTGGTATTTCTTTCATCCCCTTCTCTCTGGCTGAACTGCAGAAGAAGTTTCTCCATCCTCTTTCCTGGAGACTTTCATGTCTGTACATTGGGTCAGCCAAAAAGTAGCTGCTCCTTTCTTCGTAGTATTTTTACTGTCCCCTGTCAACACTGTGATTTATTCTCCTATTTTTGATGTTGACTATGTGCTCTTTTGAGCTTTTCTAACAGCCACTGTACTTTCTCCAGTCCACAAAAAATGCTAGTTATTTTCCTGCTAGACTGTATGACCCCATGAGGAAAACTTTCAGCAGCACAAGTGATAGTCTGTTAGTTCAAGCTTGGAGCAGTGTCCTTCCTCATGCTGTTCCCTCTCCATTTCTCACTCTACTCTTTTGCAACGTTACCCTGAATGTGCTACACCAAAACCATCAATTCCATCTGCCAGTGTGCAAGTTCCTGATATCTACCCACCTGTACCTTTTGCTGCACTTCCAGGAACTTCTAAAATTAGAAATTTCTAAGACTAGAATTTTATCCTCTCAGACTACAACACTTTCCTGACATGAGCCTCGCTTACAGAAAAGCCAGAAATCTCTGAGAGATATCATCATTAATTACAGATGCAGATGCACACGAAACAAGAAAATTAATACACTCCCATGTATTGTATTTATACATGTCTGTACACACACAGGCATTCTCTCACCACATTTTTATGTTACTTTAAAAAGGTCAAAAGAAAGTCTGGAAACAGTTATTTAATGTCTGGGAACTCGAGAGCCATTTGAGACAAGCAAAAGCTACTGTCACCCTTAATGCAGAATGAGTGAGATTTCAGCTGTTACCAGTGTTACCACTTCATGGCCCACCTGGAGCACTGCATAGAGAGGCAGCTGAATTGTCTGGGATATGGCCCAGTGTACAACCTTTAGCTTTTGCCACCCTTGCAGTGCAAAGCTCACAACAGTTTTGCACCACAGTGTTTAGACCTGTCCTCAGCAAGGTGGAAACTCAGTAGAGATGCACCTAGGTGCATCCAATTCTACAACTCAGACAAGTTTGTAGAAAGGTAGCACAAAGCTTACTAGACTAATCAAAGTTGTATTAAATGCACCAAATGAAGCGATTTTTGAGTTCCCAGCTTTTCAAAAGTTATATGCACCCATTTGAAAAATAACATAGCAATATGAGCAGTAAAGTCCTCATTTTGAAAACCACACCGTACAGAATCAAGAAGATACCTCTCTCCTAAGGAGAAAAACTCTCAAGGCCTTTAATCTCCCCTCAATCAGATATCATGATTCTTCCACTGTGTTTTTTTATTTTAGATGGAACAACAAAAAATAAAGTGTAAACTGGACCACTTGAAAGACCTATTATCTGCTTATTACCTTACTGACTTTGGCTCAGTGTACAATTTGTAGTGGATTTTTCCTGAAAATAGCCCTGCACTGACAAACTCCTGGAAGGAAATATTACCCCCAGCAGCAGCAGCAGCAGTGAGACATCACTAACACTGAGCTGCTCTGTTTCTTGGGTTGCTCTGAAGGCAGCCACAGCCCATCACAACCTCAACCTCTCCAAGTAACAAACTCCCTTCCTTCAGGATCAGATATGAACTCATCAGCAGTCCTCAACCAGGAAGGTTGCTGCTGAGACACCCTGCTCCATGTTCCATTTATACATTTCATCATTTAAGAACAAATCTATGAGTTAATATACAGAACTGGAGCCTTTATTAAAAAGGCCCCTTAACAGCTGCTTCTTAAACTGTTTCTCCTTAAAAGTTTCATTTATTTGGAAAAGCCTTGCACACTGCAGTAATTCTGCAACTAATGATTTGAACTGAAACGTTTATGCCATCCCTGTCACCATGGTACCCAGCACATCCCAGTCATCTATTGGATGATTCCTTCCTGTTTGCTTATTTCAAGCATGCTGGTCCAGCATTCACGAAGAAAATTCCTTTTGCTGGCTTAAACATATAATCCTGAAGATTTCAACACTAGCTCTCAAACACTTAGCTCTACAGTTTCATTGACTTGTACATTTAAACATGAAGGCAGAGGTTTGAAAATGTGAAGCTAATATCACCTGTCTGACCACATCAGCTCCTACTGCTGGCTGTGAAACAGCCTCTGAGCATGTAACCACTTTTCAGTAGTGCTAGAAAAACACCCTCTACAGAACATTATCCTGAAGATAAACAGGGCCACACCAAATGATTCTGTAAACAAGTAACACAGATAAAATTAGATTAACCCCTCAGTGCAACACGTTGCCTTGGCTTCCTAAACAAATTGTTTTACAGCCTCCATCCCTTCCCCCATCACTCCACCAACTCAGGCTTCACATCCTTCAACCTCTGCCACCTCACAGGTGCAGACTAATGCTCCCTCAGCATATGGCAGATATACAGAGACTAAATCAATCTCCCTTTTCTCCCTGTCTCTTTCCCCAAAATGAGGTCAGACTTAACAGAGAAATACCCGTTTTTCTCTGCAGTACTGAGCTATGCAGTGCCTCAGACAGGACAATATCATTTCAAGAGCAGGGAAGCAGGGCTGTGCAGTCACCTGTCCCAGACCACCTGTGCACAGAACTGCTCACAGCCACTCCCCTCTCGAGGCACTCCACTTCCCCATGTGGCACTGCCATGCTCCCAACCTGCAGCATGCACAACAGCAGCTCAGAGGATTCCTTCATCTTTCATATTTTTATGCCCTGTCATGGTAATCATGGAAGGCAGGAACTCAGGAGAAAGGGGAAGAGGCAATACGTGCAACTTCTGCCAGATTAATTTCTTTTCAGGCTGGTGGAGAGTTTAAAAAAATTTAAAAAGCATGATTCACTTCCTATTATTCACTGTGAGAGCCATTCAATTACTGCTTCAACAGTACATCGGAGCAAGTATAGCTCAGACACAGGGAAAGGTCAGTCTGACCTCTGCTTCTAAAGTCTACCTAACACTTGCTTCCAGATCATTCTCTTCCAAATGCAATGGCAGAGAATGCAATTTTGCAGCTGAGGACCCACTCACTCCAGGTGAGAGAGGAGCTGCGAATTTTTTAAAAATAGTTTTCCAGAAAATACAAATTACAGAGGATATTTGCATAGTATTTGCTGTTGGAAATAAACTTGATTTGAAGAGCTTGTCTCTAGATACAAAACAACTTTTCCAGTTTCTTAGCTTGCTTAAATGCAGTTTACTGTGGTCTCCAGTATCCAAACTAATTATTCCCATAGTTAAGCACTAGCTTCAATAGCATCCAATGGATCTTGTAGCACAAAGAACTCACAGAAGAAAATCTAGCAAAATGTGCTGGAAAAGGTGAAAGCAAACCCCCAGCTGTATTTTCTAGTCCCCTCAGTCCCAGAAGGAACAGACCGTGTGGCAGATTTTTCCAGGCTGGGAAGGTGCCAGGGGGAAGAAATGTCTTGCAGCAAGCCTTCTACACAGAACAGTTTAGGTCAGAGACTTAGGGGTCAACTTCTGAACAAACTGGGACAAATAAAAATGTCAATAGAGAACCATGAGGATGACCTCTCAGAGGGAGTCAGAGAATAGATGCACCAAAGCACCAAAAAACATTCTTGCAATTTTGCAGTTGTCTCATACGTGCTCATATCTTCTGTCTTGGGGCAGGGGGGTTGGCTATAAAAATAAGAGTTAAGCTTTTCCTTTTCAGTGGTGAGCCAGCATAGAAATCTGAGGATAAAGCCTGAACAATGGAGACAAACACCATTTCACCTTGTGGATTTCAGTTTCTGGAGCCTTCTCCAGCCCCCACCAGTATAGTCCCCTCTCTCTTTACTGAATCCCATCCTTACCATGATCCCTGTCCTTGCAGAGCTTCCTGGCCTCCCACCTCCATCATTATTTTCACTCTCATTCAGGTCCCAAACCACCTCTGTCCCATAGCCCACTGAGACTCTCAAGCCAAAATACAGAACTAAAACTGGTACCATTATCTCTGTGTAAGACAAGCCTGCTTCTCAAGGAAAGAAGCTGCCTGTGTTTGCGTGATGGATCACACTCTATGATTCTCTGACAGCATTCAGGTTTCGGGCAGGGCAGATGCAAGAACAATGCTGACTTCAAACAGAAGGAGAAGACAAGCACATACCATTTGACAGCTACCAGTGGTAGACATAGTTTTGTAAGCTCTGTCCTGATCTGTTTTCATGCACGTGTGCCAATTCTCCTCTGGAGTTAGCAGGCAGCTCCCCATAAGAAGAAAAAGAATACACTTGAGGCAATCAGAGAAGTTCCTCTGTTTTGACAAGACTGAGTGTCTATGGTGTCTTCTGTAAAACACCTTCACAGCTGGATTCAAGTTACATTGCCTATAAGGCACCCACCTTCCTGAGCACACCAAGTGTGTTTCAATGGGCACCTGGATTAGAACAAAAATTGAGAAGTCCTTTTTGCACTGCACAAAATGGGGGGCTCTGTTAGCAGGAGCAGTTCTCCAGCTCGGAGGCTGGGCAGGCCATGATTGACCAGATACCTAACAGGAAATGGCATTTGACCCTGTCCACTCTGAAGGCTGCAGAGTGAAGCAGCCAAAACTCTCTCCTCCAAAGGCAAAATCCATCAATTTCATTACACAGCATCCTCCTCCAGTTCAAAAGACCAAAGCCTCACTGAGTTGATCAAAATCCCTCTTCTGCTTGGCAGGCTGGGATACAAACCAGCACACATGTATTAGAGACTACTGGCAGTTCAAGGGAAACATAAATAACAAATAATTTCACCTAAAAGGATATTTAAGGGTTCTAGATTTCCCCAAGCGTTTAACCACAGTTTGGCTCTTAATTATTAGTATTGCTAAGGACATTTGCAAAACAATTGTATCTGATTTAAGAGGCAAGCTGCAATCTGCTGCTGCTGATTCCCTCCCCTGTAGTTACACTCCTGTATTTTGACACAGTCATTATTTTAGCTCTAACCAATGATGCTAAGTGACAGCTACGACTTCAGGTGAGGAATTTATAACAGCAGCCACTCATTACATCAGCACAAAACTTTGGAAAAGGGTGAGAGGAATTTATTTTTTTCCACATTTCAACCTATTTTAATGCTTCAACACACTTAGTCTCGATCTTGATTCTGAGTTTCACATTAACCCACCATGTCAAAGTGCAATGGTTGCATTGTGCCAGGCTGCAGCTCAAGATTAGAGGAAACTATTGAGTTTCAAGTGACTATTTTAAAAGTCATGACTTCGATCAGTGCTCCTCAAATCTCAGCTAGGAAAACCAAAACAACAGCATTCAAAGATTAGATTTCCACGAACTCCCTGAATAAAAACAGCATAAAATGCTCTAATGCAAGCTGCTACTGTACTCTTCTCCATGCCTCAGTTTTGATCCACAAGGATCATTTTGTAAAAAGTTCATTTATTCAGCTCAGTTAAGGGTCCAACATATATTTAGTTCCAGGTTAATTTCTACTATGAGTTTTTTCACTAAAAGCAAAACTCACATGGATGATTAAACCTGTGTCACATAATTCAAATATTAGTGTTTACCACTGCCCTGTAAGGACAAGAAGCAATCCAGTTCATAATAGAATGTTCAGTGCTGCAAATGAAAATTTTAAAACATTCATACATCAAAGAGTTTGTACCTTATTTCTAAAATAACAGAAGTAATCAGACCAGATATGTGGACATTTGAAGAATATGGAATTTTCTAATTCACACCAGTTGTTTAAAGTAGTCAGAGTTAGCAGAGCCAGGAATCCACCTCAGTAGTAAAAAAAAACTGCTATAAAAATCTTTATGAGCTGTTACAAACTGGCCTAATTATCAGAAGATTTCTGTATGCTATTTGGATGAATCAAAGATAGATAAATGCTTAATCCAATGTTTTCATAGGGCAGTAAACCACTATTTATCAACAAGTTGAATGTAAATGACCCCAAAGAAAAAAGGAAAAAGAAAACAAACCAAAAAACCACTTAGAAATCATCAGCAGGAAAAACTCAAAGGCAGCTATATTTACAGACCCTCAGACATTTTTAACACTAAAATCAAACAGAGCTGAAAGTAAATTGAAAGGATCTTGGCTTTTCAGACACCAGCAAAATATAATAAGACTTTATTGCATTACTTGCACAGCACTGCCTCATGGAGTAGAACCCTACATGTTACTGATTTTTTTAGTTTAATTGCTTCAAAGTCAAATCAGCGGTGAGAATTTTCGTTCGCCTCTGAGGGCTAAACCCACAGCTAAACAAGCAGAGAAGTGAACAAAACCAAATAAAATCATCTTCTATGTTTGGAACTACCTCTCAAAATGAAACAACACCTTCCTTGGTACATGCATACATTTCACATCAAATTACATCTCTACACAGTCTGTCTGATTCCATGTTTCAATATTTAGGAAAGCAGTATATAAATATTTAGCACATTTGAAAAACATATGATTCGAATTTTATGAAATGTGTTTAGAGAGCTTAAACAAACAATACTGGTCATAAATTTTGGTTTGCTTTATTCAAGCCAATGTGTTCCTCTCCACACCCTACCAATTATACATCATCCAGATTGCTTGTGTTTGCTCACACACATTTCTGCACATGTACATGCAAATGCCTAAATGGCAGTTTGTGCAATATTCAGTGGGTTTGTGGGTTTTTGACAACTGCTTCTAATCACAGTTATTACCATTATTTATTACTCAGCTCGTGCCCCAGGTGTGCACGGTGCCTTACAGGCAAACAAGGCAGATGTCAGAGCTAGACAGCTGCCTGCTCCAGCCTTCACAGTGCTCAGGAAACAGCAAGCACTGAGACAGTGACAGCACTGACAGCATGAAGATCTCTTTAGTGAGATATGTACATAAAACTAAATGCAATTTTAACCAAGTAATCTTGTTCCACAGCACATCTTACTTGTTTAGTTACTACAGCAAATACTTGCAGTGATCCAAAGGGAACAGGTGGCAGTGGCTCATTGAGGTAGGACTTCCCACACCCCTACCCTGTAACTCAGAATTCCAGTTTTTCAGTCATAAATTCCTAGCGATATAACTGTGATGGAGCCATGCAAATTGTGGTCAAACTCAAAAGCTAGAGGAATACCCACTTCTCTCTTCTTTAGAGGCGTCAAAATTGGACATCTGGTTTAACAGGTGCAATAAGATTTTTTTAAATGTCTTTTACTAGTGACCAGGGCCTGGCAGGAAGCACTGTCTTCATATGATACCTGACTTTGGAAGCATCCATGGGTGGCCTATAAGAGAAATCTGTATCTTCTCCTCTGACCCATTCAAGGGCAGGGAAGAGACACAGATCTCACTTACCCTAACACCAACACTCCTTCCTTTAGAACTGCCAAGTGACCTGAAGACACCCCAGAGCTGTGGAGAGCAGTGTGTGTGGCTTGGCTCTTCCCCAAGTCAAGCAGTCGAGTGCAAGGGCTGAGCGCGAGGCCCGAGCTGCACTGCAGGAGATGTCCAATGCACACCCGCGTGCCTCCCTGCGGGCAGCGCCGCACCGAGCTCCCGCGGACACGAGCAGCAAACAGACCCCTCCCCGGGCCTCTGCCTTCAGTTCCTCTTCTACTACCTACTTGGGAAAATGAACACCTTGCAAAGAGCAAAACAGCTCCTCATCTTGCCCAGTAGGCAAGCATTTGCCACTTTTCAAAGCCATTATTTATACTCATGTCCACATTACCACTAGTGTAATGATGACAATGGAAAGCTCTAACATAGTCTACCCTCACTATTAAAAGACATAATATCAGAATAATATCAACCATATATTTCTAAACAAAACCAATAGAGTACATCTCACCCTCCTTTTAACTTAACAGAAGATTAAAAAAAAATTGTTGGGTTGGGGTTTTTTTGTTTGTGTTTTGGGTTTTTTTCAGTGTGCCTCTAGTAGCATACTTTCTTACCTCCATAGGTTCTCCTTCTATTGTGGTTATTAGAAAACCAGTGTTTGGGTAGGTTATCTCTTCTTTCTTTGTTTAATACCTTACAATGTTGTTTACAATAAGAATTCCAAATAAAAATAAAACTTTATTGGACTGTATTATAAAAATCTTCCAATAAAGTGTCCTTGGCTGAGGCTAAGCATTTACCCTGGTTTTTATTCCCCTCCAGATTTTTACAAGATACCTATTCAGCCACCATCAAACCCACACCAGTGGATGCACAACAGCTGATGATCAAGATTAATACCTTTGTTTCTAGTAGCTGGACAACACTTGGATTTAAATGGGTCGTGGTGTGCAAGTGATGTATAAAATGACTTTGTAGCAATATTATTAAGTTGGAGAAGTTTCAAATGCCAATGCCCTCGTCTGTATTCCTTCCTAGTTTGAACTTATTTCCAAACATATCTTTCTTTTTTGGCATGATGAGCAAGTCAGATTTGGAAGGATGTTTTCTTTGTATTTCTTTCACTGAAACTGAACAAGATAGTGAGCCAGCCAGCATCCCCGTGCACTGTGTGTTCTGAACAGAACACATATCAGAGCAAGGATGTAGCATCCCCCTGAAGAACAGGAGAGAAAGACAAAAGGAAAGAAAAAAGCTAATGTTAGGTCTGACACATTTGCCATTTTCTAACTTGAATGGCTATAATAAACCACTTGCTATTTAACATTCTACAGCTGGAAATATTTGACATTTGTCCCTTGTTGTTTGAAAGAATCCTCTTATATTCTGTGCTTTCCCTCTGTGATCCATGCAATTAAACTGGAAGAATTTGCTTTCACTTACGGCCTTCACCTGCTCTACATGCCCCAGTGCAGTGGTAGGACCTACATGAGCTCCATGCCCTTCCCTTCCTACCGAGGGTGTAGAGAGCCACAAAAAGTTCTGTGGAAAGAGGTCAGCACCACATTTTGCTGCCCAGGGTGAATACAGTAGTTCTATCACACACAATATCAGGGCTCTTTATTTAGGATTGCCACATTTCCACTTGCACAGCCATCACCAGAAGAGGCACAGAAAAACTCATGGCTTGTACCTTCTTTGAAACATTATTACCAACTTTATCAGGAGTAATGACAAAAAAGCCTGGAGCTGCTCAGGGTCCAAAATTCAAACCATGTTCTGAAGATACTTGGACATCCATTGAAATGTTATGGAAAAATCCAAAGCACCTTGAAGAACAAAGAGATTATGCAGCCATATCTCATCTAAGAAGCAAAGAGTGTTATTACTTGGAAATTTTATGTGTGGAACTCATTCACTATCTTCTGTATTCTCCAAAATTAATTTCCACACAAAAGAAAAATCAAAACAACCAAACAGAAAAAATAAAGCCAACAGTAAGATAAAGGCTAATTAACTATCCCCATCTGTTCCCCATCATTAACTGAAGCTTTTGATTGTCAGACCCTTCAGGAGCAATTCAAACATCTGCAAATAGGTGTCTCATGACATTTGAGATAAAACACAGGGTCTGCAAGTGACCCCTGCCTGTTTCATGGTGGCCTGAGGGAAGATGGTGTAGGTGGCCACTGTAGACACCCCAGACCAGTGTTTTTAAAACTGCTTTTAAGTATACGGAGTTAATATCTCTGTATTTTCACAGATTATACAAAACCAGTTCAACAGAACCTTAGTTCACAGAGCCATACATGACAAAACTCTAGTCAACGTGTCACAGTTTGATTTAACAGTGGTATTAATCATGCACTCAAAGCACTCTGCAATTTAAGGGTCCATGGAAATCCAAATTAAGATGGTGATGGAAAAAGCATTGTCATTAGTAATGTAAAGTAAGGGATAATTAGTGCTCTCCAATTACTTTCAGAAAACATAATATTTTTCCATACTTAGGAAATAAATCTTTGGGAAAGTATGAATTTACTTATTTTGGTCTTAAAATGAACCAACTTTATGCAAAATTTTAAAGTCACAGAGTCAATCCCCACTTGCTGCCTCACTGAGAGAGACCAAATTTGTCAAATGTTCAAACTTTTAGGATTTCATCAGGATCTAACAGCAGAAATTACTGGAAGGTGAAGAAGCAAAGTTGGAAATCAAGTCCAAGTACAGTAACTACCACATAATACATGCTTTTCCCCTCTACGGATGCATCTCTCCTCTCATTTTTTCCCTCTGTGATGCAGACCTAAAGAACTATTTCTTTCTAAAGAAAGAATATGTTCTTGTTAAGTGAAGAAGAGGAAAGGAGCGCATTCTAGACTGGCTGATAACCCAGCTAACAGAAAAAAAAAAAAATGCCAGATTGTCTTGAAGCTATGCCCACCCTCTGAATCCCCAGAGTCTGAACATTCAGGACCTAATCTATCGCTATCTGGCGTCCTTTCTAATCATTTTATTTCACTGAAAAAGCCTCTTGGAACCAAAAATATCCCTCCAGCAGAGACATTTTTCATTTGTATACTTTGATGACTACTTGCAAATCTGACTTAAAAAGAACTGTTGTTCTGTTCACGTTTTTCTGGTACCTCTGTAGCACTCCATTCTGACAGAAAAGTTAACTGTAACCTCTTCATCTGCACATATGCACAACATGAGGGCAGAAATGTCTAGCCCTGAGTCTGGAGGTTTAATCCTGCTGGTCAGAGAGCAAAATAATCATAGACACAAAAAAGAAGTACTCCCCGCACCAAGCTTTTTGATACTCTGAGCAGACACTTGTAAGTAATTCAAATACACAAAGAATTTGGCATTATTCATGTTTTACTATTTTCAGCTGGGTCACTTTTATAATCTAATCAGCTAAACTTTGTCTTCTGAAATCGTCTTCAGAATAAGAACTACATAATTCTCTATATTCATTCCCCAAGACAAGCCACGTGTCAGCCCAGAGAATCTGTGGATAATAGGGGATAAATTGCTGCCAGGCTGAAGGCGGAGCCGCCCTGTGTGGCAGTGTCAGAACGGTCTAAGGGCAGCACATTGAAGAGAGGCCCCCTCACAGCTGGGCTGGCTGATCTAAAGGGTCTTTTACAGCATAAAGGATTCCCTAACACTAATATTGCCAATATACTCAAATTCTGACCTCAAAAATTCAGGCATGCCAGGCTCCTAATTCTCTTGGGGTGACTTTCATGCAAATTTGTGATGACTTTTAAGCCAGTTTGGGATAGATGAAAGATGTTTGATTGACAGTGATGCCAATGTTTTACAGCAGACCTGCAGGGGACACTGGCAGGGCAATTGAAGCTGGAACAGCATGAAGACTGTCTCGTTCGTTCAGATAAGCTTATTTCTGGGACAAAAGATTAGTTCCCTCTAATGCCCCATACTGGTTTCTCTAAACCAGGATTTGGGAGGTATTAGCCACTATGTAAATAGCCCAGCAGATTTTAACTCAACATGTTAGTGGATGTAGAAGACACACTGCCCTACCTACACTGAAAAAGGCAAAATGAGAGTAATTCACATTAACCTGTCTCTTCCAAATCCTAGACAACCTAACTCAGAGTTTCTGTGATAATGGCTGGACAGACAGCCGTCCACCAGAAAGCTAACTTTCCATCCAGTCATCTTGCATTTTTCCAGCAACAAGTTAATTACTACGACTGCATTTCGGCATGAAAAAAAAAAAGGAGTACATAAAGAAAACCCCTCACCAATCTGCAATTCAAAATGTATATATTGGGAGTATATAAAAATGTATTATCACAAATCAAATCACACAGACTAAAGCATTATTAATAATGGCAGCATATTTTCTAGTGATGTTTAAAATTCACAACCCTGTTCCACTTGTTTGTCTCCAAAGTCAATAGAACTGAATTTTCTTTCCATATACTTCACTAAAGAAATTCCTTCCATTCTAATGAAAAAAAAAGAAACCTCTGCCCTTAAAAACTCGTAGATGTCTTTCAGCAAATGCACTAAAAGTAATATCTGCTTCTTAAAGCATGAGTTTCAGTTTGGTGGGGTTCTTTTACCACTGATTTTTATCCTTTAAAATGCATTGATTTCTTTTCTTTTTTTTTTTTTTTTGCTGACCTTTACAGTATAAATGTCACTGTCAGATAAAATAATTGAACCCAGTAATCCATGCACAGACAGGAGAAAACCTTTGACTGATTTCAACATGATACATCACAGTCTAATAAGAACCCAACTATATTTCTTTGACAGACAAGTTCCTTTCCCTTGTCTGATTCAGGTGGTATATGAAACACAAAGTTTATACTGGGGAAGTATTCTGAGACTGACACTGGTTGCTAGTTGCCATGGAAATAATAAATTATGAATGTGGTAGACGGTGCCCTCTCTTTGGTGCACAGGTAACTGCATGCAGCACACCATTCCCACCAGGATGCAGCAGCAAGGGAAGGCACCAGCAATTAATTTTTCCTGAGACAGACACTAAAAGAAACTGAATCCCACATTGCCACCAGCCAGACAAGCTAAAAGCTGTTATTATTTTCTGTATACATTTAAATTTAATACCTGTGCAATTCCATTCCTCTAACCGACCTCATTAGCGCCTAACATGGATGAAGCCATGAGATCTCTTTCCATCCATGTATCTACCTGGAAACTGCTTATTTCCCACAACAGCTATCAGATTA
This sequence comes from Promerops cafer, assembly GCA_013398275.1. Lineage (NCBI taxonomy): Eukaryota > Metazoa > Chordata > Aves > Passeriformes > Nectariniidae > Promerops > Promerops cafer. Next base: position 1,219,869 of record VZSE01001564.1, on the reverse strand, counting down.
GGCCTTTAAGTAATTAGATTCTTGAGCACAAGCCTTATTTTTGGTGTGCTTTCTGCAAAGGGCTTTATGGAAATAATAAGTTTGTCTATTCACTGTGCAGTCACTGAAACATCTACACATCTCAGCGGGGGGAAGCAACTTCTCAGCCTGCTTGCCCCCCCTTTCAAGCTTCATTTCTACTGCTTTGGGTCCACCCCCTCCCCATCCCCTCTGCCAAGGCTGTTCTACTGCAGTGAAAAGTAGGCAGGATAGATCGATCCAAAGAGACAAAGCACAAACAGTCATTTTAACCCATCAGGAGGCAAAGCTCCAGCTTGCAAAAAGGGACAAGTGATTACGAGTACAAAGCCTGCTCAGTTTCCTCTTTCCAGGGTGTGACACCAGCCCCAGGCCTGCAGCCACGGTGTGTCCTGTTCCTTTGGGCAATGGGGAACCACCCAGGGCCCGAAGTCACAGCACTGGCTGGCACTGCCAGCAAGGCAGCAGCGAGGCTGTGCCTCTCAGAAAGCACTAGTTTGGGATCCCAAAACAAGCCATGGGCACAACGAAGACAGGGACATCCTGGGCATGTGCTAGAAGGGAACATTTTGTGCCTGGCAAACTGGTGAAAACATCAGGAGTTTTCAGTGTGTATTCCTGATACAGCAGCTACTCTGCCCTGTTGACTCCATTCAATCGAGAGATTTCTACTCAGGCTTTAAAATTATTCAAAAACCACTGGAAGTTAAGGCTGGACCCTTATTTATCTGCTTCATTGGCTCAGTTATGAGCTGAACTGGAGCTTAATGAATGATGTCAGTCCTTCCTGGAGAAGGCAGAGAGGTTGTACAGGGTGTTTAGTTGGAGCAGCTGCTTTTTCAATCAAGAGATACTTAATTAAGCAGAGAGGAAAAATAAAGAATACATAACATGCAGAAACAGGCTAGCTAAGGGTTTAAGTCAGGCATGAAAAAAAAAAAGTGAGCTTGCAAGAAAAATATTCCCACCTATCATTTGTTTTAAGCTTGTTTCTAAAGGAAACCTGTGAGTGCTGTGAAGCATGTTAGAAGCACAGCAGTCAAGAAATAAGGAAGGACACTTCAGGGAAAAGCAGTCTATAGTGCACTGGGATCAGGAATGTCTGCTCCATGAAATTTCCGGACAACAATTAATGTTCACTTCCACAAACACACAGCTCTTTAAAGCAAATGAAGCATGAAGGAAACCCAATTGCACTAAGCACAGGAATGATCTGAACATACAACAAAAGTCAGTGATCTTGCTGTACCATAGTGTAATGCTCTGTGCCTCCTACCAAATTATGGTTCTGTTTAAATTTATTATCACTTTTTAACCCCCTTTTCTGCATTTAATTTCATTGATACATGAGGAGAGCTCTCGTCTCTTTCTTAATGAATTCAGCAGTTGTGCTGTTACTGATGAAATGCCTACAGACTCCCAGAGCCCAGGCAAGCAAGAAATCAGATGATCGCAGTAGGTGCAGCAGGCTCTCATCTGCCTCCGGGCGTTCACAAGCCTCTTATCACTGGAAATGCCTGCTTGAGGTTGCACCAGAGTAGAGTTAAATCCTGCATTTTCATCACAAGCTCACCTAATCTGGGCTTGCACACGGCATGCAGTTCCTCCTCTGTCATGGTGGCTTAGGTGTGCTTTTTGGGGCATTAGCATGGGCTGTGACATGTGAACTGAAAACACAGGTGGCGATTACAGCTTGTCCCCACAGATGGCTCAGGCTTGTTTAGACTAACAGGGTGCTCAGCTCCACTCACATTTTAGTACCTGAGTCCCCTAAAGCTAAAAAAACAACTCCATCCAGCTACACTGCAACCTACATTGCTACCATTCCACAAAAAAAAATAAGGGAGCAACTCCTGTAGCATTAGTCCCCCATACAGGAAAAGAGGCATAACCAAGCAAAGAGAATTTTCAAAAAGGGTGAGCCTGTAAGTAAACTGATGTAGTAAAATATTTAAAATTATACCACACCATTATTACCATGACCTTTTCGTATCTTCAACATAAAAGGACGTTTTAAAGTAGACTATCTTCCTCTCTACAGAGCTAACATAAAAAGGCTATCTGTGGCTTTTAAAAAACTTTTATACATCATAGATTTAAACCATATTACAATTGTTTCTAGACAAATTAACATCTGGACTGCCTCTGCCTGTAAAGACATCATTCACTAATGCACAGTTGCTACAATTTCTTTCTCTACTGTAAAAATTGGGGAAAAAAATAAACCTCAAGGAGAATAGATACATCACTTGCTTCAAGCTTTTTATCTCTGCTTCAAAATCACCAGCGAGGTAGTCATGGTCCAGACTGTTTTGACAACAATTTATCCCAAATTTACCATTTCAAAATTGTCTACACACCATCAGCTCATATTCACCCCTCAGAGCTGACTGTTCCTGAATAATTTCAGGTATTTCTAAGTCTATTCCACATCTCACAGTCATCTCATAGATGACTCAGTTTCAGTGCCAATCAGTGGCTTCAATTGTTCAGATTATGAACAGAACTGTAAAATTAACATTAACACTGAGAACCCATGAACTGATAAAATCACTTTGATGTAATGATGTAATGGTGAGTAACCACTGCTGAACCTCTCCACAGGAACTGGGCAGGGAGGGATGGGTTAATCACGTGTAATCCCACTGTTACTGATGAAATACCTGTCAGCCTTAGCAAGCAGCAGCTTCTTGTGCAGCTGACTTTCTTGAAGGGAATCTGCCAGGGCATACAGGGGGCTCAGTGCTTTGCTGCCCCTCGCCCCCAGCCAGCATCTCAGCTCCAGCTCACCTGGATGCTGCTGCAAGGAGCCTGGCCTGTAACGTGCACTTCCCTGGCCAAGTATGAACGCCTGCCTAGCCCAAGGTGCATCACGGGCTTTCCCTGCAGGTTACTGTCTACAGGCTGGGCCACCATGAGCCACACACAAAGGGTGAGCACCAGTAACCCCAAGGAATCACAGGGAGGTTTTACATTCATCAGAAAAGTAGGAGCTAATAGCAACAGGCTAAATGAAGCCTCTGTGAGTTCTGCCATCTTCCCCACACACCCATGAATGCATTTCTGATGTGGCCTGCACCACCACCCGTGTTTCAGAGCTTCTCAAAAGGAGTGGCTGCAGAGCTGCCCAGTGGGTTTCACAGAACCAGAGGAGTACATTGGGTGCTGACAGGCAGAAATTCTGCAGTCAATACTGACTCTGAGAAACGTTCCTCCAAGTATACACCTAATAAAAATGTAGAGACCTACAGAAAGACTGCACAGCTATCTGAGAATTCCCTGGTTCTCTGGCATGGCCCTGCCTCACTGTTTTTAACCATGGATGCAGCAAACAACCTATGATGTCCCACCACCCTTTGGTTACTCACCAGCAGGGGAGAGCCTTGAGGTATTTTTTCTTTTTGTGTTTCCTAATATCAATATTATCCTTTTTAGCTTTATGACTTTGTGCAGTCTGTATTTCTAGTCTCAACCACCCAAGAAAAAGAACTCCAAAACCCATAGTGCTTACTGGAAAAACACAGACCGTTGTGGGAGACATGCAAAAGTATTTCTACCTTTAGCTTATCTCACAGATAGATTTCCTAGCACTGAAATTTTTCACTTTCCTAAAAATCATATCTCACAGGAGATACTCATGTTAAATAAACAAGCAAATAAGAGTTACAGCAATCACATTCTGCTATAACTCCTGGAGTTGGAATGGGAAGAGAAGGAACCAAAGAGCACAATACCGTTGATGAATTCACAGAGCTTGACAATACACTGCTGACAAGACAGGGGACTTTGAAAAGACCAAAAACAATTCCTCTGATGATAACAACCTGAATTTTACTGAATCCTCAACACCGCATCCCAAATGGTCGCTCTTAAAATGCATTAAAATTTATTGCAATAATGCCTTGCTGCCCATTCCTGTACTTATAAAGTACAGAGCAGTCATCTAAATCTCCCATGATAACATCTTCAAGACAGGAGCTTATCAGCAATACAGAGAAGGAAAAATCCCATGGGTTGGGATTACACTTTTGATTATAAATTTCCTGAGAGAAAGATGTCATCAATCTACATTCTTTATGAACTCTACAACATGAAAGTACTCTTTTACTCTAATAATAGCTATCAGGTTTTGTGCAAGCAACACCTGCAACAACTCTCCCACATGGAACAGAAAAAGTTGTTACATACAACCCCACAAAAGAAAATCAGTCAGCATTATTTTTTTGTCGTGAAGCTGGTTTATTTTTATCTTCCCATTGTCATCAGCATACCAGCTGTTACACATCCCTTTAAGGAAGATTAGAGATTAATAGCCCTGTTTTCAAAATATATTGGAGTACTTACTTCCTTACTCTATAATATATATATCCTAACACAGGAAAAAATGGAAGGCCTATTTCTAGACATCTCACAGAACAGGTGATGGAAAATTCTCATCAGGATCTTCCCAGGCACTTTTGTTAGAAATTTGTCAGTTCCACATTTTCCATCCTGGCTCCCATTCGGCTCTTCTGTAGAGAGCAGTGGCAAAGGTCACAGTAAATTACAAGTGACTCAGAGCAGGAGAAAGCTCAGGAGCCCCTAGAAGGAGGCCAGCTGCCTGTTTCAGAGGCTGGGCAGGTGCTTCAGCCTGGTTTTTGAGGCAGGAATGGGTACTGCACACAGTGAGGGCCTGCTCACATATCCACTAACTCACATCATTCTGCATTATAAAAACACACCATGCTACCCCTCATGACAGAGTCAGTAAAGAAAATAGGACTGGTTCCAGAAAGAACCCTCAGCTCTCTGACCTATACATATCACTTTCAGCACAACAGGTTACCCCTTCCTCTTGAGCCACTGATGCCATTCCTATATCAGCCCCCTTTGAAACCAACAATTTTCCACATGACATAGCACAGAAAACTTTGCCAAAACACAGACATGTAAGAACCACTGCATTTCTTGTACCTAAGCAATTAGTGGGCTTACCAAGGAAAGATCTCAAGTTAGTTTAGCACACAATGCCTTCAGACATGTGATCAGGCATGATCTCTGTGATGTCAGAGATCAGACATGTGACATGTATGTGATCTGTTTACATAAAAATGTATGTAAAACCATTAAAAAAAAATATGCTCCCCCTCCTCCAAATTCTAACTCTTTTTGATGTAGGCTTAGAAAGTCTGGCTTTCTTTGGATTACCATTTCTCTCTCCCCTCTGCCCCTCCACCACAGGAACTTCTAAAGCAATTATTCATCCAGGTTAATGTGTGTGTGTGTTGTTTCCTTAAGGAATTCTCATATTTCCTCCAGGTTACAGTTCTTGAGCTGTTTAGTTCAGCAGCATTTGAGAATTATCCCCTTTACTTTCTCAGAATTACACCTTCAGTTATTATTTTTAATTTCACTTGGTGTCCAAGCTTCTTTCTTTGCCCAATTCCTTCGTAATATATTTACTATTGCCAGAAGAAAATCTGAAGTATTTTGTTGGCCCAGTGCACATGTAAGTAATGTTATCTTTCTTGGGATAAAGCACACTGTATGGTTGGGACTACTGTCTTTCAGTTGGGATGGACCTCAGAGATCCAAACGCTCTACCTGCTTGATCTTGATACGGCCAAGAAAAAGTGAAAAATATGAACACGCAGGAGAATGAGACCATGTCTTTCTTTAAACTAAGAAAATAGGAAGATCAGAGAAGACTGGGGGAGGAGATTGGAAATTGTAACACATTGTGTAAGCTCTGGGCTCAGGGCCAATCACCAGTTACATCTGTGCCCTGGGCTTCAGTTGGCCAGGCCAGAAATAGTGCTGCTATTCTCGGGAAGGTGCAGCTGGCTTCTCGTCTGTGGCTCCAGCCACTAGCAGACTGCATAAAGGGACTAGCACAATTAGCACAATAGGCTGGGCAAGGATGCTCAGCACAGGCATCACCTCAGTTTGTGCATTTGAACAGGAAACCTCAGGCTTCAATTTCCTTCCACTAATCTTGGGGCAGTGACACTTCCAGCGTTACTTCAAAAAAGTTTTGTGCTGAACGAACACACTGGTCAAAGCCAGTTTTCATTTCTTTCTTTGACACTTTGGTTATATGCAATCCTGTATTAAAAAGACATTGAAATACAGGACTTAGTGTTTCCTCTCTGCTGTCCTTGAGGAAAATTCAGAGAGTTACTTCTATCAGGCTCTGGAGCAAAATGCTTTCAAAACAAATCTACACTTTCTATTAATTCTGCTTATTAAATTAGGCTTTAAAGAAATATGTTCTAGTAGATATTCTAGTATTTTACAAAATAACTCAACAAAAAGTATCAGAGGGTTTTTAGAGTGTTCAAAGTGTCACCTGACAAGTCAGATGATTCTCAAACATGAGGAAGATAAAACTCTCCCCTTCCTCCCTCCAGCAGAATAAACTTAGTGCTTCTATTGTAACTTCTGCTGTATTTACTTCTAAACAAATGTTTATTTAGTTTTTCTACTGCCCTGAGTTCTGAAATCTGCAGGAAATTACTCTGAAATCATTAATTAAGCAAGCATCAAGAAAGTCCTCATATCTGCATAAGTCTGTATTCAAAGCTACAGGTGAAAAACAGTAATCTAATCCATATTCTCTCTTTTTAAAAATTCAAGCAAACACTTTCTGAAAAAGCAGTAAACGGACATGGCAGGGGAATGCCTAATATCCAACCAAACTATTCTTGACTCGTGCTTTACTGTGTGCAGATAAAAGTGATAAGATACTTGGGAAAAAGTAATAGCCATTTATCCTTTCAAAAGCACAGTTCCTTCATTCTGCGCAGTTCAGTGCACAGCAACATAACTCACAAGTACAACACTTACCTTGATCTCAGCTAGATCAGTACATCAGCAGCCCAGGAGATCAACACTGACAGTTATCAGGCATCTACATGATGATCATATTTCACAGAGGTGCTCACAATTTATCCCACACATTCTCAACTCTGCTCACATTTTCCAGCATGCAGATGGAAATAGCATAATTCCTCTACCTGTACTGCTCCTAGCAAGCTAGGACGACTTTCAAAGCTGAAATCAAATAATTTCAAGGCAGTCCTAGAACATAAAATACCATTTGCCAGATACTAGGAGTATTACTGCTACAAAGTGAAATGCTGTCACAGGAGAACTCTAACACAGCAGATCTGATGCAGAAATCAGCTGGGATGAGAGTCTACTGAGGCAGTGCAGTGTGGATTTTACAGGTCTGTCTAGACCAAGATACCTTGAAACAAGAACGTGTTTAGTGAAAAAGCAGCTTCTGGTATCCTGGATTGCAGTTTTGTTCTCAAGCAGCAATGCAGCAGCATTTTCTTAAAAGATCACACACATAAAAGCACCAGATCTCCTGATGACCAGCCTTCCACACACAATGCTTTGGAAGATCAGCAAGAGTGTGTAGCAGGGGAAGAAATGCTATTGAGAGAAAGAAGCAATTTCTATAAGAAGCCAGCTGAGGACGAGCTGGAGCACGTCCTACAGTACAGCACTTGTGTACACAACTGTCACTTGTGCTGCAATTCCTCAGCAGCTGCTGTGTCTGACCTGATGCAGGAAAAAAAATGAAATCAGGGCAATAAAAAAAAAACCGCACAAAACAAACCGGTGACTTAAAAAAAAATAAAAATGTTTAACAACGTATAAAAAAGAACAGAAGAAATATCTCACCAATTATTTTTCCCATGCAGTAAGTCCCTAAATTTTGGCACGATAGGTCCTACGCTAACTCACTCTTTATATATACAAATTGTATATTTTATACATTTTCATCTTGGATCTCCTCTAGCGCACCTTAATTGGTAAATATTTACAAATAGTAATTCAGCCACCCCACACCCTTTCCTGACACATTGCTTTTCCTCAAAAGTAATTTTCTTTACTACAATGAAGGTATGACATCAATGAAGAGACTCTGCTAGTAAATCTTTGTGCACAAGATCACTTTTCAGTATAGTTTGTGCAACCCAGAAAGGACATTTCCCTAGTTTCATAGAAGAACTTAGGTCATTGTAAAAGGGCCATGAAAGGAGCACAAGACAACCACCTGAGCAGAATGATTCATGATAGCGTGTACAAATTCCAAAGATCGGCATGAAGACAACTCCGTGGATTTCCAGCAATAATGTTGGCAATAAAGTCAAGAACCAAAAATGCTCTTGTGTGACCTTTGCGTGATTCATTTGCTTTTACCTGCAGTACAAGAACCACATTTAGTGACTCCTGTAAAAGATTTCCAAACTCTTTCTATGGAGCCTCTCACATTGTGATGAGTTTTATGACAATGTTTCTGTCAGAGTCCCTTTCATTTCATTAATGCTACAAGATCCTGCCATACAGTAACCTGTTTCTCCTTGTGCCATGCTCCCAGATTGAGATGAAAACAAGAATGCAGAAACAATTCAATGAAAACACCATTTTTAACAACGCCTTCCAGGAAACTTTAAAAGGAATGCAGCTGCCCTGCCTCGGCCAACACATGGACCCAGACATCAAAGAACAAGAGCAGAGCAGAAAGGAAAGGTCCAAAAGGCAGGAATATCTATCAATTCCTCTTCTTTATTGGAACAAGGAAGATAAAAGATGCATTCAAGTAAAGATGAGAGTTGTGTAGAGAGATTAACAGAAAAAGGCAGAAAGAAGGAATTAAATAGCTGAGAAAGAAGACATCATCGGTTTGGTTCGGTTTAGGAGAGAACCAAGTGCAAAGCCAAAAAAGGCAAGACAAAAAAAGCAAGAAAAAGAAGTGAGAATCAGTCTAGTGACACCATGAGAACCATCTCCCTGAGGCAAATGGCAGCTTCTCCTTCATTTGAGACCCTTTGTTTAAGGTGACTCTCCAAGCAAGCTGCTAGAACTCAATTAGTCTGCTACCTAAGTGATATTCAAGATAGATCAAACCAGATAATCCTCTCTGGCATTAAAATACATGAATTTATAAAAGGCTCAGATAAGGAAGGAAGTGTGCAGAGGTTACAGAAGAGAAAGGGCAAAACTTATAGAATGATGTAATATATTTCAAAAAGGGTAAGAAATAAATTCTGACTGTTTTCAGGATTCAAAACAAATGTGTAACTGTACCAGGAATTTTAAGTGCCTGATTCTTGTTTTCATATATATCTGTACTCTCCAATATTATTCTCTTCCCAAGACCTCAAATAAATACTACTAGGTCTATTGTTTTAGCTAAAAAAAAGTCAAATCTAAAAATGCAGCTTTCCATGACACCCTGCACCTTTCAAAGAAGATATTAAATAGTACCTGGAAGGTTTCAAAGTTTTCCAAGTATTTCCTATTTACAATTAATCACTTCCTAAAGCTCAAGAATACTCTTCTATAGAGAGGACAAACAACTCTGAACAAACACAAATTCTCAGAAAACAGATTTAGGCCTTTGCATTTTCAAAATTAGCAGGTATTTTTATTCCAGTGGATTTTTCCAGTCCAAGTTTGCAATTATACAGCTATTTTGCCTTTGAATCCATTGCACACATGACTACAACTTTCATGACAGAAAATTTATATTTAATATAAAAAGGCATAACCCAGTGGCAGAGACTTCAAGCACACAAAATAACAATAAAATAGCTATTACTAGCACTGAAAGTTGCCTCAGAACATTTCATGTTTCACAGTTAATGTGAGTTTAAATTTATGCTTGAGTATGTATCTTTTGTAAAGTTACACTACAGCTACAATACAGTATGAGTCAATGTTATTTTTTTCTACCATTCTTTTGCACTGAGTCCTCCTTGTGTGATGTTTTATATAACAAAATAAAGCAACAAAACAAAGCTGGAAAAAGATGCACTGGTAGAAATATACAAACACTGAACATGCAGTTCAATGTGCAACAGCCTGTTACTCAAGAAAAAGATCAAAACCTTAAAGTAGTTGGCACACAATAATATTCTTATATTTTATGGGCACAACTGTATCATTTGAGTTCATTTCAACATAGAGAATTCCCAAGACAGCCATGGGTGTTGTTATTCCACGTTACCACTGCTACTTGTGTTTGAAGTTCCTCAGCCCAATACTGGCATGTTGAAAATTAGGCACTAAGCAATGAAACATTTTAATGTTCAAATCTCCTTATTCACAAAAAGAACTTTTCTTTCTTAAGTATCACAGCCACAGTGTGGTAGAAATTCTTTAAGTGTATTACTTAAACAGTTGAAAGGCTTAGCAAAGAATTTAAGGAAAATATTACCTGGAGTCTAGGAAAGCATGTCCAATAAAGCAAAACCCCAATATAAATGCATTTCCTCTCAAAGTCATTATGTTAGCACAGAACAAATTATGGTGAAGCAAGTAGCACCAAACTGCAATACAATAATTTTCTAAAGAATTTACCATAATGACAAGAGCAGCATACACAAAAAACATTAGCTCAATAAATAATACATTTGAAATTACATTAAATACATTTAGAACCTGCCTCAGCAGCAGATTTAAAGCCCCTTGCAGAAGCCCTACCTGTGTTCTCCCAGCACTGCTCTGTACCAGAGACCTTTTCTCAGTCCCACCCCAAAGTTGAGAACTGCTGAGAAAGCAGCTTGATGTTCTCCAAAACTGTGCCACCAGCTAGAACTGGCACTTAGACACTGAGCACTAGGAAGATGGGCGACTGCCTCAAGGCAGGCTGTAACCAGCCAACTGCTGCCACCTCCCAGGTCTCAACAGCTGCCCAAAATCTGACTGCCCACAGTTCCAAATACCAGCTAGTAAGAAGCCAGACTGCTGTAAAGGTTAGTGGGAGCAGACTGCCAGAGAAAGCAGAGATGATGGAAAGGACATTTAAGATTTTCTAACTACCTTCTTGCGGTCCCTCACAGACCACCTAAATTATCACCTAACTAATAACGTTCTCCCCACATTATTGAAGGCCTCATTATTGAGGAGACTGACTGTGCAAGTGAGTGCTCTGAATAAGGTCATATCATTGCAGCAGCACCACATGAGTTAAAACCAGGAGCTGAAATATATTTGGTGAAAAGCTCACCAGATCAGTTCCCATCTGAGCATGACAAAAAATCCCCATGTCAGATTTCACTGCAAATACTCACTTGGAGGCAAAAGCCTCAAACCTAGGGCACTTTGCATTCTTTTTGGGGTAGCTCAGCTCTCTGCTGCATTGACCAAACTGAATTTAATTGCATCATCATGCATGAATTTAATTTGCATCAAAGTCAATTACCAACAAATCTGATGGGGAATTTGATGCCAATTTATTATCTTTAAAATCCCTACTTGCAGTGTTCAGACCCAGCTACCTGAGCATCCTATTCTTTTGTCTCCTCTTTTCACTGCTGTGACACTCCTTTCAATCTATGAGTACCTATTACTCCTCTCATACTGCCAGAGAAAAATCATTTACTTGAAGACATAGAAAGAAAAAGGTTAAGCAAACATGCACAAAGGAATTGTGGGAAATGGAGCAAAGTAGACTCATAAAAAATGAATGCTGATAAAATGATTAAAAGCCCAACAAGTTCTACTAGTAAGATGGTAACTTCACCCTAAGACACTTTTAGTCTCAGTCCTTGAAGGAGCTGTGCTGCTTTCACACGCAGTAAAAAAAGACAGAAAAAGCCCCTAGGAATATGGCTTTTCTAAGACTCTTCAAAACCCAGCTCAATAGCCCAGAAATAAACAGTATAATTTTAAAAGTCCACCCAATACACACAGCAGATACTAAAGACATCACATGCAGTCAGCAAAATGAAGAGTGCCCTTCACAAATTGCAAGATCAAGCTGAAAATATGAAAAGCTAACGTGATACACTTAATACATGCAACAGCTTTAAGGGCACAATGGAAGACACTGGAATTTGTGTATGCTGAAAATCATCTCTAATTTCCACCTTCACGCTTTCTCTGCTGAGCTGAGCAAGGCTTGGTATTGTCATTCCAGTTTATTGAAAAAAGAACCCACAAGGACATATCCTTTGCTCAATATATCTGCACACATGAGAGCATATTTATATCTTAAGCACACATAATTGTTTTATCCTTAATTTAATAATGAGAGGGGTAGAGGGTTACTGAAGCACTTGAGAAGTATTTTCATGTTTATGTAGAAAAAAGCCCCACTTTGTTCAAATTGACAGTTTCATATTATCATTATGAGTAATATGCTCTCTGAAATCTTATCTAAGGAAGTTATAAACATCTCAGAAGTATGATCCCTTAGAAAATGAACTTCTACTTTATCTACACCATCTGAGGATGGCAGCTCATTGTGAAGAAATACTGATTATATTTACTCAACCTCTTTCCTGACAACAGTAAAAATACCAGTGAGATTTGGAGGAAAGGTTGATTTTATTTGTCTGCTTTTGGTTTTGCTTTTGTTTCATTTACAAGTGATTCATCTGCAGCGCTATATTCGCGAAGGAATTGTGCAATCTGGATCAGAATTCAGTCTTGCTGGAGCAACAGACTTTGTTGTAGTCAATCTCAATATAGGTGGCAAATGATCTGGATTTCAAGCTGCTACTGTCACTAAAGCCCAGGTATCTAAATCATGTGCATTCAAGCAAATTAAATACAAAAAAAAAGCTATTATTTCCACACTTAAGCAAGACACCCATACTGAAAACCAGAAATTCTTTCAATAAGGAAGCCAGACAAAAAAGGCAGGAGCTGGATACTGAAGTATTTGATCTGCTTTCAATTTGTATATTCATTTTCTTTTTAAATAAACAACATGAAAACTACACAGATCTCAAACATGAAATGCAAATTAACTGATTACCAAAGATTGTTATTTCTCAAACACTGACATAAAGCTCCTACTCAACAGACCCCAGAATACATGAAAGAAAAATAAAGTCCCAGCTTTCAGGCAGAAAAGTCAAAGCATGACAAGACAGAGAAAGGTTAACAACGGGCCAACAGAGGACCCAAGAATACAACCCAAACCATGGCTTTATTAAAAATTACTTTTACTTCCAGCAAAATATTTTTAACCTGGTGTCTTTCACCAACACAGTACTACAAAGCATTAATTCTAGTCTATTTTCTAATCAAAGAGAAAAATATGCCTGACATGCAGGATTTTTCTTAAATTGTGGTTAACCACAGTGGAGGAGGAGAGGGGAAAAAGTCCCACAAATATTTTCAGCGCCATGTTTGCAAATCCAGGCTTGGAAGGACATTACATTCACTTGTACAAACCACCTTTCAAGGTTTGTCTTAAAGTGTCTTTTCTAACCAGTTATGAAAGAGCAGGGAAATGTTGAACAGGGTGAAGGAGGAAGTCTTAGTGACAGCTCTGCCTGGGGAGGTGAACAAGTGGCAGCAGCAGCAGCAGCAGCTTGTGCTCGTTCCTGGATGCAGGAACGAACAGAGAACACAGGTTTGCCAGGACAGGGATTTCTGTTTCCTGGCCCGTGCTATTATCCACCCTACTCAAACAAGCAACACACAACTGATGATTTACAGGTCCTTAAATATCTGCAGACTGAAAGACCCTGCCGTTAGGGAAAGCTCAGTGACTCAGGGGCTGATCCCTGCCCAGAAGCAATACTCCAGATGGCTTTTGCAGCTCCAGACTGCAGCCATGCCGACCCCAAAAGAATTGATGCAACCTCTTACTTATATAAAAAGTAGAAAGGAACGGGGTGGGTTACACCTGTTCTCTGTTGCTGTGTATAGAAAGCACTCTCCTTCTTATTTTCAAGGAATCCTAATGTTAAAATATGATATAAGCTGATTCTAACTTGCAAAAACAAACTTCAAGAACTAGTTCCTAACTTCAATAAACACTGGTTTCAATGTTAACACATTTTGAAAATGTGCAAAATCATTCAAATTATATTATATTGTAATCTTACGTTAGTAATCACTGAGGCTGAAAAAAAATTGCAGGCACTAAAAGAAGAAAACTAAAACTCCTTGGCATTTCTCAGTGATTTTGCACGTCTGTAATATATCATTGTAATTGTATCACAGTTATGCCAATGACACTCAAGCCTGCTTTTCTATTTGTGGCAATATATCTTGCAAGACAGAATGTAAATGACCATCTTTTGGCTCTGAAGTTGTGATTGTCAAGTAACTTTTTAAACCAGACACTGACACCCCTGGATATTCCTTCCTGCTCTAGTTATTTGCCTTTGTTTTTTGATTGTTTAGGCCACCATATCCTCAATTTGGGACAACAGTTAGATTAACCACTGGCTTTAAAAAAAACCATAGAAACAATTGATCCATAAACTGTCTTTTTATGCAGTTGGAGAATGTCTTCTCCATCAACCCCATCATATAAGCTTGCAAAAAAAGTAAAATATGGGTAATTAACTATTATAAAAAGCAGAAAGAGAAAATTGGCATAACTGGTTTAGGCACTGAGACCCTATGGCAAACCTCATCAAAGAAAGATAATTATTTGCTATTTTCCATCACCTTAATCTCAAGGACAATAGATATTTACCATCCATGTCCCTAAAAAAAAGCACAATGCTTTAACCACTGAAACAGCATACTAAATTCAACGTTCACTTCCAAGGTAAACACCCCAAACACTAAGGAAATAAATAGGTCATATTCTGGTAAGATTGAAGCACTACTTCATTTTATGATAAAAATAAAACTTTTATTTAAAGCATTTAGATACAAAGAAGTCTTAAAGGTTAATCCCACTCCCAAGAAAGCTGATCCCAGTATATATTTGCAAGCTTCTCTATCATGCTTCTTTAGGACTTCCCAAGGTAGGCACCAAAAAGGAACCAAAGACTCATTCACTGCACAGTCTTTTATTGACAAGACCTTTCTTTCTTTGCACAACACCTCTGCTGTGCTGCTTAATTTGTCTTCCAATAGCACTCCTTCAATTTGGTCTTTCTATTTAAACAATAGCAAAGGAAAACATATCTTTTCATTTATTTTCAAATTTTACAGGGCTACAGACTTTCTTTCATAGTGCTATATGGGGTTTGGAAGACAGCAGTTCTATTCTCTCCTGAAGACCAAGAGTTACTAAACTAAAAATTTTTAAATCTAGATTAAGAATAATTTAATACGCACTGAAAATATGTACATATTGCTTTATCTCTGTCAGTCGATGGGAAATACTTGCTTTGTATATGGACTAAAAACTAGCAGAGCTAAAGTTAAAAAATTTTTTAAAAAATTAAGTCCTTTGATACTACTATAAATAGTGAGAAATTTTACCTAACCCCTCGTTTCAAAAACTCCTGAATGGTGAAGAGACCAAGATGCTGAGTTCATCAGTATGACATCATTTAAGCACATTTATGGCAAAACATGAGCAGATCAGGTTATCACCAGCAAACAGGCTGTCTTCCCTTTTGTTTCTAAAGGCAAGTAACAACAAAAGCTGAGATGAAGTCACTTTCTTCAGAAGAAAAACAGTGAAACACTTCCATGGGGTCTTAAGAGACAAAGAAGAAAAGGAGCACTGTGAGATAACAACCATTTGTGGTTGTTCTGGTGTTCTGGGTTTGTGGCTTGGTTTTGTTTTAAATTAAGTCAGTAGGAGATTTGCTTCCTGACAGTGGCAGAGTAGAATCAGTTTGTTAGCTTGCTGTATGCCCTCTCACCAGGAGAGAACAGACCTGACTCTTGGCTGGAGCTGTGCTTAGAAGAGAAGATTAATAAGCTGTGGGAGAAAACAAACCACAATGCAGGCACCTGTCATGACTGCCCAGAAAAATCTCTTCTTGCTTTTGGCATGGGATTCTCCATATGTCAAATCAGTGGAGGTTTTCTTTGCCCACAAGTCCAGCACTGTTCCTTCTCATGAACTATCACCTGTAGGACGAGGGTCAGAGATGGCAAACCCCATTACAGTACCACCACTGCATTCCCAACTGGAATTAAAACCACCAGAATATTATAAAGCCTCTGAGTATCTGCTCTAGCACCCCTGGGAAGCAAAATAGTGTAAAAACTTGCTTTGCTCTAAAAGTCACAGCACAAAAACATTTCTATCAATTTTCAGATTAGTATGAAGAAAGACACTGAAAAAATACCTCACCACCTTTAGAATTAATTGAGCCAGCTGCTCTACACATTCTGTCCTGCTTCACTCAGCCTGCCCCTTTCTCTCAGTACACCTGGACCAAAACACTGTGCCTGTCTTCCTGTGGGCAGAAGCACAATAGCAATGTGAAGTCAGCTTGTGAGTCTACCTGTGCAAGACATTTCCATTTTACAGCAATCTAGTTGGGATTTGATCTTCTACCTGCATAGTTTCTTGTAAGTCTTTCTGTCAGAGACTGCTCCTAAAAACCCCTTGATATCTAAAGCATCTCCATACAAATAGAGAAAAGAACAAACCAAATCCAAACGACACCAACAAATAAAGAAAGGAAGAACAGATGGGGAAAGAGAGAAGTCACTCTTAGAAGATTACAATCTCCATCATACAAAACAAACCAAACTAAACAAAAAGAGAAAAGAAAACAAGCAACAGTTGAAAAAAGCATCTTCAATAAACAAAGATGGCTTAGCAACTGGCAGTCCAGAATGATCTCTCTTAATTTCCACCTCATTACCCAAGAGAGGTAGCAGAGAAATTCAACACATATTAATGGTCCTCAGTACATTTGAACTCTCTTGCATTCAATTAGAAAGCATCCTGCCTGAAGCTATTACATTGGCTGTTTGTCACAGACACCTAAAAGCCCACCCACTCCATCTGAATTCAGATGTGCTACTGTAGGATAACTATCCATTCAGTGGGGAGTCAATGTCAATCTTCGCAAGGACACTTCAAGGACTACCTGTGATAACCACCAGTCACAAAACACAAATAAAACAGAAAACTCAGTCTTTGCAGCTTCTTCTTAAGCTGGTTAACAGTCCCAGAGAGTTTTGCCGAAGCCAATGAAATATCCAGGCTTTTGGGGGTGGTGGGTGTATGTGTCTTATCCTAATCGTATTTAGGAGTCTCCACAGCTTTTAGTGTATGTATCAAAGTTAACATTCCTTATTTTTTCATGCAATGCACTGAAAGTTAGCTCATCTAGTTTCTCCACAGTTGGACTCTCTCATTGTGTTTTGATGAGATTGCCAATGGCTCCCGAGGTTATCGATAATTAAAATCAGAATTGCTTTCATTGTGCATCCTATATTTTTAAAGGAAAATAAGAATAGTCTTCCATATAGAGAATGATACGGATTATCAAAGGATTGATCAGAAAGATTTCTTTCTTTTTTTTTTTTTGTTTTATGAAAAGCACTCTATAGCCAGAGAGATTGCAGGTCAGCAACATCCACACTCAAGTTAGATTTCAAATGTCACCTGAGAAGCAACTCCAGCTGGCTGAATACAGACAGGTGCTCCCATTGCATGAATAGAGTGGGCAAGTAAAATAACGTGTTTCATGGATATTTAGCTATCACACAGATTCACACAGCACATGAAACAGAACAGGCAGTGAGGGCAAGCTACATCTAAACAAGTTTTGGAAAACAAAGAGCGAGAATTGCGTGAGAAAAGAACACAGAGGGAAATACGACATCCTAAGGTCCACTACTCCTCCAGTGGACTATAAGAAACTCTTCAGAGAGCTTCTGGAGCTGCTGATTAGCATTCTGTCCAAGTTATCCCAACTGTAAAACCTGACATCTAACCTTTGAAGTTGAAAATACAGATCTAAATGTCTGCAGATTAAAGTGTGCAATAAATGTAGCCAATCATCTTTTTTCTTAATGTGACAGTTAATATGAAAACAGAACATAGCTGATGTAGAAATTCAGACTTTGCAACCTTCACAACTAAAGGTTCACTAGGCTTGTGGCATTACAAGGTTTTGCTTAAGAGGCCATGGCCAAACATACATTTTATTCACAGTTCTTCTGAAAAGTAAAATCAGAAAAAATTACAGGACCTCTTCTTGCAAGTCTTCATCAGCCAGACATCTGTTACATTAAAAGAGGCTCTCATTCCTGCCTTGTGCAAGCAACCAAAAACAACACAAAACAAACCAAACGACCAAACAGACTGACCCAGACTTTCAACCTTCTTCAAACCGTTGTGACAAAGATTGGCCCAGGATCATCATCTTTTTTTTTTTCTTCTGATAAGAAGTGCTCCTGTACTCTTCTGCTTCCAAAAAGAACAATTCATGCTTCCGCACATTCAAACATGAGGGACCACCCAGATGGAAACTGAATGGACAACCAAGATGAAACAAAGAACCAAAGCCCAGACATATCTCAAACTTAGGCTGCTGAACAAGGCATATTCTTGCTCTTCTCCTGTTCTTCTGGTTTCTTATAGAGAGCAAAAGGAAAGGCAGTACCTCTTCCTCCAGCTCAACAGAGAGAGAAAAGCTTAATGCATTTTAAATAAAGGTGCCAATGTTCATTCCTGAGCATTCATTTCCACACTGGTGGAGCACTATCCTTGGATCACAAACAGTTTTCCTTTTAACATTTGATTCTTTGACTCCCTCCCCTTCTTTTTCTGTGCAAGTATTTTTAGTGACTATTAATGCACACAATCCACAGAGGTTCCAGGTCTGGACTGTTACTGGACTGAAACATATCTAACCCCTGTAGACACAGCAAGTGCATGACATTTCTCCTTTACCAACTCCAGTCACAGGATCTGTATGTTCTTGACTGTTTTGATAATGCCTGAAGCTCCCTGCAACATAAGCCACTCTCCTCAACCAGCCAAGCTTGGGAATTAAAATTTTGAAAATGAACAATGAGAGCACAGAAAAATAGAAAATAGTTTCATTATATCCTAACACTTTTGCTGCTGTTTGGAATCAAATTAATCTATGAGAGCAGAATTTAATTAGTTGTATCACATATCTTAGCTGGTGGCTACTCAAAACTGCCATACTCAATCTCAACCCAACCTTTAGGAATTATATGTACATAACAATGTATATATTGGTATTTTTTTCTATCTTTTCTTGAAGTGACTTAGGTAAAGATCTGCTTTCCTCACATACAGTGGGATTAAGTCTCACTAACACACAACCTAAATTCTAGTTTGAACTGTGTGGGGGAGGCAGGTTGAGAATTGAAATAAATGGCTTCTTTTACTCAGCTTAATGATGCCAACTGGAACAAAATTCATCTATCAAGCATTAAGAAGAATTTACATATTAACATCAGGAATAATATTTCCCACTGAAACCTTGGAGGCTCCACTTATTTTATAAATCATGGAGATGAAGTTCATTCATTGAGGAGATGAACATGGTGCTGCTCATCTGTCTCTCCCCAAACTTCTCCATTAGAGACCATCTTACATAGCAGCTTTGAGATTTCAAGTTATATTCTGAGAAATATCTCCTAGCATGAAAAACTTCTGTGCCTTGAACCTTGCTTTCACAAAGAAATTAGTATTCAAGCCATGCATGGGACCAATTTATCTCTTTTACATTTCAAGCATTTTCTGGGTGTTGGTTGGAACTCCTGAAGTGAGTCAGTGAGAGCTCTGTTGGGAAGCTTCTTTCTCACACAAGTAAAGCAAGTGACAGAGAGCAATTCAGGGAGCTGGAAAGTGGTGAGAACAAACGTGGCAGGTCTAATTTACCCCTACAGGAATGCTGTGTGATAGCAGCTGGATCTGTAGTGATCATATGTAGTTTGCCTGCACTGCAGTTCAACGTGCAGCTGTAGCTCTCAGTCATATGTAAACCAGCTTTCCAGTGAAAAACTCAAACACCAATTATGCTGTGACCAAGACAGGCCAGCTGGAGAAAACCACGCTAAAGAAGCAGGGCACTGAGACCTCATAAGGCTTATGTTGTTCTTGGTATATGAGCTAACCACATAAAAAATTGGATGTGCCCTCAAAAGCTGTGGTACCAAAAAATCATACTCCAAAGAGCATTTCTAGAAACATAAAGACTATCCCAGCCATTCAAAAAAATGCATTACAACTAACTTACCACCAAATCAAACAAGTTCATTTAGTGAGTCGTAAAAAATATATATATATAATTAGAATCACCTGAGCATTAACTGATTTTAATGCTGTCTCTTTCCTGGAAATGGAGGCAGAGAGGGATTTGTCAGGAGTAGCTCCTTACAGCAGGCTCTCCTCCTGCTGCCTTCCAGGCTGACAGTTCCTTGGCTCCTGGCTCCTTAACCCACAATTGTACCTGTTATTGTGTAAAAGTTTTCTCTATTTCTGGTGATTGCATGGGTGGATGACAACTTTTTCCTTCTGAGTCATTTATTTCTCCTTGGGCCTTTAAACTGCTCCTTTACAGTATAATCAGTTTCAGCAAATGATTAGTAATTACCATGGTAAAACACACTTTTTCCAATGAAATAATTTTTGAGTATAGGCTGTCCAAAAACTAACTTTGCATAAAACCCCAAGCTCACTCCATTTCCTCCTGTACTCTGAGTGGAAAAGAGGGACAAACTTATTTGTATATTTTCTTTCATTATATCTTTACCCTAATTAGAGGAGCTTTCCCCCTTTCTACCCCTCACTCTGGGCTCTGGTCTGGAAGGCCAAGGTGTTTCAGCAACATCAAGTTCTCTCAGATTGTAAATAAGAAATGGCATCTTTCCTAGAAGAAAATCAGTGAAAACATTCTTCAGAAAAAATGATTACCACTGGTTTCCTAACCATAAGTTCTTCTGCATGTAGAGTATTTACAAGAGCACATAGTGACAGGACAAGGGGGAATGGATTCACACTGAAAGCAGGTTTGGATAAGATATTAGGAAACAATTCTTTACTGTGAGGATGTGAGACTCTGGAACAAATTGCCCAGAGAAGTTATGAGTCCCCCTCATCCCAGGCAGTGTTCAAGCCCAGGTTGTATGGAGTTGTGAGTGGAAGGTGTCTCTGCCCAAGGCAGATGGGTTGGAACCAGATGTTCTTTGAGCTCCCTTCCAACCAAAACCATTCTACAACTCCATGTCTTCTCTAAAAATCTACCAATGTGTAGGCATGAAATAAAAGGATGCCATTGCTGTCATATCACTCCAAAAAAAAAAAAAAACAACAAAACACTTCAGCATTGTACTTCAGTATTCAGGTCCAGAGTCTTATTTGAAAATAAATATATTTATACACATAGAGTGGGATCTTGGAATTTCCTGAGGCTTCTCTCAGGTAGTGTGACTCACAAAGTACCTCACTGCGTCAGTGCAGAAATCACAACACATACAGAGGCTCCACAGAATTATTAACTGCATTTGTACTGCATTATTGCTAAAAATCTCAACACTGATTTGACTCATTTTTGCAGTACAAGCAGACTAGTTTTGACTGTGAATGTCAATACTCAGAAGCAGATAGGTAATATAGGCAAATTGCAGAAGACAACACAAGAGGTGGCAGAGCCAAAAACCAATCACTTTACAAGGATTCTTCTAATATTATATTCTACAGACTAAGTTCCCTCTTGTGTGTTACCTATTTTCATTTTTTATCAAAGGCTTCCCTCTGCTAGCTAGTAATTTGCAGAGAACTTAGTTTTAAACAGTTTTAAGGAACTAAATTCTATAAAGGACACAGCCCTATTGATATGGCAGTAATAATTTCATCTCATAGTGCAGGCAACATCCATAGGTAGCCCTTCGGGACACCCTTTTCAACACATCCTTACCTTACTACTTTATACTTACTATGTTTGGGGGTTTGTTTGTTTTTAATGCTGAGGTGATCACATCAAAGGGATTGGGCACTACTGCAGTTTGATATACCAATACTTGATCACCTTCACAGAGTTATCAGGAGAGAGTTTCCAACAGTTTTCAAATCCAGCAGGTGAAAAACAACCACGCAAATCTGATCTGACATGGCACACCAGTTACAGATGTGAAACACAGAGGTTTCTAACGGAAATGCAGAGCACTCCAGCCCTCTGGAAGTGACCCCCTGGAGAGAGAAAACATTAGGTGATCTTTCATTCTCTGGCAATACATTTTGCCTCTTTACACTAATTGGAGAACTGACGAGGAATCCACCACTGAATAATGTCATGGACAGCAGAGTAACAGCAAAGACTGATGGGCAGGTGTTAAACAGCCTCAATGAAGTGCTCTGCTCCAGGCAGAAGCACATGAGTCAACAGACTCAGTCCAAAACTTTGGATTCTGCATTGAAAATAAACAAATATCTCCCAGCTCTTCAGAATACCTTTGAATCTGCTTTTATGCACGGTAATTATTGGTTTCCACAGACCAAACAAACTTAACTCCCACAAAAAAAAGGGTACCACCCAAGCTTTTCCTAATAAAGACTTATAGTTCCTGAAAACCATAAAAGTATGAGAAAGAGTTGAACAAACATGTCAAATCATATTGCTTATGAATACATCCACATGTATATACAGGTTCACATAAAAAATCAAAAAATTCCTCAAACACAGTTTTAGAAAATATCTATGTGGCTACCTAACTGCAACAGAATTTAAAATAACTGAAAAACTGAAAATCAAAGGAATTGGTTCTATAAAGATATGGAAAAACTGGGAATATTTCTGAACAAAAGCAATTTTTAAGTGTTTTTTAAAGAAAAAAATTGGAAAAAAAAGGCATGAAATAAATAATCCTTTGTAGTCCATGCTTTCTGTTATTGTTCAGACAATACTAATCAGTGATTAAAACAATTTAAACTGGAATGTCCAAACTGGAAACAAAAACTTGAACTCATACAAAGAAAATACATTTTCTTCTGGCCTTTTTGGTTTTTTTGGGTTTTTTTAAGTAGCAAATATTCCAAACTGGGAAGAAGTACATTGACAAGCCTGTAGAAAATGGAAAAAAAAGCATGAATGAAAATGAAAAAAGAAGCATGCCAAGGTTTAATGTCTTATCCTTGATAAACACCTCACGTTATACTCCTGTATAACTATCTGAAGAGTCATTTTCTCATTAAAAATAGAGTAAAAAAATGAGCTCCTGATGTAGAAGTCTAGCAGAACCAGGTCCCTAAACAGTGTTGTTTTTCTAAGGTCAGAGATTATTACCATTTTATTAATAAAGATAACAAGGGCTTGATATATAGAAAGGGCTTTTCAATAAATACAAGGGTTAAAAGGAAACAAGGAAGGAAAATTATGTCAAAATGTTGGTAAAGTGTGCACAAAGTGTCTATAAAGATCAGTGGGGTGACTGGAGCTGTGCAGTGCTGAAACACAAAGTGCCTGCCTGTCAACAAACAGAAAACTACATAGAAATAGTTACAGAGATAAAAGTAAACATTTTCCATTTATGTTTCAATTTAACATTTCAAAAAAACAGAAAAGCTCTAGAGATAAAGCGAGATGTCTGCCTTCAAAACATCGCTAATCATTACTGCTGTTCTGGGAAGGTCAACATCAAAAAAAAAAAAAGCATCTGCATATTAAATTTATTTAGCTATTTTTCCCAAGTGTTTTCAGAAAGAGAGCAGGCATGAGAAATAATGCTTACCTCTAAAGATGAAAACTGCATCTATTGAAACACTTCATTGCATACACCGACTCAAAATGTCCCAAAATAAATCAAAAATCAAGTAAAATACAAGCAGTTTTATAATTTGAACTCATGATCAAGGTATTAAACTCTTTTCTTCATGGACCAAATAGGCCCAACTGCCCCAAGTGTTTGTCAGCAGCAGGTCGATACTGTCACAATAAAACCAGCATTTCTGGAGTCTCATCTCCTCGCTAATGTCTGAAGATACCAGTGTCCCTGCATTTCTCATGGAGAGCAATGACTATGAAAAACTATTTCTCACTTTTGTGGAAGAGAAATATTAACAATTTTCAAGGCATTTTGCAGCATAGAAATGACCCAGATCTCAATCATTCTGCAATACATTGTAGCTGTTTTCTCACCAGCCCTGACTTGCAAGAATTACTAGATGTAGAGACCTGTCCTGTACAAATGGCCAACCCCAGCCACTGCGAAACCTGAGAGCAGAACACACCCATTTGTGCTGGCCATTTGCACTGAATCCATGTAATTCATAACCATATGTGACAGAGGAGACAAGAGCTGTGGGAAAGGGACCATTTTTTAACCAAGATCTAAAGCTGTTTTTCCATAACCTGGTCGCTTCCATTTGGGTCTCCCCGCACTCCTCCCGGCACCTTCTGACACTGCCCAAAGCCAAAGCTGTCCCAGTGCCAGCCCCTGTCCCCAGCACTGCAGCGTGGAGCAGAGTGCTGTCAGCAGTGCCATCCCACCTTTCATTCCCAAGGCACCAAAGCATCCCCCACTGTCCAGGAATAATGCTGTTAGGAAGATCCTAATAAACAAATCCTCCATAGTGCCACAAAACAATTCCAACTCCAATACAGTCCTAAAATCAACAAACACAAAAATAACAACCCTACTCTCCTGCTGTCCCTTCTTCCCCTCTTTCACTGAGAGACATCTTCAGTTAAAAAAATCTTTAATCACGAGAAGAAAATAGGAAGGAGAATTAAGCACTTACACATCCCAGTCTCAAAAGACAACAATCACTTTCATGCAGGAATCCTCTAGGGGTAAACATATTAAACTTTCAATCATCAGTATACAAGGACATTAGAGAAAAAGAGCATTACCTAAGGCAGAATTACCTTCCAGTCATAATGTTTGCCATATAAGCATCTAGGCACAATGAAACAGAGACCAATGCAATGGGAACTCAAAATTAATGTGGCATGATAGGACTGAGATTATGCAATTATTATCATTTTAATACACATTGGGAAGCAGAAACAAGCTCTCAATTATCAAAATGTCTCAGGGAGTGGAACAAGCACAGAAAGCCTCACTGCCGTATCACACGTCTCTTCAGGCCCGTGTAACTTTTGTCACTTGCCTTAATAGCGATATCAAACACTACATATGACAGAAATAAAATTGTGGAGGGCTTTATTATCAATCATTTTCAGCTTCCAGCAGTAAACAAGAGTGTTCAAGCAAGAAGACCAGCGCAGCAAAGCAAATGTCTCTCCATGGTATACCGAGCTCTCATTCTTCTAACATATGGACATTGAGGTTGAAGTCCCTCAAAATGTGATTAAATTCACACTAAAATGTTCTTAGGTTCTCACAATTTCAAACATCTTAACACCACATCTAATTTTTATCTTTTAACTTAAGGAGATACGTTAATCCTTAAAAAGAAGTTGATTTTGTCCTTGAGACAAGTCCTTCAGGTAATTTTACTTCAGCACCATGTTAAGTTAGAACATATTTTACCTTGACTATCATCAGGATTTACAGCCAACCATCTCCAATATTTATCAGCTTGTCTGACTTTAATGCTAATATGCATGGAGCTAATGGAGCTAACTTCCAACACCACATCTATCAGACTCAGAAGCTCTCAGCAAAGCCTAAGCACGAATGCTAACTCGGGTAACATGGATTTCCTTGCACTTCCCAGTTTGTATCATTCATTAATAACAGAGTGTTGACTGAACAAGGAGATGGCAGGGACAAGACACTTCATACTTCCAGCATATGGTGAAGGCAGCATTACCTCAGGAAGCCCCTGACAACAGACTGCCTGGCACACGCTGTGTGGTGCGATGGAAATCTTACACTTTCCATCTGATACACCAGGGAAAGAGAAGGAAAAGCAAGAGAAGAAAATACTGAGAGGTAGTCAGCTCACAGCACTCAAACACATGAACTCCTCTGGGTTTGCCACATCCTTGGTGTTTGCAAATCAACACCACATTACCTACATAACCTGACCTTGCCAAAATCACTCACTCTTCAGGACAGACCAAACACAACAAATAAAATCTGAAAAGCAAAATGGTAAACAAAGCTAACAGGGCTACCTGGAAACCAAGTTGTAACTTCAAAACCTTTATAGCTCTAACAACTACAGGCAGGACTCATTACCAGTGGGTTCCATGGGTTTTTTTATCATGTGCACTTGCAAAGATGATACATACACCCCACATTTGTGCTGTGTGCACACAAAGGAAGTAGCGCAAGGAATTGTGCAGTTTCAATGAAGATATGTTCCTACAAAGACTGAGTGCTATGCATTAGTTCCTATCCTCCAACTTCATAAAACTGACTTGCTTGGGAGCCTGAAAAGCTAGATGCTGATTTGCAAAAAACCTGAACAACAAAAACCCAAGAAAACCGACAAACAAACAAAAAACAAACAAACAAAACCTCCCAAGAAATTCATATCCTTTTTCCCAGAAAAAAAATCTTTTTTCGTGTGTCTAAATGGTATCATGCCCAACTCCTATTTCTACTTTTTTTTTTTTTTTTGTATTTAAGCTTCCTCTGTATTTAAAGCTCAACTTCTAATTGCAGGTTCCAGGTAAGTGACATTCATCGAGACAAGCTCAAACTGTCTTTGCTCTTCATTTACACGTAGACATACACATTTGTACATATATATGCACACATATGTAGAGCAGTTAGTGACAACACTTCGTGTCAGCATGAGGACATGAGTACAAACACAAAAAATCCCCCCCGAAACGGTCTCAGCACATATGTTCATGTGTGTTTCATGTGTTTTTCTCCTATCCTTTACATCGCCAGTCTCAGCAGCAGGTGGGCAGCTGTAAGGACAGACATGCCAAATCAGCAGAGCTCTCCCAAAAAGCTGGCTCTGCTTTATTAGCTGCCGTGCCACCCTACAGGCAGCTGTTGTGTCCCTAAGGGTGAAGACTGCAGGGGAAGGAAGACAACCAGCTCCTGATTAGCCCCCAATTAACGTTGCCCAAATGACTCCACAGCTCTTCCCATCGTGAGGGAAAACCCACAGGCAAAGGACAGAATCATAACCCAGCCCTCATGACCTGTATTCCAGAGAAGCCTCAGAAGCAGCATGTGGTTACAAAGGGAGAAAAGCAAATAATTTCCAAGCTCTGACTTGCAGCCTCAGCAAGTAAAGTGAGATATAAGCCTCAGTGCATAGTGTGGCAGTAGTTATGGCTTTTTACCAATTACCTCTAATAGGGATGGTTCCATTTCCCCATTGCTGTGTGAAGCAAGGAGAGAGACAAAGCCTGTACCTTAAATAGAAACACTAACTGCAAAGTGCATGGCTGTCAGATGAACCACAAATGAACACAGAAGCCACTTCAGACTTAATAAATACTGACCTAACTTCCTCACCCTCAATACAAGGAGAACAAAACTCCCTGCAAGTACAGTGATGCCCCTCCTGAAGCTTGTAGCTCAGAAAAAAATCCCCATTGGTTCAATAATCTCTTGCCTAATTAAGCCCTTTGGGTCAAGGTGTCAAAGAGAGGAGGAAGTGCCTTCTCCAACAGGAATGCTAACAAATACAACCCCTATTATGAATCAATACTCAGAGTTTCTTTTCAAAAGTGATGACGAAGTGGGGCACACCACCTTTTCTTTGAAAGGATTCACATGAAAGTTGTGAACAACTAGATTTTTGGTTGGCTTCTGTTACTGACATTTTTGTAAGAAAAACATTAGGGGTGGGACTTGAGCTCAACCTTTGCCGTAGCCATTAACCTCCTTTGTGATAAATGTTTGCCACTTCTAAAAAAAGCAAACAAATGAAAACCACACACACAACCTGTGACCTGAACATTTTGAACAGAAAAGCTGTGGAAAAGCCACAGGGATGCAAACACTGCTGCTGCAAACCACGTGGTAACCAGAAGGTTATGGGCCACAAGTGTAAACCTGACTGAACAAGGCAAAGTGCAAAGTACTCTGATTGATAAGAAAAAGATGCATTAAAGTCTGATCAACACATGGGATCAGGCTTATGGTTGATGAGGACATGTACAGGCAGTTGTGCTTGGAAGGGGTATTTATAAATCCATCTCCATGAGGGCCTGCAGTCTCCAGACAGATTAAACTGATATATGGAAGATTCCCTTAAATTTCAGTAAAATTAAGTCTTGTCACATTGTTTTAAAAAGGTCTTGGTAAAAATGTATTCAAAAGGCAAAACAATCTGTAGACCCATCTCTGAGATTGCTTTAAAAGCCAATGAAAATTGATCATCTCCCTGACACAAACTCCAACTACTTCTCCTTGGCAATTGGAGTTCAAAGCATAGAGAAGAAGCATCTTGCCAGCTTCTGTGGTCTTTAAATTGAATGACTACTTGGGTTTGATTTCATTTTAAAGGTATGATATTTTATATCAGTAATTCAAGTTCTGTAAGAGACACCCCACCATGAGACAGGCTGTGGGCAGAGTCTGGTGTCTGACAACATGGCTACATCCTACACAAGCTTTTCTAATGAAAAACTCGCTTGGGGACACATTAACATGTTTCAAAAAAATAAACTAGGAATTACCATCACACATTACCACTTCTATACAATTACCACAGTAATTAACAGCAATAACATTAAATGTTTAAAATACTTCTTTCAGATCATTATCAGTGTCTTTTGTTTTTCCTTTAAATACATAAATAAAGATATTTTCCCCTAACGCCACATCTCTTTAGCACATAAAGAATTAGCTAAATAGAAAGCAGCCATCCTCCCACCCAAGACATATGGGAAAACAAAGCTATTTGCATATATCCCCACAGGTCTCCTTTCGCTTGCCAATTTCCAGTCTTTAAACCATTATTAAGGGAAATAAGCATTTAGCTGCT
The DNA here is from genome assembly GCA_013398275.1 of Promerops cafer. Lineage (NCBI taxonomy): Eukaryota > Metazoa > Chordata > Aves > Passeriformes > Nectariniidae > Promerops > Promerops cafer. The sequence goes on along the minus strand of VZSE01001564.1, from coordinate 1,191,335 downwards.
TATTTTGGTTAGTGTGTTCTGCTAAAGAGAATACTCAAATCAATATTTTTTATCTTTTTTTTTTTTTTTTTAGTTAGATTGGTAACACAAATAAGAACATTCAGGAGCATGTTGATCTTAACATCTCCAAAATCACTCCATCTCTCATGCAAAAACCATAGGTATTCTTACCTCCTCATTTTCTAATCAACCCATGACAAAACAATATGTCTCTACAGATTTCTGCTGAAGCAATACTTGAAAAGTAGCAGTGCCCACAACTAGGAGGAAATTTAACTAGGCTTTTTGTTTTCTAAACAATCATTCAGAATCCCCAAATGATTGTCTAACACTAACTTTCATCATTAGTAAAAACCAAATATCTAATCAGCTACTGTTTTGCTAGACAGCAAGGGTAATCCTTCTTCATATATTAATATTAAAAACCTGGTATGAAAATGCAATTCTCTCCTGCAAAGGGTCAGAGCTCCTCAAATACTCCCCCCTGCCTGAGGTGATTATTAGTTTTTAGTTTTTGAGGTGATTATTAGTTTTGCTCCTTTCCCTCAGGTGGCACTGCCAGCCCCTCTGCAGCAGAAGGGTCTCACATTTGTTTGGTTTTATTATAAAGTGATTAATAAATTTCATGAAGTCCCAAGCAAAGGAAAAGTCCACCTTCAGAGGAATTTTAAAATGTGAACAGGAGAAAGTTAGATCTTGCCTTAACCATGATTAAATTCAAATATTTTTAGCAAATCCTAACCCAGCACAATAACTACTGTAGACTCGGGTTTTTAGAACTCTTGTAGAGATGGTTTACTCCATTCCAATCCATGATACAAAATAAGAATAACAATGAATCTTCCTGACATCAGCTGAGGAAAATGAAACACAGAAGGTTAATTAGCACACAGAAGGGATTAAACACTGGAACATCAGGAACAAACCCTTTTCTGAGCAGCAGCACTCACTAGTCCTGTGACTCTGTGTCTGATGTTTGGCTTTTCTCACATTTAACAATGTCTGATTACAGCTTTTAGTACCCTTGGACACTCTGTAAGACCCTTTTCTTCTGGAAAGCCTTGGTGTCAAACCTAATCGAGCACCTGCTGCTGCTGGGTTTATTCTTTACTGTCTAAGGCTCTGCAGTCAAGTTCACAGTGCAACCTTTTGCACAGCAGGAGTTTGGAGCTCTCTCTTGCCTTGATCACCTGTATTTCCTAAACATATAGAATTTAGAAAAACACCTGGATTTCAAGGAGACTTTTCATGCATTTTTCAAGTTAGTGGCACATCAGCTCTTACATAATTTGAGAAAAAGAAAGTAATAAAGTTTTCATCTTTATTATTTAAACTGGCTCAGTCCAGATTCTTTAACTTAAACAAGAAAATAGATCTCAGTGTTAAAACAAAGTCCCTTCTCTCCTTCTCCCCAAAAGTAAAGCTTTTAGCTAATTTTTACACTGGTGGTTTTTTTTAAAATAAAGTGCTGAGTTAGTGAAATTAAGCCCTTCTACCATATTTACCCCAGCTAAGCCCACAAAGAGAAACAGACAAATCTCACAGCTAACTTCGTCGTTTTCTCACTTACTTAACTCTTAAGTGGCTGGTTGATTTTTTTCAGGCACAGCATGTAATAAACCATTTCTGATGTATCCTTTCTGATGTATCCACCTGAAGAGACCCTAAATGTCTTACTGTTGTCTAGCATAACCAGAAAACATCTGAGATTTCTCTTACTCCTAATTTGTTAGCCTTCTGTCTAAACCAGATCCAATGGCAACTGGCTAAACAACAGGAATCCAAACAGGAAGAGGATGGTCTGAGATTCCCCCCAGGAGCACTTCCAACCCCTAGTGTCATCACTGCCACTACACCAATGTCACATCTCCCTGAAGCCAGTATGTGGTTACAGGGGGTTGCTGAACTCGCCAAACTTACTCGTCTCTGGGCTTGCAGGCTCTTCTTCCACCTCTTCTTTCTTTCCAATGATTTAATTAGGATTTGAGAGAAAGAAAACTTAAATACACCTGTCATGAGTACTCAGTCAAACCCACTAATTGGCCAATAATCCAGCATTTTAAATGTTCCTCTTTGCTTGCCTCCCACCCTTCCCATTGCAAGGCTGCCCTTGTTATTCCTATTTTAGTACCGTAATATATTGTTTCACTTAATTACACCTTGTCCAGACCTATATGGCTGCACAAAATGGGAGAGAATAAAAGATATACAGCACCACAAAGACTCCCACAGATACTTCTTTATAGAGCAAAGCCACAGTATGTCACCAAATGCTCCTTGCTAAATAGGGAGAGTGCACTTTGGGTGGTCCAAACTACTTTTAAATAGTTTGATGCACTCATATATGCTTCCATACATAAGGCAATCATTACAAAGCATCCTTAATGCAAAGCAACAGGGAAAATCTTCACTGAACATAAAAGCACACTGCTGTTCCTTCAGCCAAGATTTCTATTGCTCCACAAGGGCCTGGTGGGGTGTCCAGTTAGGTGTTGGTGCTCAGGCTGTGCTGACTCGTGAATACAATGCCAGAATTTGACCTTTAATTATTCTTTCACACCAGGAGGGATTATTATCCCTATGACAAAAATAAATGACAGTTCCTTCCTGTAAAGATTCTGTCATTTGAAGGAGAAAGGTGATTACAGAGAAATGTTGGTTCTAGTTAATGGATTATTCCTTTCTTAACAAAGTTCCCTTGACATTATTATACGGCTTTTGGAAGATGAGATATGTCTTAATTCCTGTTAATGGCAATGTCAAATATTAATACAAGTGGGCCAAAGCAAAATGACTTGGAGAATTACTGAGGAACTGCATTAGGACAAGTGAGATCACCGGGTTATGGCCTGTTATGAAAGGGAGGCATTTTGTACTTCAGACACTGGATATTGCTTGTTCTCCTGGTATAAACATAACAACAATTCTTCTATTGCACAGTTTCTTTATTCTCCTGACTCCCCATGCATGCTTTGCTCTAAGACACTTTCCTGTTGATGGAAGCAAATGGTGGCCAGAAGCAGAGCAGAGGAAATCACTCTGACTTTGGAAATGAAATTCAAGCCAGTCAAACACACACCAGCACTGAATCACTATCCCGAATTCCCTTCCTCATCTGCTATGCAACAGCTGAAGATTTATCCACCCAAAGGTTTGATTCTTGCTGATGGATGAGGTGGGGTGCTGGGAAGGTGCCAGGGAAGGCCATGGAGCAGGTATCTTGAGTGACATGGTGCAGTGCTTGTGACACTACACAGCTGGTGAAGAGTCTGGAGCACGAGCACTATAGGAGCACCTGAGGGAGCTGAGAGTGCCTAGCCTGGACAAAAGGAGGCTCAGGGGAGACCTCCCTTCTCCCTACAAATACCTGAAAGGAGGTTCTAGCCAGGTGGGGGTCCATCTCTTCTGCCAAGTAACAAGTGATAGGACAAGGGCAAATGGCCTCAAGCTGCATGAGGGGAGATTTAGACTGGACATGGGGCAAAACCTCTTTGCTGAAAGGGTCGTCAAGCCCCGAACAGGCTGCCCAGGGAAGCAGTGGAGTTGGTGGAGTCACCATCCCTGGAGGCATTTAAAAGACCTGTAGATGTGGCACTTAGGGACATGGTCAATATTTGGACTTTATGATCTTAAGGACTTTTTCCAATCTAAATTATTCAAAGAAGTGGGGACTGTCAGTAGTTCCTGACCCCATAAGACATTCCAAATTGATGAACTCAACTACTGTCTCCAAATAGTGCGACAGTAGCTGTTGCCATTTAGTGCTCTCCCATCACAGGGAATAATCAATTAAATTATTGCAAGGGATGTCCCAGCTCAATTTTTGTCTCTTTCTTGAAGCCCTCTATAATTGTCCCATATGGATTTGTAAGAAACAGTCTATTTGAAGCTTGGTTACTAAACCAAGAGACACTAAAACAAAATATCCAGTATTAAAAAAGCATCTCTTTAGGACTCAATGTTCCCCAGTAGTAAGACTAATCCTATTTACTCAATTTGTACACAAAAAAGAACACATTATTTCCACTTAAACAAATGCTATAATAAGATGATAAACATTAAATCACTCTCCAATAGAACTTAGACATTCAGATTACATTGGTAATGTGCTCTCTGAAAAATCCAAACTATGAAGCATTTTTTCCTCTGCTTTTTATTTAATTTTTACAGTCTAATGATGCATTTTCTCCTAAAAGGATTGAAATAACTCCTAAAGTAACTCCTAGAGCACCAGATTCAAACATTAAATACATCAGAAGGTAAATGCAAAAGGCATAGAAGGCCCACACAGCACAACCCAATGAAGAGCAAAACTCTGCCCCCTTTGCTGCGGACAGCTACCTAGATATTAAAAACTATTTGGACAGGGTGCTGAAGAAAGGCAGCAAAGCCATACAGAGGTTTAGCCATTAGAAAAATAAATAAATAAAACACAGGATCTAAATACAAAAAATGTGAGAAGGAGAAGGAATGGGATTTCTGTCTCAATAAGGAAAACAGAAAGAAGTGGTGGGAAGCCACGTCAACTCTTAACTGGGTAAAATAAAGCAGAAACAGTCTCCAAACAGGAGAGAACCCAAACAAGTCCTGCCCACAATGGCATCAGAAAGATCACTGGGGGACTGGGCAAAGGCACAAAAGGAGCAGAGGAAATATGTTTCTATGGACTCATGCACATTTACTCACAAGTGTATAGCATGCATGTATATAAATACACACACTCCTTTACTATTTTTCTTGAAATTCATATATAAATATCTATCTATATATTTCTGTATCTAAATCTATCCCTACGTATGTGTGTTTGCATATATGTGTGTACACACAGATGAATCCTCTCCCCTACTGCTTTCATGAAAGCCAGTAGGGATTGGGAACTTACTCAAAGCTCTTTGCAAATTGAAGTATCTGAATATATTTTTCTCAGAATGATGTCACTGCCTGAAGCCCTGCATACATCATCCAGGACAAACTTCTACCTTTCTGTTCAATTTCCAGCTATGCTTTAATCCAACAATTTCTAAGTGGATGTGTAAGTAATCAGTCCCCATAAATCTGAACTAAAAAGCCTCCCTTCTGGAACGGGGTCCTCAGATTCCCTGCTCAAGTACACCAAAACATCCTTACATTTCTCCTTTTCACACACCTGAACAATTTGTTTAGCTTCATGCCATCGGTCTAAACTCAAGAGATTCAATCTACCATCAATCAGGGAAAAAGTCAAGAACTTAGGCCTTCTACAGACGATATCTACACTTTTCCAAGACCTCTCTGTTCAAAATGAATTAAATTGCACCCTCTGCTTCCAGGCTGCTGAAGTCTGCCCTTTCTCTAGACAGTGTGTGCTGTATTCTTGTTTCAGAATATAAAGGGGGGAAAACAGAATCACCAATAGCCCCTAGTTTCTACAAAGTTGAGCCTGAAGACTGGTCACTCAAACGAAACAATGAGTTGAAAAAGAGATAGTAAAGAATGAACAGTGAGAGCTTTCAGGACTAGATTAATAATCACTTTTGACCAGATGACTGAGCTGAAAAATTGGTGGAAAACTGCTTCTAATAATGCCTTTCATTTCCCTTTCTCATGAGCATCCCCCCAGACAGAGACTTCTGAAGTCTTTTAATATACCAAGTGATTTTAAAAATACCTATTTTGAATACAGAGTGCAAACCTTCTGTTCTGAAAGTGTCAGTCCAGGGGATTTTGAATTTTTCAAAAGAACTTGTGTCATCTCTTTGCAAAACATTTTTCCAACTATTTGAAAGTTCAGAATTATTTCCTGAATTTGCCTTGAATTTATGAGTGAGACAAGATGCCTGAAACTGCCGAAACTCTTGGTCCAAAGATCTGACTGGTTTTTGGCTACCATGGAACTTTACAGGTAAGCTGTGACAGTACACACTGAGAATAAAGGCTGCACCATAACTTCAAGATCATTTGTATATCACATCAGGCATTGTCCTGCTAGCACTTAATAGCTTTTATGGGAAACCACCTCTGTCCATGCTCCCATACCTTGCTAGGAATTACGGGGGGTTAGAGGGGGAAATCTTACTGCTGCTATTAGTACACACACACACACACCTTAAAAATCAAAGTACTAAAAGTAATGTATAAGTAACAATTTGAAGTGGCTTTCTTTAATTACATTTGGTGTTATATACTGTGATGCATTACTAAATAAAAAGAAATACCATCACAAATGACAAAAATCCATGCTTAATTTAAGCAGACCAATTACTTTAAGTGCTGCTACAGTCAGAAAAGTGATTCAAGGATAAGTATGAGAACACATAATGCCATTTCTTCAATAGCTTCCAGATCAAATTCAATGTAAAAGTCAAAAGATCAATTCTTTTTTCTCTACCCCATGTTATCACAAACTCCCTGTTGGACCTGGAGAACATGGCTGAATTCTTCCTTTGCTGGCATTCTCTGCAGCTGCAATGATGATCATACATTAAAAGAGGCAAACTTTTTACAGTAAAGTCTTCATTTTTTTTCAGGTAGATTTTATATTAGTCTGGAATCTAGACATCCAGTATGCAGTTATGCCTAAATAACTAGGTAATGCAGAAATTATGTAGAATAAATACTCAGATGATTCTGTTCCTTGTTGGGTGAAAAGGTGCTTAGCCCCAGTCCATCCCTCCCCTTTATCACCTCATACAGCAGCATCAATGCAGAGATGACTGAGGATTCCCTCCCTAAGTGATTGCTGTTGCAGACTGATGAGAATAAAGGAGTTACATTTCTCTCCAGCTGGCTGCTTAAAATCTATATATCTTACTATTTAAAGAGCAATCTCAATTCAAGCTTCTCCACAACAGTTCCAGCTGGGATGCACCAACCAATTGGAAAAAAACCAGATATTTTTAATACATGCAAACTCTTATCAACACAGCTCATGCAGGAAAAGTCAGACACCTCCTGGTAGTGTCAGATTTGCTGATCAGGCACCTACCAATACACGTGCAGGTGTCTCAACACCTCAGGTGTCAGATTGCCTGCACTTACATTAAGCAAGGCATGCTCACTGGAAATATGGCAGCCCCAGTGATGCAGGAGTGGTTGTCTGAGAGCTGAAATCATGACACAGAAAGCAGAAGATACCTTATGTTATAAACAGACAAGGATAAAAGAAAACTTAAAGCAGGTAAGGTGAAGGTAGCTCATGTGCAAATGCTCTACATTACTTCTTTTTTGTTGTGACAGCCAGTGTTTCACATCACAAGTGATTTGCTGTGTTCCACGTGGACTGTGCAAATACATGCATTTCTCAATTTTCATTACAATATTCCTCTGCAAGCTAAATAAATGCAAGGATAGCATCCTGAACAAAGGGATCTTGACAGAAGACAGACCATTCCAGGACCAATATCTTGTTCTAAAATTATTAATAGCACAATTCCTGTAATTTATAATCATGGCTGAGGCCCTTGACAGGCAGGACTCAGAAATGAAACTGCCACATAATTGCTGTGGGAAACACAACTTCCCACAAAATCAGTCATATTGAAAATTAAGTTCTTTCCACATAGCAAGATTGATCAAGTAGCATTCAAAGTTAATGCACCATCAATGAAAAATAATAGACCTCTAATCTTGGAAAAAAAAAATTGAAATAATAAATTGTGGTCTTGGGGTTCTTCTCCTGTAGGAACTAAGCTTCATATATAGGTTTGGAAGGTCAAATATTCTTCAAAAGTTTCTTCTGTACAACTTATAAAACTCTTCAGCAGACAACACTCACTTATTGACACCAAAACTTAAGATAAAATATTACAGCAACTTTTCACAGGTCTAATACCATTTTCACTGACAAAGTGGACTCATAAAATACCCCTATTTTATCTCACATTTTGTAAATAGAGATAGGCAGACATGTATGAAGGAAAGCAGAGACCTAATCTAACTACAGAGATTAAAAGTCTTTTTCAGTAGTAAGGTTAATCTAGTAAAAACATAGCTATTACTCACATTTCTCTTCAGAAATATGACTTAATACTCCTCATTGTTTTCACTTTCCACATCCAGCCTCCAAAACCCTTCTCAAATCCACCCTCTAACCAAACATCTGTTTATTTGCTCACCCCAGAAGCACAGTTTCAACTGTTTATTTCCCAACCTCATCTTCTGGTGGGCGGCACCCACCTGCTTTTAACTGATAGTCATTTTACAGCTTGGTAAGATTCTTTATGAAACTTGCCCCACTACCAATTTTTCTGTCAGAAAATTTGATTACTGATGCTTCTACATCCAAAAGGTCAGCAAAATAAAACATTAAACTTCCCAGTAGGCCTGTGCACATTGTTGCAATATAGGTAGAGGCACAAAAGATGCTCTTGTAGAGGAAAACCTAATTCAAAACACATCAGCACAACTGAAGCTTCTTAGGATGACACAAGAGATCAGAATTCTGTTGCAAGTTCTTTTACTTCTGGATAGCCCTGGTTCCACAGAGCACCACTGAGAGCCATTGGCAAACTTAGGGACAGCTGTTTTTTTCCACCAAAAAAAGAATGTCAGTCTCAGCAACAGCAGCCTCCCAGTGCGGTCAATGGGGAGCAGGTTTCTGTGCATCTTCTGAAATCACACACAAACCATAAATGAGAGAAGTGGAAAAACAAGGGCTAAATCATGAAGATGCAATATCTGTATTAACTCCTATCTTTTATTATATAAATACTGGGGAACTGAATGGATAATTTCAACCAGTCTTTCCCCTGTTGGTCCAGCTCAGTAGAAATCTCTCCACTTGTTGTAGACTTGAAGGCATTTTACTGTAAAGGACTATATCCTTTCACTGAAGTTGTGCATACATTTTTATCTGTCAGTTCAGTGTTAAAAAAGGCATATTTTATTATAACTACAAGAATATTAGGGGCTTGTTAGGCTGTTCAGAAACTCCTCTGTGTTTCTAACAGCCAAGTCCATTACTTTTCCACAGAAATTATAATTCAAAATGTATGTCAGAGAAGGGACAAGCAATAACTTTAACAAATAATTTTCAGCTTCAGTGTAACACAGCATTGCTACAAACGTGGGACTTCTTTAAACTGTGCAATGCTATTTAGTCTTCAGAAAATCTGACAGTTTCCACAAGGAGGACACCAAGAGCTTTCAGAGATCAGCAAATGAACAAATTAAAACACTACTCAAAGGAATGGTACAACTTTAAGAGACCGGGCAGAAAAGGACCACTTATTATAGAAAGCCACCAAAGCCCAGTGCTAGAAACTCTCTGTAGTCACAAATACATCATGTCCCTCATCATGGCCAGCAGGGAACTCCAGCCCATTGGGCAGGGAGGTGCTGCTGGAGAAGAAGGAGCAGGGCTCTGTGGAAGCTCAGTGCTGAGCAAAGAGCCATGCCCCAGGAGCCAGGCATCTGTTTTGGAGCTCAGCATGCAATATCCTGGGAAGTGGGTTATTTATCCTATATTCACTGATCCATGCCCAGATCTGGCAAGGTTCAGTTGGCTTCTTTATGGAAACCCCGCCCACCACATTCTTATGAAAAAAAAATTTCTAGTGGATTTAGCATAAGATGGATGTCACATCCATGAGGAGAAGGAGAGGAAAGAGCACATGGGCAGCTACAGTGCACACACCACACTCCCCACTGGAAGGGGCAGAATGCCTGTGGCAATCTTCCATAACCTTAATGTCTTACTGATACAGCCTGTACCAAAAGGAAAAGATAAATTTGATCATAACTGAATTTAGAGGTATGTGAATTAATGGTTTCAGGATTTGCTACTGAGATGCTAAGCCTTAGCAAGAAAAAGAAAAAAAGAAAAAAGACAAAAACACGGATGCATCACTGGAATAAGGGATACCATAGTTCAGTAAGAAGTTGGCTAGTAGGGAAAACAGGCAATAGCAGTTTGCACATTGAGCATCTGGGATGTTTCTAAGGCATCCTAATAAGATTATTTTTCCCTTCATTCTTGAAATAACTGTTAGAATAATTTTGACTCTTTAAACCCAATCCTCTGCTAAAGAGCAACCTTCTCATAACTACCACAAGGCCACCAAAAGAACACCTAACATGTACCTTGTGACTTCTGCTTTCAAAGCATTCACTGTTCAAGCATTACAGAGGATAGTAATTACAGGACAGATTATTTGCTGGGTTACTAGATTTTTGAGTCTACAGATAAGCTCTACAAGCATCATGGAAGCCTTCTCATGCTTAAAACAATAGTATGTCATTAAAAGGATGTTACAGTCTCAGTTGATTTCCCACTAAAAACCATCCTCACCATCTTCAATGTTCCTGTTAAAGAAACAGCAAATAACTATCTAGCAACTGAGAAGAGAAATCTATGCCCAAGACTTTCAGAACTCTTTTAAACTCAGTATTGTTGGGTTTCCCTTTGTTCGCTTGTTGGATTTTGGGGATTTTTAAACCAGGACTAACCACACTTCAAAACCAAAGATGCTATTTTTCTCTGACTTGCCACTGAAAATCTGACAATATATAGGGAGAATGCAAATAAAGATTTATTTTGTAATGGTGGAAGACGTATAAAATCTAAACTATATATGCATAGACATGTCTACACGCATAGACATACACAAGATTATTTTTCCTACTGTGATTTAACCTTAAGTTTCCTTTTTTTTTATTCTGTTCATGGTAAATCACCACATCAAAAGATTATGCATCACATTTTAAAGCAAAAGTGTTAGCAGGGTTTTAAAACATACCATAGAAAATTTATTTTCCCCATTACAGATCCTATATCCTAAGACAGGAGTGCTGAATATATCGCGAGTTAAGCATATGAAACAGTGTTCATATCAGTTGAGCAGGGATGGGTGGGATATAAAAAAAAGTATACACAGTTCCCTTTCCCTCTGAGAGCCTAGCACAATGAGGGATTAGGGGTTTTATTATTCTTTACGCCTATCATAAGATACCTGAGCAGAAACTCCTTTTCCTCAAGTTTCAGCTCAAAGTAAGATTTTGATTAAAGAAATCCACGCGATTTCGTGAAAATGCTAACTCTACTTTTCAGTTTAATGCCAAGAATATCACTGTGAAATTTATTCCAGATACAGAATAGTGTGAGGAAGCATGTAAAAAAAGTAATAGTTATTGTGAAAATTAATTTGTAAAGAGGACAGTACTCAGCTTTGATAGAAAGCATTTTCTGGAACAAGTAGAGACCATGCTGAACTTCCTTGCACATCTATGTGACCCCTGCTGATCAATGTCAACACTTGATTAATATTTTACTGAAAAAGTGTGAGATGGTTCAAACTTTGTCTGTCTGGATAGGTGTTGCTAAGCAACTTTGCTCCTTGTCTGAGAACTAGTCTTCACAGCAACCTTTCCTTCAAGACAAAGACCTGCATCCACTTGAAAAACTTCCTCCTTTGTCAGTGAAAAATCCAGCACATCATATTCCACCCTTCCCTTTACATCTCCCTCCCCATCTCCCAGTTAGGAGGAAATCAACGTAACGGAGTAAGAAACGCTGCCCTTCCCTTACCATAATCGCTGTCGTAGAAGACGATGAACTTCTGCCAGCGCAGCTCGGTGACCAGCTTGAGCATGACGTCGTTGAGGCGCACGGGCGGGCGCGCGGCCAGCGTGTACTCCTCGTCCTCCAGGCTGGGGTTGAGCTGGCAGGCCGTGCGCGGGGAGCCGCCCGTGCTGCGCTGCACGAACAGGTGCGGGATGTGCATGGCGTCCGTCAGCGACTGCAGCGCGTTGGCCGACGCGCAGCCCGTCGACGTCACCAGGGCTAAGATCCCCAGGGTCATCAGGTCGCAGGCTGGAGAAGACAAGATGTAAAGCAGGGTTTGAACGAGCTCAGCAATTCCTCTGGCCAACCTAGATGCTAACAAGGGAACGAGGAAGGTTTTGCCCTTGCCGCCAACACAGGGCTGAAATGATTTCGATTACGCTATCAGCTGAAGCCTTTCAGAGTTAGGTCCTGTACCTTTACAGCAGGAGACAGTATCTGCAATCTGTCCTGCTATGCCAAAGTTGAGGACAGATAACGTAGCTACCGTCAGTCCTTGAGACAGCAGCTGATGTGGATGGAGATTATGGCCCTTGCTTCAGGTCAGTCCTGGTGCATGCAGGAACTCAATTCCCATTTTTTAAAATTCACTTCACTGCTTTAACCCCTTAATCCTTGTTGGGTACATTGGATGAAGATTTTGGACAACAAAGAGCAATTTCCATTCCAAGGACTTGCCTCCTACAGCAGAGTTTTAAAGGATTTTTAAATTGATAAAAAACATTCTCTGTGTGTCTCAGAGCAATGAAGAAACTATAAAGGCATTCTTTAGAACCAAGACAACTCATGAATGACTAAACAATTATTAGCAGCACTGTAGCTATCCTTAAAAAGATCTGGAAAAGCACGTATCATTTAAAAACACAGCATATACATTTGACCCCATCTGTTTTTGAGAATGAAGCATTATTCTCATGCTGAGTTTGAAACACAGACTGCAGAGAGGCCTGGGCAGTCTGCTCTGCTGCTCAGGGCACCACACAAGGTGTGTCCTTCCCAGGGCTGCTCCAGATCAGGCAACCTGATATTCAGCTGCAGTTAGAAAATATTTCCAGCCAGGGCCCTCAGCAGCTAGTCAGTCAGTAGTGGTGAGAAGACTGTGCAAGGCAGCCAGGGATGCTGGTTTTTACTAACTTTAGTGAATAAGTGACAGCAAATTTGGCCCTGGGGTCTCAGCACAGGAGACCCTCATAGGTTAGGCTGGCAGCAGCCCTGAGGGTCCCCCAGGGGCACTAGGAACTGCCTGCTCCACCTTTGAAGAGGGCTAGGGGCAAGCTCAGGTGTTGAGCAGCTGTTTCAGACCCCAACAAGCACCCGCCCAAGCACAGCCTGCCCACAGGGAACCCCTGCTCTGCTCCCCCAGCACGGCCAGACAGGAGGGGACTGCAGATGCTGCATAGCCCTGGGCAGTCTGCACGAGCTCTTTGACAGAGCATGAACCAAGAGCCTCTGGGGTGCAATTCAGAGTCCCCTGGGACACCCAGAGAGCAGAGCAGGAAATTCAGCTTCCAGCTGGAGAGGAGAGGTCGCCTGTGCTGATGCTTCCCCCTGCAAGGAGACTGCGCGGGCTGTGGCACTGCCAGCGCCGTGTCTGGGCTGGTGGCAGCAGGTGACCCGCAGCCACGCTGCCACTGACCTGCTGCCTCATCTCCAGTGGGAAGGCAGAAAAGAGAACACAATCCATTCAAGGCACATTATTATCCTCCTCCAAACACTTTTAAATATATCTCCACTTTCAGAGGCCAGAAAGTCAAAGGAAGTAGGTTATGAATAATTAATAGTAATTAACACTTAGGTATCAATTAATATTAATTACATAAAGCCTCCATAATTAAATACTTTAATGTTTCTCACACAACCAATGAACTGCTCCACCAAAAATCTTAGACCACACAGAAAATAAATATATTTCACTTTAATATGGGATAACAGAATGAAAATGTTTGATCTTCTCTGCGCACAGAATGTTCAACATGTGTCCTGATGCAACAAAGATGAAGAGCTTTTAAAATTATTTCCTTGATGGTCTTTACAATAAACATATGTCAGCTGCATTATCTAAATTTACTCTGTGTTGATTATAGTTATATGAAATTGTTCTTTGTTTTTCCTGAGAGCTGACCTGATTTAACAGCAGGGAGGCATTATATTTGCCAAATGGGAGACCCAGGTTCGGGAACAGATTTGATTTCCCAGGCTTCTTGCCAGAGAAAACCGAACATGTCATACAGGTAATTTATTTAGTCACAGTAGGGGAGGGAACAGAGAAGTGAGAACAGAGGGAGAGAACAGCAGAGCTGAGCCATAAACCCCTGCAGAGATCACCAGCCAGCAAGCTTTGCTGTCACCAAGGGTGAGAGCAGAAAGCCACATGGCACTGTAGCAGGAACAATTTACTTGCAAACCAGACAGAAGGAGACAAAAAACAAAGCCCTTTCTGATGGGAGGCTGCATTCAGAGAGTCACTTATTTGTGCAATTCAGAGCTGATCACCAGTTGTATAACAAGAAAAACCTTCATTCAGTGGCTGACACTAACCAAAAGCTGCTGCTTATTAGCAGCAGAACGACCAGAGAGGCGACAGATCATGGCAAATGGGCCCCCTTATCTCCCAGCACAGCCCACCAAACACAGCTGAAATATCTCAGCAAAGACCATTTCAGCTGAGGCATTCTCCCAGTGTTTTGTAGATTGTGTCCATGGGTTAGATTGAAGAATTAGTCAATATGCTTCCACATTCTGATATTTTTGTCAATTGATTATGTTCTGCCTGAAAGCATAAGCTGCTTAGTAAGTGTGTGCTCCTCTTGCCTCTCTGTTTTGAGATAGCAGGCAATAAAAACTGGAATGACTAAAGAAAAAAAAGTTCCATGTTTTCTCAATTGCTTTCTTTAGTCAAATTACAAAATGTGAAACAGAACATGTCATTTCTAATAGAAGACTTTCATTATACAAAAATACAATGGATTCCAAGAAGTTCAACCTCTACACAGTTATAGCACTGAAGGGTGAGAATAAGCTTTGAGCACATAAAGAAGGAAAGTATTACTTTTTACATGAGTAACACAATGGGGAACAACTACATAACAGACTCCATTAAAAAAACTCATTAGCTCTTAAGGCATCTCAAAATTCCTTAGCAAGGGAACGTTCAAGGATTATACCAACTCAGGAGAAAACTCTGGTGGACCACTTTTTCCATAGGATTCCCCCCCACATTCCTACAATTTTTTGCACAGAGAACTAACATTAGAAAGGAGATGCAATTTTCTATTTAACTTCACAATAGCTATGGATTTGCAGCAACAATCAAATATCCTTGACCCTGTGACTGAGTAAATGGCTAATTCTGTCCATCAGTTGCAGTTTCATAAGCATTCAAAAGAACCTGCAATTTTTGCATAAAAATTTCATAACCCTAATCTTCATTTTCTTACAAGCTGAATATATTTGATTTGAAATGCTTTGGTCCACATCAAACAACATAAGGGAAAGGGGAATCAAAACACCTGGAGAACTTCAATGATGTCCACTTACTGTAGTTATGGTGGTACACATTTCATATTCTTATAACTAAAATGCTTCTATATTTATTTATGTTGCAGATATCTTTACTTAGGTTTTAAGAAAAAAGGCTTTTAAATTATTTGTTCCACAGGTGAAAAGATGGAAATGTTCTGGTAATCCTGCCCTAGATTTGACTGCTATTTAAACAGAAAGAAATATTAGTTTACTTTGCTGAGAATTACTTTATCACCATCAAACTTCATTTTAAGAAGATACCAGCATCGTACAAACCATACAGTAAGAAATGTGCAGTCTAACATGATGAAAACATGAACATATACCTGAAGAGTAAATCTTCATTAATCTATTTGAGCCAATTAAATCATGTCATGGTGCTTGTTCAGTATTGGCCTCCATCAACAGAACATCTCTCAAGCTTTTTCTTGGATTTCATTGAAGTTTCAAATTATTGATTAATCCTTTTTGTCATTGTTTTGTTGAAGTATCTCTCCTTACCTATTCTTTTGAAGTCTGTTTTCAGAGACTCTCCTTTTACACATCTGCTTGACATTTTACATCTTGAACTGTTATTTCCATCACTGTTTCACAAGACACTGCTTTCTTCTCCATCTATTGCCTCTCATTTTACTCTCACACCCTAACAATATATACAAAACTCTCATTCTGTGACCCACATCTCTAACTCCAGACACATTCCATTAAGACCACACCTAAGGCTGAAAAAGAAGCTATCAATTTTCAGACTTTGCCTTATGCACACGACCTTTCTCATTAGTGGGACTCCTCATGGCACATGAGACAATGCAAGACTTCTACTTTGCTGTAATCATCCTTCAGGCCTTGCATTTCTACCAGTGCTTCCTGTACTTCCTAATTCTGAAGACAGGTGCAGATGGCAAAACCCTGATTTGGCACCGTCTTCATGGGGATATCTGCATTAAGAGCTTTATCTCAGATCTCTGTAATTAAATCCCTCTCTCTCCAAACCACTGGGGATTAAAATAGTCCAAGAGAAACTGTTATCTTGCTCCTGGCAATGTGACAACATGACCATCTCTCAGTCTCCCTTTCAGTGATTTCCTATTATCAGAAAAGGGTAGAAACTTGCTCCTTTGTTTCCTCCACTATCAATAGAGCAGCTGCCAGTGTAATTTCAGCTCTAACAATATATCCACCTACTGGCATTCACACTGCCTCTTCAAACTTTGATGTCTTTCTGTCTCTCACTTCTGAGCATCACCATCCTGCCCACTCTGGACACCCTCTCATATTTAATAAATCCTCTTCAAATATTTAGTTGATTTTTTTTTCCCCAGTTTGACAAACCCTTAGGAACTCTCTACTGCACTGCAAATGGAGAATCATCCAAACCACAAATTAAAAAAAAATATAAAAAATTTAATTTAATTTTAAATATTTTTTAAAATTTAAGAATTTAAAAATTGAATTGCATTTTTAAAAAAGAATCACTGTCTGAAAAATGAGAGGCTGTTGCCTTTCTGCTTGGAAAGACTTTGAGAGGAAGGAAGATAACTTCAGACATGCTGTATTACTCTGCAATGAAGTGATTAACTAAGTTGGCACTTAAGTGTCTGTGATTAGGTTTGAAAGCCACCTTCCTGCTGAGACAAGGGACTTCACGCTTGCCTCAGTACTACTGCCTCAGTCAATCTGGCAGAAAACTAATTTTTCATGTTATTTATCTTTGAAAACCAGTAGGAAAAAAAAAAATTGTCATTAAAGTCTGGAGAACACAGCAGATTCTGGGGAAAAACCCCTGGTTTTGGGAACCTAAATCCTAATATTCCATGAGATGATGAAGGCCTGTAATGTCTGCTGAAAGTGCATAGTTAGCAGATCTCCCAACTGAACCAGCAAGCAGATGCAGAATGTCATGTGCTATATACAAATGAACTACTGTATTATTTATGGGTACAAATTATAATTAGCAATTTGGTTCATTAGCCAATTTCTATATAAACCAGATACACATAAAATTTTGGGGTGAAACACTGGAACAACCAGGAGTTAGGAGATAAAAATGTATCAGTTCAGAAAATTGTGTCTTGAATCAAGCTGTAAGGTCTGTGGGAAAGACACCCACAGAGCTACCTCTCAAATTAAATGGAAAAAGTCCTTCTGGGAGGTTTGTTGGAGCACTGAAACGAGACAGCAAGACAGTGATGCAAGGAGAAAGACTGCATCCACCAAGCAATATTCCAAACTCAAGAGGATGATGATACAATTCTTCCAGGTAAAGCCAAAATAACACAAACCACAGAAGTGTTCTCACACATATCTAAGCACAACCTGAATGTTTCTGCTGTAGCACATGAGGAACTTCCATGATGTTAGGGCACAGGCCCACGGCTAATTCAGTCACCCAGAAAAATGGCAAAAGGCTATTAGCTATCTACATCTTACTCCTCTTTAGGCCTCAAAAGGCCTTTAAAATTTAATGCTTTTGTGCAAAACCAGCTGATCCGGCAGAAAAAATTATAGAATAATGTCATCTATATCACTGAGAATGCATTTATTAAAAATATTGATTTATACAAGGATTTACTCCTATTATTGGTGTATTAAGAACAACATTAAAATTAGTTATCTAAGCACTCACTGAACTTCATGCTTCACTAAATGGGGTTTCCTGAAGACTAATTTATTTCTTGCTTCACATTTTATGATGTTTTCTTACTCTTCAGCTTATTTCCTTAACAGAGAAAGGCAATTCATAATGAATTTGCATCATTTGCACTTAACGACATGCTATGCAGTTGTTCTTCCTTTGGATACTCAGCAATAAACATATTTTTCTTTGTTTCATTTCTGTAGGCTTTTATTTACCTTTATGTTCTATACTCACACTATGTTTCTACAAATAACAAAGAATTTATTATTTTTATTATGAAATCTACACAAAGCCGTAGTTACTTGTCACATAATGACTGATAATACAGAGAAAAGATAAAGGTAGACAGTGAAAACCTTTCATGTAGCACTTTTATCGCTGTATCACCTTATATGTAGTGAAGATGGGTATTTCCTACTCCATTATCGAAACAAAATGCATCTTAGAAAAAGAAAGAAAATTCACAATTTCTCCTCTGTGGTTTGATTTTAAAAAACAAACAAACAAAAAAAAAACCAAAAAAAAACAACAAACACAAAATCAAGCCAACCAAAACCCCAAAGCATCTCAACTTAGATGTGTCCATTTTTTGGATGAAATGTTTGAGAACAGTACATATTCCCTCCCTCCTCCACTTCTATTTCTGAGAAAGAGCAGGACAGGTGTACCAGTACATTCATACATTAGTGTGTGCACTTAAGAGTTCAAATAAACACTATGTCAGAATACCTCTGACAAAGCAGCAGCTGAAAAACATCTCAAAACCAAGGAAAGCATGAAGATTTTAAAATGTTTACCAAAAAAAAAATGTGGAAAAATTGTTTCTAAAGGTCATCCCCCTCAATTTTTGGGCAGTCTTTGTATTGTTTTTCTATTATTCAAGGAGGAGGAATATGGGAATAAGGTGCTGGGGTCAGCAGCTGGCTCCATCCCTCAAGGCTCAGGGCACTAACAGGGGCTTCCTCACTGCTCAATGACATCAACTGCTCAAAAAAAGCAGGTTTTAGATCTTCAACTTCCTTTCAACTCCATGTTTTAAAAACCTGATGTCTTGTGGGCCAATTCTCAGCATGTATAAACTACCAGAGCTCCCGTGGCACTACCAGTAGTGTCCTTTACTTCTAAATAATTGCCACTGGGCCTTGTTTGCTCCATCACCCCCTTGGTTCAGCATTTTTGACAGACTCTCACTGTTGGCTGGCACACACACAGACAACTTCTGGTATGAAGGCCACAAAATGCTTTCATTTTATAGGACCTAGGACAAACACCAAAACCGCATAAATCCGTTCCCTAGCATTCACATTAACTGCAACAATTGGAGATTTAAAGAATAACACTGGAAAGGCAAACCAAAAAGCCATTTCTGTGCAGGTGTCAGTACTAACCCACTAAACCACTAACTGCCATCCTTGAAAATTTAACCAGGAGCATGAAGAGAAGCAGTCTAGACCACTCTTCCGTTTGCATTTATGCAAAGAAATTATTCCAAAATGTTAAGTAATATACAGCAGAGAATAAAAATAATGATCAAAACTAGACTTGTGGCTTTCACTGAATTTATGGGAGTGTATTAATAACTCCCTTCACTCTTTGATGGTCAAAATAAAACACCAAGCACAAGTAACACTGCTCTACTGACAACACAGTTTAGTTTCTGCACAACTGAGTGATGCCATCAAGTGGTCAACATATGCACCAGCTGTTTTCCAAGTAAGGTTTTCGGGTTAATCTTCATTGAACGTGCTGCATTTTGTGTGGAAAAGCTACTGCCACGAAATCAGCAAAAAGCACACTCCACTGATAAAAATGCATCAATGGAGAGCACTAGTGACAGATAAGAGATGGCCTTGTTTTTCCACGAGACAGCTCTGATACTGCTCTCTAGCTCCTCCTAAGAAGGTAAGAGTCTCTGAGAGCACAAACAGCCTTCTAACTGCTTACGAGTTCAGTTTTGCTATTGGTTTTGCAGTTGGCTGGATCTAGAAGACCACACCAGGAAAGACTGCATAATGTAGGTATTACATGTATTTAAATTTTTTTTAAAACAATTTAGCATTATGAATGGTTAAGGATGTGCAACATCCCAGAACTTAAACCTTTTTTTAGTTTTCTCAATTAATAATTAAAAGATCCTTAAAGCAGCTAAATAGAAATTCAGTGGTACAGAAATTCTGCAGAATATCTGTACTTCTATTTTTTCAACAAAATGTAACTCCATTAGTGAAGACTTTCTCTTGAAATTGTAGTTTGGAATGATTAAAAATGTGAATAAGCATTTCTGGTAATTTTGAATACTGCATGGTTCTACAGAACTACACATTAATCACAATGGCATCAATACTATTTTAAGGCACTAGGTGGAACTGAATCAGCTTTGACTTTTTTCTTTTTCCCCTTCAACACTAGTTCTGAGGTAGAATTAACTGCAAACCATCTCAATTATTCACGGGACATAACTGCTTTTCTGAACACTGCATATTTGATCTCTGTTCTTTCCAAGTTCTTCAATAATTATGTTTTCTTTTGCCCTTCAACACAGAATGAGCTGCACTTTCTCACCCGCCTTTCATGACAAATCAATGACATGAGGTATTTTTTACACCCTCATTAGCATTCTGCAGGGATGCCTGACTTTGTCGCCTCCTTTGGGACTATTTTACTTGTACATGCTGAGTATTATTTTCATGTCAGTGTGGCTCAGGCTCAGTTTGAGCACGCATAAAAGGAAAACACTCTTCTGCCAGCTACAAATGCAGTCAAACACCGTGATTCCAGAAGAGCTGATAAAACCTCCCATTCTTTAGTACTCAGGAACACATTTGGATTGGGAGCAGCATTGACAACCAAGGAACACATTAGCCCTGCTTGCCTATCTGAAGATATCTATGCACAAACAGGGCCAAGAGAAACTTCCATTTGGGGGGAGGCTTAAACTCTTCCCCTTTGCATTACACCTTAAGCTGAAAGCAGGAGGGAAGAGCATCAGCCTAAGCCTCCTCAGCACTGCTTCTGCACGACCTACAAAAGATTGCTGCTGTTTCCCCAGCACAAAAGGAGCTCGTGCCACTCACTGCACACTCCCACTCAGGTAGACATTTTAAGCAAACCAAAACACTGACGCATGATCTCCTTTCCAATCTGCCATTGTGCTCACTAAAGCGCCTACTTGAAAACAAGGAAGTCAAAGAACCCCAAACATGCTCTCCAAGGCAGCACTTTGCATCCTCAGACTTTAAGGAAGGCTCTGGGGCACACATAATGCTATTGGGGCTCCTGCCTTACCAGAAGCAAAATGTTATGAGGCTCAAGGTAAGTTCACAAAGGCTCCAGACAGCAAGTTCCATGCTCCAACAAGCAGCTCCAGAAATGCACAGCCCTAAAACTTATCCTTATTGTCCCACCTATGATTTCCCCCCTCCCACAGTTGTCACTTCTACCAGCAAAGGGGACAGCAGTATTACATAAGGCAGAGGAGACACCAGAAATCATCACACAGCCAGGGAAGCACAGCCGTGGTGAAGGAGCCCACTTATCCAAGCAGCATTCATTTATTTATGCCAACTGCTGAAAGACTTGTAGTGTTTATGAATCTAGCTGTGACTCAGTACGTATTTATAGCATATATTTATCGACAAGCTTTAGGGGTTGATCTATTGAAAGATCTCTGCAATGTATCACATACTTACAACTGCATTCAAAGATTATGCAAATATCCCAAGCCTAGCAACAGTCTAAAGTTGCCATGTCATTTTCTAAAATCAACTTTAAAAGGAACACTTTCTGCTTTCCTCACTCACGAAAGACATAACAAATGCCAAAATTATTTTTGCTCACTACTAAGGAAAGGTTCCTGTCCTCACTCAGCACTAGTATTTGTGATATAAAAACCACTTGGCTGGCAGATCTCAAATCCCCCATGGCCATCCAGTGCTATAAACTGGGTAGCACTAAAACACTGCAAATCTGCATTCTCCAATTTTCCTTTCAGCAGTTGCCACTGAATAACTTCAGCCACCACACAACTTTTTTAACACCTACTAAAGCTACTTTAAATTATTGGAGCATTATTCTGAATTTCTCTCTCCCCCTTCAGCTCTGCATGAAACAAATCAGGGGAGAACACCAAAATTCACAAATTGTCAGGAGTTCTCATCTGAATACCATCTGAATTCTCATCTGAAATTAGCCAGTTGTTCAAATGTTTTTAACACCTGGTAGTTCCCACTGTGAACCTGAGGGCAGATTTTCAGAAAGTCTCAGCATTTACACACTTCCTGACCAGAGGCTGCTGCAAGACCAACTATCTCGTTTTGATGTTTAAATGAGACCTGACCTCTTGCAAGTTTTTCCCATTTTCAGCTAGACTTTTTTTTTTTAAATTATGTCAGCTTCAGTCTCTGGGGATAAACAGGCTTACCTCAAACCAACAGAAATGCAGAATATTTCTTTAATATTATATTACTAAAAGTTGTTTAAAAATCAGCCAATTACAACTTGCACCTAAGGTTTCTCTCCACATGAAAGGCACTCTATGGTAGACACTAATTCAGACTCATCTAAAGGAAGCCACATAGAACAGATGTGCTTTTAAAACACCTCACATTCCACAGGAAGATATTGCTTCACTTAAAGGCTCTACTTTCAGCTGTTGTACAATTCCTTCAACTGCACCTGATTTCAGTAAAAATCTAACTATGTTATATATACACAATATATATATTGTCAGAGTGGATAGATAATTCAGGATAACTCAAGCCCTGTGGCACAATCTATACAGAAATATCATATTATACTTATTTGGTGCTACCTAGGCTTTATTACTAGGAACACTGAACTGCTTGTTATGTTTTATGTTTGTGTTCATATAATCTCATGATATAACACCTTCAGGTAGCTTTCTTTAGTCACAGACTAAAACCAAAATAATTTTGTCCCTGTCCTCTTACCACTGCATTTGAATGTATTCTACACAAGACCAAGAGAGCTACTACTGCACTGTGATCAAAGGAGCAGACAGTTACTAAACCACTGTCACGTGGGGACAAGTAAGGAATTCAATATTGCACCTTCCTGAATCTGTTTCTACAGGGCTTTGTAACACCAGTAACCAGTGCTCGTGCAGAGAGTTAAACACAGATGGAAGGAAAATGCTTAAACAAGATAAACCTCGTAACAAAGAAGCCAGTGCCTAATTTCAAGCTGAGCACACAGAGAGATTGGTTTAAGGAAAGGAAAAGATGCACCTCAAATATAGAAGCAGAAAGAGTAGGTCAGAGAAGGTTCCTGCTTTCAAATATCAAAATTTTTTACCAGTTAAAAAATTATGTAACTTATTAGAAAAGTTAATTTCTAATGAGAAGTACTAGTACAAATGAGGAATTTTTGTTTATTCATAGGTCACCAGGTTCTCACTAAAGGCATTCATTATTGGATCATACAGATTTTCTGAGAATATATATTATGGTTGCACGCTCAAGTCATAAGCCAAGTAAAAAAAAAAATTCAAATGTTAGAAAGCCACAACATCTAGAGCCTTCTTGCAATCCTCACACTGTCCCAAGCATTAGAGAATTTTAGTGGGAGAAACACTCAAATTGTAGACTGATAAAAATCAAGTTACAGCAGGATGCCACAGACAGCACAGTGTCAGCTTCAGAGCCTGGTTATCCTGACAAGAACAGTGGTACTCCCTGCAGGGCTGAGGTGGGCTTTCTTCCGTCCTCATTGTATGACTGTTATACTGTGATTTCTTCTCTTTTTACTGTACAACATCTTTATAAAATCACTGTCTCATCCAGAACATATGCTATATACACCAGCTAAATTGTCACATTCTTCACAGCATCATTCTTCTCTCAATCACTGAATTGTTTTCTTAAAGCAACCTGACTATAAGGCACAGGGCTGCAGGGAATCACTCCCCAGGCCTGACAGCACATTACCCTCCTGTCTGACTGATAATAACCAGCACAATTGACACTGTGGGCTTTCAAAGTTTCCCAAATCTCTCCAAAAGTGAAGCATTGCCTTCTGAGGTTAAATCCCTAGACACATCATGAAGGTAAAGCCTGAGAGCTCTAACACTGTAGCATGGTTCTGCAGACTCAATGGCTGTTAGCTCTCCAGCCTTCCCAATTTACTTCAAACAACCCTTTCCCAAACATCCAATTTCATGAGCATTAGGCCAGAAAACATTTTCATTCAAGAATCTCTAACTGTCTAAACACTTAGCATAGATGTAGAAAACACCATGCCCCTCCCCACATCACCTGATGAGAGTTGTGCACAGCTCTTGAGCATTTTCTGTAGCATTAATTATGCATGCAGTACTATGAACTACTTGTATTTTGGACCTGATTCATCTCAGTAACTAACTGCTATGAAATACAATTAATTCTTTTCCTCACAGGCTGAAACTATTTTGTGCAACCAGGAAAACTACCTCCTGGATAGACATGTCTGCTGATTTCTCAGGGGGCTTTTGTCACAGAGGCTCTTCATTTTGACATGGTAAGAATACTTTGATGTAGCCCAAATCTACATCTTGAGATTGTCTGTCTGTCAGACAATGACCTTGCACACCTACTGGTCTTGTAAACTCCATGAAGACCACTCTTATTTATACATATATATTTAGACTAACAACTATTTCTCAGTTCTGCAAGAGAAAAGTGGTGTTTTGGTGGTTTTTTACTGCAATAACAGGTTTCCTTAGCTGTAGAGCCCAAGGCACAATATGTTATCCTTAGCCACAGTACCAACGGAAGGTGTTAATGAAGGCCAGGACTGAAGCAGGGTTAAAGTTTGGGGGAAGCCTGCCTCCTTCTCATACCCTTTACACAATTACATCGAGGTGTAGCAAAGACATATATCAGATGCTCCTTCCTCACAGCCCTCTCCTAGTGCAGGGTGGCTGCACATCCCAGACAGGCTGGAGACCAAGGCCAGCATCCACCACAGGGACAAACTGCTGCCTGTTCCCTGAGCTACAGCAAAGCACAGCAAGGTGTTAAAGAGAGCTGCAGGACTGGACCCTGCTGAGCAGGACAGTCATTGCTCTGGCCTCCACCACACAGAACCTGGGCAGTTACAGACAAACATTTTTTCTCACTTCCACTCCAAGTCCCTTTCCAGTCTAAAAGACATTTTTGAGCAATGTAACAGAAGGCAACACCTCACCTAAGACTTGCCCAATTTCCTTGGTCCTCTGTGCGTGCAGGACACTGCACTGTACACTTGCTTATGTTAGGAAAAGGAGGTTATAAATGGCAGAAGTGCCTATCATTTTTTCCCAGTTTAATGATACCTTTGATTAACTGCACTGACCACAGCTAATCAGGTAACTCACAGGACTTCAGTGTCTTTGAACATCAAAACTGAATGAAAAGGTTTTTGTGAGCAATGACCAAATACATCAGCTAAACTGTCAGAAAGACTACAAAATAGAAAGGTAGTTAATGTTCAATTTCTTGACTAATTTTAGAACACATAGAAATGCGTAATGAAAAGAAAGGCAGTGTTTTCTATCAATGCTCTCAAGGCACTTGTCTCTGTTTTGCATTAACTGGAAGACAACTTTCACATTTTGTGAATATAGCCTTTCTAATATTCAGCACAAGACATTCAGAATCCAACCAGCTGAACTGCACCAAGGCCCAGGAGCCAACATAGACTCCTAATCAGGGACCTGGGCGCACACAGAGTCCCATGAGACAAGCAGCTAGAACATCTCTTGGTACCCACAATGTGCTGATGCACTAGGAAGCAAATGTGATCCAAAAAGGGCAGGTATTTTGAAGTGACAAGTTTCTTGTCCACTGACCCTTGCTGAAATCATTTAAATATAAAGCTCTATAAAGCCAAAAATCAACCACAAGAAGGTTCATATGAAGAACATATGAAACTTTTTTTAAACAAAGGTTAAACAATTAAACCTTGACATTTCATTTCAGGTAATGCCTTTTTTTAAATTTTACAATCTAAATACTTGGGGGGAAAAAAGGAAACAAAAAATGCATTTTTTAATATAAAAAATTGAAAACCAGCTGAAGTTCAATGCACCAGCCACTCCTCTCACCACCACCATCTCCCCATTCCTGCCTCCCCACTTCCCTCATGACAAGACTCGGGTTGAGCCCTCAGGTTCTGACCCACACTTACCATCTTCCTGAGCAGGAGATGCCAGGTCTCAGCTGCAGTTAAATAACCAGTGCCTTCACCTGACACCTCCTAAGCCCATGTGCAACTTCACCCCACAAGACAGTCACATTTCCCAAGGGTCTGAAAGCCAAAAGATTTGGCAACTGATTGGTCTCTATAAGCTCCACTTGGGGTGAACATCAGCTGGCAACTTCTTGCTTCAGTTCTTTGCTATGAAAAGTCTGAGCTCTGAAGAGCAAGTCATACAAAGCCTCCAGCATAAAGCTCTCCTGTACACCTTGGGTACATGCCAGCTGAGATGGAGACTGAATCTGTCAAACACAATCCCCAATTTTCATCACTCAGAAACCCTAACCAAGAGTGATAGGCTTTCTCCTTCACCAGGAATGCCAGTGATTGTTTAGAGTGGAGTGAGTGCCACAATAAGCACAACACTTTATGCCACTTACACAAATCAGGAGAGACTAAACCTTTATCTTCAGAGTCAATTGGATTCAGCTGGGAAACTCCATTTCTGATCTCTGCACATTTGACAGGCAAGGAGTCACATGGATAATTTATACAGATAAATTCATGATAGCAAGGCCTAATTTCATTTGTGTAGTCATTTGCTTATTTCTTTTATTTGTATTCCTCCTGAAGTACTTGCATGGAGCATGCAATTGCATTCTGTTGGAGTGGTTAACACAGCATGAAGAGAAATACATACTTGTCATGTTATTTCAGGCCCTGCACAGCAGAATCACAAGTTAATTATTTTTGGCTACTAAAATCAATACAGGAAAGGTGCTATAAAAAGTAAATGACCAGAAACCTGAATTCCTAC
Source organism: Promerops cafer (assembly GCA_013398275.1). NCBI lineage: Eukaryota > Metazoa > Chordata > Aves > Passeriformes > Nectariniidae > Promerops > Promerops cafer. Next base: position 1,164,647 of record VZSE01001564.1, on the reverse strand, counting down.
TAACTATTTTTAATGCAAATAGCTGTCCATGTATCCCTTGTGCAGTCCAGGATCAACTCTCTTCTACTACAAAGTATGATTCTATATGGATTTGCAGCCATCTGTCACAGTTCCACTGAAAGGCTAAGGGTGAAGGTTTTTTGAGACAAAATTTTGGGGCCATTTTGTGAAGACTTGTTATCATCCAATTGTTCCTCTGTCAGAGTTCAATGTTGTACTTGTCTAAGCAACATCTTCCCTGAAGGTAAATACAATATTGAATCTACCATATTAGCTAGCTTGGCTTGTCTAGGCCAGTGTCTTTTCCATATCTGTCACTGACACCACACCAATCTCTCTAAAGCTTTTAAAATCTTTTGCAGACATACACAAAACCAAATTCCTATAAGAGAATATTCTTCAGAATATTGTCATATTCATTGGCTTTTGTGCTGAAGCATGAGGATTTAAATTCTTTATAATTTCTTAATCCTATCAAGTATACTTGCACATTTTCTAATTATTTGTATAGAGCCTAATCCTTAGCAAAAAAAATGAGAAATAAAAAAATCCTACTAAGATTGTAAGCACTCAATACATTAACTCTGAGTTCACAAAGTCCTCATTGGTTTTAAGCCTTGACACTGCCTCCTATGGAGCTGAAATCAAATCCCTTTTGCTCTCTTTGCATCACCATTTTCTCTCCTCCAATTAGGAATTTTTTTTAATAGCTCTAAGTCTCTGCTCTTTTCTACATCTTTAATCAGCTTTTGCTGCCCTGTGAATACTCAAGCATGTGTCACATATATCTTGACAAAACACAGTCACAAGAAAGGAAAAAGGGAAACCATGGCATTCCTAACACATCCCCATGGATCTCTCCCCAGTGACACTTTGGCCCTTTCTTCCATAAACCCCAAGAGAGCTGTGAAATTCCTTATTTTCCCATGAGCACACCTTTGCCAGTCTCAGCAGGGAGTTTCAGCTGCCATTACAGTGCCCACTGACCTACTCCTGTTGGAGTCACTGAGTTCCTGCCTTCCCTAGCCTGGATGGGTGTCACCCACCTGTAATTGTTCTTCCCAAATCCACATTAGGGATGAGAACATTAAACACTCTCTCTAGTACAGAACTTGTACATTCTTCCTGTGCTAACCACTTGTGTTCACCTACCTTCACAGAGCTCTTGAATTACAACAGCTTCTCACCTCCACTCTCTCCAGAACTGCTTAGATATTCTGCTGGCTTCTGCAAGCATTTGCCAGAGCATGATTTTTCCATATGGTAACCCATTGACCTATAATAGTTTTGTCTGAACATTATGAAAAAAAAAGTATACCTTAGAGCAAGTGTTTCCATCTTTGGTGAAGATTGTCTTATAGGCCCATGTTTAATTAGGTATTACTTTGGGAAATCGTGTTGCAGCTTCAGCAAAAGCCACAAGCTGTCTCATAGGATATGAAAGGTATTGTAACTGTCCTATTTTAATGAAATTGCACTTGCAGTGTTGCAGCAAAACATCTCATACATCTCATTCCAGTCCCTTGAAGAGATAATAAACAAAACCAAAGGAACAGTGACCTGATTATAAAGCTACCCCTGCTTCTTTTTTTAAGATTTAGTAGCACCAAATATTGCTGTCTCTGGAAAGACACAAAAAGCCAAACCAACATCACCTACAAATGGACTTTACATTTTGTCCACACTGTGCAGTTCACAGCTGCATGAGCTACTGGTACATGAGCTAGACCATTTTGAAGTCACACAGAAGGTTTTTCTGTGCTACAGTGCACTGAGCAGGGCAGACAAGCTCATAAGTGGCACATCTCACAAATGCAAAGTAGGGCAGGAGTTCTGATGTTCTGGGCAAGTCCCACATGTTTCTGACGCACTCAGTGCAGTTGTTATACTACAATTATTTCCTCCATCAAAAAAATCTTGAAAATATGATTGAATTCAAGATTCGACAGGGATGCAGAACCCACCCTAGAAACCTACACCATTTCCTGAGGAAATGATACCACAAAAAAGGAACGGTTCAGTGTTGAATTGGATCTAGTTTGAGGTTACCCTTGCTCTAGAGTTCACAGACTTAACACATGAGCTAAAAAATTCATCTAAAATATTTCACAATCCTGTACAGAACTTTTCAACAAGGTTTTCACCCCATTATAAGGCTGAGAAGAAAGGCGATGTTATTCACTCCAGTCCAAATTTCCTTTATGCAAATCACCCAGGATTTACTACTTAGAAGTAGAAATGAAGGTTCCATCTCATATCTGAGGTACAAGAAATTACCATGTGCTGCTTATTGTCAGCAGTAGAATCCTTATTACTCATTTCTTTGTCCTCATAAGACATTTAAATGGAAACAAAATTTCAGGATGTACGGATAACCCTTTTAACAAGGTGAATGATTTATTACACCACCATGAATATTTACAGTGCTGTGACTGGTTTTAGAAGCAGCTTTATCTTCTATCTCACTTGGATCATGACTGTACCAGATTTTCAATTTGGAATATTAGTTGTAGTTCAGTTAAACATGTGCAGACATATGCATGTCACATACCTTAGTATTCTACCCCAATACACTACTGAAGAACACTAACTCCTTGAACTACATATTTAAGAAGAAACTTCAAGGAGATTAAAAACAAACAAACAAAAAATTTAAAAAGTTAAAATAAAAATTAAAGAAAAAAAAAGATTTTTCCTGAACCAAAGAGCAGAAAGCAGAATCATGGTCAGAGTTTTCATTTACTGCCTCCACAAGCATCAATTAAAATTGCTGGGTTGGCGTACATCATCGGATAAAGTAACAAGCAAATAATGGATAGAGAGCCTTGCTAGAGCACCAAGTGTTCCTTTGAAGAGAAGCCTCAGTTTGCAGTGCTGACTCCACTCTGTTTGATCTACCACATATGAGCTTGCACTAAAGTATTCGCTTACCCCTGACAAAACACTCTTCTGTTTGCATTATCTTTGCTGGCCTGTCATAATGCCCTCTCCACTTTGGAACCTCTGAGAACACAGAGCACAAATTCAGGCTCAATTTATCTTACAGCAGTGCAGACAGGTCTACTATTCAGAGCTGGAATAAGACACACTAGACTCGAATAAAAACAGGACTTAGTATTAAAATATTCATATAAATACATTTGCACATACATGTACATTTTCAAGTCAACTGACTTGCATAATGCTTTTCTGTGACCCCCTAATAATTGACTTATTCTTTGTGGGCCATGCACTCAGCCACAATCCAGCTATGACCATCTAAAAGAAACAATGGCACTGTCAACAGTTACAAACAAAGAAACTAAACTAATTCTAACAAGCCATACTAACCCCTCTTTGACACAGAGGAAATATCATGGCTAAATGGCACCACTTTTATTTTTTTTAAATTAGAAAAATAAAAACGGTATCTGCCTCTTAAGTCTTACAGCTAAAAATGAAGAGACCTGCACTACCAAAGAGCCCCATTCACTGAATGCAGAAATGACTGGGCTAAAAGGGAATAAGAAACCACCTATCGCAATACTACCTTCCCTTTGCCTTCCCTTAGTCAATTAACAGCATGAAGCAGAGCATGGATTGTGTGACCCTCTTGCCTGTACACTGACAGCAGTTCCAGCAGCTTAACAGAATTAACCTGAGTTAGAGCTGGCTTCCAATCCACTCTTTGGATTGGATGTAGCCTACAAAATAATTATTTTTGATGAAAACTCTTGAATTTTAAGTCCTGTATAATTTGTTGTCCTTCATACTGCATGGTAGCAAGCTCTGCAATTTAATTGTGCTTTCCATGAAAAATTACTTGTTTTAAAACATCTATTTTTGTTGGACAACGCTTAGATCCCATATTACAACACGCAGATAATTCTCACTCCCTACTATTACTTCTCTCCCATCCACATTTTTACATTCTACTATTATACTATTACCATATCTTTTCATGCAGCAATCCTAATCTATTGTGTTTGTCCTCCTGTACAGGCAGCTCCACACCTTTAACCATCCTTCTTGTCCTTCTTCTAGATTTTATCAGTTTTACTGTGACCTTTAAGAGACAGGATCATCAGATCTGCACACAGAAACTGAGATACAGAAGTACACTTGAAAAATGAGGTTGATTTGTTCTCCATTCCTTTCCTAAAAATCCTTAAGATTTATTTGTCGTTTCATACTGTCACCAAGCATTCAAAGTAGGGTTTTTCTGAGAAATATCCACAATAGACACAAGATCTCTTTCCTGAATGGTAATAACAGTTTTCAAATTTACTACTGTGTACGTGAACACATATATATTCTGTGTGGAAACACACATGTAGCATATTGCAGCAGAAAATGTTTCTTAACAGCCCCGCAATGCTAAGACAAAATACCCGGGGGAAAAAAAAAGTAAAAAAACCCCACAAATCACAAAAAACAACAAACAATCTGTCATACCGGGTCACAATAATTGTGAACTATATGCATCTTCCCATCCCTATATCCACTTCCCCAAAAAATTATTATTATTGATAAAAGCAGACAGCCTGAAAAACAGGAGGACACACATTTGGTATTTGGCCAGGGTCCACACTGAAGTCAAGCACAGGTATGTCCTCACCAGTGAGCACGCAGCTCAGCATCACATGCTCTTCCCACCATGCAGCAGGTGTTGCAGGGGGTTGTCACACAGCCAGGAATCTGTCACTGCTCTCAGACTGCTCAGACAGAAGCAGCCCCTCAGCTCAGGGGCAAATAAAGCTGCTGTCAGCTGATGAAGCCTGCCCAGCACAGGGGCTGCAGGAGAAATGCCCAGCCTGATGCAGGGTACCCCAAGCCCACTGGAAGTGGCTGTGTAGCACAAGAGATTTTGACCTTGAGGTCACTCCAGGGCAGTGTGAGGAGCAGCTGGGCGTGGGCTGTCACACAGACCTTCTGGCCAGCGCCCTGGGGGCAATGTGTGGGCAGGCCCACAGCCACACTCCCACCTGTGTGCAGGACTCCTGTCTGCCATCTTCACATGCACCATCAATACATCCACCTGCGCCAGCAAGCAAACTGCAGCACACAGGACAACAGGGATGAACATATTTTACAGCAACCACTACACAGATGCACCACAGAGAACAGGCATGAATACTGCATTTGTTAGGAAAAAAATATATATCTTGTAGAAATGCAGAACAGTCAAATTCTCTCAATCTCTACTTACTGCAAATAAATATGACTGTGTTCCTTCAGAGAAGTCTTTCTGCACTACATGTAAATTCATATTTTTCAGAAAATATTGAGAACATCTTTACCTGCCTCAGTCAAATCAAAGAGCATATTTTGAAGCACCAGAAGGTATTTTCTTGCCAGCTTTTCTATTTGTGTTTTCTGATCGTGTGTGTTTTTTTCATTTGCACCCAACTGAGCACTGCTACCTCACCAGCTCCTTTGTTCCGGCCTGCTCATCTGCTGCAATAACTTTTTTGTTTTCCAGTTGGTAATTCCATCTTCTAGCACATATCATCCTGTTTGGCTACTTTATTCAATTTTATCAAGTTGCCACTGCAAATTATTTGCACAAACAGAGAGCTATTTCTTTTGTACATCAGCTCTCCCTGGCTCCAAACTTGCTCCAACAATGCATTTGGCCACGTTGGAGTAAATGACAGAAAGAATGGCACAACCACAAACCAGAACAACTGAACTCAAGTGCTCAAGGAGAACCACCCAGTGGCAAAAGTAATATTCATTTTATAAGGCACAGGAAACCAAGATAGCTTATCTTAATTCTACTCATCTTGGAAAAATATTTCCTTAAACTATTTTATGATCTGTACCTGCAGTATAAATCCTTCATTATCCACAGTTAATTTAGAGGAGAGGGAAGAATAGTGAGGCACTTCACGTTGTTTCAAATAAGTGAAAAATTACACTGCAGCAGCAAATAAGAACAGAAGCTGTTCTTAACATCACAAAGATGCACAATCCTAGCAGGATCTGCAGAATGGGCTATATGTAATCTTGTTGTCTTCAATTTCTGCTCATCAAATGAAGTACTCCTATTAAATGGCCTTTATATGCTCCCTAATTCAAAAAATGCCAAGAAGTTAATTTAATTCTTAAAGCAGATACTATCAGATGTGTGTCTGGTGCTGTAAAGAGATAATAGAAAAAAGCACCTTAAATTCACAAACAGAAAATTTCAAGGTTTTGCCATAACATTAACTTCCTACACTTGCTTACATCTCTTTGGCACAGCTTACACACTTCCCAAGCAGCACAAAAATTCATACTCTAACACGGCTGGAAGCCTGGCAGATAAAAAGGATCCCCAGCCAATGTTTTAACCTTAACCACATATCACCCTTGTTTGGAGGAGTTTAAAATACCTTACTTATTGAAATACTTATTTATTTCAGAACCCTGAATTGCTCCACATTAAAAGGTTTAGGAAAGCTAAACTCTCCCTATGAGCAGCATGATCTATACATATACTTATTTTTCCCTATTGAAATAGCATCTCCAGAGCACTTGTCTCAATCCATTTGCTGCCCATCGGGGTCAGCCTGATTCCTATCACAAACTGATGATATTCAGTGCTCTTTCAAACAGGGTAAGATGGCAAGCAGAATGAAAACAGCCTTTGTGTTTTGGGGGCTTCATCGGTCAGAGGTATCTTAACAACAGGCTTTACTGCTCTGTTCCTCACAGGAGACACCTGCCCAGAGGGTTACAGCAGAAGGAACTGCAGGAAAAAGCAGGACAGCAGGACCTGGAGGAGCAGCAGGTAATAGAGACAGGCTGAATTATGGCTCCTATGCAGGGAGGGATGAAGGCTGCATAGGTGAGGCCCGAAGGACACAGGGGTCACACAGATTCCAGATGCTGTGCAATAAAACACCCTCAGGCACAGCTGCACAGGGCCTCACTCAAGAAAACACACAGCTACATTTTAACTAATTGTGTGTCTTTGGACACATGTAGCAATCTGTCTCATACTAATATTTACAAACTTTATTCACAAAAACATTCATTTTTAAATCCTGATGATGTTAATCCTAGTCAGTGGTTTTCCATCTTTGCAAGAAGGTTTTCCAGTGGAGGGAGGGGAGACTGGAAATTCCAGAGGTGGCAGCACAGCAAGGTCACCACCTCCTTTTTCCACTTTCTCTGAGCAGTCCTTGAGGGCCCTGCAAGAGCCTGGGGACAGTCAACTTAAAATTAGTCATGCAAGATTTTTTTCCTAATTCACAGAAATGGTATGGAAGTGACAGCAACAATTACAAGATGAATGCACTGTTAAGTGGTCTACAGTGAACAGGAGTGGAATCATGGAATAAATTAGAATGATATTACAAGAAACACTTTAAAACCTAGATTAAATCAGTTTGGCTTGAAAAATCTTTCATTTTGGTATTTAAAAATTTTTAATATCTAGAATAAGTCTTGCATGAATAATACTTAAAATATATTTTAATCATTTTTATGATTACACATAATGAACAATATTTGATAATGCTTACATATTACATACTTTAAATTACTGTTTTAAAAATATATATAATAAAGTTGAGGGTGTTGGGTTTTTTCCCAAGAAAATCCATTATCCTTTTTCTAAGTATACCTACTGGGTATACTTAAGATCAAAAAAACTAAAATGAGTATGTAGTATATCTTGAGGAATCACTCATCTTGATTCTCAGTCATTCCAATTGCAAGACTCCACTGCCTATTGCAGAGCAGAAATCATCTTATGATGAAATCCATAAATGTATACCTGTGCAAATAAAAATTTACAGCAACATATCCCAAAATTTGTAGCTTTAGGTGTGCAATTAGATCCACCATAAAAAGCAGGTGATATCCAGGCAGGAGGTCATCTGCAAGTTTTTAAAATGAGATTTTTGCACACAAAGTCTGAAAGCAACAGTCTAAGGGGCAGGTGCACACTAAAAGCCTCTGGAGATATTCCTGGCTCACACATGTCCCCAGAGGGGACAGCAGCAGCTATCCCAGAGCACCACGTGCCACCCCAGGGTTAGACTGTTATCAGTGCAGAGCTGGCACGAGCACACCCCCACTTCCTGCACTCTCCACAGTGACGGCACACTTCAGCCCGCCTCCACGCCAACCAAAAATGCAAGTTTTAGCAGTGGGAACAGGCACCAGTTTGAGCAGATCTGGGGAAAGGGCACATGCTACTGTTCTCAGCCTTTAAAACACCTGGCAGAAAAAAATTTTAAATTACACTTGGGTGGGGGGCATGAATCTCTGGCTGTTGTAGGCAGCTGGTTGGAGGAGATGGCCAGTGAGACACTGATGATATTATTACGAGATGATCATGGTATGCCCTTCCAGACTTCACAACAGCAATCTTGAACTCAATAATATCTATATATGTCAAAATAAGCTACATTAAATTCACCACCAGGTCAATATGGCAGGTGTCACTGATCACTTGGAAAAATCTAATAGAGACAATAATAATATAAAAACAGTGATAATAATACTTCACCCTCTAAACACCTGACATTTTCATTTAACTAGCTAGAAATTACAACCATAAAGTTGCATATTTTTAATGCCAGTAGATTTCACTATAGCCATTAAGTCTGAGGTTCTATACCATATTGCTATGAAATTTTATCAAATGACCCTCACATCAAGTGTAGAGCTTCTTCAATTCACCACATGATCAGCTTCAGTGATCCAACATTTAATCACCATAACTGTTTCCAAATGTGTGGTTTGTTCCAGCCTCAGTTTTTCCCAACTTCAGTTTCTCTATTTTGTAAAGAATTTTTCTACATGAGTATGGAGCAACTTACTACCAGAAATATTGTCTCAAAGTCATTACAGAAAGATTGTCAAACTTCCTTTTTCTGAATGAGGCAAACCTTTAAGTTCTCAGAGCACCAGACACAGATGTCAGATCAACCTTGCAGTTCTCAGCACAGTGACTTTCTAATATTCTCCATAAAGCCCACACAATTAAGAAAAGCTGTATTTTAAGACTACTTACTGTAACAGTGGTACTACTGCTATTAATCAATATTCTGCACTCATATCTGCCACAAATCCTTAAAAGCTTGTGTTTAGAAGTCACAGAAGCTAATGACTCATATTGTTTACTAAGTCAAAATACACCTCTGTGTTATGTATGATACACACCTGCTTTGTTAGAAACATGAGTTCACAGCACTTAATATGACTACAAGACAAAAATGCTCTTTGCAATAACAGTACATAATTAAATATCAGCCCAAATTACATATCTTGAGTTAGCATAGTTGTAGACATTTCCCATGTAATTTACCTGAAAACTGACTTGGTTACTCCTTAATGATTCCTCCTCCTCCTCTTTATTGAGACATTAAAAATTATTCATGTTCAAAGAAACTACAATTGGTTGATATCCTCAGATGACAAAAAGCCCAAGCAGGGTGTTAGGTTCAGGTAGGCATCTGAATTACTGAAAACATAAGCCACCATTTTCCCACTCCATGCCTGTATTTATGCACATCCAGCCTTCAAATACATTCCCTTCATCTTACAGTAACAGCAGCATCCACCAGTTAGAGGGAAACCATCTAAGTGAGAGAAATGCCAAGCTCAGTTTGCCCATAGTTCAGAAGGGACGTGAATAGAAATTATAATCCACGGGATGATCAAAGACCTCCAAAACCTCAGAGGTGAGGTTACATGTTCCTCAAATCACTGCTCAGCAGGTCTGCCTACACTAATTAGGCTACAACACCAGAAAAGGTCAACTTCATAAAATACCCAGAGAATTAATACACAGTGACCTTGCCATTTCCTTTGATGTGATTACATGCACACTGCCAGAGGAAGACTTCATGGGTTGCATTTTATTCGTACCCACTTCTGTCAAACAGCTCTTGTAAAAAAAGTTTTGATCTCAAGATGCATTTATTCAGACAAAAAACTTTTAAATTAACTTGAGTTATTGATAACGGGGTTTTATGTTTTGTTTTATTAACAGTTTTCTTGTTTCTTTTTTTTTTTCCACTCACGTGCTTCAAAGTGACAAACTACTTAAGGCGATTTAAAAATATAAGTTTCACAAATAGCATTTTAGTCTTTGAGGCCACACTTTCATGGATAGCATTACTTTCTTCCAAACAGCAGCCTGCTAGGTAATAAATCCTGCAAGAACTCTTGAGCAGACACATTGGAGAGTACAACTACACCTCTCTCAGGCAGTGTATTTTAGTGATGCTGGGTGTGGTTTTTTGTGGGAGTTGATTGCCTTTTTAACTAACAAAGAAAAGCTCTTTCAACCTTCAATTAATCTGAGTTAACTAGAAAAGGAAAAATCTATTTCCTGAGCTTCACTGTTTTGTTCTGAATTTTGTTATGCATTATTCTTCCCTTCAGCCATGATTCAGATTATGTTTTTCAACATTCATCTTCCTATTTTTCATCCTCATTTCTAATAACTCTCAATAGTCTCTTGCATTATCTATTTTCCTCTGTATTGGAGATATTCATGGTTCAGTACCTCCACAGAATTTAGTTTATATACTTCATTTTCTGTGCTACTAACAAAGATATTAAACATTAGAACACACATAGCATTATTCCCCAGGCTTTTTCAGAGGCTTTTTCAAAGACTCCAGCTTCATCCATGTAAGATTATTCTTCGTTTACACTTGTCCTGCCACCTCTTAGATCATATGGTAGTCTCTTCACCACAGTAAATTTGAATCAGTATTTTCAAGTAAGATCTCATGAAGCAGACAGATTATCATAAAGCATTATTAAAGCTTAACTTAAGTCCAAATTCATTACATTTCTTGAATTCCCTTCATTCACCAGATTTGTAACTCTGTCGGAAAGGTAATCAAGTTTGATATGCCTTTCACATCATACTTTTACCTTTCCCATTTTCTAGCCAAAACACATTCATTACACTGTGCTTGCAAAATACAGAATCACCATACATGCAAAGCTGAAAAGAAACAGTTTTGTGGGCTCAGAGGTGGAGCAAACTTTACCATGTGAGCAGAGGCTGAATTTGTTTAAATCTCATCTCCCATGTAAGAAAACTGACCTCTCATTACGATTCAGCACAAACACAAATCTAGGGCAATTAAGTTGCCTTTGATACAATTAGTGCAATTGTATATAGCTCCAAAACCCAAATCAGAGTTGTATGCAATCAGCATCAATGCCCACTTGGCTCTGCATCCTGTCAATTCTAGACAAGAGACGTGTCCTTAAATCAACAGAGTGTAGGGGTTTTTCCTTCCAAAGCCAGGCATGATGGCTGCTTCTAAGGTCAAGCTGTGAAAACTGTGGAAGCAAGACAAATTATGGATGGCTGTTCTCATCTGCTCACTTCCCTCATTCTTGGCTCTGAAATGCATGTTGTAATGGCTAGGGAATCACCCTCACTCAGCCTGCACCTGGAGGCTCCTGCATCCATTCAAATTTAGAAGTATATATAATCACTTTTCAGCATGTATTTTGCACTGTAAAAGCAGGACAGGCACAGGCTGCTATGCTGAACTCTCATCAATATATTCCCCACTTCCCTTCTCAATCCCAACCGTCCAAAGGAACTGCCTTATTTTAAAAAAATTAAGGAGTAGCTGCATAAAGAACACAAGCCAAGATAATTGTTTCCTGAAAGCAACCGGTTTTCCATATAAGCAACCCAAACTGGGCTTCAAGTCCCACTAAGTGAAGTGGATCCTTAGGTAGATTACAAGGTACACATTACTGGCACTTTGTGCCAACAAAAATAAAAAAGCAAAATTTTCTATGAGAATACAGTAGCCTTTGTCTAAAGCATCTGAGCTCTCTGGCCCATTCTGCACTAGCTGCTTCCTTTTTGATCTTTATATTCAGATACCCTTAGCGAGAGAATCATCTCAGATCCACCAGTGGGATCACTCCCTTGTGAGAAGTTCATGCTCAAAGAAATGCAAAGCACATTGTGCTGTGTCAGCTCCTCCCTGCAGCAGTCAGATTTGCACAAAAATAAAAACAATGTTCTCACTCACCTTTAAAACAGATTCCTCCTAAAGCAGGGACAACGAGCCTCGCCCAACCACAACACAACCAGACCAACTCAATAACCTGCTACAGGGTTTTCTTTTGCCTTTACTGCTGTGAATCCTTTGGCAATTTCTCCTGCCACACTGCTTGGTGGGAGTCACTTGTCCTCTCTGAAGAGCCACTACTACACTGCCACATAGAGAGGCGAGCCACTCCTTGGGGCACCCTGGCCTGTGTGGCTGGGCCAGAGCCTCGTGCAAGTGCCACCACTCCACTCCGCCTGGGCAGCACACCCCACTCCCTGCAGCAAACATGCCTGCACTCAGATCCTATCCCACTTGAGCAGAGGGGCCAAAGCAGGATGTTTGACTTCCTTCACCAGCAACAGGCTAAACCTTACATCACCACCAGCCTTCTTCTCTGACAGCTCCAACACAGCACACGAACTCTGCAACACTCATGCACCAGGGTGCAGCACAAGGGTCCTGGCATTCAGAAGTGCCTTTCATTGGCTACTTCAAATTAAATACCTAAAGCTCTTTTCAAACTAGAAACACTCAGATCTGTCTCATGGATACAATTCCATTTCTCTGCTTTTAAAACACTCATCAACAATACCTTTATGTTTTCAAAGTACAGATGATTAAGGAAGAAAACAACAAAAGGTATTTCATATACTTGGCACTGGCATGCAGATTGACTAGAGAGGTAGATCTAGCAGCAAAAAAATCTTTGTAAACATAATGCCAGTCATGAAAATGAAAACATTTTAAAATGATGCACTGGCTGTATTCAGCCCGATTAGTAATATTACAATTAAATGACTTACCACTAATATAGTTTAAATAACAATGAGAACCCCTATTAAATATATACTCAAAACAATTATTTTCAAAAGCTTTAGCATCAGCAGCTGCACAGGGCAATCCACATCAGCTGGCTATCACCAAGCACTTTCAAAAGGTTCAATATTCAAACAAGGAGAAGCTGAACGTAGCTTACGTCAGAACCATCAGTGGCTACAGAGAGAAACAGGCTATATCCAAAATGAACTGTTGTCTAGCTAACTTATATACAAAAGCTGTATTTTAAAAAACAAAACAAGAAAAAACAAGGTTTATCCATTGAAAAGCTCTCATGTCCTGCAGAGATACAGCACAGATAGTTAAAAAGACAAAAACAACAGGATGCTGATCAATGCTGTGGTGCCCAGCAGAGCAATAGCAAAGTACAAACCTCCATCATTTCAGTCTTAATCACAGTTTGGTACAAGTTGGACTGAGCCAGCCTTACACCTCCTCACTGGCACACGGCCACTTCTGTGAATGGAGCTGTTGATCTCATTACAGTTTCTAGTAAATTATAGTAGACACATCAATAGCTATCAGCACTACTGTGACATTCTGAAAGGAAGTTAAGGGTTGGAAAGCTCTGGCCCCTAAGCAGCCCTTTTTCCCCCAGAAGAGTTCCCATCACATCAAAGTTGGTAAATACTGCTAAATGGGGTAATAGCGACAGACACTCACAGATTCAATTCTGTTTTGATGGCAATCCAAAATCCCTATCAGGAGATTAATTCATGCTAAAGAAATAAATCTACTGTCTTCAAGAGGTCACTTTATAATTAATTATACTGCAGCTTTTAAAGCATTTTGCAGACTGCAGTTCTCTGTAACATAATTATCTCACAGACTGCATTTTACAGCAAATCTGAATTGAGAACTCCAGTCTGGAATGCCAGGAGTGAGATTACTTTAATAAGAAGCTTCAGTAGGTATTTAGAAGAAGTATTGGAAAAGCAGGTAATAAAATATTACACAGCCTTGAGACAAAAGTTAATGAGACAATAAACAGCAAGAAATTAAGAAGCTGGCATGTATTCTGTTCCAGAAGCAGAAATGACACTATCAGTTGCCTCTGAACACTACCTTTCATACTGACTGTCATGTTCCAGGCCTTGTTCAGACACCTGAATTATCACACCTGGCTTCCCTGGCAGAGCTCCTCAGTGCCCATTCCATCTCCAGCACAGGCACAGCCCAACAACACAGAGTTCTTCCATAGGCAGCTCCCTGCACCCAACGCAGCCCCTCGTGCCTCCAGCACCATCCCAACAACCCCAGGGGACACTGTCCCCACTGCCACTGTCTCACAGCCCCGTGACACTGTCCCCACTGCCACTGTCTCACAGCATGGTGACACTCTCCCCACTGCCACTGTCTCACAGCACCGTGGAAGGCACTGCCCATCTCCCTGGGGAATTTGGGGCATTTCCCTTCGCAGAGAGCTCTGCACAGCTCATGCAGAGATTTATCCACACCTGAGCCCTGCTCAGGACTGGGCATACACACCATGGGAGACTGGTACCAGCTCCCCTGGGAAGGGGGTTAAAAACCAAGCAACAGGTCCTTCCAGAGCACACTGAGCAATCCTCCCATCAAAGACATTCTCACTCCTCTTCCCCATGACCCTCTTTTGGCATTACCTCTGCAACCTGGGGTTTTGGTCATCTTTTTTTCACCCACTCTCTCTTTCAGTATTTGCTCCCTAACTCAATTCCTCTTGGCCAGATTCTCACTTTTTCCTCTCCTCAAAAAGGTTATTTTGCTCCACCTTCCCCTAGAATAGTCTGAAATGTTCCTTTTTCTTAGAGATGTACAGCTCAAAGCAATTAGCACTCACTCAAGACTTCAATATGAGCTCAACTTAAATTTTTGAGAAATTCAAGACAGATTGTCTTACACGGGAATTCCATTTCTCCTTCACATTATGTTAAAAGGCCTCCTCTGTTTTGCAGGTAGAAGTAAATTGGAAATAGCAAGACCGAAAATATATGTTTCATTCTGTATGAAATCCTGACGTTTCAGATCATTTTTTCTTAATCAGTACAAAAGACTAAAGGCCTAAGACTGCTAAGTCATATTCATTTCACAGCATTACACAATGGTAGAGTAAAATAGTAAATCAAAATCTCAAACATGAAATATTAGCTACATTATTTTCAGAAACACACATGTCATAATAAAAATAAGCAAAACAATGTAACATAAATCATAATAATGTTATTATCAGAATCAAAATTTAAAGATTTTTTTCATCACAATACAAACATTCCCACTATGGATTTTTAGTAATTGCATTTTTCTTCCAGCCCATTTTTTCAGGCCAAAAGGTGCTGCACAATTTTGAAAAGCTTTGTGGGTCTATCCAGATTTCAGGGTACTCTAATGCACCCGTAGCATTATAGTCACTCACATGGAAGATGAGTGTCCTTCACCCCAGCCAAATTAGACCTTTCCACCACTCACCTCACTCAGTAGGGCTCTGCATGTCCTAACACTGATTTTCTGAATTTGAATCCAACATCTATTGCAGATGTGAATGGGTTGCTACCAGATTACAGATTTCATAAAAGATTAAAAGAAAGTTTTTTAAGTTAAGTTATCTCTATTGATAATGGAAAGTTTTTCAGTGATGGTAGTAGCCATGTAAACAGCAAGAACATTTGGCAGTGCCCAACCCACACACAAACATCATTTTTTTATACAGCAATTAATACTAAGTGCCATTTGTTTAGTATTAGTTCACACTGAACTACTGTTGGCTGTATGGCACAAAGCAGCAAGCACAAACCCTGTAAGCACACAGACCCATCTTTGGGGTGGCCAGCTGTCCTTGGCCAGGGGAGAGCTCTGATTCCAGCCATCTGTGTCATGGCAGCAATGCTTCTCCACTGGAGATACAGAGTACGTGTGCTGGCAGTCTACAGGATCAGACCACCCAGGACTTACTTCTGTGAGCAGTAATAACCCATCCTTACCTAACCATTTAAATAAACATGGCAGCCGGGTTTAAATGGTGACCCACAAGTGCAAGACTACATTATTTTAACAAGGCAATTTAGAACAACTTATATTATTATTAGAAATTCCACTGATTCTGGAAAAGAAACCAGCTGCAGTACAGAATCCATGGTTTCAAAATGTAATTTCAGAAAAATACTAACTACAATCTGAATCTAATTTTATTTTCTATATTCAAATTTGGATGAATAGATGCTATGAGGATTGTCTATTAAAAAGCCCATACAACAGTTTTCTATATATCTCATTTGCAATTCTTCTCTCTCATTGAAAATTTCTAGTAGTGCAGCTGCAAAGGCTGCTATATCTGCCTGGCTTTCTGACCATTCACAGTTACACACAAAAATTTCTGCTGCTCAATTCTTTCAGTTATATTTCTGCTATATTACTGACACTTGTGCTCAGTACTCAACTCCCTTTCTCACTGTTGGGGCATTAGGTTATGTAATAGGCTGTGATATAACAGTAATATGAAATATAACCAGATAAAAAAAGAAAAAAGAGATCTTATCAGTTTCCAGTGGTGCAAAGGATATTGTCTGGATGATGTTTGTTCCCTCATCATGTGTCCATAGGTTACAATACGTTTGATAAAAAGACACAAATGCCTTAAAACATGTTTCACTAGCACAACTATAATCTCTTCTGCTCTGCTTCTTTAATCCCTGAAGATCTTTTTTAATAAGCCTCTCCCACAGAAACTGATTAAAATCCACATCTTTCATATCTTCTGAATACAAGAAATAGCACAAAGAGTAGTTCATATCCAATGTTAGCAATTATGCTGAAAGTGCACTTTAACAGACTGTTTCCTTTGATTTATTTATTTCTGGGTATCCATGAATGAGCATAGTAGGCCATTAAATGACAATATTTCAGCATCAACAGGAAATCACAGGTATATAATTTACTAGATGACAGTTCTAGTATGGGAAAGAAATAAGAAATCAACTACATTGGTGTTATTAATTACAAAGGAAATGACTCCGGCACAATCTGAAATTCACTTAAATGCATGAATAATTTGCTGCTTATGGTAGGAAATGCCATAACTCCCCCCATTTCAGGCCTTGGGTCAAAAAATTAACAATTCCATAATAAATTTAACATGAATCATCTGTATTTAAGAGTAGAATAAACTTCTCCATGATGGGCCATCTTAGCTTTCTGTTAAAGCATCTGCAAATTCTATTTTGGCCCTTTTTCATGAAATCAGTCATTAGAAATTAGGTTTTAACTACATGCTTTGCAGTCCTTGCTTCAGTTTAGCAAACTCCCAAAGCGGGGCTGGCTGCAGAATGGGAACAAGATAGGCAGCAGCACAGCCAGAGGGAGTGGAAAGGAGCTTCTCCTGCACTCTGCTGAGATTTGCAGGAGACCATCTATGAATGAAAATGACAAGGAATGAGCCCTTGCAACAAGGAGTGATAACAAAGAACAACCCTGCCCTTTGCTGTATCTATTATTTCCCAAGGCCGCCTGAAATCACAATCTCCGAACAGAAGCCACGTCTATAGGAAAAAGTTGCCAGAGTTACAAATCCTCCTGAAGAGCAGAAGCAGTGCCTTGATCCAGAGGAAAATGAATACCCCAGCTGACACTTAGACCTGAACGTACGTGCTGCTGCAGCATCGGGGAGATGTGGCAGACAGCACTGAAAACACTCACTCAAAATGCATCATTTACTGTACAATTCCTCTGTATTTATAGCTATGGAAAAACTACAAGGGAACAAGGTACCATGAGCAGCCTCCCCTGCTCTGGCCTTCCCCTTTGTTTTGTGAGCAGGGCCAATTCCGCTTCTCCCAACACTCCAGAGGAATGTCACCTTGAAGGGCATCTTTAGAAGGCCTTATTTCTTGTTCAGCAAAACAAGCCTCATCAAACAGGTACAATTTTAACATTAAACTGAAAAAGACTGAAAACTGTAAATTCTAAGTACATACAGAGTAAAAAAGATTGCAATGCACACTAGGAATTGTTCACTCACACTTCCTTGGTTCAACAGCTCACAAGGATGAATCCCACAATGAATCCACTGCTAATTATCTGAAACCCAACAGGAGTTTAATACGGTCCAGGCTGCTCTAACTTCCAGCATTCCATGTCTTGTTAGGATTGCATGGACTCTAGTATAAATTGCTCTAATCCAAACACTCTGCAGAATGGGGACTTCCTTCCCTTCTCTGAATCCAGGGTAAGCCCTTCAACATCATTGGGTAGGCAGAAGAGAGTAGTTTTAACATCATTACACACACTATCTAGAGTTATCTGCAAAAAGCCCAAACCTTTGCAAATCAAGTAAAGTTTTAGATATATGTGGGTAATCTTGAGAGAAGTCCATCACACAAACACTTCACCAAGAGTTTTCCAATCTCTGACCCTCATCACCAGCTCCCTCACTCCCAAGAGTCAATCTGTTGCTTTCTCTGGCTCTGCGCAGATTATTTGACAACATCAAATGACCAACTTCTAAAGATGCTGAATTCATGCACATGAAAATGTCTCTTCTTTCCATGGTTTACAGATCAATTTTTGATGGAAGAATAGGATTTTGAGTAATTCTAACAACTCTAAATCTACACGTGAATAACTGATGGACAGGGCTGCCTGACCAGCCGTGCCTGTCTCCCAAGAGCAGCTCTGCAGTACCCTGCTAAGTGTGGGCAGCCATATCTTACAGCACAACCAGCAAAAAGTGACCCTCAGCTTCATGACCTTGTCTGATTATTAAGAGTAGCGTGTCATGGTTTGACACTGGCCCAATGCCAGTGCCCCCATGAAAATATATTTTCCTCAAATAACTGCTGTGAAATGTGACCAGGAACAAAAGAGCGAATGCTGGGAATTCTCTGCTTTTAACCCCCTGTGTTCTCAGAGGCAACCCATGTCTTCAGTGGTCACACCACTGATTGGTTTGATTGAAATCTGACCACTGAATGGTTTGACTATGACTTCCTGAAAAACTCACTTCCTCTCAAACCAAGACATAGGATGAATTCCATCAGGTTTACTCCTCGTAAACCTTCGTAAAAAAAACATGGTAAGATTAAATTTCAGGTGGCCTGAAGTTCTATGCATTTATAAATATAATATTCTTTTCATGCTTAATCAGAACTAACAAATTTTGGGTGAATTCATTTGCAAACAGCTGAATTCAAAACAATAAGTTTGTGACCTCATTCACAAAGCGAGGTGATAAATATTTGTGTCTTGTTATGAATTGCTGACCAACTGTACACAGTATTTCCTCACAGTTATCCACATGATTGTTCCTATTTAATACTTGACTTCTATTCTGAGACTACCACTAAAGCTGTCAGGGTCACAAGGTTTTTACAGATATCCTGTAAAAACTAACAAGCAGAATGAAACACCTACCACTTTTCTTACATGCCACCTAACAGCTTTATAGGGTGGTTAAAATTTGCTTGATGTGATCAAATTGAAACCTCTGACCTAGTGCAGAGGAGGTTCTCACTCTCATTAACAGTCCCCAGGCACAGCTCCTTACTAGAAAAACAATTTGGTCAGTGCTCTGTTTCTCAAACAGTTTTGTCACTGAGTAGGGTATTCGCACCAATATTATGTGATGCTGAAATAATACAGTGAGGGAGAAACCCAGAAGAAAACAAAGCCAGATTCAATGGGCCCTCCACAACTTATAAATAAAATTCTTCATTAACGAGTTTCCAAGTCTCTATAAAATCCCAATATTTGGCAAAAAAGCATTCCATTTCTCATTTTAAAATCCTCTGGCACAAACTGTCATGCTTTAATTAAACACAGAACACAAATCACATCCCCAGGAGATAATGCTTCTAGCTGCTTCTCTTTAAGTGTGGAAATCAACTACGGCAGTAAAAGAGCGCAGAGAGCAGGGCAACTGTGCAGCCCCTGGGGCTGAGCTGCCCAAATGCCACTCCAAGGGGCAGCTCCTGAAGAGTTCCTGGAAACATTGCTTCCAGACAGGCTCCCTGTTGGCAAGCAGCAAGCTGTCCATCTCTGCTGCTGCCCTCCTGACTGACAGGCTGCATTGCTGGCAAACATGACACTGAGCTAGGCTGATCTCACACACGTTCCGCTGCCTTCTGCTGCAAGGGAAAAAGTCTCCACTCCAAGGCCTCGTCCACACTGCAGCTGCTGCCAGGGCTGGGCAATTAGGAGAGAGATCTTACGTAGAGCAAAGAGCAGACAAGACTTGGGGCACCTGCCATTTAAAACTACCCTTTGGAGACAGCACCATGCCAGAATAGCACTCAAAACCCCTTTTGTCCAGTCACTGACTACCTCTCTATTGGGTAACTCAGAAAAATACAGACACAATATGGAAACTGGAATCATACTGGCAGAGAAATATTGAGTACTTCTAAGTACCATACCAGGACATTCCACGTATGATCATTTTCTCTCTCCCTCAAATCTTCCAGCTCAGGAAAATCAGACATGTTTTCATAATAAATGAAACCCGAGCATGGGAACGGAACCAAATTGTGTTTAGCTTATCACACATGGAACGAACCACAAGTCTTCCAAAGCAGTTTTTAAAAATAAATGATAAACAAATAAATACAGCTTCCACAGAGACAGGGTTTGTTAGGTACATCTTAGGGACGTATCTCACAGATAATTCAAATATCAGGGTGTAAGTATGTAACATTATTCCCAGTACTGGGAATCCACTGTTAAGGACTCCTCTTTGACTTCAAACGTGATATAAAAGACTTAGGAACTCTGTACTATAGCAGGAAAACTGCTCAAGAGTCTTTCTTATGAAAGGAGTTTGTCCAAGCTGATTGACCAAAGTGAGAAAAGTACAGCTCATCCTACAGCCCGCATCATAAGAAAGAGCCAAACACAGGGTATGCATACATTTTAAAATACCCAAAGCACTGTATTCTAGAATGCATTTACTATTTGAATTTTAAAAATGAAGCAAGGAAAATCTACTCCACCCCCATGTCTTTCTAGACTGATTAATAGTCAGTATCCTCTGCTGTAGAGCTACAACATGCCTAACTCCCCCATCATCGTTAGGAATTATTTTTAACCCAATATTCTGTAACTAGAGACCTGCATGAAGTACCTGAATACATAAACCCTCAACTTCCTGCAATGTGCCTTGAGATCTCTCAGGGTGGCCAGAGCCACAAGGTAATTCAGTGTCTGACTCCCTGCAGCCATTCAGACCTAGTTAAGCTCTTGGTTAACTTGGTCTTTGCACTGAAATATTTCACTGATGCTGTCAGCACCACCTTGGCTGAGACAGACATGCAGTCCCACAGCCAGTAAATGAAGAGTGAGGGAAAGACAAGCTCTGGAGGAAGCATCACTTTTACAGGAAAAATAAACTGATTCTTCTAACAGAGATAAAAAGATGTGTAATGTTAGATGTCTTTCATCCCAAGTGGGAGAAATAAAGACATTTTCAATTAGGTATTGCACAAGGTTCAAACTTTGAGGAAATGTCACAAGTTCAATCTTTAATAAAAAAATCATGAACATTTATTATTGATGATCCTTAGTGGTAAATATCTCCATCTAAAATTCTTAACTGATAGGGACTTTTCAGAATTTTTTCACAGGGCAGCAAGAGGAATTTCACTCAGGCATCTGTGGCTGTGTGAACCTTCCTCCTCACTGGGGAAAAGATTATACAGTTAAACTAAAACACAAAAGAAGACTCTGTTTAGACAGGCATGTCTGTGAATGCTAAATATGGGGATGCTCTGAAGCTGGTGAATGTCTTGGAATTTCCACACTGACCATACAGCAGAACATCAGCCCAACATTAATGAGCCAGAATAAGAAGACTGGAGTGCCCATGTGTCAGAGCTTTCTTTAATGACTCAGCAATAGAACTGTTCTTCAGGACAAGATTCTTTTCAGGCTAAGAATCAGCAAAACTTAAATTTCTGAAGATACTAAATTTTTTTTGTATTTGTGGTTTTTTGGTGACCCGAATGACATACTATGATTGGTACATCCAGGATCTGAACTGCTGTGATTCTAAGCAAAATATTACAGTTTAAATCACAGTGCAGTTAGCCATACTGGAAAACACAGAAATTTACCTTTCTGCATGTGATTTTTGGGAGACACTGAGCCTAAAATGCTGTTGAGGATTTCAGTAAAGTTCCAGATATTTTACTCCTCAGGGCAGGGGATGACAGGACAGGACACACAACAAGCTCATCTAGAGACAAATTTCAGATCTTCTCCATCAATCTTTGGCCTTCTAGACTAAGAATGAAAATCACTTTATGTATTTCTTAGGTTTCTTTTTTCTTTCACCTTAAGGTCTTATTTCCCTGGAAAGCAAAAGAACCACCAATTACTGCAAACCAAAATATTTGCAAATGCTAACGTTCAGGCACTCCACTAGAACAAACAAGGATGTATCTTCTCCAAGCGCATCCAAAATCCCTTCTGGGTGATTAGCAGCACAACTTCTCTGGAGTGAGTCATCAAAAGAGAGCAGTTTCATTTGCAAAACACAAATGCTGATTCCAAACCACCACTGCTAGACATGTAGCCTACTTTGGGCAAATAAACGCTATTTCAATATTTAACTGGAAAGATTATATGCTTGTTCTTACAGGTTTTGATCTACTTTAGCATTTTCCTAGCTAAAAAAAAATATATTCTGGACACGTCCATGCACTTTTTATATATATGTAATTGTTTTTTTAGTTTATAATTATTATACTGTAATAAAACACCCAGATTTCTTCAAGTATTGGACACAACTTTGAAGGAAAACTAGGAAACAAAGTAATGTTAAGTCAGGTCCTGGGGCTCTGTTTTATGCAACTCCCAGCTAAAATCCAAAAGAAAAAGATGGCATGCTGTTTATTAAAGCCATTTACTGTTCAGTTCATTTTCACTTTATTTGTTCACATTGTGCTGTCACATTATGGAAACCTTTCTAGATAATCACTTAAATTTATCTCAGAATAAAATAAAAATAAAAATTCGTGGTTTACTTTGTTTTTATGAATTTACATGTCTCAAAGCACAAAAAATACTAAAAAGCGAAGAAATAGAAAGTATTTTCTTCTCTCAAATTTGGCTTTTTTCCTACTTGCTTGCTATTGCAAAATACTTAGCTTCTAATCAAAATAATAAAAGCAGGGCTTCTGTACTCAGAGGTTTTCATTTGAATAAGCAAGGCAATTTCCATTTCAAATACATGTTCTACCATGCTTTCACAAAACAATGAAGTGTCATTTCTCACTTAATGCACATGCCAGGTTATTGAGGTTCCTACATCCCTCCAGAAAAACATAAAACCATCTCAGCTTGCCCACTGCTCAGCACAGCAAGATTCCGCGTCCAGCCTGAGGTTCAACTGAAAAGTTTAAATGTAAAGCTTACCCAAACCCTGGTTTCTATTCTTAAGTCTGACTTGGCATAGGAAATTTCTAAAGTTGGTGCATCTCAGTTTCTCATCTCCTTTATTTCCTCACTCACTCAGGGGTATTTATGACCTGAAGTTGGACAAAGACTTTGATTTACCCAGATAAAAGATGTCAAGTACTGTTCTTATGAAATCAAGCTACGCACCAGCCAGCACTGTCAGTCCTGCAAGGTCTTCTCCACTGCCTCATCTTGTTGGAAGAAATAATGCAGACATTAAACAAACTACAGATCAAAATTTCATGCTGAAGTTCATTTTTAGAAAAAAATCTCCTACGAAAATATCTTCTTTAAACAGCAGAAGCAACTTGGCAAAGAGTGATTGATAAGTCGCTTTGTTTCATGGCGTAAATCTTTAATTTCATTTGCTGCCCTTGTTACTCTGACCCTAGCAATAGTCCATAAATATTTAGGTAGCTTTCTACCAACATGCTTTCAGCTTTTGAATACTAATGCTAGCTGCAGTGAAGAAGAAAAGGAATTGCTGTAATGGACCACAGAACTAGCTGTGAATATCTAACCTGCTGTTTTTAAGGCTTTCTGTTTGCTGGAATTAAAGCAGTCATTACCAGCACACAGGAGCCCATCACATTCTAAATGAATGGTGAGGCTGTCTTGGGAAAATAACAAATATCTTTACCTGAATAAGCATTAATGTTGTAACAACCAGGAAAAAAAAAAATCAATAGCTGTATAAAGCCCAAGGCTAAGGAACAGAAAAACAAGACCGACATGCATACAGATAACCTTACCAGGGAAGAAATCAAAGAGATTCTGGTTTACTCTGCATCTCATCATGCTGCCTGACAGATTATCAACAACTTTAAAAGTATCCTTTGATACAAGTACAGTCAAGGCCCAGGGACATGACCTTCTACCAGCCATATTCCCCCATTCCACAACACCCCCAGCTTATTAGACTTCAAAGAAAGGGTTTGACAGGACCACTGTTGGCAAAGAGTAGCATGCAATAATGAGGTGAGCCTTCCCCCTGCTCCAGCCAGGAGAAATGCAAGACAGAGTCACAGAAATCCCATGGACAGCAGCTGCAGCACCCTCATTCAGTCTCTGAGGGGACAGGGTTGGTACTTCCCTGCCAGCTGGCCAGGTCTCTCAGAGACACCAGATGCAGAAGCAATCATTGGCCATTCCCAGCAAAACGGGGGTGCTGAGCATAAGTAACCATTACTGCTGAAAGAGTAGCTGTGGAAAAGTTGCCAAAATTCATCTCTACCTTCTCCCAGCTTCTGCCAGAAGCATCTTCTAGGCTTTAATTCCTTCTTGTCTCCACTACTGAAATTGCCTTAAAAATTACCTTGTTACATTGCTATGCTTTCAGAACTGCAGAAGGGAATTGAGAACACTGCAGCACAGCTCTGCTTGCTCTGGAAAGCTCTTATCACTTCCTCTTGAAAGTAAAAACTACCCTCCTATGTTTTAGACGCTGGCCTTGTATTTTCTGTGAATGCAGACCTTGCTCCTTAAAATCTCCCTTCTTTCCATAGGGACTATCCAGAGTGAAGAACCAAGTACCAAGGACCTGCCTGTCTTTGGCAGCAACTAGAATTCAGTGATAGTGAAACCTCACCTTTTCCTTTTTGATAATCCTAAGGCTAAATGAAGCCAAGAATTGGGGCTCTGCCTTACACAATAGCTGAAGGGGAGCAGAGTCCAACATCTGCCTTTAAGAGTCACTGGACCCAGCCACTTCAGTGCAGGTCCTCCCAAATCCTCCATTTGCTTTTTCCCTGAAAACTACCTGCTAAAAATGTATGAGCAATGGCAAAGCAACAAGTCTAACACTAAATCAGCAAGTAAAATGAAACTATTTTCTTCACATCACATTAAGAATCGTTTGCATATGCGGAAATTACTTGGCAAACAACATTTGTACTGAGCTCACGTCTGGCCTGTGCTAAAAGGCTCAGAAGGGACTTGGTTTGACAAAGCCACACTCCCCCCAGCACATTGCTTTTCTCAAAAACAGAGTGTATTTGTTTGCAGCTTAAGAAAAGGCATAAAAATCTTCAAATTCACTTTCCAACTCCTCCAAATTGAGTTAGCAGGTTTCTGCAATATTGGAGATAGGATCGTAGTTCCTAGCAAGATGATGATTCCCTAAACTCTTGACAATTACAGTTTTTCTCACTTTACACAACTGTTTCCTGTTTAGGCTGCATGGTACACAACTCTCCCAAGCCCACTACCAGCTGCCCAGCATGCCATAGTGGGCTACCATTTTATCCTTTGAGTTCTGCTGCATGCAAGGGAGCAAAGCATTCAGCAGAGCTGACAAATAGCATGGCTCACAATAAAGAAAAGTAGGCTATCTTTACCATAAATTTCAGGCACCACTGAGATAACAAGGACCCACTGAGTGGGGCAAAGAGCACATCAGTAGGTCGGGAGTTTCATTTTCCTGTTCAAGTAAAGGAGCTCTGTTGTTACTGCTGCTGGTTTGCAAGTTCTTTTATAGACAGTTTAACAGTAAACGTGAACAGATTTTATTTGCTAGAGTTGCTACTAAAAGGATTTTTATTAAAAGATTTGTTTTTTCTTGTAAAACGAAAAATCACTTAGGTACTGTTTCTCAGAACACAGTGATCCAGCAAAGCACAGGTCCTAGACAGACCAGAGCTGCAGAATCCTAATACACATTTTCAGAACATAAGCCTCTAATATTTCAGCACAAAATCACCTTCAGTGATACATCTTCCTTACAGTATTTACACCTAAAATCAGGGTCTGACACCCACTTTTGTCAGAAGAAAAATTCTTTCTAATACTAACACTGACACAAGACCCCTGGGTCTCTTTAAGGTGCAAGTTACCAACAGAGAATAAGACTAACATGTAAATACATGCAACCACTAAAGAAATTGATAAGGTAATCAGTAATTACTGACCACAAGCCAATTTCTTTAAATACCACCAATTTAGCCAGTTTTCAAGGAGATTTAGTGACACACTGGGAAGAGTTAACAGTGAGAATTTTTTCACCTTCAAGGGCCTAAGAAGCCAGAAGACAATAATAGCATCAAACCATTAATAATGTGATATTCAAAAGCACTCAGCCCAATTGTTTTCATCCTTGCTTTCAGAAGTAACCAAGTCATTACCAGGCCCACGCAAAGTTCCCAGCAAAGTATCTATAATATAAAATATATCTCCATTCAAAGCAGTGCAGCTTTACTGATTTAGGTGCTTGAACCTACTCCACAGAGCAAATGTATAACAAGTGGGTGCACACACACACACCCCATGCAGATATAGCATTTTTAAAAGCAAAGTTTGGTCCTTAAGTATTCAACCCTTTGTGTTCTGAACACACATCTCCACCTTAAACTTTGTGCCAAACCAATCGCTATGGTTTAAACCCCAGCAGTATGCTGTCATTTCTCTTACATAAAGATTTTGGTGATTTGCTGTTGCTAATGCAGACTGAACATCCTTTCAGTGCCACATTCTGAGCACCGAGTTGGCAGAGTGAACTGTAAGCCAAGCCTGCACGTACCATTATCCAAAAAACCGCACGTGTGATACAAAGAAGTTTATCAGAGGAAGAGTGTCTTTCAAGCCAGTTGCCTTTTACCCACAGTTCTTCAATTCAGGAACTCACAGCACCAGCAGTGTGCATACAGAAAGTATTAAGCACTTAATCAACAACATCAGCTCAGAGGAGTCAGAAGTCTGGCTGAACTAGAAGCGAATCATATGTGGAAATCCTCACAAAAACCTGCACTTAAAGTACTCCTGCTGGTGCACTACACAGCATGGAAAAGTTGCAGAGCTTAGAAGTGCTGCCTTTCAGGTAAGTACTTACAACGTCTCTTCTGCTTACCTCTAGAGACTTTTAAAGAGAAATTAAGGACTCTAGGACTCTTAAAAATGTGTAGAGGAAGTTAATCATTAGGTACTAGCCAACACAGTCTCTTCCAATAAAATGATACCATTAGCCATAGCTTTAGCTATTGCTCACCCTCTAATAGCTGCTGGGATTTGTCATGACCAGTGCAATGCTTTTCATTTTGGGCAGAGCTTTAGGACACTTTGGGGACCTCAAAAACTACACAACCAACCCCACCAGTGCCTCATGTAGTGTTAACTAGGTTAGCACCTGTAAACTAGAAAGGGGAAATGCTGAGCCTAGCAGCCCTGGCTGGTAGCTGTGATACCTGCACTCCTTACAGCTTCCCTGCCCTCAACGCTGCATTCCATGGGGTACTTCACTTTCCTCTGCTGCCCAGCACACAGCTAACACTGTTGTTTACACCTAGAAGTAAACAAACTCACTATGTGACAGCTGACATTTTTTCAGAGGCTTCTGAGCAAGTCCTGGGAACATGCCAGCATTTACCCATGGTTCATGGCACAACTAATATAACCAGGACAGACACTGTCTTGTGTCATTTGCTCTGCCAGACTATCCTGGAGCTCGCTAAAATAACTGATTTGCCAAAAAGTTCTCAGTCCACATACTTCTCACAAAACAAAAGGGAGTTATGGAACTCACTCTCTTGATATAAACCTGATCAGATGATTACATTCAGAGAGGCAGTCTTCAAGGATTTTCTCTATGATAGCTTGGAAAAGAAGTTTTTTCAACCTTTTCCCTTGCCAGAATGAACTTTTAATGAAAGTAAATCAAATTTCTCTCAGACCTCTAAGTATCTGAACTGCCAACGATAATCTCAAAATGTTCAGCTCCTTAACCAGCATTCTTAAATATCATTCCTAACCTATACTCCAGTGCCAAAACTGCCCTGGGAGAACCAGGTTTACTTTGTCTTTGTCAGCTGCAGCTCCAAGCTCTCTTTAGTTGCACTGTTAGGCTTGCACAGCCACAGACAGCAACGTCTTCTTTCTTCACAAGCAGTCTGTGCTCCTTGCCCGCTTGGGGATTTGAGCACTGGTCTGCAGCCAACTATGACTCTTAACAAGGCAAAGAGGGTTTAGATTTATAGTCTGCTACATACCAGCAGTTGTGACCAGATTCTGTATCAAACACCTCATTAAAAGCAAACAATACCACAACACACCCAGCAGATTTGTCCCATGCTTAGATCAGGCCAGGCAGACTAACCCCAAGAGTGGGATTAGGGTCACTACCAATTCTGTAAACTACTGCCTTCTAAATTCAGAGACTTACGTTTACTCTACCATACTATTTCTCCCCCAGAAGACCTGTAAAACCTTGGACATCAAATACAGTTTTAGCATCAGAAGCAAAAGTGCTGTAAAAGTCACTTGTGCCAGCAAAGTGACATTGCAATATGAAGTCAGTAAAACACTTGCTAGTATGTTTTTAAACCTATCTCCTCTTTATTTTCCAGAAGCTCCCTGACTACACAGAAAACAACACAACAGTCAGATCAGACACATACACAACATTCATAACAAAGGCACCTTCCAGCTACTTTACATTGATACCATACTCCTGAAATGGTGTACTAAGTGACCTTCTCCGTTACCTCTCGGGTCTGATCTTGCTCATGAGTTTGTACATGCAGCTGCTCTAGTCCCTCAAAGGTGTTTTTTCCACTGTGCTTGTCCTTTGTGGTTTTGCACAGCTGCATCCCATGGAACAGATACTGTGATCTGCATCTGTGCTCTGCTAGATATGAGACAAGAGGTGCCACAGTTCTATTAGACTGATCTTTTATCTACAAGTTTCTAAACACATGGTGCTAGAAGATTGCATTTAAATTCAGCACTTAATTCCCTTAAGTCAGCGATTAAATTCTTTAATGTGTGAATGAGGTGTTAACTCCATTGCAGAATTGTTCCATATGATAGAAATACATTTTTTGAAGTAATTGAATTTCATAATGGGCTAATTCTTGGGGAGTAAGAATTCAGTTAACCTGAAATACATTTGAATTACTAGATTTCAGAGCAGCTGTACCTAAAAGCAAGCATGACATACAAAGTAAAAGAAAAGTATATTGTCAAGGCATTTTACTGAATAAAAGCTGTAAATTACAGATTAAGTAACTACCTTAAGATTTTACAGAAACAAGTGTGCAACCAAAAAGTGAACCCGTATCTTTAGCATACAGATTTGTTTTCAAGCTGAAAAATAATTAACTTGAAGAATAATTATTTTCTTTGTTTCAAGTATTTGTTTTAAAGCAGGCATAATTCAGGCTGACTTCAAAGGCTGAATTGTGTTTTTTTTTTCCCCCTTTGGATGATTACTCTTATTAATATTTCCCCACTGCTTTTGTTGGATTTGTTCTAGTATAGACTGAATTCACCCCTGAAAAACAAGTTTAATTATTTTGTGCTTGCTTTAACCAAGTTGAAAAATCATTTAATAAGTTTAATGTAATATATTCACACATTACATGCCTTTACTGGGTGACTGCACATGCAGAAAAAGCACCCAGCTCTAAGGAGAGGCTCTGCAGGCAGGTAACCTGATGTAGCCACAGAGGCAGAGAGGAGGCTGTCATCTCAAACAAAAATCAGTAACAATCTCACAGGGGTACAGATTTCACCTGTGCTTTAAACCCTCTTCACACGGCCACACGGTTAAACCTCCCAGTCCCACGGGTTCATGCCTTACACCCTTCTGTCTTTTACTAAAGTTAAGATTATACAAGGCTCAATACAAGTCTTGAAGGAAAGGCCATCGCGTGGCATATCTCGATGTTGAGCATAAAATTCTCCTGTTAAAATTTCTGAATATTAAAATGAAAAATAATCATTTACTTTGCACCTTCCAGATGTTTATATTCAGCTACACAGCCTGGTTTACGCTGTCCTTATTTCTTACCTATCTGTACAAGCACAGCTTTCTTGCAGTTCCTGCATAAAAATTTCTGAATAAAGCAAAGTTGACAGTGATGTTTTCAGATCATGAAAATATTCAAATTTACATCCAGCTACATTTTTCAAAACAGACCTGTAGCTGTACCAATGCAAATCACTTCTGAACCCAGTTGGTCTATTATCATATTCATACAAGTTATTTGTTTTATAGACTTGAAATCCCTCTGTGGTGGATTTTATTATTTGTTCATTGTTACGTTAGCACTGTTCTGCCCTTGGAAATACCCATGGCATTAGTTGCTGAATCTTTTTCATGTTATCTATTTCAACAAGAAAACACATTGTTTTTCCTGTACCTCTTGAAAATAACAAGAATATGGATTTATACAAAAAAAGGTGAAGGGGAGAAGGAAAAATTGAACACTCAGAATAAGAGGTTCAGATAAATGACTAAGTTCATGGTTTTAATAAGCATATAATGAAAGTCAGAATTCAGATTTAGATCTAGATTCAGAAAGAGCTTCAACTAGCAACAAAAGGGTGTTGTGTTCTGCCATGAAATTTACTCTCCCATAATTTAAACCAAGACAACATTTCAGTAGTTTTGTAGTGTATAGCTGATAGAGAATAAGCACAGAGATCACCTTGATGGAGACACATGACTTTGGTCAGGCAGTAAGTAACGAAATTTGAGACATAATGAATTCTATTGTTTTCATGTCATTATGGGGAAGTTTTAGAAATCACTACAAGCTCACAAACAAAAGACCATTTTTAAAAATTTTGATCAATTCCTTATGATAATAAAGGCTGTTAATCTGAAAGCATCAAGTTGAACCTGAAAGCATCAAGTAAAGGTCCTTAAAGACAGTCAGTGTTCAATGGCAAACCCATGTTCATTTTTAAAATTTAGTAAATATCCTAATAATTGTGGAGAAAAGAGTTTTAGCTATTTTTCCATTATGTTCTCTTTAAAAATCTACTAGAAATCTTCACATCATGCAGACTGATTTAACCACTTCAGAAAGCATCTTCTAGAAACCTTAAACCAAGCAAAAAGCTTACTGAACTCAGCTAACTACATGGATTTTTGTTTTCATGTAGTTTCATTTTTTAAGCATAATGAAATCCAGCATTAAAGAAGTGATGCCATTCATTTCAGAGTTCCCTGGTACCTACTCTCAAGAATTTAAAGCACAGAAGGAACCAACAGTCTCATCTATTAAATTAATGTTGTTAATCAAAAGACAAATTTGACTCCACAAAATTTCATGGCCACCCTAAACAGAAAGCAGATCAATTCACTTCTTTGAGCTGTGAAAGAAAGATTGTGGGCAAAATCCAATCCTCTCAAATTATCTTTTAGGGCAAATTCAAGTTAATTCCAGAGAGCGACACAGTGGCTGAGGCTGGAAGTCCACCCACACACACTCAAAGAGCATCAGCAAGTGCAGGTTGCTCAGGACAATTAGAGTAGAAAATCTGTGAGAAACACTCCTCAGGATAAAGGACCTCAAGTTTTAGGGGGGGAAAAACAAACACTTGATTTAATTCTAGAGACTTTTCAGAGGAAATTCTGTACTGTGTTGCTGCTTTCATTCCCACTAAATTCTTAGACTCCCCGTGTTAGATACTATACAAAACAAACAACATTTTTATTAAAAAGCATATTTCTCAGTAGCTGTTCGCTCACACAGATTGTTACACAAGATATTGATAAAACCCAGAGAGATTAGGTTTTCTTAATCATTTAACATAATTCCATTTTCAAAGCACACCAGACCCCATTAATTCTTCTGTACCTCACGTTTTACACTGTGCAGAGGTCAAAGGGTCAGCTGGAACACTGCACCATTTTCCCTCTTGGTGGAACATACATGGAAAGGAGGGTGTTGATATTGGAAACTGAAGCACAAGTAGGTGAAAAATCTCTCAGTTATCACAGACAGAATTATATCCAACAATTTTATCCATGTTCCCAACTATCCAAGTGATGTTATAGAGAATCAAATGACCAACTAAACACACTAAAGCAAAACATTTAAGATGAAACCTGAAAAAAATTTGTAAAGCTACTTACTGCTATTTCACGACAGCTAGCATGCAGAACTCTGGTTGGACAAGATTTAATTCTTGGAAACATAGCTCAGTATTTCCCAGCAGGCAATAGCACATGGATTTATTTTAATAATCAGGTCACCCAAATAAATTAAATTTAAAAATCAGAAATTCATTCACATTTTAAAAGAAAAGCAACTAGAATATGCAAGCCAAAATATGGAATGAGAGACATGGACAAAAAGTCAGCTGCATAAACACAAGCTACAATTGAAGGTCCACATGCTTAGCTCAAAAGGGTCATGTGGCTATTTAATAGTCTCAAAGTGGCTTGAGAAGCAGCAAACCGTAGGTCAGGGGACATGAGTCAGTAGAATAGTAATTGTCTGTTAAGAGTAATAATGACTGAGACGTTATATCCATGACTTCTCCAATACAGATTAAATGAGATAGATACTATGAGCAAGAAATTGTACTTTCTGTAGCCTAAAATTTACTTACATACTGTGCTGTTATACTAACCAAGACCATATTGCCATGGTTTAATCTAACCTCGATCATAAATCTTCATCTTTGGCAGAATTTAAAACTGCAGATCAGACTTAATATGCATATCCTTAGCTAAGACACAAGGAGATTTTTTTCAAGGCCATTTCCCCAAATGAATCATCTTCAGAGAGGAAAAGCTCTTTTCATTTATTGCACTAGCAAAGATATTTGGAATTAAAACATACTGCCATTTAGAATATCATTGTTAGATAATGGATTGAGGTAGTGCTTAACCATTTTTAAAAATTTATCTGTTGAGATAATGAAATCTGTGCATGTACATTTTATGCCATGCTGAACCAAATTTTAACAAATTTCATAACATGTTGAGTGGATCTACCTTCTTATTTGCAGAGATGTTCCACATCCAGTTCAAGAACACATTTAAGTTTCAAGATTTCAGAGGAATGGTAGTGCTGAAAATTACAAGTTTGATTCCTTGGGGAACAGTTTGCATTTGTTTCATAATGTTCATCTCATTGATTCAGTTCAGCTTGAAAACTGGGCATCTCTACATGGCTCCCGTATGATATTCACAGAACCTGCTCTGAACTCCTGCATCTCCTAACCCAGTCCACACGTACATTTCAACAATTACGGAGCATATTTAGAAAAATCCAATTTTAAATACCTGTTTTATGGCAACAAATTACTTTCATAGTACAGGTCCCAAGTTACCACTGTAACACCACGACAGGCTCCCCTGTGGTACGGGTCTGGCTGCTATTACTGTTTCTAGGGTAACCTACATTCTGCTCTAGACCATGCAGTGCAGCTACTGTCGTGAGAGACCTCGGGCCTGTGCCTCAAATATGATGAATATTTAATGTGCTAAAGATTAGCTCTAATTCACAGTTTGTGCGGGTTTCTTGTTAAAAAAAAAATCCCAAAACCTAAACACCACAAAAAACACCAACCTCTACAACCTGTAGGATTCATGTCACAATTTCACAAGAGAAGTCAAGAAGGATCTCTGCACTTACCATATTTTTCCTCCCTTCCTCAGCTTCCCCCATCAAAAGATAATAATAAAAAAAAATTTAAAAAAAAAAAAAAAAAAGAAAAAGAAAAAAGGTGCACGTTTACCTTGGTCAGACATCTTGATGCTGCTCCTTACCAGGAGAAAGACATGGGTTTCAATACAAACAAACAAAGGTAAAAAATCAATTTATAAGTTTGGACTTAACTGTGCCTCACCTCAGTTAGTTGCTGTGAGCACAGGCAACACATACTTCAGAAGTCTGTTCTGAAGTTCTAAATGGTTCATGGCCTGTTTAACACAAGCAACAGCTCTCAGACAAAAAACAAAACCCCACACCTACAAGTCAGAGATCACTTGGTTCTCAGCTCTTTGAAGCACCAAGCTGCATTAGCCACTACAGAAAACAAACCCATGTGATCTCCCAAAAAACAACAGGAAACTGAGCTCAGCCAGAAGTATAAAGTCTTCATATGTCACTATTCAACCCAAATGCACTGCTTTGCAACACCATGTTCATGTGGTGTGGCCACTTCACTAGGTCTCCTCAGACTGTTCAAGCCAAGCACATTTTGAGAAGTTTATCTCACAGTTAAGAGTAGCATGAAAAGTTAGCAAATTCCTCCCAAAAGGATGGGGTTAAAAATGGAATATGCCCATGAAACAGCATTTCCAGGCAAAAAAAAAAAAAAAAAAGGAGAAGC
This sequence comes from Promerops cafer, assembly GCA_013398275.1. NCBI lineage: Eukaryota > Metazoa > Chordata > Aves > Passeriformes > Nectariniidae > Promerops > Promerops cafer. The sequence continues at coordinate 1,130,310 of VZSE01001564.1, read as the reverse complement.
AGGCCACTCCCCCCATAAGCAGCAACAGATTTTGTAAAGGACTTCAGTGCTCTCCAAAATGCTCCTGAGGTAGACATAAAGTCACTTTGCATGAGAAGAGTTCAGAGAAAGGATCATCAGCAACTCAGAAAGTGAATGAAGATGCTGAAAACCCCAGTCTGCATCTGGCTCCTCTGCTCATTGTTCACTCAGGTTACACAGCCTGCAAGGCAGCAAATTCTCAAAACCAAATGAGAACGTTTGCTTTGCACAACACCAAAGTGAAAACAACAACAACAAAAAAAAAGATGAAATGCAACACCACTGATCCACTGAGTAAGGCAATGCCCGTGTGCTGCTGATGGAGTACGAGGAACAGCCAAGGCAGGGAATTTTGCTCTGCTATTTCAAATAGCTGCTTATTAAACACAAATCTAATGTCTTTCAAGAAATTGCTTTGGCTTTGTAGAAAAAGCTTGCTTTTTTCCTGAGGTCTGGCTTTCCATGATAGCTGTAGCACTAAGATAGCCTTTATTAAAACTGTTCTGCACTGTTCTTTCATTTGTGAGAAAACAGCAGCCATGAACACCTAGAAATCAGAACTCACTTCTGCAAGAATTAGGATCCTATATGGTGAATTCTTTGGCTTATCATCCAAATGCAGTATGCTAACATGTATGTATATAGCATTCTTATATTTAAAACTATAGCCAAGGCTAGACATAGTTCGATGACAAAAAAGAACAAATCTGTTGGTAATTATTTAGCAGAGGCTTAGTTACTATGGTGATGAATTTCCTATAAGTACCATAGGCAGAGACAGCACCAAACATTTTTGACACTGTATCTTGATTTTTCCATTATATTTAGAAATATCTTTGTCCTTCCCTAATGCTTTTATAACTGACCAAAGTATAAAAAGCACTTTAAAAGACAGATTTGACAGGGGGGAAGTGCTGAGTAGAAAGGAGTTGTAAAGAAAAAAGACTTTTGATTATTCTAATGTTTTAACAAGTGAATATTAAGCAAATAAACTACTGAATTGAGCATCAATACTGATCTTTTTATTAGAAGTAAATATCAACTGAAATGAAACATAGGCAAGAGAGAGTAGCTTTTAATATTGACTAAAATGAGCACTCATGCTCTTTACAATCGCATGTTCTAAATTTTATTACCAATACTTATTATGACGTAGGTGCAGTTGTGGTTTTAAGTTCAAGTCCAATAGGCAGGCCTGCACTGAAGAGGAGTTTTGGACTAGATTAGTGCTCAAAATCTCTAAAGGTTAGGGAAATTTGGAATTTCGTTTGCAACTGGTGGTTTGAAAGACATACATGACACCATGGGGAGATATTTCCAGCTGACCCAAAGGTGGCAGCATCAGCTCTGAACAGTTCTCCTGTCAGTCCTACCCAGTTTGCCATTTCAAAGTCAACAAAGTGTTCTGAGCTGGGTTTTCCTAAAGTTTTGGGTGGGATAGAAACATCTGACTGCCAGTTATGCAGGCAAACTCCCTTTCTAAAGCAAAGCAAGCTAGAGCCTGAGAAGTAACACTTCTCACCTACCCACCTATCCCCCAACATTTCAGTGCTGCTACTTCCTTGTTCGACTTCATCTTCAGAAGTCCTTAACCTTGGTATTCAAATTCAGACATGGCCAGACAAGTTAAGTCTGGGGGTGGGGTTTTCTTTGTTCTTTAATGGTATTACCTTCACGACTTGCAAACTTCCTTTCCACATAGGCTGACAGCTGATAAGGTTGTGTGTCAAGCTAGAAGTGCATTAATTGAGATAAACAATACCTCAACACAGTATTTTTCCACTAGACCATATTGCAACTGTATTTTGTGAGGGATATGAATTCTTTACTCATACTTCCAAGAAAAAGAACTAAAATAATCAGAAGCAGGGAAGGGTGTTTGCAGAGGGCACAGAGGCCCCGAGCAGCCTGCGCTGCAGTAGCCGTGGCTGGGCCGGCAGGATCCGGCCCCACGTTCTAATATTAGAATGGATTATACTCGCTGCACCGACACTCCGCTTCACCCGTCTCATTGAGACAGACACTTGGCATCAGAAGCAACATACTAGCTCAAGCATGTGCACATCACCATAACAAACTGGCATATGGCTGTTTTCAGAAAATCTGCATTTGGCACACGGGGTGAATGTTTCTGGATTCTAGCATGTGACCTTTCCAACACTGGAACAAGGGAACTTTGTCCTAGTCCTCCTACTGAGGACTGACTGTAACCACCTGGGAACAGTTAGAGGTTGCAAATACTGTAACAAATGAGGCTCATTCCCTCCCACTCTCCCTCAGTATTTTGCTAAATTCAAAGGCAATGTGTAAAAAATACATGGTCCTGTTCTTGCTGCCTGCAATGAGCTGTTCCATGGCTCCTCCTTAGAAAAGTGAGGAACCCTTACATACATATTTTTCTAAACAAAGTTGAATAATTATTTACTGTTTCAAATTGTCCATTTCAATATCCTTTTAATGTGAGATCATTCTGTTATAATATAAAAAGAAAAACTACACACAAAGAAAACAAAAGAAAAAGCAGTGGCCAAAGCAACTGTTTTTGCATTCTCTTGCCATCTCCCAGCTGTGTGGGGTGGAAGGCACCAAATGCAACTGACCCATTTAACATCACCTACTTACAACCTCTGTCCTCTGAACCTTACTTACCTAAATCCTTAATGACAAGATCATGTTCCTGTTACTGACCAATATCACTGCAGTTTTACTGAAGATTCTCAAATGTCAGCCTGCTGATATGCTACTAATTAATGCTTTTTGCAGATCATTTTAGAAAAGCCAAGCACTCAGCTGATCCAGCTTAGCTTCTGTTAGAGCTGGCTTTTCCAGGCAAGCTTGACATCGCCTGGTATTGGAACCTTTAAACCATTTCTGGCTGCTTGGTACGTGGAGGACTGTATTTGCCAGGACTCATTTCACCATTAATTAGAGAACATGACATCTTTTTCTGCATATTGATGTAACTCAGAGCAGGAAAGGAAGATTTGAAATCCAAGCTATGAAAATATCCAACATGACCAAGGCACTGGGAGCATTACACTTCCTCTTTTCCCAAACCACAGTCACACTGGGTTTGATGCTAGCAAAGGCACAATTTTAGCTGGAATTTATTATCTTCTCAAGCTGAGAAGGCAAAACAGATCCTCTCACTGAAGGGGGGCTTCTCAGGTTAGCAGCCAGCTCAGTGAACTGTACTACTGAGCACTGGAATCTGGACCATGAACCCGAAGTGAGGGAGAGGGGAACAGCTCATCTTTTTCTCATCTAATTAAGGACAGGAAGCACAGCTCCCAGGAGAAGGGCCAGCAATAACAGGGAGCACAGCTTGGTGAAAGCATTATTGAGCCGCCAACTCAGGAAATGGCTATGATGTGGAAGCCAGGCTTACTCAGCTGGACCAAACTGCCTCCACGACACAGACCAACATGTATTCCAGTCAAAAAAATGCACGAACCAGTTTAATATCAAGATATAATTTCTCTTTTATCATCAATTATCATCATTTTCATTTTGTAATAAACAACATTTTTCCAGATACTCTATGTCCAGGTTATTTGGCCTGTCCCATGCTTTACATTTCAAACCAATTCTCAACACTATAGTGGTTACTGGGCAGAGAAAAAGCTATCATCCCTTCTAAAACCATACCCTCAGTGTACACTGGCATTTTTTAAACTGATTTCCTTACTTATTAAATGCCTCTCTACCAACTCTTCTAAAGTATTTCCTAATCACTGGTTGTCAATTGTCATTCCTACAACACAAAAATGACACCCTCGTATAAAACAGTCTTTTGCCTGTCTCAGAAATCTGAAAGAACTTTGCCCAAGATTTATCCTTTTATTTGATGCACTGAAACAGAATTATTTCAAGGGTTTTTTGTCAGTTGAAAGGTTATTTTGCAGAAGTTAGATCATGTAATTGCAGTCTAATCACATTGCTCTTATCAGTCTTAAAGAAAGTTTTACTGATTCAACTTTATCAAAAAAACAAAAAAAAAAAAAAAAAAAAAAAAAACAAGAAAAGCCCAGATTTTTTCAGGTTACATGGAAGTATCTTGCAGTTCTAAAAAAAAAAAAAAAATGAAGAGAAAAACATCCACTGAAACCAGCCAGTTCTTGGCTGCTACAACACTGCCAGGCAATGCTCTCACCAGGGCTTGAGAATAGCCCTGGCTCTGCCACTGTTTGTTGGCTGCACAGTCAACACAGATCAATTTCAGGGATTTCTAACACTCCAACTTCCAGAAGAGTGCTAATTATTAGCAGTAAGTGAGGGACAGAAAGGCATAGATAAGGAAAGAAATCCAGAAGATATGAGAGAGTAGTATGGAAAGGACCCATGCAGGAAATGCACGGCTGGCCAAGTTAAAGCATAGAGGGTATGAGAATGCACAAGTGTCTGGCCCAGCTTTTTGAAACAGAATTCAAATGGCAAAAGGTGCTATGTCCACCCCGGAAGACATCTCTGCTTCCCTAGTGCTGATAAAACCTCCACTACTTTTACTTTATCTGGTTACCACATCCATTTAATACAAAATGATAGGAGCAAAATATTGGCTCCCACAGGAGCCAAGAGAAAAAGCTGTTCTAATTTTTTGTATAATTGTCATTTTGTCTTTAATTTGCCGTTTATATTCTTCTTTATTGGTGTTGCCAAGGTGTAATGAGAATTGAGAAAGACAACTGAAAGTGCTCACCTGATTCATTTGAAATCACTGAAGCAGCTGTCACAAAATACTGAAATATCTTTTCTTTCACTAAGTCTACAACTAACATAATGCAACAGGAGCACTGCACAGGACAACCAGTGGAATTTAAAACAGCAGCTCAGGTGACACCCAAAGATTTTACAGTCTGGTTTTGAGTGGTATTGTTAATGACATTAGACTTCGTGCAGGCTTTAAAAAGACTTCTTATATTTATTACTCTTATGCTGTACTCACTTCTCTTCCTGCACTATGTCTTAATATTGAAATGGAAAATTTGCACTGGCTTTTAAAGTGATTTACTGTGAAGAAAGAAGCACAAGCTAAGCAACCATAAGATTAACTATGTGAATATAAGACAAATTCAGCTTCTCTCTCTCTCTTTTCACATTTTACTTAGAAGAACTGTCATTAAAACAATGCGAAAGCGGCAAATAGTATAGTTTAAGTATTCAACAAAACCTGAAGAGATGACAGATCTTCATCAACATGTAAGGGCAATATTGAGTCTCCCGATGAACTTAATTAACCAACCTCCTAAGCACACAATTGATATCCAAATATTTTAGCTCCGCGTTGTGCATTTCTATGTGTTTTCTAAACAATCTCCATTGCAATCAACAATAAAACCACAGCAAGTACAGCTGCTGTATCCTGTGCAACACAGATGCCCCGTGTACACAAATCACTATTGCTACCACATAAAAATAAATGCACAATTTATTTCACATATATAATACAGCTGAGCAAGCTGCAGCAAGACACTGGAGCCCACTCAGCTTGGTCTTCCTTTTACACCCCCAGCAGGCCTTCAGTGCCCCAAATGCCAAGTGCTACAGCAAGAATTAATAATTCTGACCAGTTCTGAAGAGTAACTTCATCTCGCAGCCACATCCCCTGCCTGCTCACCCCAGCAAACAGCAGCTGGCAGGGAGGGAGCCACGCACTGGGGAGCTGCAGGAGAAAGGCTGAGCGTGGGGTAAGAAGTTCCCATCACACACCACAATTCCTCTTGAGTGCAGCAGCTGGGTTTCTTGTCCATGCCCTGCATCCATACAGAATGTATAAATTCCCATGTTCCTCTGCACACATGCAGGCAAGTCTGTTTTCCTGTCAAATCATTTTTTAAATTGTGCACTCGCTAAGCAAACCTGTGTAAACAATCAAATCCCTTAGTGCCAGAAGAGGAAACACCACCCATGTACCAAATGGAGGGAACTGGGATCCTGCCTGGAAAAAGCCCAAACCTCCTTCTTCCTTTTCTATATTTATAACGGGTGCTATGTGTAAGAAAAGGAATTAACAATCTGTCAGCTTGCTTCTACGCCTTTTGATGCTCAAAGAACTGCAAACAAAACTCAAGCAACCACTGCCCATTGACTGCTTCAACCCTTTAATTTTCTAGCTTTTCCCCACCATCAATGAGATGGTCATGTACCAGCTCTTATTTATGATAGGGCAAACCACAAAGTCAGCATCAGGAACTTTCCTGGCATAGCTGCTCTCATGTTAGCTAGCTGTCAGCTATAGAAAAAAAGTAAATTGACAGGGAACTGCTAAGCCACATTCACTGGTAACTCCATCATGAGAGTCTGGAGGAACCACTGTCAGGTTCTGCCTGTCAAACTATCCTGGAATGCTCCTGTCTTCCAGCTTCACAACATATGGGATGTGGGTTTGGGACTATTGGCCACAACACAATTCAGCACATGGCAAGGAAAGCTGGCCGTGGTCAGTCCATGCAATTCACTGCCACTGTCCCTCCACTCATTTTAAATAGTGCAGACCATGCTCCACACTGCCCCAGTTAGGCTCAGTAATTTCACACACGATGTTTCCAAATCTGTCAAATGACAACTAGAACAAAAACAGCAAATATCTGACAAGTATAAAGACTGACATGGACAAAGATGATGGACTAAAATTTCAACTACCAGCCAAGCTGATAAACTTGTGTCTTTGTAAGCAGTTTAATTCACAAGAGAAAGTCAGCCTTTAACCAACTCACCAGAACCAGAAAATGCATTCAAGGCAGTCATCAATGATAAGCCTACGCTAGACTAAAACACATTTTCTTTTGATTTACTGTATGAAGAACCAAACAGATGCAGACATCCAGAAACACATGCACATCTAGACACATATATATTTTTAAAAAATCCCCTTTATATGAGTACACATACGTATAAAGGAAGTATTTGGAGATGCATTTCATGCACATGAAAACAGGTTCACGAAGGTCAGTGGGCTCTTCTGGGGGGACAAAGTGGCAGCCTGCATGAAATTTTTACTCTGCCTCTCCTCCTCTCTGAGCCTCTGCTGTTCCAGAAAACTTCCATAGACTAGCAACACGTTTTTATTGCTTTTTGTATCTATTCAAGTAGTAAACAACATACAGTGTATAATCAAAGACAAAAAGCTTAGGACAAATGCAAAGGGCATCCTTAAGCAGATCATTTCTGATTCTAGTGTTTGCTTCAGTGCAAAAAAATGAAATGTTAATTTACCCATTATTTTGAAATCTCTGACATGGTGATAATTTGAGCCTGAGTGTAGTAACAAAGGGCAAAAGTTAATTTCCTGATTTTAGTGCAGTCAAAATATAACAGAGGTCTTTTGAGCAAACAACCAAGGTTGTACACTTTTCTAGGCTAATTTTCACTTTTCTATGATAAATCCAATTATTTATATTCTGCATATCCTTCATCAGTTCAGGAAAACCTCCTTCATGCATATCCCTTAAATGCCTCATATTCCACAACTGAAAAATTTGTTCAGCCTGAATTGTGCTTTACATTTTATCACTTTTCATCAAGAACCTTTCGTAAAGGAGAAAAGTCTCCTTCCTCCCACAGAATAATTATGAGGCAGTAGCTGAAAACCTGGCTGTAATGGATAAAAGAGAAATAAACACACTTTACCTGTTTTCTTTTTTGTTGTTTTAGAAATTACATGGTCTAGCTTAACCCTACATGGCAAATCCATATTTGCATAGTCTGTAATCCCTGAGATAATGTTATGGTCCCTGGGGTGTCTCTGGTTTAATGCAAGTTATTGGAGAATGGTATGAATTATCTCTGCAGTGATTTCACACTGAATTTGCAGTGGTATGTAGCAAGCAGAAAAAAAATGGACAGACACACACAATATTTCATCTTCCTTCCAGAAAATAAATGGCAATAATATTTGTAATATGCTCACAGACAGAGCCCTAGGCTTAGAAGAGAAGTCTTACAACAAAGTACTTAACTAAGATGGAAAATAGTATAACTTGTGTTGGAATCAAAATGAGCATTTTGTCCCAGACAGCAAAAAAAAAAAAAAAAAATCATTAGTTACATAAAGTTACAATGAAATCTGGAAATCGTATTCTTTAGTAATTATATTTACCTTAGCTATAAAAACAACCAACATCAAGTTCTTTGTATCTGATGATTGTGTGCAAATAAAAAATAGTATTGTGTTTAGCCAATATAGGAAAGAGTGATATTCAGTGTTTTAGAAACCTGGTTGTGTCTTATTTATAATCAATTTTTCTCTGAAATGAAAGAAAAATATGAATCTGTTTTATGCTTCCTCTCCTATTCTTGTTTCACTCCCCTTTCCTTTTATACTTTTTTATTTAATCCTTTGTTTGGGATGTTTGCTTTATGAGGCAGAATAGATGACAAGGGGAAAAGACACATACAATGCAATGAGCTGTTGCATTGTTTACACTATTTCACGTGTAATAGAGTCAGTGCTCTCAGAAATTATTTGCAACATAAACTAGTTTTGACAACAACTTAAGCTGAGGGAGGGGAAAACAAAGAAAATCGTGTAATTCATTTTTCAAAATTAATTAAAGTTAGCCTAGGATCACAGACACAAAAATACCATTATCAGAAACCTACCACAGAATTCCAGGAGTTCTGACTGAGAATTAACTGAGTATGAATTCACTTTTCTGAGTGAGCAGCTTTGGAGCATCTTGGATATCTCTAAAGCATAGCCTTATCCATTCTGCTTTTGGTTCTTTTCCACTTACACTGTTTCACTTAAACTCTAGTAACCCAAAACCAGGCCTTGATTCTAGCTCAAGATATTTTTATCTGGGTATGACAGAAATACAAGTTAGTTGGTGTATCTTGCTACCATGTGCATAATAACTCAGAGACAAGAATTTCTCAGGACTTAGTAACAGTTTCTCCTTATGATATTAACACAAATTTAGATTACAGCCTGGTTAATGATACAAAACTGTTAACAACCCTCTTTAGATCACCTTCTCCACAGCATGAAGTAATACATGTCTGAGCAAGTACAGATGCCCAAAAGAATCTGTATGTGGAGATTGTTGGAGCTGTCAAGATAACTCCAAGGATCATGTTCTCCTAAAATATTAGTGTTTCAGCATTTCACATCGGCTTCCAACTAAAAATACCATAAAAAATGATATTTTGCAAATTAATAAGTGGGGCTTAGAGAAAAAAATTTTTACTTAATCCATAACGTATTTCTCAGAAAATCAGTGAATATTCACTGATAGCAGCTTTGACTCAAACTTCTCAGGTTAAGGCTCTCAGTTTCTTTAATTCACAGAGGAGACAGAGTCTCTCGTGGGAATGCACTATCCAAATACACTGTCTCTGATATCTGCAAAGGCCCTTGCTCCACACAGCAGTTTAGTTCTGATGATCTGTTTTCCACCCAGTAACACCCATCAAACTTGGGCTGCTTCAGGAAAATACAGGATGAACAAGACAGTTGGCTGCAGGAGGAAAATGGAGATGACAACATGATGCAAGAGAGGACTATGTTCTCCTTGACCTTTCCCAACTCCAGCAAGCAAGAGTACCACAACAACAATCTCCAGATACTAAAACAGAGCATCTTTGTTACAAGTATTACAAAAAAACTAAACTTAAACATGGACACTTGGAGTACTCTGAGAAATAAGCACCCCATTCTATCATGTAATTGTGACTGAAACGCCAGTAAAGCCCCCTGCTGATGCCAGTAATGAGCTTTAGACACAGCAGAGCCCAGCACTTCACTTTCCTGTGCATGAGTGTATGTCCTACTTTAGTGTTGCTCAGGTAAAATTTTGGCCCGTGCTGATATTTCTACAAGGAGTTGGCTTTGATCATCCAGGAAACATTTTTAAATCTTGAGTTTCTGATTTAATGTTTATCTGGTAGTAACCTTAATTACTTAAGATCTTATAAGCAGCTGATGTAGAAATGATCTCTCAACTTCCAATTCATCAGGTTTGTCATAAGTTTACTTTTTACCATATATCTGTAAAGCACAGAAGAAATTTAGAGCCTGAAGAAAAAGCCATGTTTAATGGATAAATTTCTATTATCAGCCTACACTAAAAGAAATGTCTACCTTAAAATGAAGATTCTTGTCCATTAGACTTATTTGATTATTACTTCAGTCAGACAATTATTTGTGAAGAAAAATCTAGTTTTTTCTGTTGAAGCAATAAGGCTGACGTTCTGAGAAGCGACAAATCAAGTTCTGTAATGTTCAAATTCACATTATGACATCTTTTTAAAAACACAAAGATTTGGAAAACAGCTACTATCACACAGCCAACACAACCTCACATTGCTTTGTGGTTTTGTTGGGTATGTCTTTCCTCGAATTAAATTTGGACTGCTGACTACGGAAGCAAATCAAGACAAACAACCACACAAATCTTCCATTCAGCTAGGAAGGGCAATAAAAATCCTCAGGAGCCAGAAACTTCCCTGTTAATGAAGTACACACATGCAATTCACAGAAGTGCACAATGACAATAAAAACACATGTATAACCTGGAGTACCGCTTGGGAAAACTACAAATTAATTTAATTTTTTTAACACATACACTCCCACCTGCAGCACAAAATATCACAGGGAAAAGAAGTGAAAAAAAAAAGCAAAGAAGTGTTATAAAAAAGGCTTATTGTTATTAAAAACACTCTGAGGCCTTTCCTGATGGTTACATAAGTACTGTAAAAGCAAGATGTTCTTGGCAATCAGCAGAGCTTCACTGTGCTTGCTACACTGGTTTCATTAACTATTACATCATGCTTAATTTCCATAATTGGCTTCAACTTCACTTCATAAGCTAGTCTAATTTAGTTTTTATGCATATTTTAATTTAATACAGTTTGTTCTTCACTGTAAACCCTTCACGGGCCACATATTCATCCTGTACTACCTCATTTAGAGCTTTCCCTAAAAGCAAAACTAAAAGGACAAAGACCACAGTGTCTAGGAAGTGACCTTTTCTTTCAGCTCTGACAGTTGAAACTCTCATCCAGGCCCCCATCACACAGATATTTGACTAGCAAAACCTTCTCATTTTGTGCACTCAAGACAGAAGGACACAATCTTCCCCCGCCCCCCCCCAAAAAAAAATTAAAAATACAACTACAAAGAGCTGTATTACTTATATTACTCTATTCTTCCACAAATCCAGGTCCCTGTACTAATTCTCTCTTCCTCACACATGAGGCAGTTTGGCTTTTGAGCCTTAACCTTCTTGACTTCACTGTATATTTCAGTACATTTTCACTCTTTCACCCAGATCCATAGTTAAACATGATCAAATATTCAGGGACTTGGGATTTGGCACATCAGACTCCACAGAGCACCCACTTCTCCCATAAAAAACCCTCCACTTCTTGTCCTCAGTTTCACTCTGCAGCTACCCTCAACATACCCATCTGCTCTGCTCTCCTGATTCACATCTCCAGCTCTGCTCTTATGCTGACAGCTGTAATGATGAGCTAACAAAGGTCATTCATTCTTTTATGCACTTCTCCTTCTGCGCTCCACTTTTACCGAGTAAATTCAGAACGTTTACTGAGCTAATACATCCGGTTCTCACCTTCTTTCCCCATCTCCACTTCTGTTATACCCTGTTTTCAAATGTCTAAAATTGGAGTGATATCTGCAGAGGGAAGAGTACACACTTTGTTAGCTGAAGCCTGACAACTGTGGTAGCACAGCTTTTGCAGATACAACATCGTCCACAAGGCTCTAACATACCGAGTAAGTGAAAACGTGACACTAACGTAATACAGAGCCCAACAGGCTTCACAGCCACTGCCTCTGCAAGTGCACTCTGAAGAAAGCACTGACCTAGAAAGGGAGGATTTGGATGGCTTTGTTATCCACTGCGTATCAAACCTGTCTTAAAAGACACAGATTCCGTCCGTGCTGGCGAAATGTCTACTTTACTAACATGATTAAGCTCAGTAGTTACTCAGAGATAAGTTCTCTGCATAACTAGGCCTCCAGCTGCTACTTGCATTAAAATAATGGGTACTTGCCCCCTTCTCCAGTGGCCTAATGAAAACACAGTGGAAGAAATTGCCACTTTAAGAAGCAATTCCCATGCACCTCTCTCCATTTGAGTGATGCGCAATCTGATAATGCTCACCAGATCAGGAACAAAAGTCTTGGTCTTTAGTAGGAATTAAATTTTCATGAACCCTTGGACCTTTGAATTGGAGGCTGAAATTGTCAGTAGCTTATTGGTTTCCACAAAGAAGCCAAATATTAAAAAAAAAAAAAAATAAAAAAAGAGAAGCTTGTGATGACTAAGAATAAAATTACATTATGTATCAACTTTCAGCAAAAAAAACTCTTTATTCTTAGACTGAATGTGATCCAGCCACAACAATTTAATATTCCCCAGTAATCCTCTAAATCTTAGATTTGTACATCACGCAACCCCACAGCACTTCCCAAATCGTTCTGAAAATAAATAGGTCAGGAGTCATATTTATCTGTTAATATGATATTATAATGCTCAGATTAGGACAGGGACACTGGGAAACTGGCCACAGAGTCACTCTTTGCCATAAGCCAATAACCCCTCAGCAATGACATGCACAGCTGACTGAGCTGACTTCAGGAAACCAGGAGCAGCATTGTGGCAGGTCTCAGAGCACTCAGGGACCCATCCTGGTCTGCCAGCAGAATCTCCTAATGGTGGGAGATGCAGGGATATGTTTTTACACACTGTCCCATTGTTCAACTATTTTTTGGAAGTAGGAGGAAAAATTAATATACAGTTTGGTAACTGAGTTCCCATATAAGATTTCAACTTTACCAATTTTAGTTCTGATAAAACATGCAAGTAGTTTTAAAGGGTTAAAATTTTGAGCAGGTATGAGCCACATAGTATGGGTCTAGACTTGGAAAAGCTTTACTTGCATTAACTTTATCTATATCCTCCTGAAATAATTAGAGTAAATTTACTCACTAGCTTTAGCTTTAGGATCAGGGGCCTGATTTACAAGTGGTCAAGAGAACACAGAGTTACTGAGCTTTTATAGCAGTCCTAAATTTTTTCCCATTACAAGATAATTTCTTCTTCCCTGTCTCCTCCCCTCCCTCAAGTCCTTATTAACCAAAGGTTTGAAGCTGAAGATAAGCCATCATGTAATAGAACCTTAAAGCACTTTTCTTATCCCATTTTTTTTCTCACTAAACTTTCATAATGCCTAAAGCCCTTCACAACTCAGTACTATTCTGTTGCATTTGTCTCAGATGTAAGGGTCCCTAGAGGGAATGGCAGACAACTCTGGAGCAAGACAGACATTAAATCACAACAAAAATCATCAGAATAGGTTAGAGTGAGGCTTGCAGGCTATTTCTGTAGCATCATAGAAGCACATGCTATTCCAAATACCAAAGCCCACACCAAAGGGGTTTTCCCTCAGAAATTTAAAAGCCTTTAAGTAATTCATAGGTACAAAGACTTTTCCCTGGATCCAGTTCAGCAGAGCAGTAATTCCTCAATCTGAGTTAAGTGGGTTCCTTTCCCATCACCAGCAACAGACTCTGCTCATTGTGGCTGCTGCGCAGCAGGAGCTTCCTGTCCTACATCTTGGCAGAGGGAGCTGCATGCTGACAGGGTTTATGCCACTTTGGTAGGAGTTGACTTTGGGCCATTGCAGCACGTCAGACACCAAACAGAGCCCTTAGACACGAAACTTAAAAGCTCCCAAGTCTCTTTTGTGCCACGGAGTCCGGTACTTCATTCAAGTGCATGTTTTACTTTCTCTCTAAATCACAACTATCCTCTTGGCAATACAGGACACTTTACCCTCCATCAGTTTTTCAGTGCTTCCAAAAACAGAGATACACTTTATGAGCCAGTTATTTCTCGGGCACAGTACATAACTAGTTGGAGCATACAGCACCTTGGGAGAGCAGCAGCTATAGGATTTTCTGATTTGCAGGAGGAGATAGTCAAATGACAGTTCCAAACGCGGAGCAAGCAGCAGGGTGCTTCATGCCAGGCTCCAAGCTGCCTTCTCTGTGCCTCAGGTCAGCCCTAACCTGCTTATCCCTCTGCTCTCTCACTCTCAGCCTCTCCAAACCTGAGGCAGCCAAACAGGATCATGCTGTGAAGTAGGGTAAGGCACAACCTGAAAACAACCTCCACTTCCACACAGTGAAATCAAGAACAAGCAGCTAAAGGGGAAAGGCTGCTGTGCACACTTACGTAGCTGCCAAGGGCCTATCAACCCTCAGACCGCTTTATCAAAGGCAAAAGTAGGTCCTGCACAACTTTTAAGACTCAGAACAGCTTCTTTTTTCCACAAGAGCTGCCTACTTCAAGAGGATACAAAGTTGAGGCTGGGTGAGACCTTTCAGTTCAGGCCTTCCTCTCAACTCAAAAAGAATGGATTAACAGAAGGATTTGGTAACATGGTAATAAATGAAGATTTTAAGATTTACTTTCATAAAATCAAACTGTCTACACATTTTTTAGGGTAAAGTATTCCTGATGCTTCTAGCAAAGCATTTCAATTTTTAATTGGTTTTGAGTTCTTTACATTGATCTTTTTAACCCTTTTACAATTTGAAGCCGTACATTTCACTGATTTTAAAGCAATAAAATTTCCATTTACAATGCATTACATCTGTTGACATAGATTTAATACATCAATATCATGAAACTATTACTTGGCCAAGTAAATGTTTCACTCAACCCTTAAGACTTCTTTCTGCTGCTTAAAATTATTAAAGAAATATTTCATGTTTTGTCAATGCATATTTTCTTCCTCCATTTTAAGAATTGCTAAAGCTAGCTAATAATTTTAAAAGAAGGGCAACATTAATATATTCTGTATACCAATATGCTTTTGAAAAGGAGAGACTTCTACATAGACTTTCCAGCTTTCTAAAGCAATGTGTGGTTGGAGTTTTTTGTTTGTACATAAATACCTCGCAGTCTTTAACTGTGCTTGAGAGAAGCCAGAATCACATATGACAAAACAAGCTGGTAAGTGAATTCATTCACATACTGGGATATCCCTACAGGTCTGTGAACACCCTATCCTGCTTTTGATCATCAATGACATCAAGAAATTAAATTTTAACTTCTAAAACAAAGCATTTTGAGCTTAACACTTTATAAAATTATATAAAAGTATAGAAAGTATTACATATCTTGTATAGTTTAATATTATATATAGACATATGTGCATGAAGTTAATTGTACAATATATTATAGACAACTATAAAATACAGCACTCAAACCACATTACCTAGAAACTACAGGGAAAGCTCTTGCAAAGATCATGGCCTAAAACAGCAGAAGACCACTTGGTAACTATTTGGAATTACTGCCTTGGGAGTTATGGCTATGAGTCAAGAACTGAGGGAATTTCTCCATGTAGTGGCTTACCTTTTGTCACTAAATGCCCTTTGGAAAAAATGTGTAATTGACTCCTAGTTATTGAACAATATTCACTTATAAAATCACCACATGGTTTAATTAATGTTTATAAGCTACTGACTGTTTTTGCTTTGCACACATCTCCACAAACACCCCTGAAAAAAAAAAGTTACTTACACAGCACAGGTTGCCTAACCAGGCTTGGTTCAGTCTTCTTTACATTGTTATATAATCATTGATTCTATGATCTCACTTCCCCCTTCAAGCCTTCCCGTGCCATCCAAGGCACTGAGGAGAACTGGAACTCACTAACCAGACTGAATAACAAAGAAAAATATTTTCTATGCCTATTTCTTCTTTTCCAGTTTTACCCTCTAAAACAGATGTTTACCAGGATTTTTCTGTGCTGTTGGGTTTTTTTAGTGTCTGGATCTTAATAAAATTGTCACTCATTGCAGCAGTTCTGCACACGGGATGGTGAGCATACAAACACACAAAACATTGAAAAAGCATTCAAAACTAGTCAAATCAGCCCAGATATGGATCCTCAGTATTACCTATGGCATAGCCTAGCTTAGCTCCCAGCCATATTTCTCACATGTGTTGATGATCATGAGTTTTCATCATGACAAGTCTGGTGAAATTACCAACCTGTAGAAAGTTGGGCTTAGGGAATTTGCTTAGCATTTTGTTGGAGGTTTCCTTCAAATGCACTAAAAAGGCCTCACAAACAGTTTCTTCTTTTTGAAACTTCAGTACAAATCATTTCCCCATTCAAATGCAAGAGATTTTTGTCATTCAGTGTTTGGGGTTGGGTTTTTCTAGTTTGCTTGTTTGAGGGGGTTTTTTAGTTTGTTAGGCTTCTGGTTGTCATTTTGTTAAGGTTTTTCTCTTTCTGGGTTTTTTCCTCTTTGGAGGGGAAGAGTTGATTTTGCTGGGATTTTTTTCCTCCATTCTGAAGCAGCTGAGAGCTCTTTTAGCTTTGAAAGAGCAACAAAATTGAGATCTCTTGTCTTGGATCCAAGTCAAGAAGCTTGTAGATACCAGGAGAGTGATAGTGTCCGAGGTTAGCCAGAGCAACCGTGCCTTGGCAGCCAATCCAGAGCTTGCACTGAACCCATGGAATCCAGCCCCTTCCTGATTATTACATATTTGAGCAACTCATTTTGGTTGCTGGCACAATAAGGTCACCAGAAGTTGACTCCTGCTCTGGTGCTCTCCCGCTCCGCAGGTCCGCAAGCCACATTCAGCCTGCTGGCACATCCAACGTGCCGTCGGCACATCGATGCTCTTTTCGACAGCAGTCCCAATCTCCCTACAACACATTCCCCTCACACATGCCTCACAGGAGGAGACAAAGATACACAGGCAGAAGGCAATTGCTTCGGATCGAAAAGGGAGATTAACAAAAGAACAAACGGCAGTTAAGATGCTCAAAGGCAGTGAGAACAGGGCACCTAATTCCCATTTGGCACCTCCCTGTCACAGCTCAATCACTTGCCAAAAGTTTTCTTTCAGAAAAAAAAATCTGTATTCTGATGCTCACATTCCACAGTTTCAACTTAGAAAGAGAAAAAAAAAAAAATCATGAGACCAAACGTTGTTAGAGAATAATTTTTTACAAAAAAAAAAATCTTCCTGAACAAGCCTCCCAGTTAAGTGTCATTGATATTCACCAAATATGCTGCCTATGGTACAAGACTTCCTTCAAAAGAGGAAATTACTTTCCATCTGAGAGAACAGACTAACTGTAAAAATCCATTTTTTACTGGGTTTTATTTGATGTTTGTTTCTGAAATTTAAACCAAACACTTTAGATACGCCCAACGACTTTCATAACTGGCTCCACTTAGAACTCATTCATTGGCATTCATTCAAATGTGCTTAATATTATAGACACACATTCTTAAATGATTACACTTTATGGTGCTTTAGTCTTTGAGGATTGCTAATGGGATACAAACTTTTCCACTCCATTTGGGTAATTACAAACCACTTTTCCCTATGTCCAAGCTGAGGCAATGTTCGAATCCTATCTGCTTCCTGGCAAATAACAAATGAAGAGCACAGGATAAAAGGACCATGTAGAATAAAAGGGATTTATCTTGCCTTTAAAGAGGGGAAAGCATGCAACAAGGTCATTTCCCACAGATAAATTGGAAATCATCACCCTTACAGTTGATACTATTTTTCCTTGACAAGTGAAAAAGTCTTCAATGTTTTCAACTTGACACTGTATATTTTTTTAAAAGCTAGCACAGAACTGCAGTTCCACATTACATTTTCTTTTTTTGAGCATCAGTTTCCTTCTTGCTTCAGAAAAATCCCATTACCTACCATCAAAATCTTCATCTCATTAAAAGCCATATATAATTACTCAGTCTCCATGGATTATTCAAAGCATTCACATGAGCTTACTTTCTGCTTACTCTGCTCCTTCCATGCCCCCACCCCTCTGTCCATGGCTCTGGCCGACGAGATACTTGGCCGTAAGAAAAGGGGCACTTGTCATCTGCAACAGAAACAGGCCAGGCTCATGAAGCCTTGCTAAAGCAGGCTCTCTCAGAAACGGCTGTAAGAAAAAATATCTTGCCTTCCTAAGTCACTGCAAGGCCTGGCTGAGAAAAAAACCCATGGTTTTCTATTCTTAAAAAAAGTAGTCCTTCAGGAAGACATTTCTTTTCATTTACACCAACTCATTAGCTGCCGGAATTGACCTCTGCTTTAAAACCACGTATCTCCCTTCCAAATGGCATTTTCGTTAAGATGAAATGCCTCTTGAAGCCTTTGGAAAATTTGCTTTGGTAGACACAGCACACTGTCATCAAATTGTACACAATTAACCTGAAATTAGAATGAACTACAGAAAAGCAATTAAAGTAAACTATCAAAGGAATGAAAAAAAAAATTGGTAACTCTTCAGTGAACATTTTTTGGAACAAATACAGATGGGCTTGCAACAGGTCTATCCAAAAGAGGTCCAAGACACACCACACAGTACAGTGTAAATCTGTCATTCTAAAAGCTTGCCAGGTAAGTATGTCCTACCGTGCCAGATTTTGCTCAAGTTTTCTCTGACGTTCTCTTCAGCATCTATCATCAACACTTGAACTGGATGAAACTGCATTCTTCTTGCCTATGGACCCTCACTGCCTGTAATGAATGGACATAACCAGACAATGCATTCTCTGGGGTTTGCTTGGCAAGGTGTTTTTGTCATTGTTTTGATTTTTAAAGAAGGCAGAAAGCAATTAAGGAGCCAAGACAGGAACAAGTCACCATGCACTGTCTGGGGTAGGACTGTCAATAGCAAAGCTTACAGGCTCCTCAGCTCAACAGCTTGGGGAAAAGTCCTAACAAGCCACTGGGGTCTTCGCATTTACCTCATTCTGTTTTGGACTAACTCCTACAGAGCAGCAGAATTCAAAGACCAGACTCATATCATTATAGATTTCATGGAAACCTGCTTCCCATTCCCTACCTACAAAGCACTCAATGTTCTCAGTGAGTCACAGCTCTAAAGCAGCAAACAATTGTTCTCTATACCAAACAAGAAACATACATGGTCTTCTTCAGGCAAACTTCCTTCCTAGAGCTGATCTTAAAATTTCCATTAGCAAAGGCACTGGCGTCATACCGGTTGTTGGAGAGTGTGACAAAGGCAGAGAAGACAAGATGATGCTGTGACTTTTCCTTCTATTGCAATGACTCTTCCCTTTCTGTGTCTTGTTTGCAAGAACCAAACAAGCTTCCACTTAACCGTGCTGACTCCCATTTCAACACCAAGTCCCTTGCCTGCGTTCTAACCGCCTTTGCTATTGCCACAGCAGCACTTCACCTTAGTTCTTTAGCCTGAAGCAATAGTCCCCAGCCGTAATGGATAAGCACTAGGGATGGAGGGAAGCAATAGAAAAGCTCCCTCAGAACAATTGGATTACTGCTGCATTCTGAGGACAGCAAGCACAAAAGGAACCAAGACCTGTTGCTTTGCAAGAGTAGCTCAGTCCTAAGTTCCACACACCTCAGGGTATGGAGCAAACTGAGCACGACGATCTCTATGGTAACCAAACTGCTTTTATTCTTTTTTTTACCCAGGAGACTCCTTTTAAAATATAGATGCTTAAAGCACATTTCACAGTCTGGTTTTGAAAATGTGGATGGAAATAGAAGAGCTTTACTTAGCACTACTTAAATAATAACAAAAAATCCTTACAGCATAAGCATGACAGCATGTCCCTTGCCCACTCTCCAAAAATAGCCCAACAATGAAATGTCAACAAGTCACAACAATCTGAAAAACTAACCCAAAGTCATGTATTTTACAGCAATCCTAGGGGAATATTACACCTGGAAGGATACCCTCTTGAGTTTTGAGTAATTCTCTGTAGCTTTTATAAATAACCCTAAAATTCAGACCTCAAAAAAATACTGACTACCATTCCTGAGCTTCTCATTAACATGACATAAATTGGTTTCTTCTCTCTAACCTTTAGGTTAGCTTCAGAGAACACAACTGAAATGCTAACAGAAATTTTAAGAGTGGCAGGTAGTATTTTCAGGCTGCCATTATCATAAACAAACACAAGTTCCATAGTTTGAGGAAATACGTAGTTCATTGAAGGCTGTCACCACACTGCCTTCCTGCAGGTCATCTCTACACTGCAGCAGCACCCCTTGGAAAATGACATAACCTTCAACCTTTTTTAAGTGAACACTGTTCCATGTCCTGCCCTACTACAATAATCTCACCAACCCATCCAACATTTCTTGAGAGATTTGGAAAGCACAAACCATAATAGTCCTACTCCAGCCTCTCCTAATTTCATCTGAATCTGAAAGTTCTGAGATATTTTGTAGGTTTTGCACATTTTCTCCACTTGAATTATACTGGATCTAATAGCTTGTTGTGCTTAGAGTAATACCATGGAAGTTTTCAAATTATTTAATATAGCACCTGATCACGTATATCTGTCAGCATTGCTGTCTTGTACTACATTACTTTATAAAACAAATACAAGTTTAGTTAAAATAAGCTACAAATGCCACCTTTATTTTTGTCTCTGCAAAAATTTCTATCTAAAACTGTGGTTTTTTAAATGGTTTGAATTCTCATTTCTACTATGTATGTTAGAAACTCCAAGGCCACATATTTAATCAAGACCCAAAACTGAAAAAAAAAAGCAAAGAAACCAGAATGATTTTCACAAGATGCTGTTTAAATTATTTGCACCTCATAATCAGAATTACTGGGGAACACCAACAACATAAGGATTTTAATTTCAAATCACTCTAATCTAAACAGTTAGAAAAATTTACTTCCTCACACCACCTGCTTAACACAAGTCTCTATCCCAGAGTTGTAGCCTGCTTTGGGGCCACACAGCTACTCAAAGTGTTACATTCTGGACTCACAAGCAGGATCCTAAGATTTCTAACTGTTGATCTTCTAGTGTTTTTTAAAATAATAGCCTCCAAAATAATAACCACAGTAACAGATGCTGGGTAGAATGTGCAATGTCCAAAAGGTTCGTCGTGCCATCCACAACCCAGGATAACAACCACAGTGCAGCATTTGTATTTGCTTTTTTGGTACTTTTAGTTTCCAAATTAACGGATTCAACCTGTTCTCACACCAACTGCTTCATGTGATGTCCATTGCCAGATGAAGCTAAATTACTTCAAAGTCAAACCTGAGGGAGTTGGCTTGTGGTTTAGAGTAGGGGAGAAGGAGGGAAGATGTCAGGGGGGTGTTTTGGCTTTTTTAATTGTACACAGGGCTATTTTTTCTGCACCTGTAGGCAGGGCATTCTGCTGGTCTCAATTATGTTTTTTGTTGCAGGTAGAGTGGAGCATAGCAACAGTAATGGAAAAACATCACATGAGCTCTACAGATCACTGAAGGCTGCTCCCAATTTTCAAAGGGACAGTCTGTTCAGACTTGATGATCCAGGCATTCAGCACACAGTTATTTCACCACCCTGCCTCCCAGAGCAAAGACCCAAAGACCACCTCATCCACACAGCTCAACAAAGATGCTGCAGCTGGAAATTAAAAAGGAGGAGGAATGATTGTGTAGTGTTTGAGAGGTTTGAGCCACTACATCCTCCCGCTCCCATGGCCAACAAAAGCAGAAGGTATAGGTTCAAGCAATAAATGAGGCTTCAAAAATATCCACCTCTTTCTATAGAAAATAACATGTTTTCTAAGGACTTGGATTACTACTTCAACATCCTCTCCCACAATACTTTTTAATTCTGCTTGGCTTATCCAGTCACTTGGTAACCTAATACTACTCTTTATGTTGTATCACCTCATTGATTTTTTTTTATATCTATGCCTGTAATATGGTATTAATTTTTATATTTTGATTATAAATTCATGATAGAAGGGGCAGAACTGACAACTACAATTCACAGACCAGTAATAAACCAGTAAATTAACCCATGTAAACACTGAATTTCTACCAACAGCTCTCAACCTCTCAAATTATTAAGTGTGAATTACAATAACAAATAGATGAGGCAGGAAGGAAATAATTTTAATAATTACTAAATTATGCATATTAAGATGAGACTTAGAATCTTAATTAAACCCTGGCCTTTGCTCAAGCACTGTATAGGCAAGTAAGCAAAAGTGTTAGTCACCACAGGCAAAATAAAATGGGTGAGTATTGATAACTGCAGGCAGTTCTTAAGTAATCTTCTTCCCTGAACTATGCATAAAACTTTAAAAAAATGAATTGAAATGTTCTATGTGAAATATAGCAATAGTAAAAAAAAAATGCTAATACTTTGATGCAATAAAGAACAGCATTATATATTTTCAAAGTTTCCATGCATCTTGTAATTGTGCAGTAATGCTTGTTTATATGCAGAACCCTGCTTGGCAGGGCATACAAATATAACAAGGAACAATTTTTCTTTCCTAGTTAGCAATCCCTAATTCTTCCTCAGTACAAGCAACTGTGTGAGGCATGGAATTTCATTTACAAAGCGGTTTCTATGCCGCAGTTGTTCTGCATGCAGTGCCACAGGTGCCCTTGGTGCTTTGCAGACAGAGCAGCGAGGCTACAGAATGCAGACACTGGGAGGTACCTGCTGCATTGTTCCTCAAGTCTGGAAACACACCTGCAAGTCTAGTTTCTATGATCTACAGCAAATAAACACTGCACAATTTACTCATGCCCACAAAGCATCTCAAAACCAGCAATATTTATCCCCAACACTGGCACACGACCCCGTACATAAGTTACACGTGGAAAAACACAGATGTCAGGTATCAAGGGATCAGAAACAAAATGCCTTCTTGCAGTGTACTGCTGGGACTGCTGATAATCAGAGGAAGCCTTCACTGCTCCTGATTCCCCCAGTGAGGACACAAACCACTGCTGTGTCTACCCAGGACTGAAGGAAACACCCAGCCACACCTATGGCAACTCAATGCTGTTGATCCAGTGAGGGTGGGAAAGAGTCTTTCCCTAAGTTTAGTGCTTACAAATCTAGTAAGACAATCCTTATTCATTCCTTCTCTATTTCAACTACACCTTTGAAAAATAGTCCTATTTTACATTGCCAGTTAAAAGGTTTCCTTTAACGTTCTGGAGTTGGTCACAAAACCCACAGACAAAACCACACAAAATAAAAATAGGTACCTAATCAGATGAAACCTCGTGGGCACCAGTATAAATCACACAGAGAGCACAGCATTAGCCAGCCTGCATGTGTATCTGCAAACACATTTGAGGGCTTTCATTTTATCCATTACTCACTGGCATCAAGTCACAGGTAAACTGCCTCTAGCAGCAAAACAAACAAACAAACAGGGTAGGGGGGCAGGGGGTGGACACAGAAGGGAGAAGGAGGGAATAGGTGATGGAAACAGGTACAGAAAACATTTGTCCCTTCTTTTATAGACTCTTTCTTGTACAAAGAAACAGCTACCACACAGTTTCAATTTCCTGAGCTAGGAGGACTTCACTATTCCTTCCCTAATGGAGATCAGAACCACAGGACAGACCTGTGTATGATAAATAAATAAAGCCACATCCCAAATATACCACAGGCTGGCCCAGTAACTAGTAGAACTCTTGAAACATTAGCCCTTTCCCCAATGTATGGTTGTTCAGACTTTCTGCAAAAAAAAAAAAAGAGGAAGATGAGACAGAACAGCATTTCATCTTTTTTTTGCTTTTAAGTATATTCCTGTGCAGACACTACCAGAAAAAAAATTAGTCTTTGTGTATGTACTGCATCCTGCATGCAGGAATTTTATTACACATCCCCACTGGCAGACTAAGTCCACCTGAACAGTACATTTATTTTCTGCTCCTTACCAGCTCAGGAAAGAAGAAAAAGCTCTGGAATTTTTATTTGTAGACAGACCTGATCTTCAACCTCTCATCTACAGTTCCTACATAACAGCATACATGATTCAAACAATATATGAGCATTATATTCTGCTTTATTAAGTTCTATCACCCAAGATGGGGTCCTGAACTACTTGGGGCTGGGCTGATTTTTGAGGGCATTGTAGGGCTGCTAAGACTCAAATTTATTTAAAGTAAAAGCAAGAATTCTTACATTATTACAATTCCATTCCATCACCATTCAAAGTAACTTCACAGAAACAGAGGGTTTTTCATCATCATGACTAGACCTTACTTTGAAAAGTAATGGAGCATTTCTTTGTTTTAAAGGAAGTTATCTTATTGTGGAAATAAAGATAAAAATTGTATAAGCCGTTTGTACATATTGAAAAATAAGACTGTTACAGTGCAATTCCTACCATGAAAACATCTTTCAAATCATTAAGAAGCCAGCTACTTGACAGGGTACTGGTAGCCTTAAAGTAGATGCACAGCTGGACAAGCATAAATCCCCTATTTTAAATTGGGCTTATCCCTTTGCTAGTCAGACAATAGTTTCAATTTTGCAATTCCACTGCCCAGGCACTACATAAGTTGTAAATCCTCTCTCACAAAGAGCTGAATTCTCTTCTTCAAGTATTGTTATGAAATAAACATATTGATCTGAGACCTTTTAAAGCTGGGAACCAACTCCAGGAAAGGAAACTCAAAGCCATGCTGGCATGCAATACATTATTCCTCCAATTTTTCCATCAAGTACGCAAGCAGAGAGGAGACTGCATCAGAGAAAGTTGGAGAATGCACACTTACAGCCACCTGAGCTGTCTTTGTTCAAATGAGAACACTCTATGGCTGGGGAACCAACTCTACCACAGTAGAGCAACCAGCTGAACCTGGAGATAAAGAATTACTTACTGAGCATAGATTTGTACATGTAGCTTTCTTGGGATAGAAATTCTTATAGACTCTGATTCAAATCATAAACCAAAAAGGAAGATGGAGAGATGCCTGTTGGTAAGTCCTCCCACTACTTGCCACATCTCTCCCCTTACTTTTAATTCATGACAGGTAAAAACAGGCTATATCACAGAATCACAGGAGCAATTAGGTTGGAAAAGACCTCTGATCATTGAGTACAACCTATGACCAAACACCACCAGGTCAACTAGACCACAGCATGAAGTACCACATCCAGTCTTCCCTTAAACAGCTCCAGGGATGGTGACTCCATCTCTGGGCAGCCCATTCTCTTTGTTACTAAAATTCTAGTTCCTAACTTTTATATTAAAAAAATTTAAAATCCTATTTATAAGATCACTATTAGCTACAGTTTCCCTACCACCTGTAATATCACACAGGGCAGAGGATGTCTTCATAGGGGAAAACAAGCACAAAAAACATATGGAAAGCTTAATGGAAGAAAAAATTAAAGCAAGAAGAAAGGTGGAACTTTAAACTAAGAATGGAACTTTAAACTAAGAAACCACA
Organism: Promerops cafer; assembly: GCA_013398275.1. NCBI lineage: Eukaryota > Metazoa > Chordata > Aves > Passeriformes > Nectariniidae > Promerops > Promerops cafer. The sequence continues at coordinate 1,105,053 of VZSE01001564.1, read as the reverse complement.
GGTGCAAATATTTGAAATAGCAGGATACTTGTTCCATAACATGTAACATTTTGCAGTAAGAATCTTAAAATTCGTAAATATGAATGCTGGTGTGTGTTCTATGTCTTGGACTCTTCAAAGAAAGTATTTATGATAAGCACTCACATGTACATATGATGAGAGCTGGTTTACCTAAAATAAGCAAGATCCATCTTGCATTAGCAGGTTAGAGAGAGTGCATGTGTATGTGTTCAATGCATCATAAAACCCCAGTTTTCATTCGGGATGATTTGGAGGAAGAAAGCACCTGATGTCAGCAGATCATCCAAACGTGGAACAGACTGCCTGCTAAATAAAATCTGTTGGGGCTGCTGAACGAAACTAAGTTAATTTGGCAGGTGGACTCCTAACCCAACTTGCTCTTAATTCACAGACGCTTTTTGCCAGACAAGGGAGTCTTGCTTACAAGGCATTCGCAGGGTACTAGGATGGAATGCAAATTCAAATATGTTTCATTGTTCCTCAGGAAAATTCTCCAAAGGGCACACTGCACTGGAAAATAACAGAGCATCATGCCATCTGGAAGTTCACAGTAGCATAGATGCAAATAATTAGAGTTCAGAGTTGCAAAGAGAATCCTTCCCCTTTCTCCCACCAGACCTCCACAATTTTGTTTCTTCTAATTCATCCAGACACCCAAAAACTTGTGAACAAATGCAACAAGCGAGGTCACCCGTGACAACAAGCAGTCCAAGGCTTTTGGGGCATTTTTGCCCCTAGCACTTCCAGCTCAGCCACCCCATTAGAAGCACAGAGCCCATCTTCCTTGAGCACAGAGCTCACAACACTGCACTGATCTCTTGTCTGCTCATTTGCATGGACAGAAGGTACAGGAAACCAAACTCACCATCAAAAGCAACCATGTACCTTGCTGAGCTCTCCCAGATGAGGATGGAGGCTCAGGTCATGTACTTGGAATTGTACAGTACATACAGACATGGCAAGAGTGTCTCAAGCAGGAGTACAGCATTGCCTCCTTACTGCAAAGCACATTTTTAACCTATATAGTGCCAATGAAGAGTTTCACATCAATGTTTATATCTAAGGATTTTCCTTCAGACTCCATTAAAGTAGAATTTGAGAAAAAGAAAGTGGCCTCATGGTGACTTCAGTGTTCAGTTTAAGACCTTCAGCATACAGAGATGTTAGTGATTAGCATCATCCCAAAGGCTGCACACAAGCATATTTGAGCAGCCTGTTGTCATTGAGCAGCCTTAATGGCAATGCCTGTGTCTCTGCTGTAGCAGTTATGCAATCATTCCTTTAGCCTGTGACCTGATGACAAGCTAAGATGATGTGAATGAATGTGAGAGAGTCCATCCACTCTTTTCTTAATTCTTCTGAGATTATTGAGTCCAGGCTGGCAGGGTTTCAAAGTAGTAGGACGTAACAATTCAATCCCGGTTTTTCAGATTAAAAATCTTAGTGTGTGGTAGGGAAGACAGAGGAGTGATGGGTCAATAGAGCTGCGTGAGAAGCAGCTCTTATGAAAAGCCAAACAATTACACTGCATCTTACTTTCAAGCAACATTTGAAATGCCCAGAAAAATAACTTTGGAATCATTACACTGAAAAATGTGTAAATCATGTCTCTAGTGTACATGACTGTATACTTAATTAAAGCTGGATACAACAGTTATTGTGTGTTAAACAGCAATCTAAAAAGCACTGAAGTTGAAGAACATTACAATAAATAAGTACTGACTTCTGCATACTAACTCGATTAACTGCACAATTGTAACAGGCTGAAAATGAAAACGTGTCCATTTTCAGCCTCAGAGGCCTTTAATAAACTATCATTCCTCTTTTATTCATTTGCAAGACCTGGAGTAGCTCCTATTCTTCATTCGACTAGCAGTCTCCTTTCCCAGTGAGGCTGATGACGCCCCCAACCACATAAGTGCTCTTGCCACTCCTTTTTCCTACTTTGTACAGAAATCTTGCACCACTCCCCACCAGCTTCATTACATCCATCCTAAATCCTGTCCAGTAAAGACCAGCCCTGTACTTCAACAATCAAAGGTCTGCAGGGAAAAAAGCATGAGAAGTCTCACTTTTCAAATCTTAACTCCTACTGCAGAATGAGAACAAGTAAAAAAATTTAGGTTTCTTCACAGCTATGAATCAAATTCAAGTCCAGAGAAATTACCTAGCTGGGATGGCAAAGTAATCAAAAAAGTGCTAACAATTGCAGTCTCTCTCTTTTTTATAAAACAACAATAGAAATTAAATTAAATTGCACCTTGAAGAGGGGAAAACAGTATCTGCTTGTATGAGACATTCAAACAGATCTTGAAATGGTTAAAAACAGTATTAACAATCCTGTTCTGAAGAGGAAGAGACTTAGCAATGAGAAAGTAAACTGGACATTTCATGCCCCAAAGAGTGAAAGAAGCAGGGACAAAGCTGAAGAAATTTCCCAAATCCATCACCAGCATTCTACTTGCTAAACAACTCAATCACTTCTCACTACCACAGTACTGTAACTCTGATAAAATGGTATTTATTAATGGAAGGCCTCAACAGATTAAACTTTCAGAGTGCAACAACAAAGAACAAATACATATGAAACCAAATCCTATAGAGGACAGCCTCTTTGCCAGCTCTCTTGTTGCATGATATTCTGCATCACAGCATGACATGAATGAATGCTTCCCAAAAGTGAGGCAAGCAGCAAAGGTAGGCAAAAATGTATTTCGAAATGACTCCACATTTTTGCAGGTCATATCTTGAAAATAAATATCCTTTTAGAATACACATATCTCACAACAGCCTTTGCACAGCCCCTAACCAACCAGCATGCTGCTTATTTGAGTACTACTGAAAACCACCTGTGCTCAATGCAGTCATTCTAGGACCGTGTCCGTCCTCCAGGAAAAACATGACAAAGCCTACACAGCACATCCTCATCTCATGAGGTGAGTAGCCATTCAGCAATGGTTCTCAATTTTGGAGATAATAGCCTTCCATCTTACCCAAAGAAGATTAAGCCAAGTTTTCCAGGTACTTGCATGTTAGCAATTCAGCATTCCCTCACCTGAAATCACTTCTGCCCTGCACAAAAGTAAACAACACAAGGTAAACTGTCAGATTTAGGAACATGTCCATCAGTCCAGGGAAGCTTCACTACAATAATTCAGATCTTCACAGAACATCCACTTTCACAGAATTTCATCATATTGGTTGACCAAAACCAGCTTCTCTGAGTCACCAGCTAGCTGGGGAGTTCCCTTCAAAGAATTTAAGATAGACTGTGAGCTACATTGAGAGGACTGCTTAGAATTCCCATTAAGGATAATGTAGCTGCATCAAAAACACACTCTACTATTTTGCCTCTCTTCCTTTTTTCTTTTCAACACCACACCACTGGCACAGCACTGTGAAGTATTGTTACAACTGTGCTTTTCAGGACATGGATATGCCCTAAAGGGCCTATCATTCATTGCTCTGAATAATACTTCTTCACTGCAAAGGAAAAGATGTAACTGCAATAAAGAGGTCAGCTATTTAAAAAAAAAAAAAAAAAAAAAGAATTCTTAAAATATTTTAGAATCTGATTATTTTATGAAGATCACAGAGATATCCCTTTCCATAAGTTGTGAGGTCCTCCTGTAAAGTACTTTGCCTTTATTTGCCAGACATAATTTCTAATATTTAAGCTTCCTGAACTTCTCATTCTATGTTCTGCATGGTGACTTCATGCTGACATCGTTTTGACATACATTTTCTGATAAATTACTGATTCTTTGCCAGCTAAGAGGCAACTTTCTGACAATGAAACTGAATACTGAGCGACTCTAACACCACTCTGCAGCATGGAATTTGTTTAAAAAAAAAAAAGACAAAAAATTTAAAAAGAAAAAATATGAAAGCTTTTCCTACATTAGTTTTAATAAGTTATTTTTGTTTCTGGTGTAGCAGACATGGAAAAACCAGTTAACTGTGACTGCAGAAGTCAGGACCAACTGCTGTTAGACAATTTCATTCTCTGCACAGGTTCTCAAAGAAAGTATTTTCAGATTACAGAAAATGCAAGAGGGCAATAAGCATAAAAGAAAAAAAAACATACAAACGTGTCTTACTTTAGATTGAAGGGCACCACAGAAGAAACTCACAGTGCTTTATCCTATTTTCATGGAGCTATGAAGATAAATAGTGAAAGAACAAGCAGAGCTCCATCTCCTGTTCCATACAGCTAGGGAGCGTCAGAGCTTGCAGTGACAAAACCACTGCGATGCAAATCATTTAACAGCAGAGAAGCTGAGAAGTGCAGACAATGTACTCAGGGAGGTGACTTGGCTCCCTGGGGTTGGGTCTCTATTTGAAAGCCTTCCTTCTGAATACAACTTGCAGGAATGAAATTACTCTATTTTGAAGAACGGTAGAGACCATGGTTCTCTTCAAGTATAACCCACAATCTTCCTGGTGGAAGAACTTTCATGCTAAGTTCACTACAAGTTTTAGCTTTAAACAAACCCTCAAAAAGGCTTCTGAAAGCAAAATGGTTTTCTATTCTTTTTGGTATTTTTCCTCACTACAGAACCCTTCACACCTTTGTCAGGAACAGCCAGACATACCACAGCCATTCTTTTGGGTAGAAACAAAAGTACAGAAGATTAATTGGCCACCTTCAGGCACTGAAAGAGATGAGCATTTGAAATAAACATAAGGGTAAGAAAATGAGAAGTAATTAACCTTTCTGGCTCATCTGTCTCCCTGCGCTTGCAACCTGGCATGCAGTTTTGTCACATCAATGAGAAAATATCTGATAGAGGTACTTATACTTTCATCAGCCCAGCACTCTTCAGTGTTCTCTATGAGATGAAAATAAAGCATATTCCTCTTTCTGAACCATCACCAGCATGGAGGTGAGAATAGAAACTCTATTTCCAAAAGGCAAAAACCATCAAAAAATGAATTCTTCATTAAAGGAAAAGCTTTTTTTGTCACATTTAAGTAACTGGTACAGGTGTGTATCATTGAAAAATGTTCCGCAATGGCCATTTTTGAACCAATATCCTCTATATGAGGTAACAGCATGTTTGGCAATAGGGAAATCAGCTTCTTATCCCACCAATTGCCTGATTCTTTAAATCAGTCATAACTGGCTGATTCACTGCAGGAGTAGATTAGATCACCAAAGGAGAGTTTTGGGTGGAAATATGATAAAGACTTACTCAGGAACAGGCTTGCAATGAAAAATAAGTTTTCACTATTGTTTAAATCATAGAAGAAGGAAAAACAAACAAAAAAAAGCCACAAGAAAACCGCATTTTTCTGAGCATAATATGAAGATGCAGTCCTACTGTATAATTCTCCAGTTTACTAACCTTGCATTTTGTTTTTCCATGATGACAACAGAAGACTCAGTTCAACAGAAACTACTTAGATATGGCCAATCCTTCTTCTAACTCAAAATACAAGAAAGAAGGAAAAGCAACAAACTTCTCATGTCACACTGCTGTGCTGAGTACAATCCACTGCACAACCCATGTCCCATACAAATAGCCAAAGAACTTCTCAGCCTGTTACTGGTATCTTCAGTACACAGGCTGGGGAAGCACGAGCGCTGCTGGACAAGTGTCCTCTTGGACATTCAGCCAAAGGAATAGGACAGCAGAGTTGGTTGGGGTAATTAGCAGTTGTAGGTTAAGATCTGTGCTTCCTAGCACAGAAGCAGTTTCCTTGAAAAAGAAAGTCAAAGAGACACCTGTGAACAGCCCTCCAATCCCCTAACAAGTAAGGACTAAAAATTTTCTAACAGCAGAACTGAAACTCACTTGTCTAAATTATTTTCAACTCTACTTCTGTTGTACTGACAGGGAAGTAGATCCTCCTATGGGTGTTTTCAGAGTTCACAACAGAGAAGAATCCTTTTTTCTTTAGTATCCTTTTTATCTAAGATAACAATGACATTGTGAAGTGCATGAAGTGATGAAGACCGTAGAATTTCACATAGATCCAGACTCCTTCCTCTTTTATTCCCACCCACTTCCCCACCACACCCCAGAGTGATAATCTTATTCAATTTGTCATATGGAAGCCTGTCAAATGAAAACTGACATACAATCTCCACTGACGAACGATCAGGAATCTCTACCGATTTACACCGGTAAAGACGTCAGAAAAATATGTAAGCTTTTCAAACTAACAAAGACTTGACTGATTTGAGTTGCACAAAATCTCTAGTCATCTCAAGCTTTAGTTTTCCTGTACAAAATGAGACAGTGATGCTCTCCTGGAGAGCACAGACACTCATCTTGAATGCCTCGTTCCCTTCCTGCATCACACACTCAAGGGTAAGATCAGCGTGCTGCCCACAGTGCAAAAACAACCAGTGACAGCAGGACTGCCAAGCTTTAAAGAGAACCTTGGCAGTACAAATTCTACTAAAAAAGGCACTTTTTTTAGGTTGTTTTTGCTATAGGTCAGTAGTTTGAATTCTGTCCAAGTCAACACCAGACAAGGGTTGTTATCTGAAGCCTGATCTTGAGGTGCTAAATGATCTCAACTCTGACAGCAGAATCTCACCAGCTTTGCTCTCTGGGGTCTACTCTGACATGCCTGGAAGGGGTGATTGCATTTAGCTGCTTTGAGCACAAGCCCACGAAAAAACACCCTCATTAGAACTGTCACCTTTATACCCAGCTCTCCACAGAGAAGCTAAAGACTCCAGCAACAAGTGACCTCATCTCTCCTGCAGCAATTCCCCAAGGACTGAGGCAGCTCATGAACAAAACTTGGAGATTACAACCTGTATCTGGATTCACAGGTTACAGTTTTCCCTTTGGTTAATCAAGACCTTTTTACATAAGGCAATGAAAACAAACAAAGCAAAATATTAACAAGTAACACCTTCTAAGTAAAAGGAAATAGGGCTAGTGGACCTAAAAATTGTGAACAACACATCAGATTTTGTTGTTGCATGTGGTAACAGGAGTTTCTATTAAACCAACAGAAGTGTGCAAAAGGCAAGAATCCCAAGTCTGATGGAGTTGAAACATTTAATCTTCTGTTAATATACTGCTAATACTTCTGAATAGATGACATCCACTAGAGGCTACAGTCACCCTAACATTTCTAACAACCCTAATCCCTGAAAAGACTCACAGATTTTTACAAGGTTTGTTTACCACAAGGTTTCATTGCAGTCCACTGCTCCAACCCCAGATTTTAAAAAACAGAAATACTACTCTCAGCGCTGAGGAAAAACAAAAAGAAAAAAAAAAACACAGACCACATTCAGTATTGTTCCATTTACAGGTTACAGCTTTAGCATCCTAAACCCCCATGCAATTAGAGATGGGAACTGCCCAATAAGCAGCAATGCTTGGATCTCGCTCTGGAGGATCCCCAGATAGATGATTTACAATCTGTAACATTTTTATAGATCATAAGGCTGGTTTACATCTCTTTTATGAGATGTTTTAAAATTTATAAGTTTTCATTTTCCCCTCCCTTGGAGTCCAGTTATTAGTGAAGAAAGGCTTTATAGGTAGTGGGGAAGAAGGAAATGATCAGATTAAAAAATAAACAGAAAAAAATCCGTAGAATATTTCAACTCCTTCGCTCTATAAAAGAATGGGGAATAAACTAGTCTGGTAGGACAGTGCTTAATCTTTTAAGATACATTTGGACACTTCTGAATCCATTTATAGCCTATGTTACAGAATATTACATTAACATTATTATTTATTCTAAGTATATAGTTCAAAAAGAAGAACTTTAGAACAAACATTTTATTTAAAAATGGGTTTTAATTGGTAAGCAAAAATTTACAGAGAATTAGAAATTTCACAAAAAAGTCAAACCTAGAGCATCATAAATTTTAATGCCATAAATTACTACTCACTTCTGCTGGCATGCAGAAGAAAATTTTGACTTGGCAATAAAAACCCCCACACACTAACCTAGAATACCTTTGTTTCAATATTTAGAATGGTTTCTCTCTAATTCTCCTCTTTTTGTATTTAAAATTTAAGTGGCGAAAGTTATTTACAGGGAAGAGAGGAAAAATACCAATGAAGAATTTCAAATAAATATCCTTTACACTGCTTCATGAGAATAAAGTGCAACTACAGAGACTGAACTCTGATCAAACCAGCTCTAAGCTACACAGATAGATTAGGATCTATGACTTAATCATACATTTTCCTCAGAGGGCTTTAGAATTTTTTAAATAAATATTTTACTATAAATAACATGTGGTCTCCAGATCATTTTAAGATACTTATCTTGAAGAACAAATCTTTGTAGTTGAAAATTATGCTTTTATCATATTAACTTCCTTGTTTTTTAAAATCTTCTCTACCTTTTTTACCAAGGTATTCACTTCTGTTTTGTACAGCATTCATCTCCATCTTTTAGAAGACCAGCTGAACAAGTGTAAGTAAAATAAAAATACCTTGTTTTTAAGTAGGTGAAATAGCACTTAGTGTAGTTATTATCTTTTAAAAAAGGCTGTAGTATTATACCTATCTTTTAAGAAAAAAGAACTTAAGAACCATTTTTCAGTAAGATGCAGACAATTGTCAGAAGTTGTATATTCAAATTAAATTGACTAGCTTAACCCATGTCATACAACCCTAATCAAGTAGTTTAAAGGATACGTTTTCCCAACAAGAGAAAATACTCGGCATTTGAAAGTATTCCTATACTAAAAATAAATGTCACTGCATTCTTAATTTCAAAGATAAGCCATTAACATTCACATAAATGGAGTTTTGTGGCAAACGCAAGAGCAGAAAGCTGAACCAACTTTTTCATACAAGTAAACGTTACTAGAAGAGCAGCAACTTTCTATAACACAAGATTTTGAAGAAAATGTTTCCAATTTAGAGTGATAATTTTAAGTAAACAAATAAGTAGAACATAAGCCAAATGTCTGATAAATATATGTAACAATCACTGTTAAAAAAACCCCAAACAAAACCAAAACAAACAGAAAAAAATATTAAAAATTAAAAAACAAACAAACAAAAAAAAAAAACCACACAACAAGGAAAGCACACAAAGGTCCTGACATACCCAGGTAAGCAACAAGTATGCTGAAAAGAATAATTAGCAAAGCACAAATATTTACAAGGCTGTCAAATACAGCTTTCCACTCGCACAGAAATGGGCAGTAAAGAGCAGATATAGAACAGATGACAGTGACAATTTTACTTAGAAAGTCAAGGGTTGTTTTCCAAACAAGTCTGTGTCTCAGTTTCATTAATCCACAGGTCAACCAAAGTAGCCAGGCAAAGGTACCTCAAGCCAATCTCCACACCTTTTGGCTCAAACAAAAAGACGAGCTGCCTCTTTCCTCTTCAGTTCATATTATCAGCAGATTCAAGAGAGAAAGGGGGGAGAAAGAGAGAACTTTTGAGTTGAGTTTGGGGCAAAATTCAAAATTTTAGTTTTGGCTGCAAAAGCCCAGTAGTACTTGCTGATTTCCCAACCCTCCTTTATCACCCTTCTTTCTGCCTGTCTCATTTTCTCAGAAAGCTTCACAAGGATTCTTAGACAAAGAGACAAACATTAAGCTCAGAGACATGTGGCTCCTCTTGATTTCACACAAGGTCATGACTTGCATGCCTGCTCAGCAGCTGGACAAATACCACATGCATTATCCTAGAAGGCATTGTGCACGAGGATCTCAATGCACCAAAACATTTCTCATTCAGTTTAAAGAAGTGGAGTAGGTTTTAAGCACATAAACCTGTAAAATCATTACCAAAAGGCCCAACTTCTCTTGTTTACATTCCTTGACCAAAGATGACAATCACATTTCACAGGTTATTCACTGCCTTATCAAAAGACATTAATACAATTGTAATAATCACACAGTCGGATACCAACATGATCTGTTTGAAGCATGATAAACATTTCAGTCTAAGTGCCTAAGTTTTGCAAAGCCAGGGTCTTCCACAGCAACTGCTGAGAGACCACATAAATATAAACATAATTATGGTGGTACCCAGAAGCCCCTTGGGACCAGATCAACCAGCAAACTTTACTACTGGGTTGGCTCCCTTGCACAATTCCTGTGCTGAAAATCTTTAACTATCAGTTCCTCAGTATTCACTCCTCAAGAGCACAGGATTTATGCAGTGCACTACAACTCAGCTACTCCATCCAAGACAGAGCACCTTGCACATAAAGCACCAACTCTAAGTACACTTGCAAGCACTTTGAACACACCAGTTCACAGCATGGAACAGCTGGGTGTTTTAAATTCAACTCTGTTCAACTCATGAGTACTTCATCAAACAATCCAGCAACCAAGACTCCAGCACTCCAAAACATTTGTAATCTGCCTCATGTATTGTTCCATGAAACAATAAAGAGCTCAATATCTCTCCCACTGCTTTATGAGGTTAGCCTTTCTCTCCCTTGAATAATACATCACTACTGCTGAAATGTGTATTCCTCGAGTTGCTTCCAAAAAAGTTAAAAACCTCCTTCTCCTCAAACCCAGTCCACTACAAAATAAGTATTAAATCATCTTTATTATAAATGCAGACTATTTTTCCAGCTACATTTCCCTTCCAAAGAACAAAATTGTTTTGCTCATGGTTTAACTAATATCATAGAATTCTACACCTCCCTGGGCAGCTGTTCCAGTGCTCTGCCACCCTTAACATAAAGAGGTTCTTCCTCATGTCATTCAGCTTCAAATGCCACAAAAGGATTCTGCCCCCTCCATCTAGTTCAATGCAAACTGACACATGATTTAAATAGAGAAGAGTTGTAAGTTAGAACCAACAACACCAGACTTCGAAGTAACCTAGAAAAAACTTTTGAAGTAGAGCTTTTATTTCTTCAAGAAATATTGCTCAGTTGTTCTGAAATTAATTTAGCAAGATGATCAAACAAAAACCTTAATTAACTCAAGTTATTCTCTCCATATGAAACAGATGTTGTGATCCACCTCAAACTTGAACAAAACACACTTTCTAAAATTTATTTTTCTGAAAGCAAGAGTAGATCTTCACTGCTCTGGTGGTTTCAACAGGCAAGGTGAGGGGGGATAAATGAGGGTGGAATATAACAAGTAGTTCTGTAAGTAGGAAAACTAGTCAGAGTCATTTCTAACGGGTTTGTGTCCTAACAGGAGCCAATTCTGGAATCTAAAGCATCAAGTATTTCAGGAAATACAAGGCCAAGAAGCAAACAAGACTGTTCACCTGCTGTTGAAATTGTGTTGTGGCAAAAACAGGGAAGCACCTGCTCCAAGCACAGGGCCTCCTTCACAGCAGGGAATCCTAACAGGATCTCCCCAAAACAGCCCCCTCTTCTTCGATTTTACTCTCTTGTCAAGTTCAGCTGAAATTAAACCAGACTACGAGAGAAGCAGAAATATACATGTAAGCACATATAAATTTCCCTTGGAAAACCAGACAATTGTAAAAGTAGTATGAAAAGTAGAATTAGCATAAATCACATTATGTTTCTGTTTTATAATTACACTGCTGTGTATGCTACAAGTTCTCAAAGTCCTCTTAAACTTCACATTTTTATAAATAACTGTGTATGTATGCTTAAACATAAAGCTCCCTGACTATATGCACATATAAAAACCAGAATGAGTTATACTATTCCCCCTTTTTGGCTACTCAGCATTATTTAACCTCTGAAAAAATATTAGCCTGAAAACACTGAGTTATCCAGTCTCATGAAAGAAAAAGTTTCCATTTAAAAAAAAAAAAATCCAGAAATAACCCTTTTAAACAAAATTAAGATTGAATGAAGGTGCCCAGGAATCATGACTCTCTGGTTTACTTCCTTAATAATTGGTAGCATACTATGTTATGAGACAAAAAAAATTACTTCTGCATAGAAAATGCATCATTTATGACAAGTCTTTAATGTAACTTCTTGTGAGGATACATAGTTTTTTATTTAAATTGACAGTACTTTCATCTAGTGCTCCTTTCACAGTTTTCATGCTATTTTAAGATACAAAAGACCTACAAAAACTGCTAATATCATGGGTATATGTGATTTTTCCAGTATGTTGGATTCCTGTTCTCCCTACAGCAAAAAGCTCTTCATCACTGCAAAAGGTATAGTCCAGCTCCACAGCAAAAGGATCAGGCATGTCAAACCCTAAAAAGCTTTGGCACACTCTCAAACTAGAAACAGCACACAAAAATCACAATTCACCTTTTTGAATAAATAGCGGCAGGAAAGGAGAAATGGCACACTATCCCCCACAGTCACAATGGCAAAACAAGCTCTCAGGAAAAAAATCTATCACCCAGGAGACAGATTAAAAAGAATCCATAAAATGTGATGAAGAGTAAAATTGGAACAGTAGAAGAGAAGATGAAAGCGATACATTCGCATAATCTTAATTACTGAGTTTGGGGCTTGCCTCACCCTCCCCCTACCCCCATCTGCATTTGCTTAATCTTGTGGAATTCAAACTATCACTTGCTTTAAACATTCTTTTAAACAGTCCTAGAAGTGGCACTCAGATTAATCATCACTATTAAGAACATGACACGTGCAATGCAAACTGCTAAAGCTGCCCCATTTTGCACCACAAGACTGGAGTACAGACTGGGACCTGGGGGCTGATTATCAGGGGGTAGAGTCATTCTCCTTCACTTTCTTAGTCTACAAAACATACAAACATTTGTATGTTTGTAGGGAAAGTGGAAGCCCCCTGTGGGAAATGCTGAAAACAAAATAACCACCACCACTTCCCATAATCACTTAGACAGCTGGCATTTACATTCTTCCTGAAAGAGTGGAGACATGTTTAAGTTTTATCAAAGAAGAGATTAAAAGATGTTTCTCCCATCTCAGGAAAGTGCCCTACATGTTTCACTGACTACTGTCTGATGGAGTAGTGCTGTCATAATCATCCCTTGTCCTTTGTGAACAGTGAGAAAGGCAAGATTTTCATCTATCCTTATTAAAATAATAAAAATCCAAGTATAAATAGTTTATTCAAATGAGAAGCATTTCTAATCCTTTAAATTCATCTCAATAGATACTTCACACTTATCATCCATCTCTCAACTTCAGTCCAAAAAAAAACCCTCCTTTTAAAAAAAAAGATTAATTAATTCCCATGCTTTATCTGTACTAGCAAGTAACTTAAGACAGTGTGGGGAGATCTTGCACTCGGAGCAGTGAACCAGCTGGTGCTGATCACCAAGTGCTCCCAGAATAGGATTACAAGGGCTTTACTTGGGACTAGCACTGATCCAGTGCTGTGGGCTAACTGCCCCTTATCAGCTTTGGGAGTGCTCCTGGAGAGCATCTTCCTGTTGAATTTAATTTGAAAAAGCCTGGTTTGTGAAGTCTGAAATTGCTTCATGACACAAACCAAAAGGTACTAACTGGAGCAGAGACTGATTTAAAAATTAACCTAGTGATTGAAACTCACATCCACACACTCACACACTTAAGTCCCTGTTGTGATATCATTTTTTTTTGGTGAAGGCCCCCCAAGAAAATGTGCAGAGTAACTCCACTTGCATTAATACAAGAAATAAAACAATCTCACAGCTTTCATCTGTGCTGAAAAGTCCAAAGGCAGTTACAACACAGGTGCTGCTTTGCCAGCCCCTAACACACTTCACCTGGCTCTCCATCACAGCCCCTCACCACACCTCACCTGGCTGTCCACAGCATGAGCCATTTCTCACCTTCCAAAGCACAAAATCAGTCCAAGATGAACTTGAAAAAAGTTATTATGTCATGAGCTCAAACTGCTTTGGAGGTATATTGCTATCAGTCTTTGCATCATAAACATCAGCTTCCATGTCAGCCTCAGCTTTTAAGATCTCTACAAAAAGTCACAACCAATCTCAACTTGAGAAAAAAACCTTAGTTTTTTTTTGTTAGAAGGCTAAAACAGTAAGCTTGAACCTTCAGCTTAAGACCAAAACTATAAAATATACTCAGTCTTAAAAGTACTAAGATGGTTATGGGTAAACCTTAAAAAAATTCAGCAAGAGCTTTTCTTTCAACAAAGATATGTGGCTGACTCATTAAGTGTAAGAAGTAAAAGTCTGATGAAATGACTTAAAAAAAATAAGATTTAACTTGGAGTTTTAATTAAAAATTATTAATTTCAAAATTACTTGGCACAGCATGTAGGAAAAACAAAATACTTGTTTATTCAAGCGTGTTATGCCTCAGCTTCTGGACAAGACACAGCTTCTGGTAGCTCAAACCTCTTGTGCTGAAGTATACCCAAAAATCCATTGTTAATATACTGCCCTATACTGTGGAATGCCTGGGTGACACCTGAGGCCTGAAATTTTGCATAAATCCACCAGGGAAGATGTTAAGTCATGGAAATCAAAAGTGGAGAAGTGAAGAGAGAAAGCAGAAATTTCTAACACACCTTATAGTGTTTGAACAATTGCATCCTCCTCACATCCTTACTTGAGGGCAGGAAGAAGAAATCCCTAGCTCAGACTGGATTTCAACTAGCTGAGTTTGTTTCTCCTTATTTTAGGGCTAGAGGAGATAGCTCAGTTTCTGCTCTGGGTGTAAAGTGGAAATGGGTTTTTTATTGGGAGCTGAAGGCTTGGCTAGAGTTCCCAGGGGCAGTCTGCAGACCACTCACCACTAATTTACTTATTCTCCCTTTTCCCTTCCCAGTGCTACTTAAGGTTGGATTTCAATGGCAGTAAACTTTTCTAATAGGAAAAAAAAAATACTTCCTAACAGGCAGCTACAGTAACTCCCCCTGACAACTGCACACATCACTCCTTCCACCCTTCAGGAGAGATGGTTTTTTGGGAGGCAAAGCAGCCCATTCTACTGCTCCAGAGACAGGTAACAGCAGTATAAACTCTCTCATTATGAGTGGCACTCCAGATAAGAGCTTTCAGAGATGACAGTGATGAAAGTTTATGGTTGATAAATCAATACTGCATATGAATAGTAAGAAATAAAGTAATCAATGGATTACCATTATGTATGTACCCCATCAAGGCAGGAATCAGTCATTCAAAGTGGGAGCTAAAATAAAAACCTCTCTCTAGATGAGCTAGTGGGATCAACAGTAATCCTTCACAGCTGGACACACGCACCCTACAGCACTTCACAGAGCTCAAAAAGTACAATCTAAGAGTTCATTTACACCGTGGTAGTTCAGGAACACTGAGCTGCCTTTCAGCTGATAGATATCTCACAGCTTTTGCAGCCTCTGAAACAAATCCTTGTAATTCAAAGTGTGCCATTAGCATTCGCAAAAGGTGAAACAGTCCCCCCAAACAAAAGCAAACTATACCCCTGAACAGAAGCCTCTGCAATAAGTTAATGCAAAGAAACTTCTGTTTACTAACAGCTAGCAATTAAAGCCCCAGAGCATGTACCTCGTTTCATTTCAAACCCTTGTAATTTGTATGAAAAAAAGTCTCTAGAAAAGGCTGAATAAAAATGAAGTGTCTGTTAAAATATGAGAAAGCTGTACCTAATTATAAACCACAATAAGATTCAGCTGGTGCTTTAAAAATATTTGGTCTTACTCTCCCTAACACTAGAGCTTAGCTGCTGCCCAGCCAAGCTTTTCCAAGCAACCTCCTAACTATATATCCTTTAGTTTTCCAAAGGGGATATTGTTATAGAAGGAGAACCACGAATATCAATGTACTGACTTCCAACTTCTATTTGTTTCTTACATTCATAGCACAATTAAGAGTTAGATTTTGCTCTCTACCTTTTACACCCACTTTTCACAGGTGCAAAGGGTTTTATTAAACAACCAGGAGAGAACAAATCCATAGAGTACTGGGTGTGCTATCTGCCACCCAGCATAAAAACAGAAACATCCAAAGGAATTTCTAATATGCATCATTCAAAATCTGCCTCATCCACTAGTATTCCATAAAACACACAAAAATTTTGATCTCAGTCTAGTTTACTAACAATTAATAGCTAATGCTAAACCCAAGCTGCATTAAATCAATCAATATGAAATCTAGTGGATTTTACTTTAAAGTACTACATGTAATTATTGGACATGCAAAAGAATTGCCTTCTTGGAGGCACAACAGCCCATGGTTTCCAGACAGACAGCCAACACATCTAAATACCAGGTAAATAACAATCCCCTGCCCAAAGGGGGCTAGGTTTGAAACACAGGTAAGTCTTCTAACTTAGGCTTAACTCTTTCCAGCCCGGATACTTTCTACACATCAATTGTCTCACTCTGAGACAGTCCTGGAAAGGACTTATGCCTTACCTAGCTCACAAACACAAACCAAGTCTCCTAACATATACATAAATATATGCTCACAATAAGCAAAAGTGAGCCAAATAGAGCAAATAAGTGAGCCTTATTTGTTACCCACAGAGACAAGCTATACCATCAACTCCTAAAACACAGACTCTGACCTGAGAGCTGTTGTTTGAAGGAAGAAAAGCAGGCAGACTTTAGGAAGATGACCACCTCTCCAGAGCACCGTCAGTGTTCCACTGCAGCACGGCCACCTCCACCCCAGGTGCTGCAAATTAATTCCCTTCCCCAGGTGTTGCCAATTCCCTGCCCCTGGCTCCCTCACAGCTGCCTCTCCTTGCTGCTTGATGCCTCACACCTGCTCTGCACATGGAGTTGTCTGCCAGCCCCCAAATGCCCTCCCTGCCAGGCCTATCTATGGCATGGGTAAAGCTGCCAGAAATCCTGTAACAAAACACTGCTGGATTCAACGTATGGGCAAAAAGAATTTAACCCTGGGCTTGACACGGCCGCTGTTGCAGTCAGTGGTAACTCTCCCAGTTGATTTCAGTGCAACAAGGTCAATTTTCCTGCTGGGGAGCTGCAATATTCCACAGTGCTCACAAAGGAGTGTCAGGAGAAAATAGGCAGGGTTCTGTCCTACGGTGATGGGAGCAATCAGTCTTTACACTACCAGACAGACAGTTAAACCTGAAGAACTGCTGTCAATGCACAAATCTCTTAGCAGAAGAAAAGATCTTTCTTTAGCCCAAAGAGCTGAGTATCCGCATCTTTAAGAGACACAGAACTTTAAAAGTTTTGTTGCTCACCTTGCTAAAGCTTGATCAAAGCTATTTTTTCCTTCATGAAGTCATTTTCTCCTTAGTCACTGAATCAACATAACGTACAGAAACACAATAACCACTCATTTACTTTACAGCATTCCTATAAAAATTCTGTAAAATATTTCTGATGGTTTTCCTAAACAGCATTTCTTCCTCAATACTAGGTTTTAAAGATTTAAGATAATGGAACTTTCACAAAGGGATGGAAACTCAACCTATAAGTACCTGCATAAGATGAAAGTCTTGATAAATCGATGATGCCAAACAAACAGAGGCAATTTTTTGCCCTCCACATCTGAAAGCTCAGATTCTCGAGTTTGCCTGATTCAATAAACATGATCCATTAGATGATGGAGAAAATGAAACCTGCTACATCAAGTAATATAAAAAATTCATTTGAGACGCTGGATTTCATCTCAGAAACATGGCCCTTTTCCAGGAGGAAGTCGTAAAAACTAACACTATTTGCTTTAGCACAATAGATATTTCATGTGGGTATGCTGTTTGAGATATGTAGCTAGATTTTACTCTAACTCTGAAAATTGAACCCTGTACAACATGTTCTGTCTTCTTATCTGCACAAACTAACATACCCATAAGCATACATAATTTAGTAATTGTGTCAAGAGATTCTGAAAATAATAATTTTAAAAAATGTTTTATTTAATAAATAATAAATATATGGGTAAAAGTTTGCTGCATGCAGAGGGAGCTGGAGAAAGAAATGATGCAGTGGCTGCATCCATCAACAGTCTAAGGAGACATTAGAAGTTCCAGGTATGAAGGGAGTGTAATTGCTTCTTCACTGTGTAGATGTGTAAGTAAAGTCACAGTTCTCTGGCTCAAGAAGTTCTGAATCTTTGAACCAGACTACACTACTAAACCCCTTGAGAGTTATATAAGCCCTGCTCTCTCCATTTCATAGAAAGAAAATTGTATTAAGACTAAAAAAACAAAAATCAAAAAAAAGAAAATAGACATGGCTTCAAAGGGGCCTGACTCCAAAAAATGGGCTAAAGAGGAGCAAAGAGGGGTAGAGTGAGTAAGGAAAGGTTAGTCACAGCAGTGAAGAATGAAACCTGGCTCCCAGCTGTGACTCCACTGTAAGCAACTGGACTGACTCCTTTAGAAACTTCTGTTGGGGGTTCCTGTAGGAAAATTATCCATTCTCTGAAGGTACAAGAAGGTCAATTCATTTACATTTGTTAAATGGGCTGGGGCATATATATTGCAGTGCCACAAAATAAGAAGCTTTATAAGAATCTTTGATGCAGTCATGACAATTATGCTGTTTTATTAGTACTATTCAACATTTATTCAAAGAAGGCTATAAATCCCTCATGGTATAATTTAAAAACTGCCTCTGATCCTAAAAGCTCACAGTCTAAAACCTTGATCCAACACACATTTAGAACATGCATTCTAGAGCCTGCACCAACATCCA
Source organism: Promerops cafer (assembly GCA_013398275.1). Taxonomy (NCBI): domain Eukaryota; kingdom Metazoa; phylum Chordata; class Aves; order Passeriformes; family Nectariniidae; genus Promerops; species Promerops cafer. The sequence continues at coordinate 1,086,554 of VZSE01001564.1, read as the reverse complement.
CAAAAAGAGAATGAAAATATCTCACTTTCCTCCTTTCACTGACCTTTCTGTTTTCTTCACCTGAACTTCAGCAGAATCAATATCTTGTAAAATCAGAGCCAGTTCTCTTAACCACAGATTTCATTGCTCAGACAGCAATAACATCTTAACATAAATCATTCTAATTGTTCACTATAATAAACACTTAAAATGAATTCTTCACAGACACCATTACTTTTTAAGAACAATTTATGTAAATCATATACAATGGCAAAGAAAAATATATTTAAGACTTGAAATTGTGCTGCTTGCATATCAGGCATCTGGACCCTAGCAACTGGAATACTGCCTACTCTACTTCCTGATACTCATCATTATGTGCTCCACAGAGATCCAAGACCGTGAGCACACTCCCTAGATTTGAGGCAGTAAGATGAAGGAGGGAGGTAGAAGGAGGAAAACTACACTTGAAATTGTATGGGTCATATCACTGCATCAAATGCCCTTTACCCCTCCCACGCTGATCCTTTCTATACCTGAACAACCTCTTCTTCCTCTCCCAAGGAGTGTGCACAGGAACACTCCCTCAGCTCCTGTCTTCATCATCTCCAGGTGACAAGGAGAGTGCCCATCATTATCCATCTGAAACACTTTCTACAAGCAGTTTATTGAACACACCTGGTATGAAACATGCTTAACAGCAAAGTTTGTATTTTAAAGACTATCTTCTAATAAGCAGGAGAACCTTAGGTAATTCAAGTTTACTTTGCACTCACTACATCGATGGTGTAGTGCCCTTAGGGGTCTGAGGACTAAGAATGCAAGATTAAACGCAAGCCTAAGAGCCTGGTTAGCATGAATGCCATCAAAACCTCTAAATTTGCAGACTGTTTTAAAATGCACCCTTCTTTCTAGCTGCAAATAGCAAAGTCCTGATGTGGTTGCCAAGAAACCAGTACTTGCAATTCACAGAGTTCACGTTTGAGAGATATTTGCACTCACAAACATTTACAAAAGCAAAACTGAACCAAACCAGAAAATGTGATATAAATTCCTCTTACGATTTCTCAGTATCACCCTAAAACAAAGCACACATCCCAACCCTCCCATCTTCAGATTCCTATTCTCTCAAAGACGTGGATTTGTTCCAATTGCTTCCCTGAAACATGGAATTGCCTCCCCATGTACTCTGCCACACCCAGCCTTGATGGGTTTCACTGACATCTCCTCATGAATTATAGCATGGTCGCTGGGGTCCTCACCAACATCAAGCTCTTCTAACTCATTGTCCCACTTTGTGGATTGCTGCACTAATTCACTGATTAAATCCAGAGCTGATTATGATTATTGTGCTGTAAAGCACCTTGGGAGACATGACAGGAAAAGTACTAAAAAATGCAGTTGAATTTGATTACGTTGTATCTTCTCAAACCCATTTATATGTTAAAGACTGTCTTTTATTACATTCACTACTATGTTTCATACAACTCCAGTCTCAATCCAATTTTTCTGTGCCATTTTTAATTATCAATATTGCTGTTTGCAACCAGAGATTTGACAAGGTTAGGCCCTATTTGTGCTAGGCCCTGTACAGACATAAAACAAATGGCATTTCCCAGTAAAGATAATTCACAAGGTGTAACAACCAATAAAATACAAGAAAGACAAGATGAAACAACTGAAACAACTGTTTGGAAACCCATGGGTTTCCAAACTATCCATGTAACTATTTCAAACAAAATTGTTCACTGCTTTTTAAATTTCCCAAAATATATTAATTCAGCAACTTCAGTTATGCAATGCTGGTTTATTTTACATATTAATTCATTTTAGGGGGTTAAGAATAAATAAAATGTGTAGTCAGAAAAGTTACAGGTAGTTCTGAAAATCCAAATCTAAAGATCGAAGATTTCTACAATTCACCAGGACACTGCTATGTTTATAGTAGTGCAATGAGTAGAATCTCATTGCAACAGAATATATCTTTGAGCGTTTCCTGTTGTTGAGATTCCATAGATAAATACTTCACAAAAGGACATCCTAAAGATGCTCCTTGACAGTTCAACTGTTCTGAAGGTACTCTATAGTGTACTAGGTGATCCTTTGCTGTATTTACTCTCTCAAACAGATGTGCTTCATCACTTCACCTTTTCTCTTACCTATTTTTCCAGTTTTTCATTTTTTTCAATTTTGTCCAGCAGTGGTGTCATTGTAGAGGTATGAAAATGAAGAAAAAGGTTATTAAGCCAGCAAGGTAAATGTCTGTGAAACACAAATGGCAAAACTGTGAAAATCTTTTCAGGAATGAACAGCAATTCAGAAAGGCTACAAGGCTTCAGAAATGGTGTGATATACCAAAGTTTTCCCAAGGTGCTTTTCAACACAGTCTCGAAAGGATGGGATCAGATGACCTTCTTATGAACAAAAAGCTTCTCCAAGAGGAGCAGATATCAATAAAGACTGCTGCATATCCAACATTAGATGATAAAACTTCCTTTCCAATACCCGTTTGCAAAGAAAGAAAGACCAAGACTTGGTACAGCAAACCAAGTAATCTAGCCAGAGATTTAGAAACATATCCAAGTATAAATTTACATTTTGCCTTTAGGAAATGTAACTTTGTTTAACAGAGAAGAAAAAAAGGACTAGGAAAAATACAGGCTCACGGCACAACTTTGACCTGCTTCAGTTACATTGACTCTACCAGCTTTGTATCCTGAATCCATGCATAACAAACAATTCTTATTTAATAAAACCCCTATTCTTAATGAAAAAATAGTCCTTCTTCCATTTACGTTTGTTTGTCACCAGCAGCACATTTCCTTTACAAAAAAAAATCTAACTATAACCACACTAAGTTGATAGTAGCATTTACATGCACTAAAAAAAAAAAAAAAAAAAAAAAAAAAAAAAAAAAAAAAAAAAAAAAAAGAGGAATTATTAAAAAAAAAAAAAGCTGAATAGTAAGTGGTAATTTTAAAAGCATAAAAACTCATTCTTTCTTATCTGATTAGTCATGCCCATCTTCATGTATTAAGGTTGTATGCTCACACCATTATCCTATTTGTAATCTTCAAATATACAGGGATTTAAGACCAGCCTCTCTAGATATCAGTGACAGGCAAGATTCTATCCTGCTAAGGAAGGATTATTGTCTTCCTGTTTCAGAAAGCAAGTGAGGGGGAATCATGAAATAAATTAACATTGTCTGTCTCTACAAGTCACTGTGACTCCCTTTGTTTTAATTTCTGTTGTTATTAAGGCTTTCATCTAAAGCATATCAGCAGAAACAGCAGAATAGAAATATAAACTGCTACTGGAACAGGCTGATACTAGTGATGACTGATGACTTGGATTCATCACTTTTTAGTCACTAGACAAAGAAAGGAGGAGGAATGGGGGAAAATTGTACTGTAGTAATTAGAGATCTAGGTTCATTAGTAAAGGCTGTTTTTCTGTAGTCTAAAAGAGCACTCCGTACCACAAATCAAGAAAATATGCACACATGCAAAAAAGCAAGAAATTTTTCCATAACTTTTTATATAAATATATGAAGTACAGTAATAAAGCAAGGAGAGATAAATGTATTACTGATTTAACTACTCAGTAGCTATGCCAAGAATGAAGTCAGTTTATTAGGTAACTTCTCACACTGGAGTAGCATCCAAATTTCTGTGGTATCATAGACTGTATTCTTTTAAATGATCAAGGTCACTCTTTAAACAGACTTCTTCTCCCTCTAGTTGTGCTTGTATCAGACTTTAAAGAATATAAAAGGAAATGTGATTTTATTCAGGAGTTCCTTAAATACTGTCAAATTTGTCACTGTTCACTATAAACCAGACATTTGTCAAAGTGAATCAGCAACTGGCCACTTGCTGGCTGAAGAAAGCTGAGTCACTGCTTCTGATCTAACAGCAATGTCCCACATCACACTCAGAATACACATCAGTGTGTTGTTTACCAACCTAAAAGGAAAATAAGTTATTGCCGTGAGTCACAGAGGGAAGGGAAAAAACACAGAAATGAAGATAAATGTCTGGAGGCAGAACAACCGGAAACGATAAACAAAACCCTGACACACAGAGAAGGCAGGAACTGAGTGCCAGGAAAAGACAAATACTGCTATAGATTCAGATGTCTTTCTCTGATAACAACCATAGAGATTAGTGTTTGCTGCCAGCTAAATCACAAAGAAAAATCTTCTACTGTCCTATACTTCAGCCTGGATTATTAGATTGTATTGAACTGTATAATTAGGCTACCACCAAATTAAGTACAGCAAAAGTTCAACTGCACTTCATACAAATATAAATATGCTAAATTAAAGGGTTTTCTCACTGAAAATCAATAGTGACATAATCATGCATCTCTTTAACATTGAAGATGACATGTTTTCTTTCCATTAAAAAACTGCAGATTTGCCATGATTAAAGAATCAAATTTAAAAATATGAACATTTCAGGGCCAGGGAAGAAGGAGCAGCTCAGCTGTGGTTCTAGCAGACAGAAAGTCATCACCAAAAAAATGAACTGAGGAAAGAGGGTGTATCCAGCATACCAACTAAAAAATATACTCAGGAAGAGGATTAAAAGCATGCTTGTTCTGAATGATTCATGAAACATAATTTCTGCTCTTGCCCGGGTAATTAGAAGGCTTTCAACTCCAGTTCAGAGATCTGGTTTGGGGCATTTTTTATTCTCAAAACTATTCAGCTAAAAGAGTTTTTCTTCCTTTCAAACATTGACATCAAGGCAAGAGATGTAGAAATGCAAAATATGCTTTTTATCAATTAACAAGAGTCCAAGATTTTAAGTTCCCCAATACCAGTCAAGGGACAAGAAAAACCCAGATCACTTCAGGGTGAGTTTCTGAGGAAGCATCCTAAACTACAACTCCATAATACTCTTGGTTGGGAAGGAAACATATGAAAAAGGCAAACAATATGTAATTTTAAGGAATAGCTATAGGGCAAAGCATATCACATTCACTCACAAGCTTTTTTTTTTAGTATGACTTTCGTTATTAAAAATAAAAAAGCAAACAAAGCATGATCAAAACTTTCCTGCTGACTCTGCTTAATTACACAGCTACTTGGAAATTCATGGCAACTCTCAGCACAGAAGTCTGATCTAAATGCCTATGCTGGCAGACTTGACAAACAGGCTTATGAGACAGATCTGTTATTTTTGTGCTCTGTGATGGGCTAATTTGTTAATTTGCCTGTTGCATTATGTGTTAATGAATGTCTTACATAGGATAATGCACAAAAATTCTAATATAAGATGAGGAGCTCTCAGATGTAACATTGCCACTGGAGCTCAGAAAAACAGAAAGCTGTTAACAAATGAATGTCACAGATCTGTTGATGAAGCATGAAAAAGCTTCCTGAATGAACTAACTCAGTCTCTTGGGAGAGCAAGAAAATACTTCTTCATACAACATCAGAAGGTCCGTCTTATTTTTAACTCTTCTCCAAGTTCTTTATTTCATTAAGTTTTTGTTGCTAGAGATTGTGGAAGTCCTTTTTTCATAAGGTATCCACTAGTGGTTGCTTTCCAATTTCAGACCAGTATTTTTAATTCTATAAGGTTTTAAGAAGTTACCTCATTCATTGGTGTTACAATAAGTATTTCTATTGCTAAATAGCTCTAAAACATAAGTAAACTTTTCACAAAGCTTTTATGTTTTGTAAAACATGCACAGCTTTATTTTGCACAGACTGCTGAGCAACAGTCACAGCTTAACCCTTTTATATGGTCTGGATTAAAAAATGACAGGAACATGAAATAGCCTATATTCTCATCAATCATGTCAGCCATACAGTCACAGATCATTTTTCCATCACTTCTATAGGGTTTTGGGCTCCGGAAATATTATCCATAACAACATGTAAGGGGAAGAAAATTTGTCCATTCTCTAAGCCTTTAAAATAATTGTTTACTCTGTTCTAAAACAAGGTGGTCTGCAAACCCTATTTCCTGGAGCCTTTAGCAAACTGAGGTAAGGAGAGAAGAGTTCAAAATAAGTTCCAATTTTAAGTTATTTCAAGTCAGAGTGGCACTAAATGTTGCATAATTTTAATTCCTGGCTCCAGAGTACCCCTTTATTAACACTGTGCTCCTGTGTATCTGTTTGGGTGTGTGTCTGAGCACACATGGAGCCTTCTGGCCATCCCAAATTCAGCTGGGTTACATGAAGGTTATTAATTACACTCTCAAAACTTTTATGGTTTCTGTTATGGTGGCAGAAGAAACAGATCATTTTAGGCAACAAAGTTTAACAATCAAGATTTAATGAAAGGTAGAAAACTCATCAATATATTCATTTGATAACACAGTTCTTGACCTCAGCAAAATCACATCAGCGACAGGCATAATGCACACTTTCTCTAGAAATCAGTAATTGAGACTGTGTTTAAAGTAATAATAAATTTATTTTTCTGTTTCAAAACAATAAACAAGAGAAGTGTCAAGCTTTCATCCTTCCCTGCTCTCTCCCAGAGCTGCGTCTCTAGATATGACAGGACATAGCCACTGTAAAATATTAATTCCCTATTTAATAGCAGGAAAGCAGTTGGAGCTGTTTCAAGGCTGCAAAGCCTTAATGGTCTAGGGTACTTAGAGGTGTATTTTTATGACTGTCTTCCCCCTGGCTCTGGGCATTGAACAGACATGAATTATGGTGCTGTCCAGGGCAAGGAAACATTGCCTTCAGTTTACAGCAGGAGAACTGCAGGGCCCAGAGAATAAGTATCCTGACCAATGTTACACATCCACGTATCTGTGGCAGAAGTGGGAGATTCTGGTTGAACCATCAAGTTCATGAACTTAATAAATTAAGGAGACAGAATGCAAAATGTTTTCTGACTCCACAAAATGTGGTAGGTTTACACACTAGGGGGTGTTTATGCAACACCATACAGTGTAGTGGGTAACCCTAAAACTACCCTTACATTAGTGAGACTGGGAATATGAAACCAACTTCCCATAAAGCTCAGTACTCTTGGATATAACCTACAGAGATGAGAGGCAGAGCAGTCTGGACTGCAGTGAAATATATTCTGCCATAGAAACTGCTCTCAGTGTCTCAGACAATTTGTTTAAACCCAACCAAGCAGGTTCTACTGCAATCTCAAATAAACTTGGGGGTAGCCTTCCAGTCTGGGACATGGGAAACCAAGTTGCTTCTTTCTGCTCTGTATCACACATCTTCCTGCACCTTAGGAAAGCCAGAGTCTACCTTGTGTTTCAGTTCCCCAGCCTTAAAATAAGGATACTTTTTTGCTAAGGATAAGATTTTTCTGCCTCAGAGGCAAATGGAAATACATCATAAAAGTTCAGGGAGCACTGTGAGCATCCCAGAGAAATACTACTTTGTTTTTTCCACAAATTTCTCCAACTCATTATCCTCAGTGAAAGACAACTTACCACTGCACATTAAATCTTTACATTTACTGTTATTAATCTTCTGCATTCTAAATGTAAATACATTCAATTAAACTTAAGTTGGATCTCTCTTTGTGAATAATCTCTCATTTATTTTTCATATAAACAAACTTGAAATTCTTCTTTCCCTCAAGTTACTTATTTGTAGGTTATATTGGCATATGATAATACTTCCTAGTTGGCCACGCCGACAAAATTGCCAGCAACACTCTGTGTAAAACAAATCCCAAAAAGCAAAAACAAACTATATCAAAAACAAACCAAAAGAAACTATAGTATGTTTTATAGAAAAAAAAAAAAAGGGTAGAACAACTGTCCTGCAATACGTACAATTCTAATTCGTAGTTGCACTGAAGTGATACCCTTGATAAATAACTAGAGATCCCTCAGCCTGTGACCTTCCTCAAGTAAGGTCTTGACATTTACTTGCCCTCTCTGATGTGACAGAGCCCTGATTAGCTCTCTTTGCTCCCTATGAACTACAGGGGAATGTGCCACCCTTCTTTCCCAAAGACTTCCTTTGAATTACTCTCTGGAGACTCATTTCTCTCCCCCAGTACTAGCAGGAATGTCTACACTATTCCTTTCTGCTCAAAAAATTATAACCTCCACTGATGTGTCTCTTCCACTGTGTCACTGCATTCATTATGCAGCACATCTCCAAATTCCAAGACAACAGGATGTTGATCCAGACAACTTTTGGAAAACAGACTGTCTCTTCTAGCCCTTATAATAAAGCCATCAAGGAGGACAAAGAGATATATTGGAAAACAAATCCTGAAAGGTGCCTCTGTTATCACAGCCAGTAAAATATATATAGGGCACAATTAATAAATCAATCAATAAATGAATAAGTAAATAAAGAGGAACTCAGAATCTCAATATGGCAGACAAGAACCAAAGAATGTCCTTTGCAAGTCTGTAGCCCCTGGACTTTACCAGGTTCCAGGGGGATAAAAGCCTTAATATTTATAAATATTCATAAAGCCTTTATGGTACATCTTTAGAAATGCTCTTCATTTAAGCATTTAATGATAAGAGAGGCACAAGCAGGAAGAATTTGATTCTGGTATATTTAAATGAATCCACGATTAAGGACTGTATAAAAACTGTGAGGAGTAAAGATTCTGTCATTTTTAATTATTTAATTTCATATATTCTTTCATTCCTTATTAATGGATTGAGGTGAATATTTCCCTTTGTACAGCAAATCCTTACCCTTGGGATTACATATTTGCACAATAAATATAGGATTATCTTCACCTACAGGAAATGAGGAGATAATCTTTCTGCTGCACACTCCATAAATGACATTTTATTGTTAATACAGTCTCTTTTCCCACTGAGGCATGGAGAAAATGACAGCAATAATTGTCCTTTCTGCATTTTTTTCCTAGTTATGGTCAATTTTTGGAAAAAACAAGTGAAGTTGCAGCCTAACCTGGTGGAAAGATCTTTGCAGCCAGAAGAGCTCTGTAACAGCTCTCATGCTTGGATTGGAGGAGCTTCAAATTCCTAGTGGGAATTATTTTTGAAGTTGATGAGCGCAGCAGCCAAATAAGCTGATCAGGTTGGCCTGGCTGAGTCAGTCCACAAGCACTGACTACTAGTGATTGCATTATATTGAACCCACACAGCATCTTTTGGGGGATCCCTAACTCTCAGAGAAGACAAATAGCATGGTGGGACCATCTGAACAATGCCCAGACAATACTGATTTAACCAATGAACATCCACAACGTGAACTACTCTGTTTTCATAGAGACAGGTTGTATTATTTATTAATTTGGGCAAAACCTAACCAAAGCAAAACAAAAATGCACTCCTGTCCTAAAACCCTGTGAGGAAGGCAAATATAAAGAGTGATTCAACTCTGTGATTCAAATCTCTCCTCTCTCTGATCTATGCTGAGAAATGAGCACGTCGCCCTCTAAAACTCACATGGATTGTGAAATCTACAGCCTTTAAAATACTCAAAATTTAATTTGACAAGGTCTTGAGCAACCTTATCTTCACTGGCCCTGCTCTGAGTAAGGGGATTGACAACAGAATCTCCAGAAATTCCTTCAAGACTAAATTATCTTCTGATTCCTTTTACAACTCTTAAATTAACTTTTCACTTGGTTGTCTCATCTTAACCAAAGATTTCACTTTAAGTTACCACTTGAAAATGCAACCACAGGGCTTATTATTCAAGGTTTCTTTTCTTACATCTCTATTTCCATTTCTTTTAAAATAACAAAGTGACCACTGCTGAAGTTTCAAATTACCACTACTCACTAATACCAAAAGAAAGCAATTTCTTAGGGCTAATTTAATTCACTTCTGAATCCTGTAATTTATTTTGATTCTGTGTTCTCTCTTCCTTTCCAGGCTCTCTGCCAAGGAAGTTAAAGAGGGTCTTTCTGGCTAGATTTCCAATATTCTTCACAGTTTTTTGTTTTGTTTGGGGATTTTTTGGGGGGTAGGGGGAGGGTTGAAGTTTACAAACATAGGTGGATTCATGGCACAGGGCCAAGCTGCAGTCATTAGTGAGGATTAAGCCATGTGAAGCTGGTATTAAAGTAGACAAAGCAGAGAAAATAAACCCCTCTTACTGTGGCAAAGTATACTTTGAGAACAAGGATGTAGACATCTTCTGGGGCAGATACAGGGAACAATATTTCCTACGAAAGAAATCTTTGTTTCTTCAAGAGTAATCTTCTAGAGAGACATCTCCAAATGCTCAGGGGAGACCCGGAGAGTTTTACCTTCATGGCTGCAACCTTGTACTAGACGAGATGCAAGGTATGAATTTTAGGCCATTTTGAAAGAATGGGCAGAATGGGATCTCAGCCCAAAACAGGGGCATTATGAATTAAGGTAACTTCCTCATCATCATCATCTGTACAGCACTGAACACTGCAGCCTGGTCTCTGGGGCACTATTGAGAGCATGTGGGCTCTGGAGCCACGGCTGCCTGTGCCCAGAGGGTCCTGCATCAGCAGCTGCCTGCTCACTCTGTTAAGTGCCAAGCAGGCACAGACAGACACACAGACACAGCAAGGGCACCACTCAAACCTCATTTTCCATGTCTAAGGTTATCCTGGAGCACACATAATCTACAGCCAAGCAATGATCCATAAAGGGAGGGCAAAACCAAACACCATAGTTACCTCCTGATGGCCTTTGTAGGTGCGCCCGCTAGGGAGGGATGTAAACCTCCAGGCAAAAAGACAAATGCTTTCATTCTGAGCATCAAGATGACATCTGATATTCTGTGTCTACAACTGCATGTCTTTTGGTGTGTTTGCTGGCCAGAGAGACTCTTCAGAGACAGTCACTGTCCATCGCAGAAAGCATATTAACCTACAGAATTCAACTCCAAGCCACTGGCCCGCAGAAATTTTACAGGTGCTCCATTCAACCTCCACAGGAGGAGCTACAGAAACAGTGTCATCAGCATTTTTTAAATTGGGTTCAAGTCTTCTTTCCTAATACTGGATTAAAGAAGGCAGTTTTTTTCAGTTTTAAAAAAAAAAATGGAAAAAAAAAAAAGACACAAAACAACAGAGAATTGCAACTCTAATTATCTGACCTCACTTGTCACAGTATCAGATGCTGGGATACTAAGCTCTCTGAAAACACTGATTCTCAGTAAGGTGCATTAAAGGGGGAAGTGAGCTGTCACAAATCCTCATCTTTGTGTACTGAAAGTAAGAGACCAAATTTACAATTAGAACATGTCTAAGAAGGTGGATTGTCACCTGCCTAAATCTCCTGATCCAACCAAGGCTACTCTTATTATCACCTTGCTGCTGAAAACAGAAGAGATAAATGGGAAGGACAGATCTCTCCAGCTCACATTTAGCTCAGAATATATTAAAAGGGAATGAAGGTGGTTACTTTCATGGGTTTTTTTCTAGAGATGGAGATTTCTACTGATTCTAGGCCCGAGTGAGCAGAAAATGCTCTTCATAGGGTAAAACACTATCTTAGGCAGATAATATTCCTGATGATATACACACTCCTTTGGTTTTGATGTTGCCATAACCATCCAAAGTAAATTGTTTTAATGCTAATGCATTCTCTACATCCCATGTACTAATGAATATAAACAGAGGAAAAACTTGGTGCAGAAAGGAAAATACAGCGTAAGGAAGAAGAGTTGTTAGAATCAGGGAATTTATTTATGACAGCTCTCTAAATGAAAAAATTACACAATAAACTTTTTCCATTTGCTCTGCCTATCCTGAAAAGATGATATAACACCTTCTTTATTTTTTTGAGGCAGAGTATAAGACAGTTAAAGGACAGTTCAATGACATCTCCTTTTCAAGGGCAGTAGTAGTAATACAGTGCTCTGTAAGACAAACATTTAAAAAATATTTAGAATAGTTACTTGTAAGTTGCTGTTAAAAAAAAATGATCACTTTAAAAAGTGAAGTCTCAGTAGCATCCTGTATTTGTCAAACACTGTTCCTTCAGTCCTTGATATTGATTAGTATTCCACTTGAAGGAGGAGATAATGAAGTAGATTATTTTTTCTGCAGTGCACCTGACACAATCAGAAAAGCTGACAGAGTATTTTCCTACCTTCCAATTTGTCTGCCCCACCTATTTTCCTTTCTTTGAAGGCCACGGGGGAGAACGAATGGGAATTAAATTAAGACATTCCAGAAAATAACTGAGAATGAGGTGCATTTAAATTCCACACAAGACACAGGAGGGATGAATAGTATAAAGCAAAATTCAGATGTCGTACCCTTTGCTAACTATGAAAATATAGAGTTAAAGTTAGTTAAATAGTTTTCTAAGGTTTGCTAGTCAGAGTAAATGCTAATATAGTAAGGCAGATGTTCCACCAAAATAACATCTTTCTCACTTTAGAGGTATTTTTCTTCTGACTACATATGCACACACAAAATCTCAGCCTGTTCATGTATCAAGGATGCCAGAATAAGCGTGTAAGTAACTGTGATTGTTAATTTATTCACAGAACAAAAAACAAACAACCATATGCACTTCCTCAGCTGGAAAGCACCTGGGGCTGGATGACAAGGAGAACCCTTGGTGAGCTGCAGGACCACACAGCCTTGAAGAGGCTCAGCCTGTGAATCCTTCTTTTATGTTCCTATTTATGTAGCTGCTGTCCAGCCAAGTGCTATTAGATGGCCATGCACTCCTGGTTTCCCAAAACTCTTGTGTATTCAGCCAGCTGCAGAGTAAAATAAGCAGCTTTGGCACCTGTAACAAGAGCCCACCATATTCCCAGCCCATTCTCCCTTGCAGCAGGGCAACAGGAGTGAGATGAGCACAGCAGGACCCTTGCAGGGGCACAGGTGCACTCAGAGAAACAAACAAAAGAACACACTGGTGTGGAGAGCATAAACCAGGAATGTGGCAGACAGAAAGTGCAAAGAATTGAAATGCACCGTAGTCAGCAAAACAGTCAGGGGAACATTTCACTTTTTTGTATCTTTCAGCCTTCCTAATGAGCCGAACTCTGGGCTTTGTTGACCTCAGACCTGCAGCAGAGGAGAAATTTGTTTGCTAGTGACTGTAGCTGCTTGACTGCCAAACAGAAATAAGACAGGACTCCTTGGGAAAGGGAGCAGAATCCCTGCTTCCCAGCATGCATCTAGGGGAACACAAACCAGAAATATAGAAATATATTTGCATTTATTTCTTAACTAGTTTACATGTCTTTCAATGAACTCACAGAACCACTATAATCCTCCACTGGCTCTGGAACCCAGCATTTTTGATCTGTCTCAATAACAAATTACTAAATACTAATTAGCTGGTCATAAGCTTTGAGCCAGCCATGATGAGAACAGCCCTGCCATCACAGGCCTTGCTTTGCTGTATTAGTACAAGTAATGTGTGCTCTCCATTTTTAAATTTGCTACCATTTGTGCAGGTCTAGGGATTACCCAATGTTCTCCCACACTTGGGATGTTTGAGTTTCAAATAGAGAAGGTAACCTTTCCTTAGAATTCCCTTGAGCATTTCAAAGCACTCTCCTGGCACTATTACAAGGTAAGTCTTATTTAGGTTTATTTTAAGGCTGCTAGATGTACAAAAGACACCTTTGCTTGGCAGGTATTCTGCTTCTAAACACATTTTTTGATGTATACTGTGACATACCAGCTTTTCAAACCTGCATGCAGCACTTGTGTTTACCAGCATTTGAAGAAGCAATCCATGAGAACAAAAGCCTGCCCTGAGAGTAGCTGCTTTCTGGTACTAGGAAATGACTGAGAAGAACATTTGTGTGTCAAGGTTTAGGATAAAAACAGTTCTCGAGCCTGAACTAAAGTGCACGATGTTATTCCCATATTAGTGTGGTGCTCAGCCCTGATTCTTTTCTTCCCACAGCAGTCTCACACAGAGTCCACTAAATCTGCAATGCTGCAAGGAGCTGGCAGCTCCTTCCAGGCAAGGCTTGAGAAAGACTGTGAGCATTTTCCCTTCCAGAGGTCTCTCCAAGTCTCACCCATGTTTCACATGATACATAACGACTATGAGGTAAAAGTAAAGAATATCCAATCTGAGCAGGGGTTTTGCCATGTCCAAGAAGTGTCCATGATTCCTCTCCCCAGCCTCTACTCACAACTCAGCTTTTCTCCTGGGCTGCTCTGACCTTCATCCCTTTCAGGGAAGTTGAATTTCAGAAGATTTTTTTTTAGATTTGGGAATTTTTAAAGTGAACTTTGATATTGTTGAAAATTGTTGTAATAACCCCTTTTGCCAAAGACTGACCAATTAACAACAGCTAACAAGACATTGTATTCTGAAGATGGATTCCTTCTTCTCCCTGTATAAAACTCAAGTATGTTTTTTTTTATCTTTTTACAAAATAGTTCTCAAAATCATGTGCTAAGGACAGGGTAAAAGCAAAAATGGGTTTGTATTTACCTGATGTTCCAAATAAATCTCAACACACTGGAGCTGCTTAGCTATAAATAACCAACTCCCGCAAACCTTTTTTTCTTTTGTTATCTTCAAACAATGCCCAATTGTCTTTTCCAAGCTAAAGAAATTTATCATCCTTTTTTTTCAGTTTTGCCATCAATTCCTTCACTACCTTTGCCCACAGTACCCACTGCATAGCCTGTAAGTATGTGAGGTACACATTACCAGCCATTGAACCGCCAGTGTTTGTCAAATCACATCTCTTTCAGGTCATTTCACTTGTCAATTATCTTGCAAAATTGCACTTGCATTTTTATTTCTTCTAAAAAGCATTCACACTGTGAAGTACTACATTAATTACACATCAGGCTGTGTTGAATTACTCATGTGGCTGGAGCCACGTTTTTGTTTTGTTATAATGTTTCCAAAGTGGCCATGTTGTGTTAAGCTGTACTCTAAAAAAAAGTGACGTTTCTGAGAAATGTGAAATAATTTTTAATAAAAAGTATTTTCTTAGAAATATGACTATGTTCTAGATTAACTTTCAGGTACATTAGAAAGCACACAGGAAAATAATGGAAAATAAAAAGAAATGGAATTAAAATACTCCCCTTTTTTTAAAATTCATTCTGTAAGCTAAAAGAATATTCCACAGAATTCACACTTTACATTTTAAATGCCTACTAAAGCATTCCATTATGCTTCTACAAGATACAGCCTTTAAAATAAATTGCTAAGATATAGCTTTAAAAAAGATTTTTTAAAAAAGGAGGGCTTAAAATTCTTCTAAATTGACAATCAGGACATATAGGCCAAGCAAAAATCTTTTTCCTGTTCCCCTTCCATGACTTTGCCTTTGGTGTGTCACCGACAGGGCCATAAGTGAGAGATGTCAGATCATCATGACAGCCATAGGCCTTTAGCCTTTTACACATTAATAAACTAGGATAAGAGACCTACACCCTCCATCCCAAGCCCTTCTGGAATATTGTTCTTTAGGAGGAAAGCCTTCACCAACTACAAGCCAGAGAGAGGCATGCAGAGATCAGCCAGCAGCCTGCTGGCCACAGGATTCCAATCCTATCTACATATTAGCTCTATTTTGATCAATTTAGAATACCAGGGTCTCCTACCCCCTCATGTGCCCTGCTCAAAGGACAGTTACATATGCAATCTGAAATAGCCTGACCTCAAATCCCACATTTCAGTAAAACAGCAAAGCAATCTTAAGTGCCATTGATGGTTAGAACTAGCAGGCTAAATATCAGAATCACTCTCCCTCTAAAGAAATTCTCTTATGGGCCTGGGTATCTATTTCTGATGGCAGCACTTTAACAAACTGGCTTTCTCAGATCAAAAATAATTCTTTTACTCATGTTTTTAAGGGGCTATAGAAACACTTGAGCTGCTTGAACAGAAAACATACATTTCCCTGGTTCCCAGCAAAGTGTGAACTTCTGTAGGAAACCACCTCTTCTGCTTTTTCCGAAAAAATAAGAGCAACAAGAATGTCTTAAAAAGGAATAAAGCATCTTTGGAAACAGGAACAGAAGTCAGTACCTAACAGTGTTTGACAGTTAAGAAAACAGAAGGTCAAACCCACCTCTTTATACTGAAGCATCAGTGCTAAGGGGCATGAATGATCTGTTTTCAGAGTAGTGAATACTTAATACCTGAGCTTATTCAGATACTATCTTCTTTCCTAATTTGGATTGGGTCAATACCACCCTTCAATAAAAGCATAAAAACTGACATGGCATGAAGGATGCTGAGCATTGTTACCATTATTACTAAAAATCTACCAATCTATTAAACCTAATTTATTAAAAGTAGAACACTACCAGTACAAGTAGCTTAAAGCAGCAGCCAGTCTGACTGATCACATCCCAGAATCACAATTGCTCCTCATGTCCCACATGACAAATTCTGTATTCCTTCACTTTTGGCAGAAGTTGGTTTCACAACATCCCTATTTCTCTTGAGGTATATTGGGAGCTTGAAAGGAAAGCCAGAAATAGTGGTGTTCCTCCTTGGCAGTTAGCCTCACCCAAAAAAAAGTAGTAAACTACATTTAAATCAGCAAGAAATTTATCACATACCACAGTATACAGTTTTTAAATCAGATATCCTGTTGTACCAAGGGTGAACCAAGCCTTCCTAACAGAATGGAGGAATCTTCCCCCAGGGACACAGCCAGAGTGTCAAACTTCTCCCTTCACCAACCCAGAGCCCCGTGATCAACACCCAGACTCCTCAGACTGGGCAAGTGGAGCTCAAGTACCCACAAATACAAATCACAAGAGCCATGAATCTTCTAGAGAGTCCAGGTGCAAACTGAGTCTACAAAGCATCTCAACTGAGTCACACAGAAAAGAAGAAAGGAGGCCAGAAATGTCCCCTTGTAACTGAATGGGTCAGTGATCACAACAGGCCTCAGGAAGAAAGGACCCCGAGTTCAGCAGCCTGATCCAAAGCAGGCAGAGGAACCAGCATTGGATCAGGTTTCCCATCATCTCAGTGTCCTGTGCATGAACAGTGGCAGAAATCTGGACTGAGAGGAGCTTTGTATACAAAAACTTCACCCCTCCACGGAGTCAGAAATTATTTCAGTAGAGGTCATGAGAATCTTCTTGTTACCTAAATATTTAACTCCTTGTGCTTGGTACTCAAAATGGTGGCAAAGGAGTTTTCCTTAACCTTAAATCAAGGTTTTAGGCACAGCCTTTATGTTCTGTGAACACCTTTACCAGCCTCTAGCCCGCTGCATTTGAATAACTTCCATCATAATGTGTCTTGTGCACCAGGCACAATCATCTCTAATTTAAGTCTCTGATTGAAATTAATTTTAACATTGCTAAAAGAAAGAGGAAATTTATTAAAGCACTTGATAATATTTAATTTGCAAAGAATGAACTTGATTCATCTTGAGAAATATTTCACGCTCAGTTTTTTATGCTAGGTATTGTGGGGTTTTTCCTCTTTTGGGGGGAGGGAGGAAGGGGAAAGCTACAAGAATAAAAAGAATCTTCATGATCATAAGTATGTCAAGAATTCCCCATGAAGTAATAACATCTGGGGAGTTCCAGCTGGAAAATAATTGTGATATTTGTTCATTGAGGATACAATAGCTGAGTTTAAGAATTAAATATGGCAAGGAGTTATGTTATACTGTTTCTTTTAAAAAAAACTAAAATAATAGTAACAAATATTGCCAAGAAGAAGAAAATTATTTTACTTTTCATAAAAAAAGGATGATATGTAAATTCACTAATTGGAGAATTCATTTCACATGGTTTAGCTCTACAGGACATTCCTGACTAAAATAACAAATGTTCAAGCACCTAATTACAAATGTTGCTATAAATAAAGTACTTTGGGCAACTATTTTAATCATTATGCTAAATAACTACAGTAATCATTATACTTTGAACATGCTGAAATGTGGCAAGTGCTCAGATTTGGTACCCTTGCATTTTTATTCTGCATGTGGAATAAAGTGCTAACAAATATTTAACTTAGTGAATTGCATTCAGTTATAATTTTTTTTCTTCCACTGACATACTCAATTCCTGATTCAAGTCATACTTATTCCACACCAAGCTTCAGGCAATAATATCATTATACTGACAGCTCCTATCAAATATTTCTTTTGAGAGCTGTTCATTTTTGTGCTGTAAACATCATTAATAATCACATAGGAAAAAAAAATTATGAAAACCCTGATAACCATTATCTCTCCATTCTGTTTTCTTTTTTCCATCCCAATTGCTACACAGACAATAAATTCAGCATAAAGTACAAGCAACGTTTGAAGTGAAGCCCTGACACCTCTGCAATTCATATTAGATTTCTGTAGGTGCTTCATCCTTTCCCACCCTCAGGATTTCTCATTTCTGTGCTGAATCCCACTTTGACTTCTAGATAAGGTTAGCAACTAAACTATAACAAAAATAACAAAAGCACGTGTCCTGTCACTTGTAAAAGCATTCATGAGGAAGTCCAAGACTGATTGGCAGCCGTATTTCATACAGCTCCTGTGGCCCTGCACTTCATCAGGGCTGGGCTGCTCTGGGGCCGTGAACTTCCCTGGACCCTGCCGCACCATTTTTGCACACATTTCATGCCTTGGAATAGAATTTGAGTTTCTGGGTGGAAACACAAAGGATTAGAGGATGTTGAAAATAGAGAGGTGTGGCTTTCTCTCTGAAAAGCCCCAGGGGAGGGGACCAAGTGCTGCAGGAGCAAGTGGAACTACACCCGTGGCAGTGCAAGGGCAACAACCACAGCAGTGCCTAAACACTGAGACTGACACAGCACCGTGTCAGGGGCAGGGAAGGTCTCCACATTCCACTCCTGCAGAATATCTTGCAACAGGTGTCTGCATGAAAACAAAAAAAGTATGAAGCCCCAGGCTTGCTGAAACAAGTACACCAAGAGGATGGCAGAACACGGGAAGATAGCTGTAGGAGACTGGCTGCTCCACAACTGCAGCAAAACTAGAGTGAAACATCCTGTGACCTCCTGATGCAATACATTAATTTAGAATTAGCACTCTTGAGGAAAAACAATGGAAAAGTTGTTTGGGGTGTTTTCGGAACAGCTAAGAGAGAGGAAGAATGATGGTTTCAAAAAAAAGATACTGAATTGTGAAGCCTATCCTTGGACAGTCTGCTACACACTCAGGGTTCCCCTGGGCATTGCTGTTTCATCCAAATCAAGTCACAAAATAACACCTTCTTTTTTATCTTCTTGGCTTTCAGTAAGTCACTTCCCACTTGGGTCTTATGGGACTTTGGAGCACGAGGAGGAGCCAATTTGAGACTCAGATAAAACCAAATACTCCTTGAAAATGTGGTCTCAAAATAGGAAAAAATATCCCTCAATATTGTTTCTTCTAAATAAGAATTACTCTGTCACTTGGTTCATTTCTGTAGCTTTGTTAGGCTATCAAAGTGACACTAATTTCATATAAACACCTACACACCACACTCATCTTTAAAAAAAAGACCCTAGAAGCCCTGCAATTCCATATTCCACATCCTTCTTATCTACAAGAGCCTGTCTGCCAAACAGCTACAATTAAAACAAAAAGCACTGATCTTACACAATTTTAATGTTATCCAAATAATGTCTGGTGTTACATTATCTTCCCTTATTTGGTTTTACATGTCTTTAAAGGAACCCATAACAAGTTTTGTTCTACTTAGCTCGTTTCACTCACTGTTAAAAGAAGTTAGAGAGATTCACCTAAGTAATAATGATCACAGATGACAAAAACAAGGGAAAATAAGAATAATCTCCTCCAGGTACTTATTTTGCTGCCTAAGTGGCCTATCTGCTGTGTAGTCTTTGATGAGTCTACTATCACAGTCAATACCAGGCAGTCCTTTAACATGGTGTTTGAATGTCAGAGACTATTTAGAACATGGAAAAGCAGGGATGGTTCCAGCTTGTTTCTTTTTGGTTTGCTATGCAGCACGCAGTCTCCACTGACTAAGGTGATAAAACTATAAAACATCGTGACAAATTGACTGAATTTTACAAGCTTTCCCAAAGTACTTTTTCATATTGTTTAAAGCTTTCCAGGGAAAACATGTTGGCAGTATTAGCTGGGCAAGGTACTGACATGCACAGCATTAAAAGGGAAATAATACAGTGCTCTCTGTGCTAAAAAAAGCGTTGTTCTCCCAGCCTGTAAGCAATCTGCTTCTCTGTGTGTCTTGGATGGCTCCAACGGAGGAGAGTAGCTGCAAGCAGCTCAAAATAGGAGCAAGCAGAAGCATGTGTGATAAACAGCTACTCCTCAAAGCTTTCTTCCCTCTGGTATTTCAATTCTTTCACAACCTCACAGGAGACAAGCACTTTGTCCTATTCAGGGCATGTTTGGTTTATATTCCTTCTTCAGGCTCTGCACAGCACCTTGTGGTGTTCGATTACCTTCTGCAACAACAAGTGAATTTCTTGCAGCAAAGCATTTCCTCATTTTTTCTTGAGCATGGTAGAGCCCTCCAGATGTCTCTTAAGATTCCTTAATTTACAAAGGGAAGGACAACTTATAAAAATATGTGAATGGGATAACACATTTCTGCAAATTTAGTGACAACATAAGCAGCTGTATGGGTGGCAGGCTCAGGACATCATTCCAAGAGGCTGCAGTGCTACAGCTGGATGAAACACAAGTGTAAATTGTCTGCTTGTGTTCATGCTCTCCTTCACATTGAGATAATACTTGAAACCAAGATATAAAATAAAAATAGACAGAACCGTGTCCTTTACTGCACTTTTCCCCAACATTGCTATATATTTCAGCTGTTGAAATGCATGCTTGGAAATCCAAATGATGAGCCAAATATGCATCCTCACTCATACTCCAACACTCAATCCATTCTAAAGCTCTTTTCTGAACCACTCAGATGTTCACCGTCTCACCAACATCACTAAACCAAAATCCTCCTCCAGTCTGGCAATACTTTGGCCTATACAGTTTAGAACACCATTTGCTTTGTGGCATTTTTCAGCTAATTCAACTTACCATAGCTTTTTCCTACTACAACAGTTATAGAAGGTATAGATAGCAAAGCATTAAGTAACTGCTTGGCAGAAGCGTGCTTTGTATCTTGGATGAATAAAAATGTGAGTATATTATGCCCAAGAGCTGCAGAACTAAAAAAAAAAAAATTAAGAGATTACAAGTAACAGACAACTGACTTTTTTTCTTTTGACTTCACTATTATCTGAGAAATATTTTAAATTCTCGACCTGCTAAAAATATCTTCCAAATCATGTGGGCAATAAATCTGCTTTTTTTTATTACCAGTTTGTTCATGAATACGCCGATCATTCTTCCAGGCAGAAATTATTTTCTGCTACCCATACTCTTACTATCTCACCTGTCTGTTCCTCTCCATAGCAGGGGTCATGAAAGGATTCCTACAGAAGAGAGTAAGAACACAGTGAACTTGCTCCCTGCTTCAGCCTAATACTCTCAGCTCAGGAAGCCAGCAGTTTTCAGACTAGGACCTGGATGTGGTTTCTATGCATTTAATTACTCTCAGTACTTTTCTCTCTCATTAACTTTTCAAGACATCCCTGTATTGATGTCAAACCTTACCTCCACTGCAATATGGAGCAAGAACAGCCACACTCTCTCATGTGTTTCAAATTTATCACCTACTACTTTCACCAGGTGAATGTGCCTGCATTAGAAGAAGAAGTGAGCAGCTAATCCATCTCCATCTCAGTCAAGGTTTTAGAGACTTCTATCATATTGCTCTACAGCTGTCTCTTTTCTGAAGAAACTCCTTCAAATTATTTGTAATTGGATTCAAAAAGTGCTGGTGTCATGGAGAGAAGACAACATGCCATTTTATTTCACCATCTGAAAAAACAAAACTGAAAAAAGATTTTACTATTTCTAGATAAGAACAACGGTCCACGAGATAAATTGGCAAACTAAAGGTGGGAAAATGAATTTTGTTTACTTCCTGATTAGAACCAGGTTTGTATTAGGCAAAAAGCACTAGGCATGTTATCTTAATCACCTGCTTGATGACCTGTTTCCAGTGAGCATTATGGTGCCCACGTTGGCTAGAAGATTCTCAAAGAGGACTCCCAAATTCCAGAGAACAAATAAAGCTCTCAGCCAGTGATCAGGCAACATAGGCAGAGAGAAAATTTGGCTAGGCTAACATGGTGATATGGAACACTTCGAGATTTCTGGAAAGACAAGCCTAGGTCAGCTCTTAAGAGCTGATTATGCTTTCCTTCTTTATGCTCCCTAATATAAACAAGGTATAGATGTGTGCATCTCTATGGATATGCAAAAACAAATACGTATTCTTGCAGAGAGGAATCCTTGGTGAAAGGTTGCTTTAAGTGTCTCATTTCTGTTTTGAATTTGCTATTTACATCTTTAAACTGACTTCACCATAGGCCTAGAAGTTCTTTGCTTCCTTCCCCCACCACCAAAAGAGAAAAATATTTGCAAGAAATCAAGAATGTAAGTGCCTTTACAAAACATAGATACACCGTAAGTGGAATCATCTACTAGCACGGAAATTACATGTCTGAGAGGGAAAACAAGCACCTAATGCAAAACATAATAAATGTTTGCCTAGAAAAAGCATATGAATATTTGATGCTTGAATCTATTTCTTTTTAAATTATCTCCAATACACTATTTACTTGGGCATGCTAAAATTTCTCTGAGATCCTTTTTCAAGCCACTGTTAGTCCTCCTCAGCATAAAACTTGCTGGAGAGAGAGAGATCTGTCATCTGCTTCATTGACCCTGCCCACTGCAGGGAGGTTGGGCTAGATGAGTTCAGAGGTGCCTCCCAGTCCAAACTGGTTTCTGATTCTGTAACTGTTGGATGCAGTGCTGTCAATGGCACAGAAATAAAAGGATTTCTGCAATCCAAATCACAATCTCCATGTTCCAGACAAAGCTAACCCGGCCTGTGTTCCTATACTCTTACATTTTCCATTCCCTAATTATTTTTATTTTCTAGCAATACTCATTGAAGTCTAAAATAGAAGACGTTGAAGAGCCTATCATAGGTATGTTGAGTAGTTGAGAAATACATTGCTCTTACAGGAAATTTGTCTTAAAAAGTTGTTCATTCCCAGTACCAAATATTTTCTAATAAAGCCTTTGGGAAGCATGTGTCTTCATTTTAAATAATGAAAATATATGTTCCCAAAGCTCAGAAGGAATGACCAAATTAAGGAAACAACTAGTTAGGTATCTCTCATCTCCATCAAAAACTGTATGCTGCAAGTCAGCATCTGCAGAAAGAGGATGCCCCCATCTTTCCCAATACCCAGCTCCCATTGCAGGATCTGCAGGGCTTGAAATTACTATGTGACCATGAACTTCTCAATGTCATTAAATATGATAATAAAAATAAAAAGATGCCTCTGTACTTTGTGAATATAACTGAAGAAATTATGAATATTTTTCTTCAAAATAGGACCTTAGGGTGCAAATTCAGCTCAGCTGTAAGTGCATTTAAGTGTATGGAATAATTCCAAGAATAAATTTGTCCCACTATCCATAAGGGTGCTTGCTTTTGAATTAGGAGAATTGAGTGCACTCATCCTGTCCACAGATCCATTAGTCAGTAGTTATGACAGGCCATAAGCAAAATCTATTATTAGCACATTTACTGAAAATGCAGTTTTTCACTTGCAGAATCAGTAGCCATGATCTTAAAACTACTACAAGAACACTGAAGCCTACTGAAAAAAATAAGACCCAGTTTTAATTTCAATTTCAAAAAGGTTATACATATGCAGGGTTAAAGAGGGCGATCTCAGAACACGCTAAAATTCAAGAAAATCTCACTAAAATAGTTTATTTCATCAAAGCCAATTCCATATTTCAGAATAATAAAAAGGAGAAGCTTCCCTGCTGGATCTATGTAAAATTCTCTGTGCCACAGTGCCAAGTGGTGGCCAGGCACTAAAGCAGAATTAACCAATTAGCAAAGTGTTCCATCTGGTACAACCTGGACTTGCTGTGTCTCCACACCTCATGTTACCATGACAGAAACTTCTAAAGGGACATCTTTAGCAAGAAAGCATCTCACTCTCTGAAACATCTTTCTTTTCATCTTTTCTACACACAAAACCAAACATGGTCACTTTACAGGAAGCCAGAGCATTCAGAGTTGGCCCGTTCCCACCATGAAAGGGCTGTTTTATATAGGCTTTGCTATAAGTCAATTCAAATATTCTTCAGCTCTGAGAAGTAGAATACAATCATATATCCCTTTGAGAAATACAGTGGATCAAGACAAATGGTTTTAAAGTACTGAAGAAAATAGAAACCAAGAGATTTTAACATAAATACGTCCAATTTCCCAAACTCCAGATTTCACTAATTATTTATTGCAAGAAATCAACAGAAGATTCCAGCCTAACAGCTCTGGATAACAAACTCTTGTCCTCAAAAGGCAGCAGAAGCACAAGCTTCCTGCAGTGCCAGTTTTGCATTGCTGTCAGCTTAGAAAGGTATCCTTATTTTTGAAAAAGTAGATTTCATATTGACACTGACTTTTGTCATTGCTGAAATTGCTAAGCTGCATATTAATTAATAGAGACAAGCCAGTAACATGGATAAAAAACCCAGGGGAGACTGGACTGCTGGCCAAATAACAAGGTTTCACAACTGCTCTAACTCATGACGAACCTGAAATGGAAACCTGGAGATTAAAAACTTCAGTGTCTCATCTCTTAAACCACCTATCTCCCTCCCAATTTGCATAATGTGAAACAGAACGCAGAATTAAGCATTCGTGTCTCTTCTGCAAGAACAACAAGCCTATAAATCAAAGTCTCCTCGCCGTGACTGCAATTTGCAGCATTTCAGTAGTCCGATGCCCGGTAAGGATGTGATATGGAGGCGCTGCCCAGCGTTTGTGCTGTGGAGCTGGCAGGATCACTGCAGTGCGCCTGAGGGAGCGCCGGGGACGTGCTCGGGCCCAAGGAGTCCTGCGGGAAGGAACGCACGGCCCTCCTTGCACTCAACATGTACTCCGGCAAACTGGGAGACAATTCCTCTTTCCTAAGGTCAGAAACACAACCCAGGCTGATCTGTCAAATGTGTATCTGTTTCTTTCCTTACTATCATCATCCTCATCACACAATCAGCTTTTTCAGAACCAAATTAGCATGTACTCAGTGGAGCAAAGCTTCTGCTACTGTGGTTTAGGTAAATTATCACTAGAAATGCCCATGAAATTCCTCAGACCAACTTGCTCAGTGGTGACAGGATACTGAATTATTTTCATTACTGTATATTAAAAGATATTTAAAAAATATTTATTAGCATAAAAATTAACTTTAAATATAAGATTCTCAAGCATAAACTGATTCGGCATCTGAATTAAGAGACACAGTGTTTTCTTTTTATGAACAGCATTTCTACCATGTTAAGTTTGTACATCATGCTCATAAAATTTAGTAACAAATATAACAATGACAAAGCTTTCTCGACTCAATATCAGAAATACTAGGAAATAACACACTTACAATGTTGTGGATATAAACTGTTCACCAGAAACTTGTTTTCTGAAACTACAGTTTTGTATCTGTATATGTACATGTCTGTGAATGACAGACATTAAATTTAGGAGGTTGGAAGAGCTGTTTTCTGTGGGTCTGTTGGAATAACCTTCTGGGAGGAAAAAAAACCAAAACCAACAAACAACAAAAAAAAAGAAATTGGGAAGCTCATCTAATACCTTTGTCTTGAAAAGTATTTTGGTGATTGAGAAGGTTTTTGAGATGCCTAGAAAGAGACGCTTTTTGTCCTAACAATTAGAGCACTTTGCTGGATCATAGGAAGCTCTACAACCTCCTCCATTTTCTCAGGGCACATTCACACACACACACAAATCAAATCCACCTTTTGATCTGAGTCCCATTTCCAAGGGTGCTGTCTGATTACTGATAGCCAGCATGGTCAGGGGTGAGCTTGTCTCTTAAAAACTGTACTGAGGAAAAAGAAATAAGGGTTTGGACAATCATCTTGAAAGGGGAATATGAAATTTTCTGCAGAATCTTATATTTTCTCTAAAAAATATTTTTAATCTTAGCACATTCTAGACAAAACTGAGGATATTATTTTAGAGAATGTACCCAAGACATTAACAGTATAACTGTACTTACTCTTATTATACTTATACTTACTCTTTCTAAAAGTTTTATTGTTTTCTGACATAGTCTATCAGTTTTAGTTCTTTTGTTGTTGTTGTTTTTTCTTTGCCAACACTTCTGCAGAAGCGAGGGAAGTAAAAAATTATAATAACTGCAAATAAAACTTAGATTTCAGTGCAAATTACCAGATTCAGTAAAACACAGATGCAACCCAAAGATAAAGAGTTGGGATTACATCTGCTGTGATTTGCCAGATGAATTTATAGTAACTACTGATAAAAGAAAAAAAGTTGTTGGGGAAAGGAACAGATTTAAGTCAAAGGCAAAAAGTAGGTCAGTTACGACGCTAGGTATGAAAGCATGCGAAATGCCAAGAGCTCCAGCGCTGAGCTCCCAGAGCAGGCTCTCTCCGTGTGAGGCAGGGCTCTCTGGAGGGGCAGCGCTGGTCACTCGCCCCCGGGGAGAGCAGAACGGCAGCACCGCGACTGCGGCTGCGCTCAGAGCTCACCTCCGCCGGACAGCACACACACAGCGCCTGTCTGTTCCAGTCAGGAGAAGAAATACATAGCAAAGCACCTTAAACCCCATCTTTTATTGGAGATACAACATTTACCTCTTCTTTATTAAGAAGAAAAAAGATTAAAAAGGCAATGTTCATGGAATGGAATGAGGAGCAGATGAAGAGTAACAACCCATGAAACTGCTGGTAGCTGGCAAACAGAAAGGAAACCTTCGCTATGTACAGAATGTGGTTTTTAGGAGGATTTCACTATTCAACCAGCAAGTCTGATTTTTTGCCATAAGCATAGGAATATTGCACCCCTGAGTAACCCTGAAGAAATGGGGAATTGTCTCCACTCGAAAAAAGCTAATGTTACTTTGGGTTTTTAAAGCATTGTGACTATTTGCATTTTTCTAGTGTGCATACAATGCTTCGTTTTTTAAGATACCAATGACACACTTGAGAGAAAGGGAAAAAAAGTCATGGTATTGTTATGAAACAATAAAATGTGCTTTAAAAACACACACACACAAAAAAAACCCAAGTAACAACACCACCTACACAAGAATATTTCCTATCAAGTTATGCCTCCTTTTCAAGGAGGCCTGGAAAAATTATATCCAAATATTTTTGTTTATATTCAAACAGCATGAATATACTATCTGCATTCTAAATGCAAATTATTTATTAGATAAATTTGATATATTTAAAGAGCTGAATGTAACTCCAATAATACTGAGAGGTACTTTAATGACCTTATTGTGAGTTACATATTGCTCTACAAATAGTACCTTTGACAAGTTAGGCTGTTGCTTCCATCACACAGACATTTATCCTTTACCTGAAGACACACAGAAAAATGCATATGTAAACAGAAGTGCCATATGGAGGGCAGACATATGACCATCTGGAGGTAAACTGGGACTACCTGGTCATAATCCTTATAACAAAAACATATCCTCTAAGACACTGTCAAAGCAATAACACTTTATAAACATACAGAGACTGCAGCAACGCAAATTGTATTTGGCAGGGTTGCCCCAAGGTTTGTTCACCAACACTGCTGTGCTTCTGAACCAGCCTTGACAGAACCCTGAAGTTTCAGCCATAGTAAGGAGCATTCAGATGAAAAAAGAAAGCGTAAGTCAGTTGTGAAAAGCTGCTCTGGAAGCACGCCTGCCTGATACACTGGTGCTCAGAAAACAAACCAGGCAAACAAAGGGAGGAGGAGAGGCAAGTGGCCAAAACTGAAAACTTTTTGCTGAGAAGTTAATTTAACTGAATCAGAACCTTTTACAGGAAAATAGCAGTGACACCAAAACTCAGTGGAAGAGCACCTATCAGTGCCCATGTATCCACTGGGCAGGGTGCTGGCGCATACAAACCACCTCTGCAAAATCTGACAGCCTTCTCCAAAACCTTGACATCTCGTAAAATTCTCCCCTAAATCAATAGGGCAGAGGAAGAAGGAAATATTTATTGCTTGTATACCCCATTTTCAGCCCCATGTATGCCTGTTTCAATTTTGCAGAGAAAAGGAGTTCAACAAGGAAGAAAGAACAGAACTTGTTTAGCTTCAAATCTGTGCATCCAAAAACTCACAAAACTCAAAACATTCTTTTTGCATTTTCAGACTCAGCTTCTAAATAATTAATACATTGTTAGAATTATTACTGTCTGTGACTGTACAAACTTACTAGTTTTAGAAAAAGCCCTGAAAGATCACTGAATACTCGCTCCATTCTTGCATAATTCTGTAATTTCTGCAATATCCAATAAGGCCTCATTAAACCCAAGTCCTCCATGAAATAAAAATTAGTAACTTGAAAAGAAATGAAGGTCCTTAAGGTTCTACTGTACGCTAAGGGAGACATTCATGTATACACCCACACTTCCTAGGAGAATCGAATTCAAATTCCCACTTTTCTTATTTGGAAGCAGAACATAAATACAAGAAACAACTGAGAATAATAAGCTCAGGAAATAAGCAAACAATCTGAATCGTCTGAATCCAGGAATTGAGTCTATTTCTACAGACACATTTCATTAAACTTACAAGTAACAGAAATTATGGCAGTAATGAACTCTTTGGGTAAAAATGAAGGCTCAATTGTTTTGGTTTTTTGGAGGAGAGGATCCTTGCTTTCCCTCATTATACTAACTTGATTTTGTTCATAGGTATTTTACATTACTGAGGTTCCTTGGCAAAATCATTTGAAATACAGTGTCTTTCCATCAACTTCAATACTGTTTGGAATAATCTGTTTGCAAGAACTATGATAGCATACAAATATTCCACAGAGAACCAGAGGTTACCTTGTTGTGCTTTATATTCAGCACAAAGCATACATTTATTAAATATCTGTGACCATGATAGATTTCAACCCCAGCATCCTGCCTTTGCCTCATGAATGAATCTCCATCTAAAGTCCCTGAGGTCTGCAGTCACCTTAACAGCTCCAGCTGGCAATACTTACTTTAAAGATTTCAAAAGAAAATTCTCCTGTTTCTCTTTGAGCCAAGGTATTTTACATATCCAAACTTTACTTCACAGCAGATATGCCCATGACTACAAGCAACCCTAAATTATCACATCAGTCCTTGCCTTCACAAATCAAGTAAGCAACAACAGCATTTCTAACAGCAGAGACTTAAATATGAAAAAGTATCTTTTCACGAGATCCAAGATGAAAATGCACATGCAAATAAAAAATGCAATTCCTGAATTTTAAAACTCATAATGCATTGTCTATAAAAGTTCAAAGCTCACCTAAAACTCAGATTCTCAAAATCCTCACACCTAAACCTTGATACCTAAGTCTGGTTTGAAAACCTGAGCCGTCTACTGGAATGAACAGCAAAAAAGAAATTAGTAACAGTGCTAGATTCATGAAACTACACTTTTAAGACCTGTTTTAGGTGCTGCTATGTCAGATAGCTGTCCTCACTCACAGGGAGGGGAAGAAGGGAAAGGTCACATTCCTGTCTTCTAATTTATTATCACTACACAAATAAATATTTGAAAAGAGTATGAATATTAGATTGCCTAAGCAACACTGGTGCCTTGGGCTTTTTACTACTGAATATATTAGGTCTGAACTTTCAAAATCATTTGAAGAAAGGAGGTGAAATCACAAATGTCTTGGGAATATACAAAGGCAGAGGAGAGAAAATTAGACAGCAAGGGACCTTAAAGCATAAGAAAATCCTTCATTTTTGGCAGTTGATGTGTATTGCATGCATTAATATGTAACAGTCCCCAGAAACACTAGCTGATGTTACAATCACCTCATTTTAAGTACTGTTTATAGTAGGGAACAGTCCTAGCTCAGACAACTTGGTGTCTCAATAGGCAAAACAAATTATCTCCATTTATAGAACTGCATGTCACCCGGAGTCAGAAATAGCACTGCATTAGCACCGAGCTCATAAAAGCAAGGGGAGAGTCACAGCTTGTGTTAACCACATGGTGTATATATTAAATGGCTTACAATAATTAGTGGTTAGGATTTCTTTTAAATAAATAAAATAAAAATGCACCATATAATGTGAATAAATTTCAATAAATTAAACACATCAGAGAATGTGGTCAGCTCTACAGAGTTTACTGTATGCTAACCTGGTATCTGGATATTGGTACATGGCTTTTCACAACAGCACATCGGTATGGTTCAGAATACAGCAGAACAGGTATCCATGGATAGAACACAGACTGGTATCTCCCCCAGGCTTTCAGAAAAATATCTTTACTTTCTATGGCACTTGAACTCAGTTGTCCCCTTCCAACTAAAGGTGGTTTCTTTAGTTCAATATTTGAGGCAGGAGAAGGGGACAAGAAGAAGACGAAGACAGAAAAGAAGGTTAAGTAATTTTAGAACAGGAACTGGCCTTCCCAAGCCCTCGGCCTGTGTTTTATCTGTATTCTGTACTACATTTTATGACCTGAATTATAAACTGTTCGTATTCACATGCGCAGAGCATTTATTGCAAGCTAAACTATTTCTTTAAAATAAGATAATTAAAATTAGTTGTGGTGGGAATGAAATGCCTAAGAAATCTTTCTAAAAATGTTCCCAGAGCTTGCCCTTGGATACAAACTCATGACTCCACTAAAGCACCCTGACAACGCAAAGAATTAAAACACTTTTGTAATTTTCTGACAGCAGAGGCTATCAAATTAAAGTGACTCATTATTAGCATTTACCCTTTTGAAGTTATTTCTAATTTGTTTTCAGTACTCCAAGGGAAAGCATGTTAGACTAGCCAGAGGTGAGGCTTTCAATAAACTACATGGCTTCTAAAGCAGACTAGCAGGGTTTGGTAACAGCTAGTAAAAACTATGTGGACTCATTCAGTACCTCAGTTGGTGCAGTGAGATACTGAGGGATTTTCATTCCCTGGGGAACAAATCCAGCCTCTGAAACGACTGAATGGCCTTTGACAATCCCATTGCCTGATGTGACACCAGGCAGTTTGTGCTGTAGCCTTGGTCTTATGCAGAATAGCTGCCAGCACTGTACACAAGCCTGAGACATGTGAGCAAAACTTGGAGATTACACAGAGCATTGTCTGAAATGTGCCCAGCAACTGAGCCACTGTTGATGATTCCTCAGCAAAAATGCAATGATGGATTTTTGAAGAAAAGCAAGTGGTTACCAGACTACCCAATGGTTAGAGGGTCATAACCTTTTCTTCAGGGATGCATCATTAATGAAGGTGTGTAACAAGAAGCACAACAGGGCAGAAATCCAACCACAGCCTTGGAGGTTTTCAGAAATCACAGAACAAGCTTTTATAGCCCAATGGGATAAAAATATACCATGGTCCTTTCAGTAACTGTCATGACCAATGGCTCAAGTGGCCCACTTTGAACAAGGGGGAATTTGGACACTCTAGCATTATAGAAAGTAAGCTCAGACATTGACTTCTTTTGAAACAGCTCAATTACTTTCCTGTGGTACTGAATTCCTGACATAAAGGAAAAAATACTGTTCCTCTGTAATTGGTTAAGGATGACCATCAGCAAAGCACAGTTATTGGGAGAAAGACCTTTGCTTTCAAATACTGAACTCAGCTTACCTCTGAACAAATTTTCTTACATAAAGAACAACATGCCAGAGCCCACTGCCTTAGAACTATCACTACATGACAAAGTTTAGTTTCACACCCTTGGAAGTTCTTGAAGCACATAGGACCAATTACAATTATTTCTTCTCTGTAAAACTCTGTGTGATTAGGCAAACATTGTAGTGCACACTGGATGACAAACAGGTCTCATGACATGGAGAAAGTGGGGAAGAGCACATAATCTACTTCCTTATGTCAATGCTCCCCAAAATATTCCATGGATGTCTCTGGTGATCGCAAACACAAATGGATCTGAGCAAGAACAGTGTTGGCATATGCCTGTGGGACTTGAGGCCACAAAGCTCCCCATCAGTAATACATCACACCACACTTAGGAATTCTTCCTTGATGAAAGAATAAAGAGATGGAGCTACTCAAGCCCAAATATTCATGAGGTCCTAAAAATACCCCAAATATTCCTGAATGGTCAATAATATTGCAGACTGCTAACAGGTTTAAATAATCAATACAGGCACCTGTCACTAGTCCATTAACCAGAAGGAATCAGTGACAACATGAGAACTTAAATAGCATTTCACATATGGAGGGAGGCCTTAGCCAGTCTGAAAAGGGTAAAGGAATTCTGAGGACTCCAGGGAACATCAGATGAGAATTGCCTTAGAGTTGTCAAAAAACTCAGCAGTGACTATTTTTGATAGAGCAGCATATGTTTAAGTGTAACAAGAGCTGATTTTTGAGCTTTCACATATTACTCATGTGAAGGTAAATTTCACTTTGTTTTCCTGGGAGATTCTTTTCATCAATAAGAACTGATGCGCCTGCCTCCAAAGCCTTGAATAACCCAATAGAGGTATGTGCAAATATAAAACCCCACACTCTCCAGAGCTCAGCAACAGAGGCTTTTATTCATCAAATTAGTTGAGATATTTCAAAAATAAACATTGTATGTATAAATCTAAAATGCAAAAAAGTGACAAAGAAAAGTTTCATGGATAGTATTTACGACTATGAATATTGAATTATAGAAATCATAAACTATGAAATAATTTAGTAAAATATTCTGCAAGCTCATTTTTTATTCCCTAAGTTCATCAGAACTTAATAATACTAAATTATGTGAAAATTCACAGTAAATATCTACACATATAATTTTATAACCTTCCACATTCCTGAGATAATGAAAAAATGACAATTTAGCTTTATGACAAACAGTCTAGCAATAGTCATTGATAAACAGCTTCTAAGAAGTTCTTTGAAAGTATTAGTGTTTATAAATTGAATGGATACACATTATGGGGTTTACAGAATGTAGAAAAGAAAGTTCATTATTTTGGGGCTCCTGCTAGTATTCTAAGTAATGACAAAAATATTATATAAATTTTAAAAGCAGGAAAAATGTTGAGTAAATGCTCGGATTATGAAATAGAGGTAATCCATGTTGTCATTATAGTTAAAAGAACAGAACAAGTACCAATGCAAAGTTTCAGCTGAGATTACAATTAGACTGAAATTGATGACTAGCAGGTGGTCATAAAGTAGGATCACGCAGTATCTAATATATGCTAGGATTAAAAAAACATAAAACATATGCATAATTTGACAGCAACAATTCAATAAATTCTCTCCTAGAGTTTTGCTTTTTAGTAAAAGATCTTGTTCAGGAAGAATCCTGACTGATCTTAGTTATACATTTACATAAATACCTTCTTAGCGAGGGGAACTTTTCTTACTTCTGTTAAAAATTAATGAAAGACATTGATGAAAAAAAATTCAAAATATGCCAAGAAATAAGCAGTAGGGAGAAAAGTATTGGTATAATAAAAGAACTTGCTTTAGATCTTGTCACTTAAGATTTTACATGACTGGATTAAAAAAGTTTAGAGAGAGTCTAAGGATCACTGGGAAGAAACAAAGCGGTTCTGAGCTTGATAAGCACTATGATAGTAGAAAATGGAATTTGGAATAAACCATCCATCTGGGAATAATTTTGGGTTGGTAACTTCATCAGGTGGCTGTACCCTACTGGTGAGAATGATGAGAGTTGGTGCTGTTCAGATATTTGAGCTGTGAGCCCTGGGTTAATACTGAGGGAAGAGCTGTAATGTCATTTGGCAATTCAGAGCAAGGCAGGAATTTCCACTTGGAGCCATCCTCCTGCCAGGCCCATTTAAGTTGCATCAGCACCTCTTGGGCACTCAGGCTCTGTACAAGAGACAAGATTTGTGCCTTAGCTGAACAGCTCCTGCCTATTTTCCGTAGATGCTTCAGATACAGATTTGACCAAGCAGATACTGAAAAAACGAGAGACTTCTTTCAGGAGAACATTGCAAAGACAGTATATTTCAACTACAAAACTGAACACATTTTATGCTGATTTGCACTTTAAATACCTCTCATGATGGGGAAAAAAAAGGTGCTTTGATTCTTGTACAGCATTATTAAAGTGTTTTTTGAAAAAGCTGTTTTCTGCCAATGTGAGAAAGGTCTTTGGCAAGACTTTCTTCCCTCCACATCCTAGATTTTCTTCCCTGATAATGTCAAGGACTGTTCCCTCATATGAATAAGTGCCATTGCACTGGCTGATAGGTCTTACAGTGGGTAAGCTTTGAAACTTAAGACAGCGAAGATCGTGCTGGAACAGAGATTGTGCTCTCTTGTGAAGAGAGGAGGCAATAAAATCCTTTGCTAAGAAAGACAACTGGAAATTCAGCTCAGTGCAATTTGATTGGAAGGAGAAGCACTTTATCTTTCTGTACAAATTACTGGCTTAGCTGAACTGTGTTTAGTTCAGATGTTAAGAGCATTGCATTAATCCTCTGAACAATTTAAAAGCCCTAAACCCTCCAGAACTGACTTCTAAGAAAGCTACCAATACTGATAAATAACAATATATATACATGAAGGATGCTGGCTGAGTTTTTGACTTAAAATTTTAGCTCAGAGCTGGTTGATATGTTTTAATCTCAGCCTTACGCATGTAAAACATCATTTTCCTTTCCGTCCAATGAGAGAGGTTTGATTTCTTTAGGACAGGAATGAAACACAACCTCCAGGTCCTTGAGTCCTGCAGCACATCCAGCGGGATTCATTCCAGCAATCATTACTTTACACAGCTTGCCAGGCAATTTTTCTGACTATGCCTGACCTGGGGAACTGTGCTGGGACAGGGAAAGATTGGCAGGGAATACTTGGCCTCAAGATCAGGTTCTAGGTGACATGTCTAGATATGTAACATGCTGCAATGTCATTTTCCCATCTGTGCAATCGATGTCTCCCTCACAAAAAAAAAAAAAAAANAAAAAAAAAAAAAAAAAAAAAAAGGAAAAAAATTCCTTCAATATATAAGTAATTAAATATATGCTTCCAATAAATGTTAACTCACCATTACCTATTCAGTCTTTATTAAGAATTCTGAAAAGCAAACATTTTCTCTGTTAAGTGCTGGTCCTAAAAAAGAAGCAGTTCTCTTTCTCTTCTTGTCCAAATACTGAAAGTAATTTTTCCCTAAACTAATTTTTCCCTAAACAATAGTTTCTATTTTAAAACATCTAATCACCATCTAAAAACAAAAAATCCAAAACCAAAAACAAAGCACCACTTTTTTTTCATAAAGAAAATTACTTATCATCCAAACTCTTCAGAGACTCCAAAAAAAAGACAAAGAAACTTACTAAGAATAAATTAAAGAAGAAACAAACAACTTCATCAACTTGGCAGCATGTCCAAACTCACAGTGTGTTATTAAATTAAATCAGTGACATTTAAATGAGTGCACCTGTATGCATACAAAAATAATTTCTTAGTTAATTAGCTGTGCAGCTACAGATGCCCTAATAGGTCAAAAGTACATTAATTATACCTAAATGAACAGAAATAATTTACAGGTGGCCACAAACCAGTAAATATATCTTAACACTTCAGATTCTTGCACTAGGAGATAAGGTCATATATTCGCTTATCATATTTTCCAGGTGTAGAAAATATCATTGGAGGCAAGATGTCATATTATTATTGAGTGCAATTATCCAGATGGCACAGGACAGACACCTCAGAGGGGATTGTCCTGGACAGAGGGAGCTGCACACTTGAGGAGATAGGTACAGCCACGTGCTTTGGAGTGCAGCACACTGAGAAAGGCAGAGAGGGGTCAGAAAACAGCCCAGAGCTGGAAGAGCATGGGAGAGGGCAGCAATGGATCTGAGAAGGAATTTGATAAACACAGAGAGCTGCAGATATGGCGATAAAACCCTCAATTACTGAAAAAAAAAACCAATAAACCCACACTTAGCAGAAAGGATGCTAAATGTTAATCAAGCATCTGTACAGCCTTGCACTTGCATTCTGTCAGAGGATCTCTGCAGAGCATGAGCATCTATTTGACCAAAATATATTATCTGAGTTCTATATTTAGAAAGTAGAATAACATGTTAAAAACTATTGGATGTTCCAGACTTGATCAAGACTGAAATTCCATTCTTATTTGAATTTAAAGGAGGGAATTCATGTTCAAACAAAACATCTATTTAATCATTCTCCAAAAAAAACCTCATTTTTCAACTTTTATTAACTGAAAAAGCAGTAAACTGGAATAGGAACTTTCCCTGAAAGTCCCTGTGAAAAGTCCTGTATATTATTTCTATATTGTTTTGGTTTTATAAAGAGATGGTGACAACTAAAGTATGTAGACTCAGAGCATCCATGCACCAAAATGAGGAGCTGGAAGTGAAAGCCCCTGATATCCTGACCACCTCTGTTCTTCCAGGAGGCTTAGAACAAAAACCACCTGTAGCCAGGATCGCTAATTCCCAAGTAGGAATACAGCTTAGAAAATAGTCAGGCTTGTGTTGCTCAATTTTTCTGTAACTTCCAAAAACTGTTTCATCTCTCTACTGCAACAGATGACCTACATGAAACTGCAGAAATTACCCACTTCATCTTCAGGAGGGAAGCTAAAAAGGATGAATAGCAGAACAGTGGAAAAACTGGGGAGTATTTCTCAATGGCGATAACTACACAACAAAAAAGAGATTTAAGAGCAATTATTTTTGCACTAATATTTTGTTGATTAGGTTTTTTGGTAGATAAATTATATGCACTTTATTTAAAATCAGGTGTGTCATCAAGTCAACACTAGGACTGTTCAACTACTATGAGCGATGTTCTTCAGTATCTTTGAAATCAAGGAATTTGTTCAGAATTTGATGTTCTGATAGTTCATTTCACACTGGAAACTCATCTGCTTCTATTGCTTTACTAAGATTTTTCTCTCTGGGACTTTCTGTGTATCAACCCTATCAAGGAGGGTCAAGTATGACAAAAGGAATCAGATGAATGCTTGAAAAATTAGTTTGGTTGGGATGAACATATTATGGATTGCATCTTATATTACATTGTCTCAAGACTTACTGCATGGTTTCTTCATTCAGAATAAATTAATCAAAAATAGAACAAAGGAATTCCAAACTCTCACCATCAAACCACATATTAATCAGATCAAATAAAGAAATTTAATTGATCAGCCTAAAAACAGTGATTTCAAGGCAATGCACGGAACTGGAGTTTCTGCAAACTATTTGGCTTTCCACTGAAAAATAGCATTAGTCAGTCAAAAGACGAAGAAATAGTCAAACTAAGAGAATTAATGAAAAACTTGCATAATACATTGCTGATAATCCAATTTCTAAGAGCTTTTTTTAAAAAAATGTAAAATAGCCACTAAAAACATTAGGTTTTAATGAAGATTGTTAGCCTTGACAGAAAAATCACTTTATTCTACTCTTTTCCTTTCTCTGTGCATTTTTAGAAAGAAGTAACCCTGAAGTACAACCACCTGCATAGGAACTGATGTTGCAAAATAACGGAGCAGTAACTTTGTAACCTTCAAAACTCTTCTCTCAGGCCAGCGAGAAAATTATAACAGCAGAGTATTTAATAGGTGCAGTTTTGTTAGCTGAATGTAAGGTTCTGCTCTAGAGCAGAAGAATTAGGCAGTGTCTATACTTAACTGTGGACAGCCCAAGGTCAGTGGCACCTCAAAGTGCTGTCACACACACTGACATGTAAAGACTGGCAAGCACATCCCCACTCTCTGATTTTCAGCCAGTTCTGAGATGAAGATAAGCTATTTAATTACTGCAATTTTAGGACAGGAAATGAGGACATCTATCATAACCATTAAAAAGCCCCCTCGGATAATTGTATTCTAACTCATTCCTTATAATGAAAACACTGAAAGATGATGGAATTGCCTTGCAAATGGGGAAACTGCACTAAAAGTAAGTGGCAACCACTGGAGTTCTCACTATGTGCTATGAGATTTTTAATACTGTAAAGTAACTGTCATAACTATTTTCTTTACTACCCATAAAAGAGCACCTCCAGAGAGGGTTTGAAGAACTTGAACAACACAAGTCCAAGTAATAATGCACAATCATTAGACTCCTTTCCAGCACAAAGGTTGTTCCTAAAGGGCTGCCATCCCAGAGCAGAACTGGCCCAGCACAGCAGCGCTGGGCAAAGCTGCTGTGCATAATGACCAAGACAGAGAGCAAGACAGCCAGAAACTATAACCTGATACCAATGGTCTGTCCAGGGCACATCACCTGCTAAATTTGCCTGAGCATTTCTTGATATGCTGGAAACTAAACGTCTCCTTTTTTAAAAAAAAAAACAGTGATTCTGCAGTTGTGGCAGATAGCACACAACACAATTCCATCAAAACCAGCCTCTAGTAATGCATCCCTCATGAGTGAGCGACACAAGCAGCCCTGCCTGTCTTCACAGCTGTCATCCCCACATCGTTATTTTCCAGGTTACAAAAGTACACAATACTTCTAAGAGCAATCAGTCAACATAAAAATTTTCATGTCACGCCATGGAGGGCTTTCACATTAACTGCAAAGACAGGCAGTATATCATGGCACAAAATGTCTTTGTTATGTTTTTCCAGTGGCACAGTTCAAAGCTTAAGGCTACTCAACATGGCAGGAAAGGTATGGAGAGAGAGAAGACTGAGAGTATATTTCACAATTTTTTTACAGGACTCTCATGTTCTCTTCAAATACAGCTTTAAGTACAGTGTTAAAATAATCCCTGTAATTTAAGCCAAAGGCAAGCAGCTGAGAAGGGAGAAAGAGGTGGACTATCCTTGCTACTGTTTAGCTCTTCAGGTATTTTACAAAAAAATATTGTTATTCCTTTTGGAGACAATTACTGTCAAGCACAATTTCAAGTGCACAAGGAAATAAAAAGAATAAATTTTGTGGCTTCACTACCAGTGCTTCTCAAATTAGCTACACACATGTTTATTCAAGACTCTACTATGATGTCTGAGGTTTTGTGCCCCAAACACATCTTTGAGAACTTCTGATTACAAAGAAACTGAACAGAAGATGGAAGGAGTAATCACCTCTGAAAAGAACTCTTCTCTAAAGGACCATCAAGTAAGCTACCACACAACCCCTGCATCTGTCATAAATATTAAATTACTTTTCAGAGTATAAATATGTTCTTTGACTTCACCAAAATCAGCACACCAGAATGCAACTTACCCAGCTGTGATGCAGCAGTACTACTGAAATGTCCTTCCAATCAATAAAGCAGCAAACAGCAAACTTTTGGCTGATGTCTGTGGCCATAAGTTCACCTCCCACACATTATTTCTAGCTGCAACCCAGAGATCAACATCATTTGGTTGCCATCCACTTGGCTTTATCAGCAAATAAAACCAAAATATATTTCCTTCATTACATTTCCTCTCCCCATCTACTTTCAAAAAAAAAAAAAACATGACAGAGAAGCACCCCTTGCCAAAATGCAGACTCCTGTCGCTGCTTTGTGGTTATTAAGCTGTGAGAGGCCATTCAGTGTCACAAGAAGCCAGCACATTCAGCAGCACTATATCCTTGCTGGTCTTGCTTTGTTCCCACTATCACCTACAAACTCACAGGTGTTTTAGCACTGTAACATACTGGAACTCTCCCTACAGTGCATAAAGAAGGTGCATTTGCCGGAAAAGGCTGAAAATATTTGGGTTTGTGTCAAACCTCCCAAGCTTCCAGATGATTATATGGGTTTAAAGCACAAATGCTATGATTTTGTCACAGTCACACAGCTGTTCCAATAGAGAGCAGAGCTGTTGTGGATGCTGGCACTTCAGCACAGCAGTGGCACAGAGCTTACTGCCCACACAGGATGAGACAGGAGGCAATGACTGCAGTGAGCCACCACGACTCTCACCGCGGGCGTACGAAGGGGAGTTGCAAAGAGAAGTGCTCACCTTTTTCCAGGATCTGGGAGACAGCCTGCTCCCTTGTATTTCACCAGGAATTTAATGGCAAGGAGAGGCCTAAACCTATATAAGCACATGTGATGTTCTGCTATAAAACTGACGTATGTATTGCCAAAGTCGAATTGTAGTTCAGTGCAAGAGTCCCCAGTAAAACAGAGTGAGTCTTATCCTCTCCACTCCTGTGCAGAAATAAGGAGGCTCATTCCAGTGGTTTACAGAGGGGTTTGTCCTTCCCTTGACACCTGCAGTAATTCTCATTAATGGAAGTGTGAGTTTAGTCTGTGCACAAAGGGGAAACCAGCCCCATGTAGACATCCTGTTGCAGTTGCTTGAGGGACTCACTACTAATTGCTACCTTTCAGTACCATCCACTCTCTTCCTAGTAATTTTTGTCACCTTGTAAATCTCCAGAGGAAAGCACTGGTAAACAGAGCTCTGCTCAGAGTATCAGGAGCATTCTGACCTGTTCAGGAACACCCAGTCAGCTCCCATATGCAGCTCACCTGGAGTGCCTTCCCTGGAAGTCTCAGGTAGCTCTAGAGGACATTGTTACATTAATTTGGAATTAATTACTGCAGAACAAAAACACACAGAACATTAAGATGCTGCCCCAGCCCCCATACTTTCTGAAGAGCCTCTGAATAAGTTCAGAAAAACAAACCATCAAAAAAAAAATCCCAAACTTAGTAAATCTCAGTGCTGAAAGTGTAACAAGGATCACCTCATCTGAAAGATGCTACAGACACTTGAGACATGACAAAATACAGTTCAGGCATGCAGTATAAATTGAAAACTCCATTTTTATGTTGTTTTAAATGCAAATACATAAACTTGAATTTCAAGGTTGTACTCAAGAGAATTACTCATCTAATTTGCAGATTGATCAATAAATAAATAAAAATTGCTCAGTCTGAAATATTTCTTCTACATGGATAAAAAAGGACAAAACTAACATCAAAACTAGAAAAATAAATCATTAACATTTCATTAAAAAAAACCCCATAA
Source organism: Promerops cafer (assembly GCA_013398275.1). Classification (NCBI taxonomy): domain Eukaryota; kingdom Metazoa; phylum Chordata; class Aves; order Passeriformes; family Nectariniidae; genus Promerops; species Promerops cafer. Next base: position 1,045,684 of record VZSE01001564.1, on the reverse strand, counting down.
CTACCAAAATCCTGAATAAAAAGAAAAGAAGCAAACAAACAAACAAAACCCTAAACAAATCAAAAAAACCTCCACAACTAAGGACACATCAGACAGTGCATTAACAAAGATTTTATTTTCTACACTGCAAATCTAACTTGGAAATAAAACAAGCTACACCCTTTGCAAAGCATAGAAGTAAACACTGTCTCTGGATGGCCACATCATCAAAAGATGGTGCCAAAAAACCCTGTATGTCATATGCAGTGATCTTGTCCCAGAAAACTATCCCACTGCAAGGATAAATGCAATGACTTCAACAGATTTCCCAAAAATACCCAGTCAACAACAATAAAATGCAGGTAGACAAGTCACAGAGCAAAAATAGGACTGTTGGTGCAGAGACCGTAATGAAGGAGAAAGTGATACAACAAAACTCTCTACAAAAGGGTACAAAAGAAGAGAAATTTATTTCTCTCAGACTCTCAAAGATCATAATTTATTAAAGAAAGTGAAAATAAAAAGGAAAGAGCAGGAACAGAGGCCCACTTTACAGGAACCTGTTACTACCTGTTCCACATCCAACAACCTTTACCCCCTGAAGGACAGGCTTCTCTCTTCCCTGCTTTGGCACTTTTGCCAGGAGTGAACACAGCAACACAGCCTCAAGGAAGGGGCAAAGAGAACTGCAGTTTATATTCTGCAAATTTGCCAGTAATTTTTCATCTGAGACTGCTGAGCTCTTAAAGTCCGAAGTTTTTATGAAAGAACCAGTTTCTAGTGTCTAAATGGGAAGATTAATTTTAATAATTTTACTGGTAGTAAAATATACGCTTTTAAGTGACAACAAAGAATTCCAGTGAGTATATTACACTTTTCTTAAAGAATATTAATACTTTTTTCTTGTCAAAATTAATCTTAATTAAACTCCTAGAATTTAAAAAAATATTGGGTTATCACTTTGGTTTTTTTCTGAATTAGCTCTATTTCTGTGTATTTTTGATGTTCAGACACCATGGCAACAAATGTATGTGGAAAAAAGTGGACATAAAACTGTCATAAGAGAAATCGCCTAAAGGAAAAAAGGGCAAGAACAGAGAAAGAATTTGAAGTGACAGGAGAAAGGCCTAATAATAATGAATGCAAGAAAATAGGGAATGGTTTGTCACATTTCAACACATGAGTAGTAGATATCATATTTACACACAACTTGTTTCACTAAATTATTTCATGACCTTGGGCAAAGACTGTTTTAATCCTCTATGGCATATTTATTCCAGCATCTCTGAAACAGATGTCATTCCTCTCCCTCTGTAAATACTGCTCTCACCTATCTACAAAAGGAATTACCTAAGGTTCTGGAAAGAGCTAAGCCAGATTTGAGTCAACTTTAGTCACTGTGCCATACGCCATTCCTGGCTACAGGTCTTCTGCTACTGTTTTACTATCAAACTTGCAACATACTATAAAACATGCTGGAGCTCTGTCTTTCTCTCCAAAGAAATTAAAAGTTCTATATCTTAAACACATTCATTCTGTTGGCAGTACTAGTCCAGCATACAGAAGTTTCTGATTCTGAGACAACGAAAACATTCACTCCTGTAAAACAGAAAAATGTCCTAGGATAAGAAAAACTGACAGCCAACAGTTTCAGAAATCAAAGACAAAAGAGCAAAGCCAACCCTATGCTGAGTTAATAAAACCCTGTTTGTGTAGTTTTTTCATGTCAAAAGTTCTGTATTTTAAAAAAACATAAAAACTTTTTGTTGGTAAAATGAAACTAAAAAGCAAGGCACTTGATTTTCCTTTAGCCATAGCTCAAACTTTACATTTTACTCTAAAGAATCATGCCTTGTTTTATCAATTTTTAAATACGAATTGGCATGAAATTACAATTTCTTCAGTTAGACAAAAGTTAGAAAAAACAGCTTAATAACAACAAGAGATTTACCTGCCAAATAGATAACAGGAAGTTAAATTTTTGTTGTATCTCTTACACTACAGTACTGACAATAAAAATTACTTTATCACCCCCTTAGAATAACCATTTTTGGGTACCCCATAAAACAGGAAAAAGCAGTGCTACTGCACATGGTGAAAACTAAGGTAATGTGACAAGCCAGCAGGCCAGAAGCTATCTGGACTTGACAGAAGAATAGAAAGAACCTTTTCTCTTCAGCCTAATGCAAAGCACAGCAATTATTATTAGTCTTACTATAACACAGGAACAGGTAAGTAGCTTCCTCAGTCATGTGACAAATGTGGTGATCTAAAATTACAAATGTAATCATGAACTCAATTACACTTCCAAAATAGTATGACTACTAGAGAATATTGTTACTAGCCCATTTTATTGGCTGGTGATCCAAAACAGAGAAAAGCTAAATGATGACAGAAGGAAAGGCAGAGAGGATATAAAGCTGTGTATCACACACAGCTGACAGCGGTTAGAGAAACAAAATTATATATTGACGTTGCGGGGGTAATAGGAGGCAGGAACTATAAACCAAATATCCAAACTCTGCAAAGCTGTGATGATGGAAGGGGCAAGACTGCAGCATGTCCTCCAGGTATTATACATTGCAACACAGGCTCTAAGCAGTCCCAGGTGGGGCGATATGCAGGGCCCATCCCTGGGACACAGAACAGCCACGGGCACCCAGGAGCAGCTAGGCTCTGTTCTGCTCACCTCCTGCTCTCCTTGGGACGAAGGTCTCACCAACCTCCTCCTCATGCTCTCATTTTCTTCCTTACGGTAACTGAAGGCTTCACCTCTCCACTTCTGCTCAGCTCCTAGGCTGCCATCTGGAGCAGGCAGTTTCTCCTGGCATCAGTCATCCCCGTCTCCCCATGCTCCTAATTACTTCTTTTCCTAGCCCGGGCTCTGCCTACGAGCAAGCCCCTGTGTTCAAGTGGCCATACAGCACGGGAGGTGCTCCCAGCTCTCCCTGAGGCTCTGCGTGCTCACACTTTGGAACAGTGTCAGGCAGTCCCTTCCAGGGCGGCTGTCACTCGGTGAGTGCCGCGGGCCCTGCAGGCAGCTGGGCCAGCAGCCCACCACTCAGCACATGGCCGGTTCCTCGGGGCCCTGCGGCGCTCAGAGCGCCCTGCTCACCGGCCGCTGCCACTGCCGCTGCCACTGCCGGGGCAGCAGTGGGGATCACAAGTGAGAAGCACAAGGCAGCAGAGGCCCCATGCTGACCTGGGGGGGTCAGAGAAGACGCAGCTGACACGTCTCCTGCTCTGCCTGTCACATCAGCAGGGTCACGGTGCCCATGCAGCTGTGTCTCACCCTGACAGAGCCGGCTGAGAGCCACCCTGGGCTCCCAGCCTCCCTGAGCTCCTGCCTTAACAGGGACAGGCAATGTTGCCTTTTACTGCAATAAGGTAAAGCCAATTAGCTCCTGTCAGAGGGCTCTTACCTCTCGAACAGAAAGATTCTGAGATCCCCATTGATCTAACAAATACAGCCTTATTGGTTAATCTCCCCCTTTCTTTCCCTTTTTTATCTCCCACCATACTTTCAGCTGCACATTCTCAAAGGGTATATACCCCAGTTGGTAATTCTGCTCCAACCTGGGAAGTCACTGTGTCTGATTTACTGGAAAGGCCAACACAAAACTGCAAATATGGAATGCATACATTCAGTAATCAGCAGTAAGAGTTGGCACAAGGGGACAACATTTAACAGGTATTTGCAAAACTGCTCTTTGTGCCCTAACCATGTATCTGGAGTGAAAAACAAGGCCACAGAGAGGAAAAAGCACAAATACTATATGAGAAAAAAGGCTAAAAACATCTATTGCATAAATAATGAATGCTAACCAGTTACAGTGGAGGACTGCAGTAATGAAGAGGAAGAAAGGAAGTGCAGCTTAACTAGTTCAATTTGTTATCCTTCGGGATTTAACAGTATGCTAATCACTGTATGTTAATGACAGATGAATATTGAACACATTAAACAGCTAAAAAACATTTAGCCCTCATGCAATGGTTAATATACGTCAAGAATATATTTGGTTTTTAATTGATTTCTTTTGCAAGTTACTATTGTATTATATTAAATACCTAGTTCTACACATTGACACAATAGAGTTTAGTGGTGTTTACTCCAGGTATTGTCATTATTAAGAAGTTAACACTGACTAGCACTTCTGTTTAAAATAGCTGTACTTGATATTTCAGTTTTCTAAAACAGAGTTCCCTAAGCTCAAATGATGCTGTCAACCAACCGTCCATATATCCCACTGCACACAAAAAGGAATATGAGTTCTATGCAAAAATTAGGGTGCAACCACGAAATTTAAAAATTTAACAAAATTACTTGGTGCAACCATCTAAATGCATGTCAACAAACCATAAATCTGGCAGTGTTTTAGTTCCAACTGCTGAATTTTACAGAAGTTACCATTAAAAATAATATCTACCAAGACAGGAGGTTTTATTCTGGAAAATTGCTTCCTCATTTTCCCAGACACGATCTCTGACCTGGGCTTTCTCTAGCCTATAGTACCAGTCAACAGGCATTTGCTATCATTGCAACTGTTACACCCACTTTGACCATCAAAAATTCACTAGTGTCCTTTCTCATTTGCACGTGAAGCACAGCCATAACTTTGCACTTATTTCATAGAAAAGTAATTTTAAGTGTTTCAAGATCATTTCTCCATATTTTCACAGGAAATGGAGAGCAGAAAGTAAGCAAAAACATTATACATCAATCAGCTACAAGTATTTCATCCTATCAGGTTCTCAGTTGTCATCAGATTTTGCAAGGCCCATTGTGAGACCTCTATTTCTTGCTGTTTTACTCTTGCTAACTTCTCAATGTAAAACAATGACCTTTACTTCAGTCAGCAGTCCTTTTGATTCTATCAAACCAATGATTTCTTCTGACTGCTAGAAGAAAACTAACCTCTATTTTAAGGACTCTGTGCTACAGTGTTTAAAAAAACCAACCAACCAAAACAAACAGAAACCCCCAAAACCTCACAGACCCAGAGTTAGTATTTTTTTACCTCTTTTATTGAGCTGAAGTATTCCTTAAGGCTGCTGACAAATTTTTTTACGTTATATGGCAAACAAGGACATAAACAGAACAAAAGGCTTTCTAGGTCTTCTTTATAAATAGGTTTTTTTATTGCTTGGTTGTTGCCAGCTATTTCCAGCAATAGACCAAAAGGTAAAGACAGAACCTTGACAGATGCAAAAGAAACAAGTTTATCTGAAGTGTGATGCAAAAGACAAGGTTTCCTGTCAAGGTACACACTCTTGAGGGGTGGTACCACAATGAAAGTACCCACTGTACCTCAATTACTCACACTCTAATAGGATATATCCCAATAGGCAGTCCTGCCCCAACCTGTGAAGTCAGTACATCCAATTACTTTTACTTTTGTGCTTCAGAAATGAATGTAGGAATTGAATGGCCCAGATTAATAATACTGTTCTCCTTGTCCTCCATTGCCTCTTTTAAAGATGAAGAAACCTGTGTTTTCTTTCACTGTTACCCACCCTCCACAGGCTTCTACAGGACAGCCACTCCTGGCCCAGAGGTTCACTCAAAGAGGTTCTAAACACTATATCTTGAACATGGGCTGATGTGAAAACATTTTTAACAATCAAAGTGCTAAATTCAAAGTTCTTTCCCAAGATGGAACTTACAATTTCCTTTTATTGTTAGCAGTAATTTTGTTCTTATTTATATTTGATCTCTTTCAAAAGACCTTAAGAATAATGGCCTTCTTAACACCATCTCCTGAGAAATCTCTTTTCTGTTGATACAGAAGACCAAAGCTTTTCCTTTTGCTGCTCATGTGATTGTAGAGTAGTTCTTGTCATCCTTAATGTTTCTTGCTAAACAGATCTAATTTTGAGCCTCAGTTTTCTAAGTACCTCTCTATAAATCTGTGTTACTTTTTTACAGCTGTTCTTAGTAAACTAACTAATTTTCTTTTCTACATAAAACCAGTGGGGAGTTCATGATTCAGTCAAGTTAGTCTTTAATAATCTTCCTCTGCTATCCTTCTTCCACACATGGATAATTTTGAATTATGCTGTTAATGTCATCTGTTTGAAAGCAGGTCACCTTACTTTCTGCTTTCCCCAGGAGATTTTGAAGTTTTATACATCTCCCTTCTTAAAAGCCCTTGTTTCTCTGTTCCTCTAGCAGTTCTCACCCAACCTAACTTCCTCAGGGTTGGATTTTTCTGGATCAGATTGAATGAATGATTGATTATTCATTCCGTTTGAATTATTTCCATTTTTGCACTGTCTCTTTCAATAAACAAGTACTTGTCAGTTAACGAATCTGATGAATTCTAAGACTTTCCTGGGCATCCACTAATTTTTGCCACCCCTCATAATGCCTCCTTGTTTAAACTTCACAATCTACCTAACCTCAAATTCTGCATCAATATAAATCCATTTAATAAAAACATCTCACCAGACTCCTGATTTCATGATCTTTTGTAAATTATCAAAATGTAAAAATTTTCTCCTTGTGGTTTTCTCATTATGCTTTTTGACATTTATACTCATGTTCAGGTTGTGGGCATTTTGCTCATGTTCTCCTTTAACCTCCATTTAAAGCTTTGACCCTAAGCCAGTCAACATTTATTAAAAACTGAAACCTCTTTAATCAAATGCTCCATATCATGTGCCAGTGTTTCTTACCCATAGACCTACCCAGCCTATTTGGCCAGTAATTTTATGCATATCAGAAAAAAAGAACTTGTTTAAACATGCCCAAAGTTCATTGTATATTTTCCACAAAATAGAGTCTACTAGAATAGCATATGAAAGAAAGCAATTAGTTGAGATTTTAATAAATTAAAACAGCAATCCCACTAGAAATATTATATCATTAGCAAAAATCAATTTTTCAAGTGAAAATAATCATGACAGAACCATTTAAGAATACAGACAGGAAACAACATTCACCAGGAAGTTTACTTGATTATTCAAATAATTAACAAGTTTGAGGATGCTGTATCTGAATTTATACTACCTATAAACAGAAAATTAGAGTGAAATTAATCCAGTAGATAGTCCTAAAGGATGTCCTCACTAGATGTGGATATTTACATGCATGCAGGAACTATTCCACTGCACTCGGAGAAGTTGAAAGATTAAGGATATGAAAGCTTTTCTCATTATCACTGACATATGTGGCCAACAATGAGTCTTTTTTACAATTCTGAATATTGTCACCAGGGCCTACTTGTTGCACATGCAAAAGCGACTACAGGACTAAAGCACAGAGTTGAAAGCATCCCAAATGCCCTCAGCAGCATCACAAATGAGCAGCTTCCAAAGAGAAAGGAGCAGTCAGCAGGGATGGCAAAGCCCAGGAAAGATAGACAAGAGTTGTGACACTTTCCCTCCCATTCCAAACTTTTGAGTTTTGTGGTTCAGATAGATTCTGGAATGGAATTACCCAACCTTCTTTTTCAAGCGATCAACTTTCTTATGCCATTGTTTTCCTTCAGGTGGATGGAAGGTTCTCCTGGTTAATGTTTATTTTCTCTTCTTAAAACAGGTAACAATTTACAGGTTATTATGTATCTACACTCTTATTTTTCTTTTTAAGCTGAAATACCATACTCTCAGTTTAAAGTCTATATTGTAATTAAGGACAGCAAACAAGAAACCTCAAGATCAATGTTTCATCATAGAATCAAAGGATTCTAGAAGAATCAAAGAAAAAAGGAGCAAAAAGAACAGAAAGAAAGAAAATCCCACTACATCATACTATGAAAAATAAAGACAGGATCTATAATGCAGATCACATTATAAAAGTAGGACTTAAGTTTATTTTTGTAGTAAATCAATTGATTTTAGTAAAAATATTGCATATAGAATGGATTAAGGAAAAAAATCTCTAAAACTTTGGAACAATGATGCTTTTCAAAACTATTTCTGAATCTAGGAATTAAAATAGTTCTTTATACACATTTCTGAGCCTAAACAATAGACTCTTTCCATAAAGGCAACAGCTAGTGAAAGGGAAAGTCAAGAGGGAAAGTCAGCTGGGTGCTTTTAGAAATCTTGTTTTCTTAAGCAAAGTCTTCTGGCACTGCAATAGTTCCCAAAAATACATACACATAGCATGATAAAGTAAGGCCATCAGGAACTGTCTCCAGCCATTGCTTGGGGCCAAGCAGAGAACAGCTTTGCAAAATAGACCTGAGAAAAGAATCTTCTTCATAAAGCAGTAAGAGCAAACAATAATGGGGGAGAAATGGAAGGGAAAAAAAAGAGTCAACAGATTTTATCTATTTTTAATCCACCTTTGTGCCCTACTGCAATGAAAGACTCTGCTGAAATATTTCAGTCCAAATCAGTGCTCAGACCTGTTCTTTTTCCTGAGGTACGGGCTTGAGTGTGGAACTTTTCTCAAGATCCCTCTTCAGTCTGAACTGACGCGTTCTGGTTCATTGCATTCTCTAGTACAACTGAACTACGAAGTGAAGGGCTACTATTGCGTGTGAAATTAATAAAGGTAAAAGAAGGAAAATGACTGCTCCAGATGGCCTACCAGAGCTGCAGACAAAATACGTGGTGATGCTTATAAAATTAAATTAAGAACAAACTGACTGCGTGTACAATAATAGTAAAACAACTTTGCCTATTCCAGCACAGGAACCTCACAACAAGAGGCTTCAATACACAAATTGCAACTCAAGAGCCAGGTGTGTGTTTATGAGCTCTGGGCCCTTGAAATATGATAAATTCACCATGGGAAATAAAGAAAACTAGCTTTGGAGAAAGTTTGCTTTTATCTTCCAGCACTCATATACCAGCAGTACCAAACCTTCCCTTCTCCCCCTCTCCTCCTCTCACTTCCCCTGGCAATTCATCAGCCTTTATGGACCATTTCAATGCTTTACAAAGTTGGGTCTCGACTTGTAGTCAAGTGAAGTCTCTGCATACCTGATCTGCAGGAGCACCTGTTCCAGCAAACATCACCCAGTGATGTGCAGCTTTGAGAGGATTTTTCGGCAAATAACAAGCACCAATGAAAATATTTCTCCTGCTCCCTCAGTAAAAGAAGGATGGGCTCCTACTCCATTTATGACACAAATAAAGGTTTGGGGAAAATGAAGTGTCTGGGATTCTTTGTTACCATGGTGACCACCCCCTTTGGAAGGCCAACTGATTTCAGTTTGTTGACAGAATGATTTGTAACTTAGTTTCAGAGAAGTGTGGTGTTCATCATATTTTGACTGAAACAACTCATTTTTAGTTTTGCCTTTTGCCTTGTCTTTGGCTTACAGAACAATATGGCTAAAACATGAGAAAATCTGTTGATGTTATTTACTGTTCTGAAGCCTCTGACACTAGCAAACAGAAACGGATGCTGTTCAGCACCAAAAATGCCTTCACTGGTTAGCATGGAATGCCTTATCACTTGGCCCCACAGGATCAAGGGGGAGGCAGTTTCAGATGCATTGTGCATTACAGTCTGTCTGCAGTGAAAGATTCTGCATCTTAGCTTCAAGTGCTCAGCCAGAATGTAGAGTGCACAAGTTCATCTACAGATAATAACTGGAAGCTGTGTGCTCAGGACATTATCCCATGCAGGAGAGAAATCATTTTTATTCAACTAAGCAGCATCTGAAATTTACAGCTGCTTCCTTAGCAGAGTAACACCTGGTGCACAGGGACAGCACATTGCAGTATGTCTGACTGGGTACTGCATGCTGCAGAGAGGGCTCCCCAGCTGGGGCAGTACCAAGCCTGGTACTCAAAGGACTCCAGGAAGAGCAGGAGTTTAAATATTTTAAGGCAGCAAAAGCAATTGCTGTTACCAAGAGAAGTTCTGTTTTCCTCTAGTCCCAAACATTCCACCTAGCCCATGACACACTGAGCTTTTATGCCAGCATGGCTTTTTGTGTGGCTGCAGTTTCATCTGGATCCCATGGCTGAAATAAAGCCTAAAGCAAAAAAGCTCATCATGTGGCTATGGAGGTATGAAAAGGAGGAGGGGCTAAAAAGGAGAGGTGGTTACAGCTTTGTTTTGGTGCCAGTGTTAAGCAAAAGCTCTCCTACCTCCCCCAAATATGTTTCCAGGTTTGCAACCATAATTGGATATTTAATATGTGAGCTTTTATGGCATTTGAATGTTAAAAGAAATTGCTACCAGGACTTCCAAATATTTTGTGCAATATGAATTACTTTTTCTTAGTTTTCTATTTATGCCACAGTATCATAATTCTGTTTTCTTTGACATTTATTAATGGGAACATTATATTAAAGCAATGCAATCATCAAGAACTCTGAAGTTTGTGAAGTGCTATTGCTGATCTCTCAAGCTGGTCATCTGTTTCTCTTTCAGATACTGCAGTCAACATTCTGGGAAGTATTACAGTGCCAAATAAAGAAGATTCATTCTGGTGCAGCATTGCATAGCAGGAGATCATACCTGAAAGACTTAACAGGTGCTTGGCCACCACCAACCAGCTGTAGCTAAAATACCTTGTTAAAACTATGAAGTAGCAAGCAAACTCTGCATATTAACATGCAGATTTCTGAGATTTATTATTTTAGGTGTTGATTGGTTTTGGTTGGAAGCCAGACTTCTCAGAAGACTTGACAAGGTTCAGTAAGTCTCATTGGAAAAGAGCTTTTGGATTCAGAACTAAGACTAGAAAACATGTACACCAAAGAACAGTTATTAGCCCAGTGCCTATGGAACTCAGGGCAATATGGGAAGACAACGCTAATGTTTCTGTTCTGTCACTCCAAAACTGGAAGTGACTGCCTTCACTTTTTTTACAGATTATATCTTCTTTCTCAATTTTTTGGGAGCAGAAGTTCCACAAACATTCATTTGGACATAAAATAGAAGTTTTCAAAATCAGAAATTTTTTCCAAGAACAGTAAAAAAATTGAGAGGAAGTTTAAATTATGCTGGAGTGAACACTGTCAAAACCACACTGCTATCCAGACAAAAGAGAACAAAATATCCATCAAAACTATTTCACATAGTAGACCACTATCTTAAAGTGTACAGAGCATAATCAAAGAGGACTCTCAAGCATAAAAGTAAATTCAGATTAAATATTTTGAAATCCCCACACAGCTTCATTTGCAACAAAGCTAAAATACAGAAGCCAGCATTCAGAGTGTACCCAATTAACATTCAGAGATGCAAAGCAAGACTTCTAAGAAGCCTTAAGTTTTTTTAAAACCAAGCTATAGATGAGAACGAAGCAGATAGATGTAGGGTGTCCAGAGAAGGGCACTAAAATCCATCATTTAAAATAAGATCTGCTTCCACATACTCCTGAGCATGCCAATGCTCCAGCTTCATTGCACTTGAAAGTAAACCCTCCAGAAGAGGTAATTAGAACAGTAGCTTGATATTTATCATGGAGATGCCATTCCCCAGCATGTGAGTTGCGTTTACTCTACACTAATACTGAGCATAAATTTCATCTTTTATTGATTTATAAATATTTCATACTATGTAAAATATTGTCAGATTATAATTCTCTCTCCATAAAATGGCAAGCAAACGTCCAGCCATCTGTTTGGCTAATGAGAACAATCACCCAAGCTACTTTTCAAGCATGATGCATCCCAGTTTGAAACTGCTTTCTGTGTAAGCACCTGTTCATACATATCAATTAAAATGATAATTACTCCGTTAGTGAATATAATCAAAACAAAATAGTTACAGCTCTATTGTTTACCAATTAAGACTGCAGAGTTCACTGGTGATATATTTCTGGGCTCATTTTTTTCCTTCCTTACCCATTCTAAGACTGGATCAATTTCACACCACTTTAAGGCAATATATGTTTCAGTATTTGAGAACTTATATTTATAAAGCAGCAAAACTACAAATGGTGTCCTGGTAAGTGTTTGTCTTTATGATAGATCATGCTGACATACCTTCCCAAGAAAAAGAAGGACACTTCTCCCTTGAAAGAGAGGGCGATTCTTTCCAAGTTGAACAAGTAAATGATGGAGATAAACAAGAATGAGAATTCTGCTCTTTTTACAGAGTTTTTACTACAGGGGAATTGTCAGGGGTTTTTTTAATATAGTAGTAATTATTAGCATTTAACAATGAACTCATTATACAAATTGAATTATGATGGCTTTTTATAGCAGACATGTTAAAGTGCACTTAGCTTCAGCACAGAAAGTAACTCAGAAAGCTGATGTATCCTTTTCACAAAATGCAATGCCACTGTTCACATGCTCATCACTTACCCAGTTTTGCTCAAAATTCCTCTCAACGTAGAAAAAATTCTTCATCTGTGTATCGTTTGCTATTTCTCAAAATCCTTCAGAAGTATGACTGTACCTAGGTGTGGGCCTGTGCTCCTGTGTGGTGACACATTTTGGTGACATATTTTGGAGCATCTCATTGGTACAGCTCCCTTGCTCCCTTCACCACAGTGGACGCTGTTCTCTGTTTCGTATGAGGATGCTGGAGATTTGCTGTGCCATTCCCAGCTCTGATAGCTACTGAGTTTCAAAGACTCCTGTTTGTTGAAAACCAAACAGTTTATCCTCCAACAGTCACAACAACCTGAGACATTCCTTCTACCAGTGCTGCATGGGCACCCCTATAAAGTCACTGAGCATGAATGCAGTGAAACCTTTTCACAGTAAAAACACATCCTTACTGACTTAATGCCCCTTTAGTTGTCTTCTGTGTTGAAATCAAATCACATCTTCCAAATGCAACATTCTTTTCCAATATGTATTTCCTAAAATGTGTTTTGGGTATTGCTGGAAATATATTTCTTCCCCAGTTGAACCTACTTTAGTGTTGATAGAGGTAATTGATGTTGAGAATGTAATTGCTGTGAATATGAATTCTAACTCCTAGATGAGTTTAATTCATTTTAATGTACACAAAAAAAGGGACCTCTTCAAAACAATACACTATATATGATAATGGAAATAAGTATCTTCCTTGCCTGCATGTACCATTTAGCCTATTGACATAAGCAAGAATTGCATAAACGAAGAAATGTAAATCCAGGTATTACACCCATAATCACATTGATGCAGGAGCTCCCAGAGCAATGCTTGTGCATGTGTAAGATATTCCCATGTTGAAACTGCTTCTTCGTGCACACTGGAAAGTGAAATTTGTTCATTTCCTCTAACAAGCTGAGAAGCAGTTTTGTGTTTCCATGCAACAGACCTCTGATTCTCATTGTGTCTCTTGTAAAGTTCCTCCAAGCCCATGTTCTTCCTCCCTTCTTAGGCTCTAACCCCATCAGCATACAGGTCAGTACTGGAACTGAATTCAGGGGGCCTCATTCCACAAAGGTTAAATGAGTTAATACATGAGGTGACTTCTCTGACAGCTGTGGCTACAGCAAATTTATGCTAGAATATGTGTGGATCAGGAAAGTTTGCTACTCACATCTGCTCTTGTCTTTGTTACCAAATGGAACTCAGTACATCTATCAAGAAAACTATTTTCTAGTTTATAGCTATACAGTTATCTTCTCCTCCAGGGAAATTCACCTCAAGAATTACGATGCAAAAAGAACATTTATATTTCATATACAGTGCTGTAATGAGCAACACTGTAAAAGATAACACACTTTACCCATAGATACTTTTCCATAGTTCACTGAAATGTGGATATTTGGTACAATGGATACTAAATATTTTTCTTCCTCCTTTTATTCACACAATCCATCAAAAGTTGACATCAATAAACATGACTATGTTAACCAACTGCAACACTTTCCAAGATAGGAGAGGCACCTGGAAACTGCCAGTGAGTTTAATATTAGTTTTGACTGAGATAAATTCTGACATGGCTTCCACCATATATATAATTCTCTAAAGACTCTGATAGACAGAACCCATTTTATGTCCTCAGAGCACCAAGTGCACCCTGTCATGTTGAAAGATTTGTCAGCCTGAAGTCACCCTGAGCCATCATGACAAAAAAAAGCAATTGTCTAGAGTACAAGAAACCTGGAACAAAATAAAATTGATTTTTTAAATGGATCATATGTACTTAGTGACTTTCACTTCAAGAATTGAAAATGTTCCCTAGTTTGCTTCCACATAAATAATTATTCTCTGACAAAATAACCATGGGAATAAACTACCCTTTTTGCACAAAGTCGTCCTTAAAAATGCAACAGGTAACTGTCACATAGTGGACAAAGAAAACATTCCCTTGCTCTAGACTTAACATTTAAATTGTCACTTTTTTGTGCAAATCTTGCAGAAATCATAAGATTTTATTGCAAAAGCATTCACACCTACTTAAAATTCACAGAGAAGCATAAAAAATTTCCATATGGTTTCACTGATTTTTCTGTCCATTCCTCCTATTTCAGCTTGCATTTCCAATTTCCTGGTTGTCCATAGATTTGTTAATTGCCTTTTAATCAACCACATGAACTATGTACTTGACATTCCATTTTTGCTAGTTCCTGGTCTTTCTGTAGCTAACTCATGGTATTTCATTTCTGTCAAATTTCAGATCAGCTTTCATTCAAAGGCAGCACAGGTAACATCAAATTGCATTAATGCCATTAACTAACTACTTCTGAAACTCACACAAAGAAAACATATCTGTCAGGGTCCTAGCAGGCAGTGACCATATTGAAAACTCCATCATCAGCTTCAAGGTACTTCAGATTTTCTCCTAGATAGTATCAACACCATTTTGAGCTTGACATGTCAAATATTTTAGTAGCCATCTGAGAAAACTTCATCATGGTAAGAGTTCGTAAAAAAAGCCTTTACTATAAAATAAAAAATATTACATGGAAAATTCAGCTTTATTACTGAGAAGTGTAAAAATAAAAACTTCATTAACATTATTTGGGAGTTCATAATGGAACTGACAACACAAGTTGAAAAAAAATTTTCCCACTTGTAGACAAGGGCTGAGATGCATTGCCCTAAAACAGACAATATGAATAAATTAAAAAACTGGCAGTGATGGCTAACACCAAATCACCCAGAACTTACCTTCTGATAGTGTTTCTACCACTGAGTTAAGCATTCCTAACCAGAATACATCCCTGGTATTTAAATGGCCACATCTTACTGCTCCCTCTGGAGCCCTTCTACCTGCAGTCTGGCTGCTAGGATACAGCGAGTAGCAGGAAGAGAGGGAAGAGAAGACAGGAGAAAGGAATCAGCCTTGGTGCTTTCCTCCTTCTTCAGATTTGCAGCTTTGGAAGTAAAAGAACAGAAAACATTATTTGTAAACTTGCAGTCAACACAAATCCTTCCTTGGGACTTTGCAAGACCACAGTTCTAGCTGTGTTATATATACCACTGTGATAGCTCCTACTGGGAGAGGGAAGAAGGTCCACGCTGCACCCTCCTGGGGAGCCCAGGGTTCAGCAAGAATGACAGCAGAGTGTTTTACAATGGCCTTAAGGCTTTTCCTCCACTCTGCTACATCCCTCACAGCCCTCTCCAAGTCTGCTTGGTTCTCTGTACCTCTCAGCCATAGCTTGAGCTCTTCATGCAGCTACATTCAAGAAGTAGTACAACTTGCTGCAACCCCATCCTTCTTTCTATTCTTCCAGAAGGACTTGCCTGCTTCCTTTCCAAGAATTCACTGAGGCCATGATGTTGCCCTTCTTCCTGCTTTTTTTGGAGATTTACCTTTACCTCCTTTCTGACTAGAGCTTCACCATGTTCAATTTACTGTTTGTCAATTAACAGCCCACCTAGATCTATGTAATGTGTATCAACAGCGTAGCCTGGTGCCCACCTACTCATCACTGAATGTAAACAACATAGCTTTATATTGTTGCCTACACTGGGATGAGTCAAGTCCTCTGCAAGGAAACAGTATGGAGACTGTTCTGGGAAACAGTCTATCACCACATGGAGCACAGAAAGGAACAGCTGGCAAGAGGAAATCCCAAATGTCCCTTCTACTCCTCACTCGCTTCCCAGAGAACCTAGACAGACCAAACTACTTCAACTGCTTAGGCTCAGGATTGCTGCAGATCACTGCAGAGACAAAACATCACAAATAATAAATTGCTGGCTTGCTGCTTTGGCTTTCCTTTCATACTCCTGCTCAGTGTTTTCAGATGGAGGTAAGGAAATCAATCCCAGGTCCCATGCATATAATGGACAAGTTCAAAGCAGATGTTTTAACTGTACATACATGTACTCAGTGGCAGATCCCTAAAAAAAGTAGAAAACTAAGAGCTGTATCAAATACCTGGGGGCTGCTCAGAAAGTATGTCCTGAAAACATCAACGGACAAAAGTCCTTTCAACAAATCTTGTTCCAGAGAAAATAAAAATATGCTATAGACAAAAAATAACTGAAACACCAAGTACAATTTTGTGTGTTTTTAATCTCAGAAAATAAAACTCTGCTGCAACCCTTATGCATATGTTCTAGCAGTGTGTTTTATTGAATTCCACAGATGTAATTAAGTGTGTCATTCATTTGTTCTCCATTATGGTATTTCAGTCAAACATAAACAGCTTTCAGACTTCATTTGCAAGAAAGATACTTTGAGCCAAGTAATTTGCTAACTTCAGAGCAATAGCTTGAGAGGTCTTCACAGGCATTTAACTTTTCTTCCAGGTATTTACAAAGTTCTACACGTGCACACATACAGGTAAGCACCAATTTACCACGGCACTAACACAGAGTAAGTTGACAGATTCTTTCCCCCCACATACACTGTGATATACAATGCCTTCATGGCATGTTCCTCCTATGCCTGGTAGTTTGTAATACATTTAATCATGCCTCTGATTCAGCTGTGCTCAGTGGTTTCCATTTCATTTGTGCAGCTGGAAAACATGTGCTGCTGGCAGTTACGCAAAGGAGTCTGCTACAGTGAATGACTGAAATGGAGAGGAGGGGAAGGGCATAAGGAACTTGTGAGTGGAACTGGGGTACAGCATTTTAATTCTTGTGTTTTAATAAACAAGTCCATAAATCCAGCCTAGCGAGTAAAGTCCCTTTTATGTTACAAGTGATGTGGCTTGACTGTGGTAGAATTCAGCTCAGCCACCATCTGCCTTAAAAAGCCCATTTATTAATGGGGTGGTGATTGCAAAATGAATCCCTGGAAGCATTTTTTTCAGAGAGGAGGCTATTGACAAGGCTGTATTGCAAAAAGAATGGACTGTGGACAGAATTATCTGTCACAAGATAACTCACTGCAAGGTCAAACTTTGACCTTGCACGGATGAGGCCAAAGAGGCTCTCGGTAGGCAATAGAAGAGTTGTTTCAAGGTGGCACTGGGCCAGATCAGCTTCCTTTAGAAGACTGCAAGAAACTGCTGCTGCTTTCTGAAAGATTAGCTACCAACACAGGACAGCTGGAACCTTTTGGGGGTCTCACCCCGATGTGCCAAAAGTCAGGATTTTCCCATCTCTTGCCTATGCACTTTCTGCTCAAGACCTCAGGAAAGCCCACTCTAAATTTTTTCTGTTAGGAAAAGGTCTGCATCTCATACCAAGAATAAATCACTTAGAACAATTTAAATATGAGTCACCAGAATAATTAAGGGATCACCCTTTCAGTATTCAGAGCATGCCCAAGATGAATTGGAAACACTACCTCATTCCTCTTCACAGCCTGCTAATGAGAATTTCCAGAGCTCCTTTCCCAAGTTTATTTGAAGTCCTGCACCATGACCTGAAGCAATGTGTATTCTGGATTCTCCACAGACAGAGGGGTGAAAAATTTTGCACTGTGGCCTCCTGAAGGAGAAGGCTACTACACAAGTACTCAGCTGCTCCACAAGTACTCCAGTAGCCCATGTGATGCTCGAGAGTCTGTGAACCTGCTCAAAAATGCTCATTTCAGTGAGACATTTGGCCTTCAGCACAACCTCCATGACTCGCTCAGTTCTGTCCTTCACCTTCTGGAGAGGAGAATCACACAGTGCCCAGAAACAAAGAATTATATTCAAAAATCTCTGTCGAGGCCCACAGCTGCTACACATCTGTCTATCTATCTGCTACTCCATCTTTAGCAGGACTAGAAAATTTTTAACTTCTAAGTGAGCTCTCAGTTATAAAATCAATAATGCATTGGCAGCATTAAAAATCAACTTCTACAGTTACAGTCTGTGCCTGTGGTTACAGCCTTTTCCATCTGGATAATAAAGGCAGTGATTTCTAGGTTTTAAGTGAAGTTTGGGGTTGTTGATTAAATATTTACTACTGCTAAAGCCCTACTTCTTCTTCAAATGTAGAAGATTTTAAGATACAAAAGATCTCCTTTAATCTGTATCTATTTCTGTACTTCTCACACAGTGTGCAGCTTCTTAATTCTCTGGTTTAACCTAATTGCACATCATAAGTGAAATGCTTAGACAAAACCTTGCATAACTATTGGCCAGGGAAAAATCCTAAAATTTAGTCTCTGAATCTGAGAAAGCAAAATGTGATCTGAGAAAGAAACTGAACGAGATTTCTTAATGTTAAAAAAAAAGGAAGAGAATACTATTGAAACAAGACTTGTCTGATTAGTAACAGTTCAACTGGTTTAATTCAATTACCCCTGTTTGGGGGAGGGGGATTGTATTTCAATAAATTTCATTTTTAGATGAAATTGGTATGTCTTCCTTCATATTTTCCCCCACTAAATTTAACATGGATGTCATTACATATCGTAACTGTAATTATAGGTTTCAATGGAAAGATGACATAATTAGGTGTAATTATGCTCATTATGTAAACATAACACTATAAATTAAATATGCAGAAAACCAACAAAGAAAAAATAAAATCATAAGGGAAAAGAGAAATTGAACTAATCCATGAGGTAATAAACTCAAAAAGAGAAAAGGAAACTAAAAAAGTAAAAAAACCTGTCCACTAATGTAAGTATCTCTTTTTACCCCTCTAATTTCATTTTATTTAGTGTAAGTTTTTATTTTACTTCTTAAAATGCTTGCAAGAATAGGACCAGATGAAACATCTTACTAGCCCTTAGACTAAAAGCACTTAGAATACGAATGCCTCTCCTTTCCCAAATGGAAGTACTTTTATTAACCAGGCTGTAAAAGTCCCTGGACTTGTTCATCACTGATATCTGAAAAACCAACATGCTTCTCCTTTAGCCATTACACTTTATCCTCTTTTACTGCACTGCAGTTTGTACACACAGTCTCCTATATCTGCTATAATCATTCAGGTTCTGGCTGACTGTGGAAACAAATGTAGTTGTCTGGCTTCACACAACAGACACCAAGAGCTTAAAGCTACTCCCTCTATAAGTGGCAATAATACTTCTGAGGTAAATCATACAGAAAACTGACAAAATTATGGGGCATTAAGAGACACTCCACTGTACCCAGATGGAATTTGGTCAGGCTCAGAGAATCTGGTCTAGAAGCCACAGGAATGTGCTGGCTCTGCACTGGGTCATTTAGTACTTTACCACTGTGATTGGACACTTAGAAATTTGGGGTTGCTCTTCAATGTCTCTTCTTGGCAGTGACTGGGAACCATGAACAGGTTCTATCTCTCATTGCTGACACTGTCAGTTCCATTGACAGAGTGAGGTACAGAACCTGGTACTTAATCAAACTAGCAAAGGGGAGATAGATTCTCAAGTGTTATTTGTTTAAAATTTGGGTAATTCTCAGTTCCTAAACCTATGGCTCTATTCTGTTCCTAACCTACAGGTCTTAAAAACTGCAAGAACTGTTTTTTAAAAGCTTAGCCATTCACATTTTATGGGGGCTTAGCTAACTGTGAAAGTACCATTTGATTTAATGGCTGAACTTTTGCAAGGTGAGATGAAGGATTTTCTCCTGTCTGTGTCTACAGGAGATGCCAAACACTCTCCAGCTCTCAGGAATTACAGGTGGTCAGATGCTCAGTCTTCGTGCAGTAGCTTCAGCAGCAGCAGGGACTGCTCACTATATTCTTGCAGGTGACTGATCCTGCAGTCTTTCCTGAAAGATTCAGCCTATAATACTTGTGAATTGTCTGTTGTTAGCATGGGTAGAAGTTTCAGACACCTGGATATTATTACATTCTGTATCTTTTAAATAAACAAAAGCTGTATCCCATAAAAAATTAATTACACAAACATTTTATAACCATTCTTGGGGACTCAGGCAGAAGCCAAGGCCTATAGGTAACATTTGCTTCCAAGACCAAAATGTGCAAGTAATCATTTTGTGGCAGCATATGGGCGGCTGTTGGTAAAGTAGCAGATGCATGTTAAAAATCCAATATGGGCTGAAAGAAAACATTTGTTATTTCCCATAGAATAATTCATCATATGTTCATAGACAGAATACCCACAGGGCTCTGCTCACCAAGGAAATGGGAACCATTTTCATACTGCAGGCCCATACTACACACATCATAGAAGGCAGAACCTGGAATGACTGTTGTTCAAGTGTATCTTGATGCCTTTGACAGACTTTTTGTCTTTTAGAACAAAATATAAGTAATCAGTCCTGCCTTTTGTTCTTATTATACTACAGAAAAGCAGCAGCTTTACCAGCTCTTTGTGTTTCAAGCACATTTCATCAAGTGCTCTTTTGCACAGTATAATGCTGAACTTGGATCTCTGAAAACTGTATATACTAAAGAGATGATGTACTTGACTGAATGAAGACTTTACCATTCCTTGTACCCATGCACAAAGTCTGAACAAACAACAAACAAAAGCTTTTTCCAGAAAAAAAAAAACAAAATTGTTAAAAGATAAAAGCCTAACAACACATTCTAGAAGCCAGCTGATATTTAAGGCCTGGTCTGAACTCAGATTTAATAGAAATAAGAACAGTTGACCACTTAGTCATACTCATAAAAAGCTTGTATGAATACTCTTAATTCAAATTCAGCCATACCTAATAATTCATGCTAAAATCCACCCAATCAAACCCATACACATTTTATATTTTAAAAAGGCTTGGGCAGTAAACTTGTGGCACTTGACCAGTTAAGCAAAAACCACCAAGAACTTTGATTCTGTTCTGCCTGAGCTGAAAGAGCTATTAGGTTGCTGAGTAAACAGTTCCCCTGTTCCTCCTACCTGCACACTTGTTTCCTGTACTTATTCTCAGCTTTATTTCTTCTTTCATGCTAGCACCCACACTTGATTCAGCCCACCCACTTTTCATCTGCCAAGCAATCAGCCGTTGCTTCTTAAATCTTAGAGCTCTTTGGCAAAGACTCCCAACGCTGTTCTCCGAGGACACGCTCATCCTTCCCTCTTTGAATGCTGAGCCAGTGTCACGGATGAATTTACAAATGCTGTAGTAGAAAGCTCAGAGCAGCAGCTCAAATGGAATAAAACCATGTCCATGCAAAAGTGAAAAAAAAATGGGAGCATGCAGTGTTGCCTAAAGAGTGCCATCATTTTTTCCACCCGTATTCCTCCTCACAGAGCCAACTCTAGCTGTGGATTTATCATGTGCATAATATGGAGCAAGAAAGACAGGAGAATAAAATTACATTTGAAAAAGGAAGATGATTTGGAAGCCAGGACAGATGAATTGTGCACCTGATGCTACACTTAACATGGCTATCCTTCTTTGGTGGAAAGCATCAATTTAGCTGACATCACCCTCTTAGGATACATGCATTTCATCAAAAGATTTCTAAGAAGAAAGAAGATAATCCCCAGACTCTGACTCCTCAGAATTTTTAACCAAGGCTCAAAAGCAAAAGGATACCTTGGAAGAAGGAAAATTAGGGAGTGAGTACCAGACAGAAAAGAGCTCAGCAATGGCTACCTGAGCTCAGCTCAGGTACCTCTGCTACTGTGATTTCTGACAAACAGGAAAATGTGAGGTCCTTATCTTCTGAAGGGAGCTGGAATCATTCTGCAAAGTCAAAAAAACTCTTGGTCTCCAGTTAAGCAGACAATATACCAGATGTCCTACACAAAAAGTGAAGGTGAACATTTGCAATAAGGCTTCAATTACAAAAATCATGCACGTCATCTTGTGTGCTAATTTAAGGTCTCAGAGGCCAGTCCGAAATTTTTAAAGAAACATCACACATCAGCAGCACTATGTAAGCAACAGTCCAGCAACAAAAGTTTGATAGCCAGAGCAATTAATTGAGTTATTGATGGTTAGCAACTCATAAATCTCTTGTTAACAAGACCACCATACCAATTGTGCTACTTTTACTGAAACTCACCTTCTACAGGCCATCTAGTGAACTCAATTAGCACAATCATGGACAACTCCAAATACTGGAATTATTTTATACAAGTGTTCCTTTTTACAAATGGTCATTTTTTAAGAGGCCTTTGTCTTCTGAGTCTCTCAAGTAACAAAGTCTGCTCTGCAGCTAACTTTCTGAGAAAGTCACTGAGAGAAACTGAGAAGGTGCCACACATGCAATTAAAGGTGAGAAAATTTCCATAAATTCTCCTGATAAAATAGATGGTATTCTCCATCAAATCAAACCAGGAACTAGCTCATGGCATGTCCCATTCCCACTGTACAAGACACTCAGGGCTTTTCTCTCCCTATCATGTCATTCAGTTTAAGTTAATGATTTAAAAGTAATTAAATCCAATAAACCATGACAGATTAAATAAAAACTAATCAAAGTAAATAAATTACTGTTTTCACACATGGCTTTTGTTTGGGCAACAGAACAAAGGAAGTAGATGATGGCAGTGAACAAAAGTGAATAAATAAGAGAAAAGAAAACATTAGTGTTTGAGACACATTATAACTCATTAACTTTTATGTCTGTTCTGCTTTAAAAAATACTCTGTATCAGCTAACAAGACAATCTAATGAGACCTATCAGGGGACTGTTATAACAAGATTAGGAGAGGGACCAGTGGCAAGGCTGTTTCTGCACAATGGAGAAAAGGATTTGTATTTAATTAACAGCATTTATCTCAACAGTCCATTCCTAAGGAATAGTCTGATAAAGGCAATCAGTCTCTTGAACCAATTGGTCATTTAATCTCACAGATAGTTTTAAAAGAATAAATCTGGGATAACCCTTTGTTGATTACTGTTGATTACTATTTCTTGAAGATATTTGTTGGAACTAGCATTTGGTTGACACTGACATCAAAGTAAGTTGGATTTAGCCTTTTCCATCCTGCTCCCAAATAATCCTTACGAAAACACATGCACACAGATACAGGTAGTGTGTGCACATGTAGAGCTTGAGTCATAAGCACAATGGACCAAAGACTTTAGGATTTTTCCAGAATCCAAGCCCCAGCAATCACAGCATGTTCTTGATTGAGTGAAGAAAACTAACACCCTCCCTGTCAAATGGCTCCAATGAGGTACAAGGATTAACTGCTAAAACCTAAGGTGCCTGAGTGTTAGCAATAAAAATAATTATTGTTTCATGAAATTAGGAGAATCCTAGGAGATGCAAATACCATAGAAGGATTAGTTTTAGCACTGAGATTAAATGTCACAAGTTTCTGCCTCCCAGACCTGCATTTGAATGATACTTCTTGTAATTCTTCACTATTATTTTTATTACTGCTCCCTGCAAAGACACTGGAAAGTTCTTTAAAAATAGCTTCACACAAAAAAGTACAAAATGAAAAATGTTGAAATATTTAGAGAGCAAGAACCTACACACTTCTGAAGAGTTCCTGAACTTGAACAATTTAAAACACGCAGCATTCTGTACAGATGACTGATCTAAAAGTAAGAGAGACTATTGTACTGATCTCTAGCTACAATAGCAATAAAAATACAATGAAGATAATTTTTTTATTCATATTTTTCAGAACAATTGAACTGACAAGCTCCAATGTGAACCTCAGGCTCTTTACAAACCAAAGCTGTCATCACCCAGGCAAAAAAAATCTTGTTCCTCCTCCCAGCCTACCTTGGGCAAAAATAAAGAATAACCTGCCAGTTACTCCAACACCAAAAAACTCCACAAATACAAAATCTGCCTCCTGCTTATCTCTGCTGGAACTTTCAGGTGTATAGTCACTTCCATTGTCATCTTATTTCTTCATTTACTTACAATAAATAAAATTGAGCAGCTAATTGGCATTAAAGCTTTATGATGATACTGAAGACTCTAAGCCTTTTTTTTTTCACATAGACAGTAAAAAACTATCTAACTCTTGCTGTCTATAACTTTCACTATTAACATTGCTGTCTCTAATTTTAGACTTCTGTAATATGGCTGACAAACTTGGTGCAAGACACATGGCTATGACAGTTTTTTTTAAGGCATGAACTATCTAAAAGATCATTCCCTTAGTTTACTCCATGACCCTTTCAAGAGTTCTGATTCCCTTCACAAACTGGGAAATCCTTTCACAATTGTCACTGCAAGGGACTGCTCAGTTGCAGCAGCATTTTGCATAAGCAGTTTAATAATCAGATTCTACTTCACTGTCTGAAATCAGGAGAAAATCTTGAGCTGCAAAATTCAGTTGTCACATGTACTTCCCGATGGCACATAGGCTATAAGGCTTCAAATAGTCTTTTTTTTTTTTTTTTTTTTTTTTTTTTTAAGGAAATTGTACCTGAAAGATTTTACAAATTAGATGTGAAACTATAGAAGTCCTGGTAAAAGCCTTGGTTACTTGGGCTGGCAGCAATTGCTGGCCACTCAAGGCAATTGCCCTTTACATCTGGCTGAGACCATACAGATAATATTCTCCATGTCTCATTTAGACAAAGGCATTCCCCACTTGGAAAAGGGCCTTACTGAAATCATGAGCTCGAAGCCAGCAACCCACTTCTCATCACCACCTCTGTGCCATTCCCCGCACACAGCGCAGCAGCGGTCAGGAGAGGCTCAGCCAGCCCTCTTGGCTCGGTGGCCCCGGGCTGCACAGGGCACATGAGGACACAGGAGCAGCTCCCCAGCTGGTGGTGGTTGTTTCCAGTGGGCTGCTCGCCATCAGCATTCCTAACAGATCCCTCCCCAGCACTTGCTAACACACTGTATTGATCAGTGGATGCCCGTACTCACTGGAGACCTGATTTCACTGCCTTTCATTAATTTAATTCTCTTAGCTCCAGCTAAGTGGCTTGACACCTTTTTATTACATAAAGCCAATCTTTTGCAGGCCTAATCTTATATAGTTTTGATCATTAACAACATGCTGTTCCAAAGAACTTTGAGTTCATTCGGAGGGACTCACTCAACCCCCATGTCAGTGAACACTGGCAATCTTACCAGATTTTTCTTCTTGTTTTCAGCCTCTCCAAAGCATAAAGAAAGTTGTTAGTCTTGAATAAACTGCACATTTCATTTAATAGAATCCAGCCTCACAGAGTATGGATTCTGAGAGTCTGTTTCATCTATCACAAAACTACTTTCAATGCATATGTTCTACAAGACTTGGCACTGTACTGCAGACATGAAAGCTATTATTGTAACTGAACAATCAGATATCAGTAAAATACTGTCTGATTTTTCCTTAGAGCACCTAATGTTGTTACAGGCAGCCCTTCCCACTTTTTATAACAGTGCTTGGTAATTCTTCTGTAATCCAGATATCCCTCTGTTCAGAAGAAAATGGACAGTACTAATGAAAAACAGAAATTAAAGCTGGATCAGTTACTTAAATGTACTTAATAATGTTTCAGTATCTGTAAAACCTAAAATAAGCCCTGCAATGATTTAATTTTCGATTGCTCAAAAAAAAAAAAAAGTTGGAAAAGAAAGGGAAAGGAATAAACGTTTCTAACTTCCACAGTAAACATGAAGTCAGCAAAAAGCAATGTTTTGCACATATGCAACGCTGTTACATTGCACAATGCAGCCAATTCTCCATCAAAAGACGGCACTTGGCGGTTCTGAACTTATACCGCAGTCAAAGCTAATATGATGCACACATTCAATTCATACGCGTGGATACACGTAAAAAACAAACACTGACGATTTCATGGTTTATTATCACCAGAAGTGTGAATGCATGTAGAGGCTTGGCATCTGATAGTAATAAAACAAGAAAGAGAAACTCAAACAGTGTAATTCTGAGCAATTAGAACATACTGCACCTGTCACACTCGTTAGCCAAAGAGTACAAAAATCCTGTTACTTGTTTCATGAACATACCAGACTTCTTGGATTCTTCCAGCATGCTGTGGATCTTGGAGGGTGACCAAACTAATCCTTCAGTTTCATGCTTTCATCATCTGAATAAATTATACCCTAAATCTCATCTTGCAAAATACCATTGTATTCTATTTCATTTATGATAAACAGAGGTATTTCCCTACTATAATATTTCAGATCTTAATTCCCAGTGAAGTTTGCCCATGGACAGGGTTAGAACCTTCCTAACCTGCTGTGTCAACAGAGGGCAGCCAGAAATTGGCATTGTAAATTTCCAGGTAAATTTAGAAAAAAAATCTCCCAATAAGATAGGTATACTTTATTTTGCAAGAAAAGCTTGTTTTCTTCAAATTGCTCAAGACACTTCAGCAAAGTCAGTAGTTTTGACCATGCAGTAGAATTTATGGCTTTGTACTGATGTTGTGATGCACATTGTGCACCTTTCTGAAGGTAAATAGATCTTCAATAACTTTTAAAGAAGCCCTTGTGTCATTGAAACTGTGCAGAAACATTAATTTGAATTTAAAAGGAATTTGGTTTAGTTTTATTACAAAATCCTCCATATTTAAAGTGACCATCAAGAGAGAACTATATTTTCATCACTCCTTACCAGCACCAACTTGCAAGATATTAATTCTAAATTTAATTTCATAGTATCTATCTTTAAAATTTATTCTAAGAGCGTCTGCCTAGGTTTTTTTCATAGAACTTGAGAAAAGTGACCATCATGTTTCTTAAAGTAAAATAGGGGCATGAACACAACAAAAAAACAGCTATGCAATGCATAAGGACACATCACCAGCAAAACAAGGAACACCCATCTCACATCATTATCTTCTTACAACGTCATCAACCACTATTTCAATACATACATACATACACTATTTCAATACATCTATTTCACAAGTTGGTCTTGCCCTGATTTTTAATGCACTTTTAAATGTTTACTCCAATTCAGAGGTCACATAGCATTAGCAATTGTTTTTTTAAAGGCAAATGTGTTCTCATGAATAAATACTGCACAGGCAAGAAGACATTAGGTTTTTGGCATACAAGTCATTGGTGCAGAGTGTTTACAAGTCATCAGTGTTCATGGGCTATAATCACCCTTCAGGGTGGAAATGACTGAAAGCCTGAACTCCTCTCACTGCAGCAAGGGCACCTGCTGCTGCCTTACTCAGTGCTCTGTCGGGCAGGATATGGGTGTGTAAAATCACTGTGAAAGAGAGACAAAAGAAATCTGTGATCTAACTCTCTGTGACCTTTCTTAGACAGCTGAGGTGCAGTCATCCTTTCAGCTTAACGATGAAGAAATACAGAATTTGCATTATGAAAATTTTGAAAATGTCATTCTGAATAACAAGATTCACATCAGGAGAAAAGGAATCAATTATTCCTTTTGACTAAAGTAGATGGCAGAAGCTGAAGTAATTGCTCCTTAAATAAAGTACACCATTCCCCACACAAGATTTAATCTCTTAGACTGAACAAAGATTGCAAGTCTTGGCATATCCCACACACGTTTATCACACTACTGCTGCTGCAGAAGGGAGGGTTAGCATCTCATTTGGTCTAGACAAACCAGTCACAACATAGTTTTAGATTTTTTGTTGGGACCCTGCTGACCAGGAGAATCTGAACAGCTAACAAGAGAATACGGTTCCAGTGCACAGATACACTTTACCAACTCTCTCAGTTATCCTCCAATTTGTGAACAGTTGTTTATTTTGGCAATTTCCTGTAATTTAAAAATTGACCACAGTTCTCTCTAAACTAATACAAAAATCAATAGGAAAAAACACACATAGATGAAACTAGTTTTCATGCTGCATACAGTTTCTTAAACAGAATTAATTAAAAAAATCTTAAATAGAAGCAATTTTAAGTATTCTTACTGTGACCTGTTCCTTCCTTACTTTTTTAAATTCAACCCAGTAATAGTTTAACTTTCCAGTGTAAATGCAAGTTTCCAACACTGGAAAAAATAGACATACATTTCTCAAAACATCATTGTGGTTTCTGTGTTGCTCTTGAAGTCTACTGTTTCATTAATCAATCTCCACTACAGATCCAATTCAGCGAATATGGATGTACAAGTTTACAGCCAATACCAATCATAAAGTAAAAATTATTTACGTATCTAACCTACAGGATGGTACCCCACATGCAAGGAAAACATGCAAATGGAGCATTCAGGGAAGTATTTTACCACTGCACATGACAATACACTTAACACACACTTGATAATACTAAACAGACACCAGACAGGTAGGCATCACTTGAGCTGAGCAACTGATCTGCAGTTAAAAGATTACTCAAGCAATTTCACTTTCAGCAACATAAGCTGCAGGGTGCTGAGTCATGCACCTTTCTTCTCCCTTTCTCTAGAATAGTTATGATTCTAGACTTCACGCTCTTCTGGCTGACAGGAACAAGTGCATGACATGTTAGATCCTGCCTGGATCTTTGTTCTACATGGTCAAAAAACCCCAGCCTTGTGGAACTCAGCAAAGCAGCCAGCCACAGGCTCTTTTACACCTTGGTGTTGCAGGACCACCTTGCAGGGTTACCTCTGTGTAGTCCATCAGCAGCACGAGTGCTCCAGCTGAGTGAAGGACGAAGGGGCATTCCCTCTTTCTTTAGACAACTGCAGGACACAGTGTGATGATACAGCCAAGTGCTACAGATATAAAATACAAGCAGAGCACGAGCTTTGTGCCAACTGCAACATGATTAATGCCCAGTTTCATCCCATTTTACCTGCATTCTCTTTTCTCCTGAAAAACAGCATTTACTGTCCTACATGTGCCCATATTACAGCGATCAAACCAAGCAACTAGCAATTAACATAAAAACAGGATTAAAAGAGCAAGGTAGTAACAGACTCTGGGAATGCAGAATTGCCTACTGTCTAGTGTTTAAAATTTGCAATAGCAGTAAGAAACTCAGAGAGGGACTAATTAATCCTGCAAGTTGCCCTGCAGTATGAGCAGCCTTTAGCAGAAGGGAGTCACTGAAGTGGTCTTTGCATGTGTAGGAGCACATGCTGTGTAACTGAGCCGCTGCAAATGAAGCTTTGTTAAATGACATGACTACTGGGGAAAGGCATAAGGGGTTAATTATAGCCAAGTGCACATGAAATATTTTGCTCTCCATGATTAGTAACCTGAAACTAATAGTGCAAGTAAAACTGTCACCTTCTTGTTAATGGCACATTACAATATCATTTATATTAGTTTTTCCCTTAGGAAATAATAAGCTTTCTACTATATGGGGGCTGTTAACAAGGGAATTCAGTAGAACTTAGAGGCTTATAATTCCTCTTTTATAAAATAATCACAGTAGAACTAGAGTCATAAAGCCTTTCATTACATTCATATGAGATCTTCCAGGAGGCTTACTCCTATGAACAGTATGAAAGAGCAAAGGTTAAATATTCTTCAGATATTGCATTCTGCAGAGTGATCTGGACATATCTAAACAGTGCCAGACAAAACAGTTTGGCCTATGACAAGTCTAAAAGGAGTAATACCACAGACCTCCAAAAATCTGAACGGTGCCAGCAACTCTCACTCCTTATCTGGCTGCTTCCTTCAGGTTGTGACAGAAGTTTTCACCAATGCAAATAATTCAAGGAAGATGTCAAATATTTCACACAAAGAATGCAAAATGAGAAAGATCCCAGAATGTTGTTTCCCATTTTAAAAATCCCTACACCCATATAATTTTGGTGAAAAAAAAAAAAAAAACACTTTGAATACCACTTAGGTTCCACAAGAACACGTAAAGTTTAAGCACAGCACAGATGGTCCCAGGGTAGAGGAATTGAAATTACACCTGTGGGCTTGCACACATTTACAAAAACACTAAGCCCAGGTGTCCTGTCAGTGGTCTTATAACATATAAGCAACCATAAACACAATAGTAGATAGCAGGTTATTAACGAATCTCATTACAAAATCCACGCTGTATCTTGCAGTAGTACCCTAGATCAGATAAAAAACTCATATCCTAAAATAAGAAAATCTACATCAAGTCCATCACCATAAATAAAACCTATTGCTTCACCACCAGTGTAAAGCGTTAGGTCACACATGGCTTTGAAGACCAGATTAGATGTTTTAAGACCTCTGTAGACTTCACTGGCACACCTCATGTTCAAATTAATGGCAGCTACACAACACACATCAGTGAACCAGCAAGGCTACAAAGACTCAGTTTTCCTCCAACATTAAGTATAATGTAATGTTAAAATTACAACCTCCTATCATATTTTAAAATTTGGTTAAAAGCCAGCACATATTGAATTTCATCTGTTCTCTCACTGAGAATCAGTCTCCAAGTGACAAAGTAACACGGTTTCATGCACCACACTGAAGCACAACCCAAATAGACATATATTTTTTCTGCTTTTTTTCTGCCATGAAGCAATTCTGTTTTCTTACAGCAATACATCTGCAAGCTGTTCTTTCAATTGGTTGTATATTTTTGCTGCCCAATAAGACCACAGTATGCCAAGTAGCTTTTTCTGCACCAGTTATGGCTACAACTGAATTACCGACTGGGAACAGTTGGGATTAAATGACATCCTAGAGACAGGACGTGCCATTGGAGCAAAATCTACATTTCTTCCATATTAGCATACTATAAAGTACCTGCCTTCATAACAGTCACACAGAATAACGCACAGAACAAGACAAAAAAACACCACAAAATTGTATTGCCATGGTAGAAGAGAATTTTCACCTTTGTCTCTTTCTCCTTTTTAATGCTGACCTGCCACAGTAAAAATAGTGGCAGAGACACAGGCTCAGAACCACAAACCTGCATGTAGAAAACTGTCCTCTCAAATATAATTGGAGTTGAAAAACACATCCAAGACTGAGTTCCCCTTTTCAGTTCCCAATTGTCTATCAGTATTTAATGAAACTGCATTGCATTAAGGAATACCTCATAAAACAAGATGGCAAATAATACCCACACTTTATGAACAAAAACATTTAAATGTCTATCAGAAGGCTGGAGAAATTTATCTGTTTGGTATTTCAATATCATGCCTACTCTGAGCAACAGATGTACAATGTTTTTGTAAAAAGAATTAGGACTGCAACTTTACTAAAAAACCTTGCATAAGAACATGGAAAAGCTCAAGGATTAATCACTAAACTGCATTTTAATATCCATTTTATGTTACTGAAGCCAAGAGTTAATAGATAATTTAAAAGGCTCTGAGTGATATATATATTCAAGTTTGGTCATAGTCACATCTTCAATTTTGTAAAAATCAACTATTATCTGATGTCGGCATAATTTCGTTCCATTAAGCAATCTGTGCTGAAACTAATTCTGGGATTATAAATCTAATGAGAACAAAACAGGTCTTATCCTATCTGAGCTAAAAGGTACAGTGGAATGGCTCTGAATCTTCAATGTAAAGACAATCTCCTACTAAGACGCTGCGATATCTCTTCCTTGTAAATAATGGAAAATTGAAGTCCAACTTTTTGGTTTATTTAACTTCACACAAGGATTAGGCACTGTGAATATATTGATTAAACAGGTATCTTTATATTTTTTTCACAAAAAATGCTATTTTCAATGCTGACTTTTAAATCACGAAGAGTAACTATTCAGAACTAAGACAAATTTTAAGTTGGGTTCGGGTCCATACAGACTGAGAGGGTGCAGTCACAACAAAGACCATTTGCTCATTCCTAGTTTAAGAAATTCATCTGGAAGACTGGACTAACCCTGCATTTATTACATATTTAGATTGATATTAAAACAATGAATGCGCCACTCTTTCAGGTATCAAGAAAAAAATACATTTTAAAAAAGCAAGAACAAATTTATTATAATAACAGCAAAATGTCAAAGACTGTTCTATTCTGTATCACTGAAGTCCAGAAAGAGTAAGTCACATACAAATGAAGCCTGAAGCCTAAGTCTTACATTATAAAGTGAGGATTGCAGAATTCTCTCCAGGTCCTACCATCCTCCCTCCTAATTAGAAAGCAACCTGAATGAGACAGTGTTTCCTTCGTACCTACAGTAGCCCAAGATTAAATGGTAACTTCTTTGTTTCTCTAAAACAATGTACCTGACAGTTTTAGGCTTATATTAGAAACTGATTTCCACTATTACTGCATAAATTACAAGACAACCATATCAAACAGTTCTGCTCTATCCCTTCCCTTTAAAAAAAAACCCCAACAAAACACCAAAACCAAAACTCAAAACCTATAAGCAACACAGACCATCAGGCTTAGATTACATTTCCAATAAAGTGATGTTGATGTGGAATTTAGGATTAAAAATAGTACAAGAATTCTAACATTGCAAAATTAAAAAAACAAGCTATGACCGTTGTGGCCTTGACAAATCAGAGAAAAACAGAACTAGAATTAAAAAAACCAAGCCGTTATAACTGTATTTAAACAGTAAATGTCTGTTTAAAACACATTAGTGAATCAACAATGGAATGTCTGATGAAGAGCCAACAGTCATGGAAACGCTTGTTCAGAGTAAGGATGCAAGAGGTTCACAGGGACAAGAAGCAAAAGAGACGAAATTGTATTTTATCCAAAGTCCAACTGCAATATAAGTATCAAAAAAATCTATTTGGAAAATACAGTAGACACGTTCAGGGTCACAGGCAAGTTTTTCTCTCCTGGTGAGATGCTGCAATATCCTCTTCAAGCCACTCACACCATTTATATTGGAGACATCAGTGACTGCACAGCAACAGGCAAGCCTTCTCTTCTTCTACTACTACTACTAGGAGAAATTTGGAGAACAAAGATACCAGAAATACCCATTCAGAAAGGGATAAAATAATGAAATACTCCAAAATGAGAGAAAAACAACTGCTCTTCAGCAATAACTTTAAAATATAACTTAACTTTCAAGATGGCTAATTCCTTATGGAGAGACTGTTTGATAATAACTGGAAATAGACAAAGGCTGAGAAAATACTGCAATTTCCCAAGCAAAGCTGCATATGAACAGTAATTATGGCTAATCCATCTGGTATATTTCTTTGATTTGGGTCAACAGAACTGATCCTGCGATAGTTATTGAAGAACTATAAAAAAATCAGCAAGTTTCTAATTCTTAAAGCTGATAAAGAGGATTCCACCCCAGAATATACTAAAACAGTCATCCTTGAGCAGATTGATGTTAATGGGAGCTCCTGTATGATTCATGGGAAAACAAACTTTGTGAAGAGATTCTTCTCACTTGTCCTGTTACAATTCCTGTTTTGTGTTCAGTGGGGCATTTGCAAATAGCACATTGCTTTTCTGCCCTCATTTTGTTTCCAAGGTCTGCAACAAAGGGTGCAAAGGTCTCATTTTGTTTCCAAGGTCTGCAAACTGGATGTGAAAATACAGAGATGGAAGAAAATCTCATAACAGTATCTGCACTGTATCTGTGTGCAGTCCTGGAAGCTGCATACGGCCATGCAGAGGAAGAGGAGCATGCCCTTCTTCCCAGTCATGATTTGGATACTGTTAATAGGTGCTACTTCAGGCATGACAGGTAAAAAAGATCTGAGGAAACCAGCATCACTCGAAGATTTACAGAATGACCAAAGGCAGCCTCCACTCCATAAGTGCACTCAACTCTCAGCAGCAGTGAAATAAAGGAGCTTCTTAGTTCTCCTTGGCCCTCCCACTGTAATTAATCTGGACTACCAGAGCTCCAGTGAAGCTAATTAATAGTTATTAAGGAACATGGTTAATGACACTATGGGCATGCATCAACACAGACACCCCATTTGTAGCTCTGCCAGAACTAAAGCATTTTTATGACAGATAATTTGCAGACTCGATTTCTCACAACGTATTCCCTCCCTGAAGGGAATATCAGAATGCCAGGCTGTCTGCACGTACAGAAATATGCAGAGCTATTTCATTTACCTGTGATTATTTACCAGTTACAGGTCCTAGAAAAATAGCTGGAGCTAGGCTTAGCAAAAAAAAAAATAAAAAAAAATAAAAATCCACTACAGGAGCAAAATACTGTGGAAAAAAGGAATGTTTCTTTAAAGCATTTTTTTTCTTAAATACCAAATATTTAATGCAAATGTCAAATTATATTTGACATTTTTATTTTTTCAACAATATTTTCTTTCCGTTTAGAGAATTCTTCAAGCCAAAAACTGGGATAGAATGGTTGGTTATAGCTGGAGATATGGGAAAGTTGGCAAAAGTATAAAAACTTCCCAACAACAGTTTTACAAAAACAACTGTTAGGGTTCATCCCTGAACTACATCGTTTCCAAAAGCAAAGTCAAAATATTTTATGTGAAGATGCTGCCACAAGTGTAGCAATACATTTTTAATTCCATTTCTTTCTGTGAAAAATTTCTTGCATTTCACTCTAAATTTATCTATTTTCTCCTCCCACCCCAAAAGCCCTTTGGCAAGTATAAAATCAGCTTTTGGCAAGTATAAAATCTGCCAGTATCTAACTAAGAGTTCACGTCAATAGCACAAGATGGTTTTTGATATTCCTGTACATTATGTGAAATTCGTATGCATTTCCATGTTTCTAATTATAACAATGGAAGAAAATTAAATTTAGTAAATAAGTTCAAGACTTTGGATCTTCTACACACCCTACAAAACAAAAACAGTGAAAGCACATGTGAGGCCCATATTTCCAAAAGTTATAATGCCAGAAGCTGTAACTGTTTTTTGGTCTCCAAAACCCAAATCTTGACCCTCTGATGGAAACCTAAAGGAGGCACTCAATAGAATAGCCTAGATTAAGGGAGATGCCTACTTGGTTATCCTTCTTACTGCTACTGACATAAAGATTTTTCTAATATTTCAAAAATCCTAAATTTCAGTTAAATCATTAAAAAAAGTATAGAGATCACTGCCTAGTAAAAGTATTTGAAAAAAAACTTTCATTATATCCCCGTCTCTGTCTTCATAAAAAAGCATAAGAATTGATTTTTTATTTAAATACAAAAACTAGAAACAGAAGGCACTAAAAGTTTATAAAAGGAACCCAAACAAGACAGACATACAAAGAAGCACGCTCAGGGACAGTATGATATAGACCATAATGCTCCCAACACTGACTGTGTCACATCAAACTTGCACTGCTTAGCAGCAGGAATTATTTTAGAGTAATGGCAATGTGGTACACATTTTTCCCTCATAGATAGAAAACTAGGGAGAATCAAACCAGAGCAAGAGGGAGAAAATGCTTTCCCAGTAACTTTAATTTCCCATAGATCTTTTATAGCTACTGGATTCTATAAGCTGTTCCCTGCAGAAACAACACAAATCTTCAGAAAACTGGAAGACACAGAATAATTTTCACATAATGCAGCTGCATGACAATGGCTGCATGGATCTGGAGTTGTTATTTTTCAGACCTTGCAAACAACCCTCATTTAATGGTGACAAACTCACTCCAGAGCCTCAACTAAGCTAAAAACATCAGTCTGCAGATGCACAATGCCTTCAAATATGCATTTTGACTAACAGAGACTCCAAATTAGCTGTCTTGAAGCCACTGGAATACATAAAGCTTGACACTTATCACACACATGCAGAGATCCAAAGCATGTGGGTTAGGTAAGTTGAACCATAGCCTACTGTGAATGTCCAAACTGCTGAGTCAATTCACCAACAAGCAACTACCAAGTAGACAATTAAGAACAGAGCATTTGTGCCTACTTTGGCTTCACAAGTAAGGAAATTCATCCTACTTAACAAAATAATCACAGAGAAAAGTAGCAAACAAAAAGTAAACTAAAGCTTTCTTCCTTTCCCTACAACAGAAGTCCCTTTACCTTACGTGCATGAAACCCCCACCCTTGCTAAGAGAGGGAACCTCACATCAGGAAGACCCAGAAGTCCATTTTTCTCTACCCTGCTCAAGTGCCATGTTCATGAGCAAACTGGAGACTGTCACTCTGCTGGTTTGATACTCACCACTGTAGACCCAGGGTAAAAACTAACACTCATCATTCTTTCTGACTGAACATCGTAGAGTCTTGTCACCTTGATCCAGGAGAAAAATTGAGCATTTCATGTTTACCTATGAAATTCACATAGCCAAGTTAATATGAAATACTTCCCTCACCGCCTGGGCACTGCCTTACCTTACTTCTCCAAAATAAAGTTCATTTGAAATGCCACTATTTTGCTACAGAAGGACAGATCTCAAAGTACTCACCACTCTGAATAGCCTGCAGAAAGGATGATTATTTTTGCATACATTTCTGAAGAGCTTGTCTCTCTATTGTGTCTGTAGACAAGATATGCTGTTTAAAGATGAACAGTGGAAATGAAAGGGATGCCCAGTGGGAGGCAAGAGCCAAACTAGAGCCCATGATGGAAGTGTTTTTATGACTGTAGTGCTTGTTGCTGCAAACAATGTAAGAATTCAGCACTCATTTGAAGTGTATCCTTTAGAGTTACAGCTGTGCTAATGCACAGATGGGAAAAAAAAATATCGTAAAGATGAGATGCATCAGTTCTTTCACTTTAAACAGGAAATACAGCCTAGATAGAGAGAGAGAAAATGTGGATAGCAGGTATATAAAATCTGAAAGTATGATTGCTGTAATAAAGATGCACATGCAGTGAATTTTGTGATCTGGGTGGTCCGAGACAGTTTATATGGCTCCTGCTTTGACTTGCCACATAAGCACATTTATGTGCATCCAGTCTGAGAGAAACGTGGATACAAAGGAAATACAAATGTGTGGGGGATGTGTCTTCCTCCTGGTGAAGTCCTCAGATTTCTTCTAAGTGAGGAACACAAGGATTTTCTTCTGGTGCAAGGATCCCTTGCACATTGACTCGCCTCATTACTAAGCAATGTGAGGGTTTGTGTCCTTTTCCTTTTCTCATAAGCTTTCTGAAAGTACTAAGGCAACAGACATCCTACATCACACACATCTGATGACTGTGGCTGTCCTGGTGGGAGAAATAGAAGAGATTGGAGGTCCAGAAGTAAAGGCAGACAAGAAAAAAAAGAAAGGGATAGATGAGAAAAAAATCAGTAAAGTCTGGAGTGGTAGGGAAGGAAAGAGATGAGCCTAAAGAAAGCAGTTCATGATGCAGGAATGTGTGATGACAAGACTACGAGGGGCAAAAGCAACATCAGTTCAGCCAAAAAGGGAATTTGTTTGTGGTGCAGCGATTTACAGAATACAAAGCAAGTGTTCTGGAAAACTGCTGTTACCCACACGTTCAAAAATGGACAAAAAATAGAAGAGATTATGTTTTTAAAGGAGCAAAAAACAATAACATGATGAAGAAATACATATACTTGCTTCCTAGGGCAGTAAAGCTGCAGAACATAATGAGATCTGAAGGGAGATAAACTCAACCGTCGAGGAAGCTGGAAATGCATCCTGGCAGCTATCAAAGATATGTAGCAAATGAAGATCAGTCTAAAAGGTAAACAGAAATGGTCCAGTCATTTCTTTTCCTTTAGAAAATTACAGACAGATACCAAGGCCAAACCCTACTTTGGCATAGCTTTCTGAGGACAAATGTAAACCAAAGGGACAAGAGCAAGGACTGGGAAAGGTCATAGACAAGAATTGAAAGGCCTGATGGACTTGGCCAGGGAGTTTTCATCAAATGACAGGATACTGCCACTCTCAAGACATACAAATTGACAGCCTTTTATCAATATGATATCAATTCCTTCCATGCAAGAGCCAGCCACCTAGGTCATCTCATAAGTTTACTAAAGAAGAGCCTGTAGCTGATCCCTGTTAACTGAAGAAAAGCCAGAAAAAAACCAACGGTAAGACCAAGGATGATAACTAGGAAAGCCAAGAGTTATTTTAAATAAAAGTAATTCATACAAATTGATGTCCTGCTATTTTTTTTAATTAACCAACTAATTAAGTATTAGTGGTTGCTCTTCATAAAACCACAGACAAAGATGAAAACATTCTCAAAACAAGTATCACTATGCAACCAGGTGGTTGCAGATTTGACAGGACCTTGCCAGTTTTCTCACAAATAATGCTTTTACCTTCCCTTTCAGCTCCAAAGTCTGCCATCAGTAGAGAAGGGACAGCTATGCTCAGAAAACTTCCGGTGCAAAGCCATCAAGAGGCAGTAAAAACTGCAATTTCAGAGACTCGCAAGTGGTGCAGCAGCCAACCCTCACCCCACCATCTGAACACACATCCCTTGTGTCACATACTGCAACTCTTGTTTCCTGACCTTTTATCCTAATACCTATGGGGAAAAGAAAAGCACTTTAAGGCAAGATCTCTTGGAATAAAATGCTTAAGAGTGTGCTGAACATTCTAACTGGGACTTGTTAATTAATTCTCACAATGCTTGTTACAAGCAGGTAGAGCAGAAAGATTACATTATTACAGAGCAACCATATCAGAATCTATACAGTGATAAGCAATTAAATGGTGTAGAATGGCTAAAATATTTCTGTTTAAAGAAATACAGATTTACTGGAAAGTGACTAATTTTTTTTTAGATAAAGACTGAGACTTTTAAACTCCAACTTACATGTCCAAAACTTATAAACATCCTGAAGAACCATTTACATGTACCTATCTGCCTCTTTGAAACATCTAAGGCTATAAGAAATTTTGACATTACTAAAATGACAAAGACTACATGTGAAACAAATCAGTACTAGTATCACCTTGTCTTTCAGTGTTCATGTAAATCCCTCTTGATGAAAGCCATTTTAGAGTCCTTCACAGTGACAGACAGCTATTATATAAAACACAAAGAAGGTTTATATAAAGCTAAAAACTTTGTCTAACCCGAGTCCTCTCCATTGCTGTGTGATAGGCTATAGTTGGGGGTTTTTTTACTGATTTCAGTCATTAGGGGGTATATAAAAAAAAAAGAAAAATCCTCTACTGTGCAAAGCTTTTCCTTTTTATGAGATCTTATGGCCCTGCGCAAGCAGTGATCTCCTTTTCTTTTCAAGTATCTTTATGGAGACTCCAGGGAAGATTTCCTCTGGATAAGAAGACTTTGAGGGGCTGTAAGTCAGACACATGCTTTTGAGCCCTTCATGTCACCAGGGATCTGGGGAAGGAAAATTACCTCTCAAGACACTTTCAAAAGGGAAATCCACAGTGCTGTCTCTAGAGCAGTTAACAGCTCCATCTCTGAGGCCTCCCATTAGAGGCAAGAATGACAGCTTCTCTCTTTCCTATGCTTTAGAAGTGTTCCCTAATCAAACACACAGGGCAGGTACACAGCAACCTCCCTAGAGATTCTTACCATATTTGACACCTCCTTGTTTTATCCTGAGCCTCCAGCTAATTAGTAATTTCTGAACAGAAATTGTTCAGTATCAAAAAACTCAGGCTTGCAGAGGTAAACCCAACCACCAGAGCTATTTCTGAAGCATTTGGCTGAACAAATGGAAAGAACAAAAGTACTTTCAATGGAAATATGCCTTCTTTCTGTTGCACCAAAACATCAGGAGCTTTACAGCAAGTTTACAGCAAGTTACCAGACGTACATAGTTAGGCATCACAGAACTTCTTACTGGGATTCAAGCAGTGTTAAAGCTTGTGTAGAGTGAAAGGAGATATTAAGTGGAGGGTTCAATGTTCTGTGGGAAATGAGGACACTGCGACGGTCATGTAGGTACCTGACTGAAGAGTTCCAGTGCAAATGCAAACACAAGGTTAAGGGTAGCAAGACCTGCAAGGGACCTTGTGCCTCAGCAGCTGATGGCTGGGTCACCTCATCAAAAACCAGCCTGGGAGAGGCTGGGCCTGCAAGGGAAATACCAGAGTTCTCAAGAAACTACTGTTCAAGGTCCTTGGGGAGGCTGCAATCAGCCTAACTGCAAGGATTTCACTTCTATAATGACTGGGTTTGGCATAAAACAAGACGTATCTTACAGGAAACACGTACATAATCTTCCTCAGATGATCTGTCATGAGCAATCCAACATTTCCTGCTCCCTCATTAGACCAAGGAGTCCCAAGGACAGTTTGTGAGGCTCCTTCTGTGACTGGCCCAGAGTCAGAGATGGTTGTCTGTGTGCCAGGCTCAGCAGCCCCGGGGCAGCTGCACGGGCAGCAGATCCAGCCACACCACTCTTCTGCTGCCTCCCTTCCCTTCTCCCTGCCAGGGTGCCTGCACAGAAGCCGGATCAGCAGCACTGGGACAGCTCTAGGTGTGCCACAGCAAGCCCTGGCACCAGCAACCATCAACGACAGCGACGGCAAATACCACCAAAGCTCTCAGGTCAAAGCCATTCCATTTGCTTCGAAGACTTCTAAATTACAATCAGGCTTTGTTGTCAGATACCCAATTACACTAAAATAATTAACAGTTCCTTGGAAATTCAGGGGTTTCTCCAAAATATTCTCATGATATAAAACAAAAGAAATTACAGAAGGTAAAAAAGGCAGTGGTTCTGTGTGTCTACTGACACAGACCAAGACTGATTAGCTACCTAGTTTTCAGACCAAAAATATTCCTTACCACAAGAAGAATCAGTACTGACAGCAAGGACTTCCTTGGATTTTGCTCAGGAGAATAAGCAGAGGTAACAGAAAACATCACTGTCACCAAAAAGTATACATTCTGAGGCAGGAATAATTTTTTTAATAAAAAGTCTGTAACAGAAAAGCTGCACTCTATTCAGCTTTCAAAATACCAAAGATGAAATAAAGGAGTTTTCCAACCCCTCTTTCACAAACCTCATTGAATGAATTATTTATAAACAGGAGGGTTAATTTTGTTTGCATTTTCTGTTTTACATTTTTCTCAGAAGTATGATAAGGGAGCAAAGTTGCTTACATGCCTTTTCAAAGAACTTTTGTTACATTTTGCCGCTGAAAGTGCTCAGAAACTAATGATGGATCCCTAATCCACTATGGAATATGTTCTGTGCTACATGTAACAGTTTCTGTGTATTAAAAAAAGTAGGCTCAGAACTCTTCTGTATGACTTGCACTATCCAGTAACAGCAGCTCCAGCTCTGCCCTATCTCCTGACATATTTGATTCCAGATTCACTGCCTGAAGTTACAGTAAATTATTAAATGCAGTGTGGCAATCTGGGGTAAGTAGAGACTTTCTCTTGTTTCAGTTTAAAGATAGTTTTAAGATGGGATACCAAGCTTCATCTGCATGGCTGACATTAGGGCCTGGGAGACCCCTGTAGGGACTTGTCTGTTTTGCTTCTCCCCTTGTCCATACTTGGTTAGCTCTTCCTCATTTCTTAGCAATAGTTGGCTAGAAGCTTGGAAAACCATCTGATATCAAATCTTCAAACAGACTGTCCTTGAAAGACCTAGATACTCTCAGCCCCAAATCTCTGGACTCCACAGATCAGACCCTTTAAAGCCTCCTTTTAGAAAGTATTTGTCAATGACTAGTAAAACAGGCCATAAATTTTTAAAGCCATGTTATCTGTAACTTTTACAGTCAGACATAATACCTACTCCAGTTACCATAAAAAGTGTTGCAACAGATGTTTTGGGGTTTAATGAAGACAGTCAAGTGGATTTATTGCCTATTTCTTGTAGAGCTGACTG
Organism: Promerops cafer; assembly: GCA_013398275.1. Lineage (NCBI taxonomy): Eukaryota > Metazoa > Chordata > Aves > Passeriformes > Nectariniidae > Promerops > Promerops cafer. The sequence goes on along the minus strand of VZSE01001564.1, from coordinate 1,004,185 downwards.
AGCAATTTTCAACAAATAACTTCCCCCACTATAGTCTTGATTTTGTGCATATATTGAACAGCACATATTAGACTGCAGTTCTTTCTCTTAGAATGAACCACTTCAAGTCTCTACAGATCAGTCAAGCCTGTTGAGGCTCATGACTCAGCTTGAAGCAGTTAGTCCATTGACAGAGCCCTGGTTGTCTTTAGCCAGCACAGCTGGGCACACTGTCACCTGTGAGATGATCACTTGTGTCTGAGTTAAAGGGGTGTAACTTTGGGAACACTTAGCATTGTTTCAACTTTGTTCATGGTGCAGCTCTGTCTTTGGAATTATTTTCCCATTAGCTGCACCTTTCAGAACTATAGATGCAATTTCCACACAGCCAAAGTTTAGGCAGAATTGAATTTTGATGCCATAAGAATTCTGGTCAAGGCCATCTGCTTCTGCCACAGGAAATAAATACGAAGGGACAAACGCCAGGTGAAGTACCAGTGGTGCACTCAAGTGAACAGATCCTATTATTCCTGATGTCAGTTGGGAAAAAATGGAAAATATGAGGGGTGCTCCTACCCTGCCCCCAGCAACAGCTGCCTTTCCCAAATCCCACCCCTTCTCATGGGGCAGTGGCCATGATGGTAAGCCTCAAAGAGCAGCGAAATTCATCACTAGAACTAAAGTTGATGCTACACTTGCACTCCTTAGTCCCAGATCTGCCTTTGCCATTGCCTTGGGCTATCCTGCCTTTAATCCCAAACATGTTACAAGTGTGCAGGATCTGCTGTGGAAGGATCAAGTGTCGTACTTCAGAAATACCTGCAAAAGACTTCGAGTAACTGCAGTAAGCATAAGCAACAAACCAGCTGAGTTGTTCTCTTGTAGAAGATGCATACTCACTGAGGCTGAAGAGCCAAGCTAACCTGGAAAGAAAGAAGAAATGCCTCCCAAAGGAGATTCCCATGACTGAGTCAAGCTCTGCTACAGACAGGGTAGAAGCAACCCTAGGACTGGATGTGGTTCATGCTCACTGTACTCACACTGTCTTGGTTGCAGATCAGGTCCAAACACACATGGGCCTGGAAAGCCCTTTTGCACACAAATTCTGAGCCTGCTTGTAAAAACTAATGGTGATTTGCACTATTCAGAAACAAAGAGTTGCCATGAGGTTATGTGTGGTCTAAAACCTAAGCTCTAATATGGCTGAGGATCAAGCCAGGTGAAAGTTCACGTGATTATTGATGATTATAAAGTTATGCTTTCAAATCTCTGTGAACAAAAAGAAAGCAAGTTCTGTGGTTCTCAGACTAAACTTCTATGAACTGAAGAAAGCTGAAGAAGCATCGAATAAATTTAATAAATTAGAGCAGTAAAACATTATCAAGTATAGTGATTTATTTATACTTCTGAAAACAGTTAAGTTCATCAAAACACTCACAGAACTAATTATTTCTATTTTCTATTTTTAGCAAATGGTCTGAGTTTTTACTAAAGCAACAACTACTGTTTGCTATCAATGGCAACAAATATAACCAACTTCAAATGTTCCCATGCAAGATACAGAGGGAATCTGCTGCAGTCGGTTCAAATGAGGCAGATGGGGAGGAACACACAGCTCCTATGATTCAGTGAGTCAGTGACAATAGAGACTGTGCTATCAGAAGTACTCAGCAACACTGCTGTACAAGAAAGGTCCCATTGTAGCACACTGCAGTAACAGCAGCAAACCCTTCAGAGTTTTCTAGGCCTTGTCAGCCCAGACTGCTTTGATGAATGATATAAACAGAAGATGAAATAATCACTCACTAGTTTACAAGCACTGAGGTGCAGCTATTAAAGAATTCTAGTCTGCATTATGACAGTGGAACAGTCATGCTTGGCAAACAGGCCAATATCTGAGCTTATGGTTGTCAGACATCCTGAATTCTTATCTTCATTTTATATTTCTCAGGCTTATACCTCCAAAGACAGAGGGTTCTCCTCCTTCACATTGTATTTCCCTACAGAAAACAAGACCAGCAAACTCGAGGGGGTTGTTCCTCTGCTTGTCAGCTCCTAGATAAAGTCTTATCATTCAAGAACATTAGCTTTGTAGTCAGCTAATGATAAGAGAAACCCTCAGTACCACCAAAAAAAAAAAAAAGAGAGATTTAACAGATTATTATTTATTTTAAGGAAAATAAACATAAGCATGAAGTTAATGACAATGAGCAGACTATCATTTTATGGTTGGACTCAATAATCTTCAAGGTCTTTTGCAACCTAAATCCTTCTTCAATTCTGTACTTATGTTCCACGCCAGGAGGACAAAGCTGGAAAGATCATTGGGATCACTGATTGCAATTCTCTGCAATCACAGGAAAATATAATAAACAAGTCAGTAACACATGGGTCCTGTGAACACCAAGGACTACTTCCTAAATCTTCTACAGCTGGTTTCAACTTGTGAGTCACAGACCAATCTAGGCAATTAAAAACAAACAAAAAAAAAAAAAAAAACAACAACAAAACAACAACAACAACAAAAAAAACCACCAAGTTTCAGTAGATTTAAATGATCAATGCAATCAGAAACTTTTCCAGAGGTACAGAAATGGAAAAGGCTTGAAAACAACTGGCCTACAGCCAGGCCAAAGTCTACAGGCCAGAACCACTAGACAACTGCAGAGAAGATGAAATTCAGGCTGTTGTACTGACCCCCAACAATATCAAGAAACATTCTATGCCAAATAGTTCAGAAAACCCTGAGAAATGGATCACAACCAACTGAGCACAGAGTGTGAAAATGAAATAAGTAGCAGTTCCCCACTTATCTCACCAAGAGAAAAATTTCTTCTCAAGTCCACGTCTTGTTTAACCCACCTCTGATTTAAACAAGTGCTGCAGACTGATAATAGAATTAAGCAAGAGGTGCACCAGGCTAATTTACCAAATATCTCATCACTTCCTCTGGTACTTCGATGATCAAAAGATGCCAGCAGTGAGAAGGCAGGGAAAGAAAATAAGGAATGAAGCTAAAGACTACTAAGCACCTTAAGCTATCTTGCAGGAGGAAGATCCCCTTTTGGACCCCTCCTCTGTCAGGAGCAGGCACAAACTATCTGATAATGCTGCGTGGGAAGAGGAACTCTAATCCCAAGGACACACACAGAGGTCACAAAGTTCTGTCTTCCTAACTGTGTTGTACAGATCAGAGCTTGGAAACTACATTGGGACTCCCCTTTCTCCTCACCTGACTACTTTCATTCACCAGCAGCCAGAGTTAGAGTTAAAATTCCACAATTTAAAACTTAATCCAAGATCAGCATCCAGAAAATCAACTGACCTTTCCCTGTATCAAGATAACTAATAGTCTCAACAAGTTTACTTTCTATATAAATACTTTTCTATAGAAAAAGAGATAAAATTAGTTTCCTGTAAAATCTCATCAAAAAGAGAATATAATTATGAGGAGAATGACATAATCCTTTTTTAAGCCAATATATCTATCTTGAGACAACCATCAATATACTTTAGAACATTTCAAGGAATTTTATCAGCATTTAGGAAGGAAAAAGAATGCCTTGAGGCCAGCCCTGTCAGCAAATATTTCCCACCATTAACTTAAATCTCAGTATTATTTCAGATGACTGCATTGTAGGCACAATTTTCAAAAGCAGTGTGAAAATTCTACTACATTGATTGCCACACTTTTCCCACATGAACCATTATTTGCAAATATGGATACAAAGGTAATTAGTAATCTTTTGGAAAGTTCACAGGCACACTTCAGATTAACAACCTCTCATGAAGAAACTCACAGGACTTGGTAAAATTAAAATTTATGAGATTAAAATCGAACAACATCTTCATTTGTCTGTCTCTACGGTTTCATAAGGAAAATGATTTTGTAATACCTGGTAGAAAACTTTCTGACCAAAAGCTAAAAAAAAAAATCTCTTTTTTTAATATATGTAACATCATCAGAATTTTTTTTTTTATATTGACAAGTTTACCTATATACTGACCTTTTTTGAGGAGCAATTTCATTTTTCCTCATGCATGTCTATTTGATCTTTAGCCCAGTTTCCATCTTATCAACACTATCATAAGTTTTTCTTCAGTTCTCAAGCTACTTATTAACATTGTAATAACATGCTAAATCTTGAAAATACCTCTTAAAATTGTCAGCTTCAAAGTGCATTTGCCAAAGGCCCTAGGAGATATGACTATTTCCCAGTTAATGTGATAATCTGACAAGATATTTGCAAATTATACATCCAAAGTAGCCCTGAAGAGATGGAGATATAACAGAACTTTCTAAATCTATATATTTATTTGTATTTCCTAAGTCTGGTTCACCTCACCAACAAAGTAGCTGGGGACAGATTTAAATGGCAAACAGATGAGAGCTTTCAATTTGCCTTAAAGCACTTCTCAGGGGCACTGGAGCCAGCAGAGCCTTTCCAACTGTTGCTGTGCTGTTCTGCACTCAGAGAAACTCCTTCTATTTCTTCTTCAACCTCAGACAGAGCAATTTTACCTTATTAGTTCCCCTAATTGTCCCAGAAAGTGAACTGAGCAATCCAGGCTAACACCTTTTTTCTGCCTGTCCCTTGATCCTCTCATGACCGAGTTTAAGTTGAATTTTGCCAGGTAAAGTGTTGTGTGTATATAAGATACATATTTTTCTCCAGGGTGTTGTTCAGTAGTTCTCTGGCCTCCTGTGCTGCATTTCACAGTGTATGAATTTTACAGTTAACTTACACTCCATGCACAGGTTTTGTACGGAGGTAAACTACACCCCTGGGCAATTTAGCAATGCTATTTCTGGAAGAAGAAAAAAAAAAATAAAGAAACCCAACTTTCTACATTGTAAGTCTGTCACAAGTTACAGACTGTAAGCTTTTCTCCCCTGCAAGCCTAAAAGAATGCATCATTTTAAAGCACATTTTCTCGTTTTACAAACACAAGAGATCTAAGAGAATTTGCTTCCCTAATAATTACCCCCATCACAGCTTATTCATTTATTCTCCTGAGAAAATATATTTCAAAACCAAAACATGACATACATCCTGATCCAAGCCTTCCTCTTACAGCATCCTTTAGATGTGCCTCTTCTACTGACTCAATGCAACCACCCACAACTTCTCAAGGCAAGAGATGAGACTCCAGATTACAAATAGTCTCCCTGCAGGCCAGCAACAACAAAGATCAGTTATCAGCATTATCAAAATCCAGTTTAGAGCCCAGTGCCACCATGAATGCAGGACATGAACTCCCACCTTTGATCAACAAGTTATTTCTTGCATACCCACCAAGTACTTTCCTTCATGTCCAGCTGCACGAAGTGCAACACCTCTTTGAACATAATTAACACAAGAAAGAAAACACAAACACCTTGGAAGTATGACAATGCATAATCTGCCTCAAATTCACAGAAGTTTTAGGAAGTGTTTTTTGACCAAGCTACCATTTTAGTCTGAATACATTTAGCTACTAGCATTGCCACTATGCCCTATAGCAAATACAACTGACCACTGCTGTAACTTCTTTTTTACATTCCTGATATTTTGACATTCTTTAGAGCTATAGAGATGCCCTGAAGAAGCAACTCTGGCTTCTTGTCCCTGTGTGTTCTCCATTTCCTTATAATGGCAGTGATAGACAGCTTTAAAGGTTAAAATCTAAAATAAAAACATTTTAAAAAAAGAGGAAGATTACCCTTCATATCAGTGAAAGCAGGATGAGAGACTTAATTCTGTAATGCAAGGTTCACTGCAGCAGGTAACACAGAAACTACATGAAACTTGAAGGTTTCACCTGTTGGTCACTGAAAGGCAGTAAGTCTTCTAGAGACACTTTTCATTTCTGTAATGCAATCCCACTTTTTGTAATGTAAACGAAAAAGGCAAAACCTTAGTTTTGTCATGTAGATATAGTAAGCATTTACCAACCTTAGAATATACTCTGACAAAGCATCTGTGTACTGCTGCCAACAGATGTCATCACGATGATTAAAATGCAGTGGAAATAAAATAATCCAGTAAATCATGAAAAGCGTGTTCATAAAATCTATTGCATTGAGCAGTGGCAGGGAAGAGGGAAGTATGGGGGGAACACCACGCTGCCAAACCAGAGAAGACAGGTAAAAAAGACATCAGAATCTGAAGAGAAAATTTACATTTACAAATCTCACCAGGAGGTAGAATGATGGACCTGCTGTTCATACAAAATGGGGCACGACTAGAAGTGATGAGGTGGCTCTGGAAAGTACAACCACAAACAGGAAAGTCTCCTCAGCTAGATGCTCTTGAGAAACTGGAGTTAAGAACCCTAGGCATAAAGATACCAGCTACAACTCTTCAGTCCCTGACTTGGCAGTAAAATACTAAGAACAAACCACATGGATAACAGAGAGAAACACTTCCTGAGAAAAATATTGGGTTACTAAAAAAAAGTCTACTCAAAGACAGTAAAATGCCTTTTGAGAACTAGGCTTGCAGATTTGATTCTAAAAGAATCAGGTATCAGTAATTACATTGCCCAGATGACTCTCCGTTTCATCTGATGTTACATTTTATTTCAAAACAGCAGTGTAAAAACAGAGGACACACCATGGTCACAGAAATGTAAACTGCCCTCAACACATAGCAAAGCATTAAGCCTTTAGAAAGAGGGCTTTTTAAAGGGGGGAAAAAAAAATAAAATAAAAAAAAAGCTAGGCAGTGCTGAAACATGAGGTTACTTTTCATGTGGACTACACAATGCTTTAGCCCAGATACGGGCCCACTCACGTCAAGCTGTCCTGCGCAAGCGGCTTTCCACAAGCTGAGGTTTGTCAGCCTCAGCTTCTGCTACACCATATCATTCCCTGTCTCATCCTGTGAGCAAAAATTCCTTTTCTCCTCTTGGAAAGTGCAATGCCTGGCACAGGCTGATTATTTGCAAAATGATTACTGGTCTAAGATGTGGCACCCCTGCCCTTCTCCAGCTTCTTTAAAAACCAGACCCATACTGTGCAAACACCTTTCTCAGACCAGAGGAGGAACAAGATTTTTCTATTTCTGTTTGGGTCACTAAGTCCTACCTATATCAAAAACACTGTTACTTCCACAGTAACTGAAGAACTTCAGGACAAAAGCAAGCTGAAAGGAAAGAAAAAAAAAAAATGAAAGTTTCAGTAGGAAAAAAAAAAACTTAAAGCAGATAATTGGGCTGCGCCCTTTTATTTTTTGTGCACTTCAACATCCTAGCCCTCTCTAGTTTGACCCTTGTAGACATCACAGTCTAAGTTCCTTTTCTCTAAACTTCTCAGATAACTTTTCTCATTCCAAAAATACTTCCACATAGGATAGAAAATGGGCAAATCATCAGTTATTTCAAGTAGAATGCAGCTAATATTTCACACAAGACAATGCTCAATTTACATCAGAGTTTACTTTGGAGTTCTGAAATTGTTTAAAAAAATAAAGATTTGCAAACACACAGACATTGAGAGGCTCTGTCTCCCGTAAGCCAACTCCTCCTTCCACCATCCCAAGCTTTACCTTTATTTAGGAGCAGAGGGGTTAAGAAGACAAAGGGCTATGGAAATGCTTCAGTTCATTACATAATAGTTTCTCTATTGAAAGTATTATCCAGCAGCAAATAATTGGTGTTTCCTAAATAATGTAATGGTATAAAGTAGGGTCATTTACCTACTGACAAAGACAATTCTCATTAACTTTACAAACATTCAGTTCTATAGAAAATCCTTTTATTCAATTTCTAAATAAGAACAAACCAGATTGTCAACAAGATTTTGAGGACATTGAAAGCATTCCATCAGCAATGTTACTAGCTAAAGCCTCTAAGACTCAGGTAAGTAAATTAAAAAGCAGAGGATAAAATTACTAGACTGAGGAATATGATACTTAGTGAGTCCCTAGCCCCACTGGGAGTTTTTGGTTTGAGATTCATGTGTTTATATGAGAGAAATTAATTTCTTAGATATGATTCTGTTGACTATATGGGGGAGAAATTGTTTTCTTACTGTCCTTTTACTCCCTCTATGAAAGGTTGCTAAGGGAATAGTTCTCAGTAAGGTCAAGCAGCAGAAACCCTGCTGTGTGTTTTAATGCAGCCAAACAACACTTGAAATTAATGCCTCTTGGTTCTTTCTACCTTTAAGGACTGACTGTTAGTGCTTTCCAGTATTCTTACTGCATAACTGAATATGTAATAGGCAGAAGGGAGAAAATGGACAGGCACAACAGGGTCAGAATGAAGGAACTTCACAAAAGCCATGCTAGTGCAGACAGCCTCTTCCTGATAAGACAAACCTTTCAGGCTATAAAAAGCACTCCAAACCCACAAACCTGAACCCTTTTTCAAACACAGCAATCAAGTCTCCAAATTATAATTAAATGCAAGCTATTAGGAAAAACATAAAAGAAAGCCTTTCAACATAGTTCTCATTTCAGATATTTATTGCCTTAAAGTTATGTAAATGAAAAAAAACCTAGCATATTAGCATATCATTATTATCTGCCTTTGAAATTATTACAGATCTACATATGATACAAAACAGGTATCTCAAAATGTTGTATACTACTTAACAATCTCACTTCTATTTTCTTGACAAGATTCCTAGTATGAAAAGAGCTACACTAAGGATCAGCATCAGCTGCTCCCTTTCCTCAGTGAAGAGTGAAATGGAAAGAAGAAATCTCAGGATGACACCAAGGATTTCGACCTCAGAGCCAACACAGTTCTGTGTAAGGAAGTCTGCAGGAATTGTATGTGCCCTGTGCATAGAACATGTCATTCCTCAGTCTCAAACCTGACCACTTTCAACAGGTTTCCAAACAGAAAGGACCCACAGCATTTCCATGTGTAAGAAAAATCTCTGCAAGTACTATTACATCAAAATAAAAGAAGTGTAAAAACGTGAAATTGAACATGTAATCATTTTTCAAAATCATCAACTCAAATAACTGACAATTATGGAAAAATCTCTTGCCAAGGGAAAAAAAAAGCTCTGTGGATCAATTTCATTCTAGCATGGCACTTTCAGAAAAACACAGACATTTGCAGGTTTAAAAAAAAAATTAAATTTCCTAAAATTACAAGACTCACACAACAGCATGATTCCAACAACCTAAGTAATATTTTTTTTCTGAGGGACAAGTTGAAAAAACACCTCTAAGCACAAGATGACAGAGACAAAGACACAGCAAGAGTTCCCCTCAGAGGAAATTTATTATGAATAAAAGTATGAGAAGCATTTTGATTTTTGCCTAAAAAAAAGACTTTGGCTGCTCTGAAATGACAAAAAAGTTAATTCTGAAGTAACTGTTTCAGCTACAGTCTTGGTGTGGTGTAGTCTTACAGTCAGGCACTATTATAGCTGTATAACTTGGCTTTGAGGCTTTGTTTTGTTTTCCTTCCAGTAAACAACTGTGGTAAGCCACAAACAGTTTTAATAAACATGATAACATCCCCTCTATTCAAAGAACGTGCAGCTTTAACAACTTTCACTGTATGGCTCAACCTCAGCATGATAAATCACATCAAAATATTAAATTCATCTCATTCAGCAAGTATAAAGATGTAATTTAAAATGTAATACTTAGCTAGTCAATCCCCTAATCATCTGTAGCTGGAAGATTCTGAACACAGAAAGGCTCAAGGCATATTCCCTGCTGGACACATTACAGTAAGTCTAGCAATTAAATTATTTGTACGGGCTATATGGGCATGCATGTATATGGATATATCCAGATTGTATTTCACAGTTCAGGATTCTGTGCTTGAGCCATTATTTTAACTAGATCAGGCTGAGGAGGTTTTGTGTATTCATTTCACTTTTACAGATCCTCCTCCACATTAATGAGTGAGAACAGCTGCCACAGACAAACAAAGCGCTCAGAAAATTATTTTCTCTAAAAAATAATAAATAAGAGAAACACAAAGAAAATTGTTAACCTTGAAACACGTTCCCTAACATTTTTATGAACACTGCTTATTTCTGATCTTTCAGGATAATTTCTAGCATAGCAGTTAATGATGTAGCATATTTTCCATAATGAAATCCCGGAATAAGAAACCCAACTGCAGCTCCTTGGTAAATGAGCAGGATCAGCAGCAGGATCAGTGGGAAAGACCATTACATACTGAAAAGAACCTGCCTAACCTGCAGCTTATTTTCTATATGAGACCCTTAAAATAGATGGGTCACCTACACCTAACATGGAAATAAAGATATTAGCATGTCTGCAATTAGAAGAACAAAGAAATGCACTTAACCTGCTATGCAGACAGAAGTAAAAAAAAAACAACAAAAAAAACAACCTTTCAAACTAAGTAAGTCTTTCAACTGCAAAGTATGAAAATAATAAGGCATACCCTGCAAGCAGGGACTAAGATGCCTCTCGTGGCCTCCTCTCCACCCCCAGACTCCACCAAGCTGGGGCAGGACCATGTCCTCCAGTCAGGACCCATCTACACTGCTGGTGTTTCCACAGAAAGCCTCTTGCTCCCTTGGGATGCCAAGCTGTGACACATCCTTGTTCCCCTGAGTGCCTGCAGCACCTGATGTGTGACATGGTGACACGAGCTCCCAGAGCTGACGGGAGCCTCTGCAAAGGCAGAGCACGTGCCTGGGGTGGAACTAACCCTGGTACAGCCTGTAAAAACACCCAAGCTGCACCAGGGACCTGCTGGAGTGGGACTGCCTCTCAGAAGAACCAAATACTCTGCACCTGCAGTTAAACTGTGACCAGAACAGAACAGTTGTTGGCTACCAAGTAACAAACAGCATGAAACCAGCAAAACAAAAGGGGATATAGATATTGGCCCATAGTCTGTAGCCTGCCTTCATCCTCAGCACCAAAGGGACTGCCTCACAGGCAATCGACTCCTTTCCTTCCTACTGCATGTCCCTGCTTTTAACATAACAAAAAACCAAGAATACCAGGAGATGGACATTTTAATTTGCTGTTTTCTTTAGCTCTGCAAACACTCTTGTTTGTAATACACCAAGACATACAACTGTAGAGCATAAAAACACAAGCACAATGAGATGACAGCGTCACAGATGTCTTCACTGTGGCAGTCCTTACCAAGTCGTGGTCTGATCTCAGAGGGCCCAAGGAGGTAAAACTTGTTAAACCCATTCACCCCACTGAGCAACAGCTTTTAAATGCAGAGAACCAGTAGGGAAAAACGTGTAGTTGCACAGCAAGGCCTCTCTGACCACAGGTGGGAACCCCTACCTACACTTTCTGGTTGGCTTTTAAAAACTGTTGAAAGTTGGTATTAAATTGAGGGAAAAAAGTATATAACAGTATGTGCTTTCCAGAGAGTTAAGAGTGCACCTGTCAAAACTTCCAAACAAAACCTTGCACCCCAATGAAAACAGTGTGAAATCTGTGTTCAAGCACGGAAGAAGAGCAGATAAAGGGAAAGTTACCTGACGGTGAAAGACTCAAGAGAAAACACTGGAGAAAAACTGACAGTACATCAATATAAACCAATCCTTTGCAATTCTGGTGGATGAGATTTTTTTTTTTTTATGCTTTACTTTAAAAATCTAGGTACAGCCTATAAGTTCTACCCAGTTCCCCAAGCCAGTGCGGTCAAATCAATAAAGCTTTGTTTCTTGGGGTTATTTTTTAACAAATTTTTTAAAAATTAAAAATTAAAAAATAACAATTAAAAAATCCTAGTAATTTTTATGTGCAATATTTCATGAATAAATGTAATTGCAATGGACCTGCTAAGTCTGGTTCTCCATATCTGTATTTCATCTTATTTGATCAGCTTGCACCTTCTCAACAAATAATACTGTAGAAAGCAACTGTGGTTGTAACATTAAATATATGTGCTGAGACAAGACAGATCAAGGGCCATGTGCTGCTATTCTCCCTGAGATCCAGTGACATGATGTGTGGCAATGGTTCAAAGCTGTGCCACGGGAGGTTTAGACTGGACATTGAGGAAGCATTTCCATACTGCAAGGGTGGTCAGACACTGGAACAGCCTTTCCAGAGAGGTGCTTGATGCCACAAGCCTGTCAGTAGTTGAGGCATTTGGACATTGCCTTTAACAACATGCTTGAACTTTTGGTCAGCCCTGAATTATTCCTGCAGCTGGACTAGATATTGTTGTAGGTCACTTCTAACTGAAATAGTCTATTCCATCTATTCTATTTTATGTCAAGTACATATCATTACCAAGTGCTACAGACTACGATAACAGATCACATTCACTCAATGGTATACAGCACAGACACCCAAAAACTCAGCAGCTCTGAGTTGCTCTGAAACCACAGCAGTGTGTATGGGACTGACAATAAACCCATTTATGGAACACCATTCTTGCTCTCAAATCACATTCTGATTTTCCAAATTTGTTCTGGTTTCCAGAACTGACAGCATTTTAACAACAAGAAGCACACATACAAGGCCTCTCAAATTAGAAACAATTCATTTGAAATTGCTATGCAGAGAGAACAGCAAGTTTTAGCTCCAGGAAAGCTCCATAGACGTATAAGCATCATCCACTGAGAAAAAGAGGTTTCAAGTTTTGCAGTTTCTGAGTAACAGTCTCCTTTGGATCCCTTCTCCTAAGGGCGCTACAAACCCTAAGTATTAGCTTTCTCATGTCCCAGTTTTGACCTACAGCTAACTATGCCCCCTTTGAAAGCAACATTTTAAAAACTTACAGGTCAGTTTTGTTTGGGTTTTTTTAGTTTAAACAAGCCATCACATTTTCAAGCCCATCCACAAACCTGTTTGCCACTCACACATCACACACACAGTCCCTTCTGAACACCAATGACAGGCTCAGAAATCTCAATTTGAACTGAAAGTTTCTCATAGCTTTGATCTTATTTGAATCCTTGAATCACAAAAAGGTTACTACAGTACTAGTTTAAATACACACCACACAAAAACGAGCTCACACTGCAATCACTCGGCTGAAACTGAGCACATAACTCTTTTGGAAGCGAGAATCTAGTTTAACGTCACATTTGTGGTTTGAGCTTATTTCTCTAAATCATATGAAAAGAACAATGATTCCCCATGTATATTTCCTCCCATAACAGTCAGTGAGAAAACAATTTTTCCATCAAGTAATTGCCACATACATAAAAGCAATATTCTACCAAATGCAATGACTGCTTGCAAGGGCAGGCAAAAGAGGCCTATTTTATACATACACCAGGGTCTGTTCATTCTTTACTGGTTCATCCCTTGCCACTGGAGTTCCTTGCACCCATTTGCTGCACTTCCTTATAGAATGAGTTTGGTGGGACCAAAACAATCTCATTACTTATCAGCACAATGGGATCTTGTTTATGCAATATACATTGAAATGAAAGACAAAGAAGGAGAAAAATTTATACTTTTTGTTAATTGCAGCTCTCTGGCACCTGACACAACCATTAACATGAGTGTCCACCAAGTCTTTAAAGAAAAAGTATCTCTGAATTTTATTTACTGATTTCACTGACCAGAGACTGTCACTATAGTTCTTTTATCTCACTATAGCAAAGTCCCAAGAGTTTTTTTATTTTTCCCCAAAATCTAGCAATACTTCTCAGCACATCCCAGCAAAAACTACTCAGTATGAACAGCGAGGTATATTCTGTTTGGCCTTTAGCTCTGTGAATGCATTGCTCCTCTAAGAAAACACTGCTGGTTCTACTCTTCTGTGCTTCCTACCCATGCAGATGTTCTCTAACTGCGCAGTAAATGCCAGGACAAACACATGCTAGAACCATCTCTGTCAGTAATTAAAGTTTCGTCGTTGTGTAATAGACATTGTTACATGGAACGATGACGTTCTGTAATTCTACCAGCACAATATCATTGAAATGAAGGTCTCTCTTTGAAGCTCTCTTTCAGAAGGACTTAAGGATAGTTTACCATGTCATCTTAGAAGACTGTGCAAAAGACACTTCAAATTAAAACAGTATTTGTGATTGGTTTGCTTGCATGAACTATTCTGGTGGTGATACCACAATGGTCTATTTTTATTCCAAATTGGTTTTCACTTGTAAAAAAAGTTCCATGCCTGTGAAGCTAAGGCTTGCAACATTGATTTCCATGGCACTACTTGAAAAGATGCTGCAGAAGAATAATGTGGATGTCAGGGCATTTTATGTAGCAGCAGCAAGATTCTGTGAGCAGTCTGGGCAGCGGATTTGCTCCAGGTTGTTCTGACTACTGCATGCAGTATTTTACCAAAACGAGCAGGACATCCATACAGTGAGATACGAGATTTTGAATAGTCAGAACAACACCAAGTAACACTGGGCAATGAGACACTGCTCAGTAAGAACAGACCAGCAACTTGTACATCCCATGGATTATTCTGTCTGCATGGGTGACAGTTTCAAAGTAGGAAATTAAATCTTAAATTTAAAAAAAGACCTGACCTGAACCAACAAAGCAAGCCAGGAAATTGAGCAAAGTCAGACTCTCTTTTCTTAGGCCTCCCATTATGGCAAGCTTTTACTTGCAGAAAGGATCATTCCACAGTCCTCCCAAAAGAAGACACCTTGATGTGCCTTAATGAAGTACAATAGAGAACAAGTCCTTTTTGGAATTGTGAAGAATCATCAATCACTTCCTTAATTCTCCAGCATGGTATCAGTTCATCAAAGAGCAATTCAAACTGCAATGGGCAATGAACGAGCATCTTGGAAGGGACAGTAGAAAACATCTTTATTTACATATATCCAGGTAGCACAAAGCTCCTGTACCAAAATGGCTAAAAATCCGACCAGGCTCTTTTCTGTGGATGCAGCATAGAAATTCAAAAGTGAGAATTTATTTTCATTGTAGTCTTCATAAATGCAACCCCAATCTTCGAGGTTAGCAATTAATTTTTAAGAAGTATTACTAGACCAAGAAGAATCCTCCACTAGGTCATGTTTTCCTGCTTTTAACAAAACTGAGCAAAGGGGCCTCATCCACCAGACTGCCAGCTCAGATCGCTGGGCATTCAAAATGGTTTCATACAGTTTTACTTCTGAGAAGAGACATTGTTGAAAGCCATTGTTCAGCCAGCCAACTACTGTCACTTCCATGAATATGAATAAGCTCCAATATAGGACACTGAGTTTTTGCAAATGTAAGAAGATCCAATTGTTCAGTTATTCTTTGCCAATAAATCAACCCAGCATTAGAGATTTATTTAGAGATTTTTGTTTTCCTCTAGTGTCTGAATATGTGGGTGGAGTTCTGGTTTTAAGTCCCATTCTTCCCATTTTCATAAAGATTCTTTTTCATATCACCTTGCTAAGTTTTCACAGCAGCTGAAGGAATCCTACTGTCAGTGGGACGAGGCCCTTGAAAATATATATATTGCTGTTTTCCTGATAATATTAACTAGCACCTACTCTGAGGAAAAGAGAGAGCGGAAGAAATTGTTCAGAGTTCATGAAAATTAACATTTGGTATAATTTTTTAGCCATAATTTACATGTACACAACTTAGACATAAATACATATGGATTAATGCAAATTTTCATACTGAGAAAGATTCGCTGTGCTCTGTAAAACTAAGGGTAATGCTGGTGATGAATCATTTTTTTAAATATTCTAGTCTGGCTATATAAATAGCTCTCTGTTTCTAGAATAATTACTACTGAAAAACACAGCTTCTTAAATAACCTAGGCCATAATTAACCTTCACTTCATTAAATCACAAATAATATCTTTTTAAAGTCTTATTTGTAAAGGCAAGCTGATTAATTTAAACGTTTCCCTTTTGAAAAAAAAAAAAAAATCTAATTTGAATGATTTACTAACGTAGCTACTTTTCAGACCTTGCAAACTCTGGGAAGGCTTTCAGCCGGCTCCCTCACCCCCTGCCCGGCCCCCCGAGGACGCTACACGCTCAGGTTGCCGCCCCGGCCCTGCCTCCCTGGATGTTCGGGGAGAGATGCCGGCCTGTGCCCGCACCTTCCGCGGCCGCTCCCGCCAGAGTCGAGCCCCCTGCCCGGCCCCTCGGTGCCGCATCACCGCCTTCCTCGTGCGGGCGCGACCCTTCCCGTGCCCTGTCCCGCCGCGTCCACGCGTGGCCCTGCTGGTGGCACGGGGGCAGCGGTGCGACGTGGCCCGGCCTGCCCTCCGCACAGGTGGAGCCAAGAGCGCTGTGGAGCCCCGTGCCCTGCGCTGCCCCGCCTTGTCCGGCCGTCCCTCCGCAGCGCGGCTGCNTGGGCACGGCGCCGCCGCCGCCGCACCGCGCCGTCCCTCCCCTTTCCTTGTGAGACAGCGCCAACCCCCGACCGAAGAAAAGTTTCCAGCCGAGCGCCAGGACAGGTGCGGGCTGTCACCGGCGCCCCCTCCCCGCCGATGGGACGGGACGATCCTCCTCAGTCCCGTCCCGTCCACGTACCCACCCCTCCCGCGCCGTGGGTGCTGCCCGAGGCGCTCACCTTCCTGCACCGCATGGAAGGGGTTGTTGGCCTCTATGAGCTTGATGGAGTAAGTGATCTTCTCGCTCTGCAGGATGTCGTCATTGAGGTTCAGATCCGACACCGCCTGCTTGAACACCTCGTCGTCCTTGGCAGCATTGCCTTCGAAAATGGCACCTGAGGGGAGGAAGGCGGCAGAGAGTGAGGAGGAGTCGGCCAGAACCCCCACTCCCCTCTGGGCCGTGCAGGGCTCAAGACGGCTCGCACGGCACCGGGTGGGGCAGCCCCGGGGCCACCGGGCGCCTGTGGGGCCGGACCACACACGTGGGCGGCCTCGTCCCGGGCACGGGGAAGCGCAGCATTCCTCCCGGCCACTTCTGCTCCACCGGCATTTATGGAGCCCTGAACCAGAGCCACGGCGGGGTGATGGACTTGCTTCGCCAGTGACGGGAAAGGGAGCGGGCTTGGAAACTCCACCAACTTTTGCTCGCTGCTCGCCTCTCCCTGGGATGCTGCCTTTCGCGCCGCGGTTTTATTGAGGCTTACAAGGACACACAAACGTGAAGCCAGGATTTGTGTCCAGTAACCTGGAAGCTTTAATTTCACTGTCCTGTTTATGCATTTAACGTGAAAACATCTGGCGATGTGTGTTACATAAAATCCCTCTCCACGGAGCGCGTGTGTGCCCACGCCAGGCTTACTGCCCTGCTCTACGCGGCGCTGGGAGATCTTTAGAGCTGGTAACAAAACAAGCAAAACACATTATTGCCCAGCCTGGAAAAGTCCTGCTGATTCACACCGTGCGTGCAGGTGGCTTGAGCCTCCGTGCACTGCCCGTGGGCATCACAGCTCTGCACACAGCAGCTCCCCGCTCCTGCCCAGCAGACCGCTCTTTCTGCCAGCACTTAGTTAGCAAACAGCACTCGGGCTGAAGTTCGTGCGGGGAGAAGCCGAGGTGACACGGTCCACGCGCAAGAGAAGCAGGGCCGAGAGCGAGACCCGCGGAGGCTCCTTCACCCACTCTTCTACCCCGGCCCTTCCCTAAGGCGGCCCCGCCGCCCTCCTTCCTCCCCGCAGGGCTGGTCCCGGTGCCGCGGGGGTCTGCCCTGCCCTGGGGACTGCCCCTGGGTCGGAATCCCCCGCTGCGGTCAGGGCTAACCCCGTCTACTTAATGGCTCCGCAATGCTGTCTGCCTTGGCTGCGCCCCCAGGCTCTGGAGGCAAGCGGCGACGACCGGAGCCTCCTTCCCATCGGCCCCGGAGCCGTCCGTGCCGGGAAACTTGTTACAGGGCTGGTCCCCTTCTCCCCTTCCCTGCCTCGGGTCGACACGGGACTTTCTTCCCGTCTCCGTGGAGCCTCCCCTCGCCAGGATGGCTCCTACCCCGGCCCCCCTCCTTTTTCTGATCTCCCATCCTCCCCGAAAGGCTGGTGGGAATTACAGCTTTTCATTTCCCGGACATACTCCCGTTTCCTCCTCTGTCATCCTCCACAAGTGATTCTCTCCCCCCTCTCCGCCCCTAAACATCCTCATTTTCGTTCCTGCTGGTACCTTTCAACACCAGCCAAAAGGTGACTGCAGAGCCTCGCTTTTGCTTGCCAGGCTTCCCGCGGACATCACCATGCCTTGCTCCCAGAAGCCATAAAAGTTCACATCAGCCTTTCCTTTGCCTCTTATTCATCCCTCTCTTCCTCCCACTGATCCAGCCTTCTTGCTGCCCAGGGGTTTTAATGAGATCTTATTCAAACCACAACAGTTGCGCGCATAGACACACACACACGCACACACACACACACAGAGCCGCTGCAAAGCTCGCCTTTCTAACCCTTTCCCAGCCAAGTTCCCCCCTCCGCCCCCCGCATTCCAGCTTGGCTGACACCTGCTACGGCAGAGGATGGAAACCAGGGGATTATCTCCCCTAAAGTTTTCCCTGCGAGCACGTTCAGATTATGCCTCTCTCCTGCTCGGGTGATGGGGGCGGTTGTTTGTTTTCGGTGGCGAGGAGGCGGGGGGTGGGGGGAAGAAAGCCTTTCCACGCAAACAGGTCCAAGTACAGACTCCCCAGCCACATGGGAGACCGCAGCGGCGGCCCCGGCGGGTCCCCTGCCCGCTCCCGGCCCGGCGCACAGGCGGCATTTCGCCCCTAACTTTACAATCGGGGGCGGAATACAGCTGCCTTCCTCCCATCTGTCCTCCTGTCTCTCCGCGGAGTTGGGTTACACCGCTGCCCGTGACATTATCGCAGCCAAACGAGACGCTTCCTTTATATATTTATTTATCTACCGCGTCCCTCTCCAACCCCCCCGCCGCTCCCTCTCTTACCAATGTGGATGATGGAGTCCGCCCGCACCGAAACGCACTGAAATATCCAGGGGAAAAGCCAGAGCATCAACACTTCCATTTCCAGCCTCTCGCACAGCACATCAGCCCGGGTTTGGTGGAGAGACAGGGGGAAAGAAGAAAAAAGCGCAAGGGCAGGTGGAGCAAGGCAGTGGGCGCGGGGGAGAGATGCCCAGACACCCCCCTCTTAGAAAAAAAATCCCAAAATCCCCCAGCGCCCCAAGAATTATCCAAGATTGAGGAAAACGGGCGATGGGGAGGGGAAAAAAAAAAAAACGGGGCTAGAAAATCACGGAGGTAGATCCCGGGTTGGCAGGCGGCGCGGCGGAGCCTCCAGCGCTCGGTGTGTGCCGGGGCGCCGGCAGACCGCGAACTGCGGAGCGGCCCCCCCGCCGCCGCCGCCCGCCCCCCGCGCCACGTGACT